>OX377203.1:88963798-89563798 GCA_947396885.1 Heligmosomoides polygyrus polygyrus | reverse complement strand
AAGTGCCTCTCCTTTTCGTGGATATAGGAGTGAAGATAAATCAGTAGAACTATCTGTATTGATGTCCTAAAGAAGCAACTGGTTTCTTGGCTCGAACTCGAGCGTAAGCCATATATCTTCCAGCAGGACTAGACTCCTTCACAGAGTCGAGGATTGTTCAGGACTGGTGCTGCGCCAACTTGGAGGACTTCATTTCGGCAGAGGAATGACCTCTGTATAGACTGGATTTGAAACCGCTAAATTACTCTATATGGAAAGTTTTGGAGAACAAAGCCTGCACTATTTCCTACAAAACTATGAATTCTGTGAGGGATGATCTGGTCAAACCATGGAACGAAATCGACGTGGACTCCATGTGGCGCACCGTCGATGCCTTTCATCGGCGTCTTCGCCCTGCATTCGGATCAAAGAAGCCCATACAAAATACAAGTGATGCTATTCTGTTCGCTAGATCGTTGCTGACATTCTGTACATAGCTTAATAAATTTTATAATGTGTTGTTAACTCTAACGTTTACGTTTAGTGCGTCAATACTTTTTACGCACCCCGTATTTAAATCTCTGAAAACTAGTTCGATAGCGCACTTATTATCCGCATTCAAAGCCTACGTGAGGCCCATGCTAGAGCATGATACTACGGTGTATACTCTTACTACTAAGAGAGATGTCGCCAGATTGGAAGCTGTGCAAAACAGTTTTACAAGGAAGCTCTGGATCAGAGTTTATGGGTGTGACTTTAATAGCACTCCTCCGGTGTCCGGAAGAAGCAAATTCTTCAATTTACGTACTCTTGCTTGTCGCCAAAGAAAGTTCGATTTGGTAACAGTTTATAAGATAATAAAAGACATGGTGGGTCTTTCCCTTAACGAATTCTATTCAATGTCTCATTCCAACACAAGAGGCACTCAGTGGAAGCCCTAGTTTCTAGGGCTAGTAGCAACATAAGATCTTCTTTTTTCACAAATCTCACATGGAACAATACACATATTTAGAAGCCTATGCTACACACTCAAAAACCTTGGTTTCAGGCGGCACTTTTTACAACAAACATAACGGCTCCTTGAGACACGGAATTCTCTGCAACATTCACCATCGAAGTTTAATCGTCCAGCATTAAATTCAAGGAGAAGCATGCCTCAAGGAAAAATCGGTGACCACTTGTTTGCTTGGATGCCAAATCCTACTTTATAATGTATTTGTTAGAGTATAGAGAAATACTGTAAAGAGAGACTAGGATAGAACACTTATCCATGCACAGCCTGACGTTTCAAGATCATTTTTAGCACTTTTCATTTCTGGCTTCCACGTTTCATTATCACAAATGTAGTAGTGCCATGGAATTGGATCTATAAAAGAAAACGAGTTTTACTGTTATTGCACAGTGAATTGTGAGAAACTGATTGGTGAGAAGCCGTGGCACCTACACTCAAAGGGAATTATGCAGGCGCCGCGCCCTACACCGAGGTGTTCAATGGTCGGTGGCTTCCACCTACGTACAGCCTAAGCAAGCAGAAATCCTCCTTGATTCTTCAAATCTGCGATGGAACACCATCCTAAAAAGTACTGCATTTCGCTCTAGCAACCATGAACTGAAACAATGATCGCCCATCGAGGATTGGTAACACTTGTCTTCTAATGTTCGAGATTTCGGGCTTGACAACAAGACGAAGCCTGTAGTATGCGAAACCAGCCACTAGACCGGCTCATTACCACTAGCCCAACTTCGCTGCGCGATTTACGCACCATTTTCAAGTCGAATTCTACACTTTTCAAAACTAGTTGGACGCTCTTATAACCTTCAGGGATCATAGCGCTCTTCAAAAAAAAAAACGGCCTTCAGGCAAGTTAAACAGCAGACTCAGTGAGATGAATGGAATGACTTTTGGAAAAAATCGGCATAACTTTAAAGCTTTCGTTTTTTAACCTTCAGAATTTTTTAAGTTCCAGCTTCAGTAAATGTAGCAATTTTTAAAAAAAATCAAAGAAAATAAAGAACTAAAATTTTTCTAAAAGCACAAAAAAGGCAGTCACACGACACATCATCACATGACTCATTAAAATGCCAGAGTGCGCCATGCACTCGAGAAGCTCGTAGCGACTTTTATTTGACTGATAGTGTAAACGCTGTTTACATGATGCATCTAAATGAGAATATATGTGCTTTTACAACGGTCTTTGTTGTATCATTTTCAAGCATGAAACTCTATGTAAGCAAAATCTTTAAATTTTTAAAAATCGCGACTTCTTGGAGGGCATGACACTACTCTTTAAAACAAGTTTTGAACCAACTTTATAAGATTTCACAAAATGTGGAAGCGAACCGAAACTTCAAAGAAAGTTATGCTAAAATTTCTTCGATAAAAAGGTATTCCAACCTTTTCGGAGAGCCTCTAGTGTAGCGCAGAGAAAGCCCATTTTAATTTGGATGAGTTTGCTTCAATTCTTTCAATTCTTCTCCTGTCTTAGGCTGGATTAAATGGATGTCCAATTCGACGTTAAAATGGTATATATCGAGAAAATTTGGGCATTTTTGTATGGTTTTGTAAGCAATTTAGAACATCAATTTTATTTTTAGCAAGCTTCACTTTCCTAAAAAAATCTAGGATTTCTATAAGTATTTCATATTATGCAGTTTGACCCAATGTTGTGAGGTTTTCGACAACATATATAGAAAAACGGAGGTGTTTACAAACATACGGGAACAATTTTAAACTCAGAGCCAGCCCGATGTGTGAAAAAATGTCGATCTTTCAATTAAACTTTACAAAACACTTAAAAAATAAAAAATCGAAACAAATATATAAAAAGGGTTGACGCAAACAAGCCTTTATCCCTGGAACAAGCTCTACTTCGGGTGATCGGGTTGATCGAAAAGTCTTGCAATTCCTTACGCTACTGCCGGTTAAATTCGTTAAAGCTTTTACAGTATTGATCTTGTGTGGTGAAGTCACAGTACATTCTCGAAGCCTCCTCAAGCATACTATATAAGGTCTCGTCGAGTATGAATACAGCAAAAATGTCAACGATAAGCGGCAGCATCCTACGACCTATCGTCTTCTACGAATTTCTGCAAGGACATTCCGCAAGGACTGCAGCCTCCAACATCTGCGCTGCATTCAAGGAGACACTCATTCACTATTCCACAGTGGCCCGTTGGTATCAGCGCTTCAAGGCTGGAGATGTCTCTCTCAAAGATTGACCTCGTTCCGGGCGCCCTCTGTTGGATTCAGAAGGCATGCTTTACCGGGTATTGCTAGATAGTGAGACCACAGTCACAGCATCTGTCTTCGCTACCCAGCTTCAGGGCTTTGCCGACGCCATGCGCCAAAAACGTCCAGAATGGGAAATATCCGCCTGCTGCACGACAACGCGCGTCATCATGTCGCGAAAGGTTGTCACGAGAAAATGCAGCAGTTAGGCTGGGAAGTTCTGCTCCATCCACCGTACTCTACAGACATCGCTTCTTCTGACTACCACCTGTTCGGAGCTCTAAACCAGCATCTTCGAGGCAGATAGTTCGATGATCGAATCAACTAGAAATGCAGGTTTCCGAACTCTTTTCGTCACAGCCCTCGAAATCTTAGCGGAAAGGATTTGAAAGGCTGCCTGAAAGATGGGGCAGGAGCTTAGACTTGGATGGGAAATACACCGTGGACTAAGTTTTTGTTTCAGTGAGTACGGGACAAATTTAAACATTGCCGTGCTATTGTTGCAAGACTTTTCGATCAACCTAATACAGGGTGCGTAAATAGTATTGACGCACCTACTTTTTGTTTCAGCTCCAGCTTTCTCTTTCTTCCGTTCTAGGTTTTTGTGTGTTACTTTTGTTGTCTGTATTGTGCTTAAAAAACCCTCACGAAAAAACTGAAGAAACATGATCGTCATCGTAACGGTGGCCCTTTTTTGTCTGTTACCCAACGAGCTGAATACTTTCTTAACAAGAGAATTAGGAGCTGTTCGAAGCGGTTGGTGAGGAAAGAGGTCAGCAACCCAAACGCGAGCTACGGCTCTGTCATAACAGACGATGATTACAAGATGTTCAAGCATGATAACGTACAAATCCAAAATCATCAATCTTTGCCTAATAACGGCAAATAGATAACGCGCGCAATTGTGAACAGCTTCTCAGACGAGCACAGCTTAAACGAGAATCCGCTGGATTACTCTTTTTAGGCGATTTTGAAGAATGAGGTCTGTGCTACTTTCAACAGAAGTGATCAGTCGCAGAAGGCTACCCTATTTAAAGCACGGACGAAATCCAAGCAGAGTACTCGCGACGCGTGCTCATGAATTTTTCCGTCGTGTTAGCTCCTGTATTCACAGCAAAGGAGCCAGTGTCGATTACGAGTTATTCTATGGTGTTTGTAAGATCATTTTCCATATTTCTCAAATAAAAATTTTAAAACTTACTGCGCATTACTATTTCCACAACCGCCAATTTACCGCGTCAATACTTTTTACGCACCCTATTGTTAGTAGAAGAAACTTTAATTAGAACATTATTTTTAAAAAATTTCTTTAAAAAAGTTCGAGTTAGAGTCGACTTGCAGTGCATATCTTTTGTTAGCTACTATCCTTCTGTACTACTTTCACCTATATTATTAATTAGTTGATGATCCAAACAGGGAATAGAGCCGCTTTGAGCAGATAAAGGCTTGTTTGCGTCAGCCGCGAAGCTTTGTTAAGCTATTTCGTCGTTGTGTACTTTGATTCAATACAACACCCACGTTTGGTATCCGTGCAAGAAGAGTTCCACCATAGAATAGAAACTAATTTTGAAGCCGCGCTATCTAATCTAATAACAAAAAGCTTTGCCATACAGTGATACTGAATAATAGCTCATACCTATGTTAAGGACAGCTTTAGCGTCACTCTCGTCATCCTGCCACAACGTCGTTTCCAATTGCTGTGTTATACAGTACCTGAACCTGCTCATTCAGAAAACCATGCTTCGCCTTCTCATCGCCTTAAGCGTTCTTTTTGCCGTTGACGGCGGATACGGTTGGTGTCACCTTATGCAAATTCGCGTTCCATCTTTTCAGTTCATGTACTTCCTCCTAACCAACAATGCGCTTGAGTAGTTTCATATACTTTCCCAATAGGCCTGGGGTAACCAGAGATGTAAAAAATATACAGGAATTTTTAATATGAGGAATAATCTAGATAACTAATGTTGTAAGTACCCTTACCATTACCACTACCAGTAATAATCATCACCTGTATCAGCTATCGTTGCAGTGATCATCGAGTTGTTCGAGTGAGGGCCAGCCGCGTTCGTCCCTTTCGCGTGCCATAGTGCTCCAATAAATCCTCCTCTCGAGGGACACGAAGAGCGTAACAACGTCCGTTCAGAGCTTCATGAAGAAGTCCTACCAACGCGACGGTGGATGCCTGGTGTTCTAATCACACCCCGCGGGACCCAATCGGTGTCAGCTCTCGAACGAACGATCTTTAACTCTTGACCGTGGAGAATGCATTGTAGCACTGTGTCGGCGCGACAATGACGAATTTTACTGGGACTCGCTCGATTAAATCGATGATCATCGGGACGACAGGTGATACAAGTGTCTGCGAAACCCATTACATACGTGGCTGGCCCACCTAATTTTCGACAACTAAGTCCACGCGATAGCATATCTGATCGTCGAATGGCGACGAATTTCGGAACTCTGGATCAGGGGTGTGCGCTGACTTGCCGCCGGTAAGTTTTTTACCGCAAATTTTTAACGCGGAAATTCGCCGGTAAATTCGGTTCGGACCACGGATCTCCCTCGATCCACGGATCTCCCTCGATAGAGAGCCTTCGGGCTCTCTTGTTAAGAGGGATCTCGGGCCGCTTGTCGCAGGGCCACGTGGCGCGTCCCCGGGTGGTGGATAGGGGAATTAAAC
Source organism: Heligmosomoides polygyrus polygyrus (assembly GCA_947396885.1). Taxonomy (NCBI): domain Eukaryota; kingdom Metazoa; phylum Nematoda; class Chromadorea; order Rhabditida; family Heligmosomidae; genus Heligmosomoides; species Heligmosomoides polygyrus. Next base: position 89,557,910 of record OX377203.1, on the reverse strand, counting down.
GCGAACCAAATGCGACCGTGTACTGCCCAGAGACGCAGGTGGGATGCAGGGGATGGACTCCTTGCTCCTGCTGTGTCGGGTCGATGCGTTCCTTGTGCGTGGGAGCGGCATGTTCGTGCACAGTGTGCGTGGATGTGTCCGTGACTGTGCGGATTGTAACTGTGTCGGCTCGGCCAAAAGCTTGCACTCGGTAGACTGGGAGTACATGTAAGGCGCTTCGAGGCCGCCTTAAGTCTCGCCCCGTCCCTTCGGGCAGTCTGGCTGGCTGCCCGGAGTACCCCGCCCGCACGACAGAGCCTGACTAGCTACCCGTGTTGTATTCCAGTCAAACACAGCAGCACTAAAGGGCCTCATTCCCCTGACCCCGAAAGAGCCCCCATTTCTGCAGCGATGGGAAGGACGAGTACGGAGAGGCTGCTAAAATCTCAGGGCCTAACCAGGCTGCGCAAACTGAGAAGGACTAGGATGACGATCTGTACTTACAACGCCCGCACGCTTGCGTCCGAAGCATCCGTCGAGGACCTGATGATGCAAGCCAGGAAGATCAAGTACGACGTCATCGGACTGACCGAGACGAGAAGACACCACCCCCTACACGCCGCCTACGACTCCGGAGAAGAACTGTTCCTCGGAACATGCGACAGCAGGGGAGTAGGCGGCGTTGGTGTCCTCGTCAACACGCACTTGGCCATGAACATCGATTCGTACGAGTCTCTGACTAGCCGAATCGGACGTCTGCGACTGAAGCGATGTGGCTCCGTGCCAGCCTTGACTGTGTTCGTCGCGTATGCCCCAACATCCGACTACGACGACGAAGACGTCGAGGCCTTCTACGTGGAGCTGGAGAAGTTCTATAAGGAAGATCACACCTTCTACAAGGTGATCGTCGGCGACTTCAACGCCAAGATCGGGCCACGAAGGTCGCCGGAAGAACTTCACATCGGAACCCACGGTTTGGAGTGGAACGAGCAAGGTGAAAGGCTGTCTGAGTTTATCATGTCAACCAAGACCATCCATGGAAACTCGCAGTTCCAGAAGCCTCCCTCCCTACGATGGACCTGGGAATCCCCCGGTGGCCAGTTCCACAACGAGATCGACCACATCATCTTCAATCGCAAGTATTGCCTGACCGATGTCTCCGTTGTCCCCAAGTTTTACACGGGATCGGACCACCGCCTCCTTCGCGCGAGGTTCCGCTTTTCGCGTCAAGGAGAGAAGGCCGCGAAGTTCAAGAAGAGGAATCCCAGAACGACCATCAACTGGGATCTCTACACCTCTCTTGTCGGCCTTTGGGAAGATGCCGTCATGGACAACGTCGACGAGGAATACGATCGCTTCGTGCACCATCTCCACGATAGTGCTAAGGGAGCCGAGAGCTTGAAGACCACCAAGAGACGCCTGTCTCCGGAAACTCTCGAGCTGATACGCCAGCGTGGAGCAGCACGAGCGTCAGGCAACTACCAACTGACGTCCGAGCTTGCAAAGCTATGCAGAGCGGCGATAAAGGAAGATCTCAAGGAGAGAAGGGCGGAAGTGTTGGCTGAAGCAGCAGAGGCAGGGCTGAGCATCCGCAATGCCCGCCGGAACTTCGCCAACTTCAAGACCAAGATGACCGCTCTCCGACGTCCTGACGGAACCACCACCTCTTCCAGAAGGACCATGGAGAAAGTCATCCACGACTTCTACTCCGATCTCTTCGATAGCCACGTCCACCTGCCCCCATGCCATCTTCCGCAGGATGGATACGTCGTTCCCTCTGTTCTCCCTTCCGAGATCCGACACGCCATCTCGTCGGTGAAGAAACGTACAGCACCCGGTTCTGACAGGATCAGAACTGAACACCTGAAGAACCTCCCGCCAGCGCTCATCAACACCTTGGCGCGGCTCTTCACACGCTACCTGTCCGAATGCAAGGTTCCATCTCAGTGGAAGACCAGCAAGACCGTTTTGCTGTACAAGAAGGGAGACGTGCACGACATTGGCAACTATCGCCCGATCTGCCTGTTGTCCGTAGTCTACAAGCTGTTCACTCGAGTCATCCTGAATAGGATTAGTAGAACGCTGGACGAAGGACAGCCATGCGAACAAGCAGGATTTCGGAGAGGATTCAGCACGATCGACCACATACACACCATTACGAAGCTCATCGAAGTGTCGCGAGAGTACAAGCTGCCGCTGTGCCTTACGTTCATTGACCTGAAGAAGGCATTCGACTCCGTCGAGACTGAAGCGGTCATGGAAGCCCTGCTCACCCAGGGTGTTCCTACTCAGTACATCAGAGTCCTTCGAGAGCTGTACAGTGGATTCACGACCAAGATCTCACCATTCTACAACGACGTCGTCATTGACGTGAAGAGAGGGGTTCGACAAGGGGATACCATATCCCCGAAGCTCTTCAGCGCCACCCTCGAAAACGTCATGCGCGAACTAGAATGGGAAGACATGGGAGTGAAGGTCGACGGCCGGCAACTGCACCATCTTCGCTTCGCTGACGACATCGTGCTCATAACCCCGAGCATCAGTCAGGCGGAACGAATGCTGGCCGACTTCGATCGTGTATGTGGAAGCGTTGGACTGCAGCTGAATCTTACGAAGACGATGTTCATGAAGAACGGATGGGTTTCTGATGCCCCATTCTCGCTCAACGGAACGACCATCTCCGAATGCTCCAGCTATGTGTATCTGGGTCGCGAAGTCAACATGACCAACGACCTAGCACCAGAGCTGAGCAGAAGGAAACGAGCGGCTTGGGGAGCTTTCAAGAGCGTCGAAGAAGTCGTGAAGAAAACGAAGAACGTCCGACTCCGTGCCCACCTATTCGACTCCACTGTTCTCCCTGCCCTAACATACGCCTCAGAGACCTGGGCTATACGAAAGCAGGATGAGCACGCGATCAGCGTCGCGCAGCGTGGAATCGAGAGGGCGATGCTCGGAGTGACACGACTCACGCAAGTGAGAGGTCTCCGGAGTTCCGAGCTTCGCCGACGTTCGAAGATCAGAGACGCTGTCGCATGGGCCAAGTCGTCGAAAATTAGGTGGGCCGGCCACGTAATGCGATTCGCAGACACCCGCTGGACGAGAGTCGTCACAGATTGGATTCCGCGGGATGTCAAAAGAACACCAGGACGCCCACCAACGCGTTGGTCGGACTTCTTCGTGAAAGCCCTGAACGACCGATATGACGCTCTTCGTGTCCCTCGAGCGAGGAGGATCCATTGGACCACTCTGGCACGCGACAGGGACGAATGGAGACGCTGCTGGCGCCCGCTCGAGCAAGTCGATGATCAACGGGATGACAGGTGACAGGTGATACAGGTGAAATTCGGTTAATCCGTTAATTTTTTTAAAATTTAATATTCTCTTAAAAACAACTGGTTTTAAACGGCGGTAATGTAAAAAAGCGTAAAGATTTCCACCAAAACATCGTCACGTTAAAAAAACCAAATCATCTTTATTTTAGCATCCATACGTCATCCTAGAGCAAACAAAGCAAGTGGAAGCCTAACATTGCACAAGCATAATGATCTATATTGTGAGTGCTTCGAAGAAGATAGAAACTTAATTAAAATTCTAAAACAGCTTATCTGAAACTCTACAGAAACATTTCTAGTACATCCGACATTCAATCGAATATTGCTATATTTCTTTTCGGGTTAACAGTTTAACTGCTTTTTGAAATTATCACAATTATCATCGTTTCATTCGATGAAGAAATGATTTACACCTTACGCTACCACTTTTTTGAACAATTAAGCTGTACTTTGGAGCAAAGCCAGGCACTTCAGAAAAAAAGAACGAAATGTGACATTATAGAGGATTTCTTTCTCTTCTTATATGGGAAAACAGCTTAAGGCTGGAGGCATACTTCCATCGCCGCGATGCCATCGCAGCGCTCAGTTCATGGCCATTCCGCCTCACGCGGTTGAATAGCCAAAGGAAACTTCGCCGCGGACGCAGCAACAGTAGCGATCGGCATGAGCGATGGCTTCCCGCGCCCATCGCGGGCATGGCATACTTTTTCGCGCCGCGCGCGGTGTTTAGCGTCGATCCTAGACGGACCGCCGTCGCGCTTTCTTGCAGAGCGATGGACGACGCGACGAGCGCAGAGAGATTCAAATTATTCCGAGTCGCTCTGCAAAATTCGTCGCGGGAATTCCATCGCGGCGACGGGAACTATGCACGAGGCCTAAAGGCCCCCACAGAGCTCTGCGGCAACGCCGCTCGCCGCTATGGTTAAGGATAGGGCAGGGACGCCGCCGGCGGCGAGCTCTGCGTCTCTACCCTATGGTTAAGCATAGGGCCGCGGCGCTGCCTTAGAACTCTGTGGGGGCCTTAATAGTCCACCAGATCAGGTAGACTAGCGGAGCACATTCCGATGCCCTACATCTTGGGACTAAATTATAAATTATAACGAGACATGAGCGTATCTTCTTCTTATTCCTCTGGCGATCGTCTATTCTATACCTAATACCTCAGTCCAAATTGTCTCATGTCGTGTGGGGAATGCCAGAGCGAGGTACTGTTCCAGTTGGAGCGCACTTTCACACTGGAGCTCACCATCTCCGCCTCCTGATATGGGCATGGATGTTTTAATCATGTTGAGGACCACGAACGCTAATAGCAAGTTATCGGAAAAGATAAAAAAAGGGAAAAAGAAAACTGAGATCTGTTGTGTGCTTCCTTCTCCATTCGATAGATAAGAACATGATCTTGTGTGAAAAAAGTCGTTAAATTTTTCGGTAAATCTGGGAAATTACCGGAAGTTTTCGTTAAAAGAATTTATCGCGAAAATGCCGGTAGATCCGTTAAACCGGTAAATTGTTAACCAGTAAGCGCACATCCCTGCTCTGGATGCCTGTTCTGATGACCATAGAACTAATTATTCAAGAAATAATATTTTACCGTGAACAAGGAAGAAAAGAAAAACCTGCCTATCCTAGAATAAATAACCTGAGCTAATTTTTTCAACATGATTTCCAACTTACGCAATATGGGCAATTTACCTAAGTTCTTCAATAATTATAAGGGTTCCTGGAAAACATAGCGTACGGGGAACGATAGGCAATGATGAATAGTACTACGATAAAGTAAACCATTTTATCTATGCCTAGCCTATCACTTTCAATATCTCCGTTATCATTGACTAGTGCTAACCTCTCCTTGAAAGGATTATCTTGCCGAATGTCAGCAGCTTTCTAGAGAGCTGCTCGTATGGCATTTTGACGACTAGAAAGAAATTCCACGGCATTAGACCTCCACCGTCGTCAACTCCAGCTTATGTTCCGCATGGGTTCGAAGTAATGGCCACTTGTGTTCTTCATCCCGTTGGTAAGCGCTTTTAAAATTTTGAACAACTTCGCAGTCTATGTAGGAATATGATTTTATTGCAGCACATTGGAAGAAGTTTGTTTGCAAAAACGGCAGATGGAAGCCAAGTTACGCGTGCCTTCACTGAAAACCAAACGTCTGACAAAATAAAGCATTTTTCCTATGATGCTTGCAGAACAGATATGACATCATCCTGGAGCACAGGCTTACATTGCTTCCAGGAGATAGAAGTTTAGCATTCATCTGATAGTGAGGTCTACGTTTAAGTTCTCCTTGAAATAGCTATTTGAGGGCTAGTGAAAGTTCTATTTGACCATGAGACTGATAAGGGAAGGGCCTGAAACGTATGTCTGAAAGGGGAGAGCGAGTCATATGGGGAGAATCCCCACCCCTCAAGTATAAGTATAAAAATGGTATAAAATATTATTATTTAAAAATGTGCTTATTTATTGCCAAGTCGTTAGGCCCAAAGAGTAGGGGCTCCTTGAAGTTACAATCGAATATGGCGCATCACGGGTTTGGGGGTCTTGTACACCCGCGATACCTGTCGGCAAGCGGCTCGAAGCGCAGTGGACATTTACGTTGTTTCGTGCGGGGAAGGTCGGGTTCGGTTCTTCTGCAATGCTGCATTTTCGCACTTCAACTGATTTGTTGAGATTTGGGGATTGTCGTCTATATTTACCATTTTCAGACGTTTTCTGCGCATTTTTCCAGCTGTACGCTGTGGAGAGTACCTTTCTTGTTCTTTACAAACCGGATTTTAACCATATTTAATTTCAAGTTGACGTGCTTCGAAGTCCTTTAGGATGCTGGCCATCCGTTTTCCCATCTTAAGTTCTACTGTCGAAAATTCCTTGTTTAAAGGTGGGCCACACTTCAGCGTGAGCAGGTGGATCACCACTCGACCGTCGGCGGACATTGTTGGTGTTAGGTTCTAGAAAACTTTCAGCAGACCTCAGATTTCCAGGTAACAGACAGACATGAGGGAAAGAGTGTATCGATGCCGTTGAGCTTAATTTGCGGGATCCACACACCTCGTTTCTCATTTGAACCACATCCGACGTCACAACGTGGTCTCCTTTGAAAAACCGAGCAGGATGGTTTTCCCGAGGCCATCGGTCTAGGTATGGAAACAGACCGTGAGGAGCCTGTAGCCTTTATTCTTGCCCGTATTGTGCCCAGTGGTGCTTCATGCACTTTGTACTTGTGCATCACTGATTTTGAACATTTCTTCATCATCGTGTTGAATACCACAGCATACAGATGGAAAACTAGACAAAAAACGCCTGAAGATGGTATTAACGTCAGAATCCCCAAATCTGAACCAATCAGTTGAGATGCAAAGATGCAGCAGCACGGAAAAACCGTGCCCTTTCTCGCATGATGCAACTTCACTATCCACTGCGCTCCGAGCCGCCTGCCGGCAGAGGCATTGCGGGCGTACAAGACCCCCAAGCTCGTGATGCATCGTATTCCATTGTAACTTCAAGCCCCTACTTATTGTATTTAACGCCTTGGCACAAAAAAGCACATATTTTTACTAATTGAGGGATGAGGATTCTCCCTATATGACTCGCTCCTCCCTCTCAGGCATACGCTTCAGACCCTTCCTTGTTAGACATGGTGGTATACTTCAGAGTACAAATCGCAAAATAAGATGGAGGGCAGACAGGCGTAATAGGAGCCGTTAATTCCTATAAATTTAATTCGTTTATAAATTTCAATTGACTTTCTCTTTCAAATCTCTTTCAAAACAACTCGACATAATATTATGCTCGCTATCTTTTTTGGGATTTTTTTTTAGTTCTTTGCTCTGAGTGCTTCTGAATAATCTGCAAAGACATTTCTCCCATGCCCCTGCAGTTCATAGTGATAGCCAAGTGACTCATGAATTTGTGGTGTTGTTTCTTTTAGTTAAGCATTGTTATTTGATCGTTACTATGTCTGCATTCGTATGTTTGTTTTCTTTGGCGCACTTTACGTGCAGCAATAAATAAATAAATAAATAATGTACTGTACCTTTACCTAACAGCACCAGTGCATTATAAGGGCAGATCACCTTTTCAGGTAGAACAGGAAATGCTGTTTCGGATCGCTTCGGGTTCCTGAGATTTCATTGGAATCAAACGTCCTTGTGAATGACTAGATCCCCAAAAATAGCCCGCGCTTAAAGGAAACGATTTTAATCATCCCTAGAAGAATGTTTCTAGGAATGATTAAAAGCGATTAGATTCGACTATTAAAACGCTGCACGGATTTGTTGTTACATTCTCACTTTCTAAGTAAGGATAATTTTCTCTTTACACTAACAAACCGTCAGTACGCTCTGACCCGATCTCACAGCTGCCAGACGTCTGGTTGGGACTTCGCCCCCAAACCCTAGAAATTGTACAACATCTTGACCGAAGCGGTTCTTATTTTCTTCCTCATTCCTTCTTACTTTTATTGCAGTGCAAAAGGAGTCTGAAATATAGAACAGAATTGGACATTAGGATATGGTAGAGTAGAGCCTTCAAAAAGATTCCAATGTGTGTGCCTTCTCCTCCAGAATTCACTCCTCTAGAATTCATGCAGTTGATATTACTATACTTATACTCTCGCAAAAATTGCGAATATTTAAACAGTTTCGAGTACTGATATTTTTCGAGCATTCGAATTCGAATATATTCGAAAAACTTGTTTTTTTTCTGAATTTTCGAATTCGAATACATTCGAAAAACGGGATTTCTGAATACTCAAATGCGAATGCGTTCGTGAAAAACGCGATTTTCTTGAACACTCGAATTCGAATTCATTCAAAAACGCGGTCGTTTGAACACTCGAATTCGAATACATTCGAAAACGGGATTTCTCGAATATTTGAATTCAAATATTCGAATCAAATTCAGTGAATGACAGTGAGGAACAAGTGATAAGATTGCAAGACATCTGAAAGGAACGCGATGTGATTGAGTTACTGTAAGCGTCCAGGTCACATCAAACCATTATTTTTGGAAATGCTGGCTGTCTGACCGTTCAAAAACTTTCATAAAAACAATGCTTTCGCCTATCGGTAGCGAATGACAGACTGACGACAAAGTATTATATGTAAATCTGTGGGAAATCTGTCCTCCTCATCTAAAAACGTGAAATATCACACTGTCAATTTTGCGGCCACAAAATTTATCACAGGTAGCAGGGAATAGGCCAGCTACATATGAGTGCCTGTCTCACATCTTTCTGGTGATTTGCACAAGTATTTGATAGAAACAGATGTTTCTTATTTGCGATGAACTTGTGAATATAACTGTTAACTAACTAACTCCAGCCAACATATTGACTAAACGGTAAACTCTTTACAAAGATCGATCAGTAACAACAGGTCGACCGCCGCCGCCTTCGTTAAGTCTTGCATACGGCTGACATATCCACGCGACTTCCACTCCAAATGACCAACCCTTAAGTCTAGCTGAAGGATTAATAGCGTTTGTTTGAAATGCTGTTTCAGTCATCATTTTCAAGTCTTTTTCCGCAGTTGAGAATTCCTACTGCACCTCGATTGCTTTATACAAGCGCAGTAATAAAAGTGGAATGCTTGACACCTCCCAAACATGAATTTACTTTTATCCTTCCTTCTGGTGTCCTTCATCCTTTATCCTTACACATTTACAGTGAAAATGCAAGTCCTCCGAAGCTACCCTTATACACTCCAGTCAGACACAACAGTACTAAATGAACTCATTCCCCTGACCCAAAAGAGCCCTTACTGCATCTGGGAAGGATGAGTACAGAGAGGCTGCTGAACTGTAAGGAGGGGGGGGGGCCTAACCATGCTGCGCAAATTGAGAACGACTAGGATGACGATCTGTACTTACAACGCTCGTTTTGGAAGTGCATCACGGTTCCATATACTTTGGTAGTTCTTTTATTAAGTTACTTTCAATTTTATATACATTACACACAATTCATTTTATATTTTTATTAAACCCATAATAATCACACCACATTCATACTCTACACAACTACAATCGACCATGCGTTAAAGAGTTTGTTCCTTTCACCATTTCCTTTCCCTTCTACCTATTTCCATTTCTCTTATCATTACCTTTCCTACCCGTATAGGCTAGCTAGTGGGCCCGCTAGTGAAGTCACAAGTTGGAGGTTCCGATGACCGCTGATCGAGGAAGCTGACGGAAACTCGTCAACTAAAGGCGAAGAGCAGAGCACCAATCCGCGATGCAGGGGAGAAGCCGATTCCCCTTCAGCGCCATGCCTCCGCTTTTATCCGTAAAAAAGTAGGCGGAGTTGGGATTGAACATCGTGATCCGCAAGGATCACGACCAGGGATGAGCGGATAATCCGTTACCCGTTATCCGTTATCCGGTTTCCGGGGGGTTTTGGCCTATCCGTTTTGTTGTTACGAACAACAAACTGGCTGATACCCAGGTTTGGGCGTGCTATTGCATAGCTGTGTAAGCTTCGTAATCAAAGGAGTGTTCGCGAGCAACAACAGGGGGCATTTAAATCTAGAAGGTGGGTGACTTCAGGCACTGGTGACGTAGTTGGAAAGACGTCTAACTTCCATCCTTCCAGGGTCGTTCATTTATACCATACATCTATGAAACCTTCTAGTTGGTTTCTTCATGAGCTTTTCACCACAAGCCATATGCAGACCAAGAATGCATACACGCTACCTTGATAATATTACTGACGGTTACAAGTGGAGGTCCTGGCACATACAAGATGAACACTTTAGTTCCGAATTTAGCGTTCTTTTCCACACTTGCAATGTGTAGGTAGCATGCGGCAAAGGTATTTTAGTTTTACTGATAGACTGTTGTACGCATTAAACACATACCGCTGAGCAGTAGTGAGTACAAGCGAAATAGGTACAGGTTCAATCTAAATGAGTGGAGAAAGCTAGTGCAATGAGTGCTCCTACAAATTGTTGAGGTGTGTTTAGAGAAACGATTTCCTGAAAGTATTTTCTGTACGCTGGTACTAGTAGTACCTCCGTAATCCTATGAAATTGATCCTCTCTATTAAAAAGCTAAATAGTGCAGATGAACCGCCCTAAACTGATTCCCCGCTGCGCATGTTGAAGCTTTATTTTAATTTAAGACTGCCTTTCAGGGACATTCTACTTCCGCTTTTCTAGTTTTCATATCTCTCTGCATTAGGACTGCAGAATGGCTTATAGTGGCTATCCTGTAGAAAGCTGGTATTTCATTCATCTCGTTCCACGTTCTTCTTAGATTTTGGGATACTGTCGAACAAGAGTATCAATCCGTGTGAAGCTGCGAAACCAAGATTGTTATGCAGACTTTATTCGGCTGAGTCGGCTTAGCATAGAAAAGTCAAGAGGCATCGGAGGAGCTATTCATCCAAGGATCATTCTGTTTGGTCACGGTCTTAATTCAAAAGGAAAAACTGACGATTAATCAATAAAACAACCCAACAATGGAAACATACAAAATGCAAGTTGCTGTTCAATGGAGGAAATGTGAGTGAATAAGAGGTGAATGAGTCTCACATTCTCTCCCTCCAAGGGCGACTTATGAATGTTTCCATACGATTAGTTGGGCTGTTTTACATATCCTTTTTCTCGTTCTTCCAATTCGTTTTAAACGACAAAAATATGAAAAGTTATAAATCGTATTATGGAAATGTGCTTGGATGAACAAATTCTCAAACTCTCCACATCCTTTCCTGACTTAAATTAAGGTGATCATAGCGAAACATCAGAAGAGTAGAGTTTGCAAAACAGTTTTAGTTTCAAAGCTTAGTGGTCTTGCTACTTGCCCTCCCTGATGAGTTTGATAGGAGTTCGCGGAATCTGGTGAAGAGATTGTGGTTCGCAATTCGAGCTCGGCATCGGTTTGGATGGCAATGAAGAAGCGTTTCTTTTACTAAAGTTTCGTGAGAACCCCATAGGGCTTTGTTAAGGTGACTGTACTATGTTAAAAAAACTCCATTAAAGTCGTTAGAAAGGACTTATAATTTGACAGCAGTTGCGTTCCATGTCTGATGTTGAAACTAGCAGTTTAAGTCCAGTTTTATTTTTGTTGTTTGTTCGTTATCCGTTTTTCCGTTATCCAGCGATTTTTAGGCAAAATTATTCGTTATCCGTTGTCCGGGTTCGAAAATTTTGTTATTCGCTCATCCCTGGTCACGACACTCGCAAGGCCAAAAACTTACCTTTATGCGACAAGCTACCATTTTTGAAGCATCTTCCCCACTAGTCTTTTTGAAGGGATATGTCATATTTACCTATTTTTACCATATTTATTCCTTATTCTTGATTTTCAAAGGTATCGTTTGTGTGATGCCATTTCTGGAATTTAGTTTTCCAAATCTAATAGAAGGAACAGCTCGGTAAATTTGGAATGACAAGCTGAATGCTACTAACTACTTCTATTCACTGTTCAATCACAATATAGATAAATAAATAAATATACTAGTACAATCGAAAAATGTGAATCAATATCGACGACGAATGACCGACGTGGACGCTGCGCAGCCCAAAGTTGTTGTACGGAGTTGGCGACAACGGCGAAGACGTGCCACTGCTTCACGTTACACCATTTCCATTACCAAATTTTATTACCACGATTTCCATGTAAAAAGCAACATAACAAACCAAAACTAGCACTACGGTAAATTTCTATTACAATCACACAACGAGCATTATCCAAAAAATCTTACTAAAATCATCTGTATTACCCATTTTCCACAAAAATTATATTTTTCAATTAATTGGGTTAGGTCCTAAACTGGTGTGGGCGAAATGCCGTGTGGTGTGTACAGGACTCTTGAATGCGCTTGTCTCTACGGCAGTAGAAGCAACGCGCTTTGGTTCTGTACATGGTTACCAGATGGTTGGCATTGAAAAGGCATAAAATGCACTTTTTCCTTCGTAGGGCTTGGGTTTGACGCTCTAAGAGCGTACGATACTCAGTGCACTCCTACGCGAAGTGCTGCCCGCTGCAGAATACGCAAAGCATGCTAGGTCCCTGCTCGTCCTGCTCCTCGTATTTGTTTTCCGGCGACGGTAGTGGCTGTGGATGGTGGTATTTCGAGTTCTTCATCGTCGAAACGTCGGCACCGTATCCTGTGTTCGGAATAGGAACGCTAAGTTGCCTTAGTTCAATGCGTTCCGCCTTTTCCTCGATGTCCGCCAACACTTCCTTATTGCTCCTTCTTTTTTTCGCTTTCTATTATCCTTGTGAACTTTGGGGTCAGCCCCTCGTTTTGTCGTTTTAGGCGTAGCCCTTACCGAAGTTGCCAATCGGAATCCGATTTTTGACACCTTTTCCATATGTCCTCCAGCTTTCTCTCGACTGCGGATGGTGGTAGAAAGTGAAGAATAGGTTGCAGATCTGGTGAGGGATTAAAATACTCCCTCTCTTCCTCGGCTTTCGGGGTTTTTAAGCTTCCGGACTTTCCTCGTCGGAAGCGGGCCCTTGGTCAGGCACCACGTCGGGTACGGGGAGCTTTTCGCCCATGGTTGCTTCGCGTGTCTGAAACTTACTCGTCATATTACCTATTCCCGAATGTTGTTTCGAACGAGAACAAGATAAACTGATTGCGGTAGGAACATTAAAAAGGATTCTTTAGAGAATGGTGTCAATATAGATTACCCATAAATTTTTCATGCTTTGAAATTTTTTCCAAATTTCGTTTTACAAAATGTTTCCGGCAAAGAGGCAAAGAGTTAAACGCAGGACAAGAGGAACAAGATGGGGACAAAATGTAGAAAGAAAAATAACGAGAGGAGGACAAAACATAGAAAGAAGAATAAGTTGGGTATAAACGAGAAAGTAGAATTTCAAAGAATAAAGAAAGAGTGAAAACAAAGAAAAGAGATAAGATGATGAGATCGAGGAAATCTAATGTAGAGATAGAGAAAGGGTCAATTAGGAAAGTAAAAAGGGAGTAAAAAGTGAAAAGCAAAGAAGGAAAAATAGATTCTATTGAAAAGGTGTTAAAATAAAATATGGAGAGAACAACAAATAGACGTAAAAGAGCAAAAAAACTAGTCTAGAGAGAGAAAAAGAAGGCAGAGCCAAATGGTGAAGGGAGTGTTGACGATTTATGGAAGGAAAGGTATGTAATATGGACTTAGAGTGAAGGCTCAGCATGCATTAAATACAAGAGGAGCAGAATTTCGATATTGAGAAAATAAAAAGAAGTTTTAGTGAATTGGGAAAGAGAGAATTTTTCTGTGAGGAAGAATTTTTTTTGTGAAATAAAGAAGATAATAGTTGAATAAAATTTTTCCACTGAACTTCCGATAATATTTTTCCTAAACAGTGATATGATACAAGAAGCAAATGATGCTCACCGTTCTAAAAACGGCTCTGCGCAGAATCTGTAGGAGAAAACGAAAAACAAGGACGGTAATGCGCAAGCAGGAGCTTGCGATGGCGACGCAAAGAAGAAGTGGAGGGAACTATCCCAAGCACTTTTCACATGCTGGTACGTCCTTTTTGTTCGAGCCAGGGCTGAGACTGAGATATGTTATGCAGATAAGCGCCGAGCATGACATCGCGAGCACTGTGAATGCAGTATACCAGAAATATTGTTTACATATTTCCAAGAAGTGAGGAATGTCTGGGAATTGTAAGTGGAAATCGTTATCTGTCGCCGTTTCACTTACTTTATTTCTTATGTACCTCAGAAATGCTGTAACCCATTTACATAGCTTAGAGTGGTTTCCAATTTAAAAAAACGTCGATTACCGTCCGCAAAGCGCGGAACACTGCTCGTTTACCCTTGCTGGGTTGAATGAAAGCTTGATATTGTCCATCGTGTGGTGCAGGATATTTGTGCAGTTGCCTCTGTGCCTCTATCGCTGTGGCATATAATTTCCAGTATTGCTCCTTGTGAGCATCGATAGCATCCAACTGTGGAAAGCGGTGCGATGCTACAAGAGAAATCTTGTATGTTTTCCTCGATTCGAATTAATGACGTGTCGAAAACTAATGACAGTTCGACAGAGGTTGCAGTACTATGTATAGTAGGTACCGAGTATTTTCTTTCTGTTTGAATAATTCCCTGGGATGTCGAAAACGGAAACATGTGGGATATTTTTACAATTTCCGGAATATTGTTATTTGTGCAGTAGCAATTCATACAGTCTTCAGCAGGGTTGCAATTGCACGTGTTTCGTGTGGAGCATGTTTCCAGTTCTACGTGGCTCACATTAGCTCTCGAAGAACATGCGCACGAAAATTGCGTTTCCCGCTCAAGAACTGCAGTAGTTACCTCATTTTCGATAAATTGTTTCGAAGTAATTGCCAATGGACTTATATATATCGAAGAAATTTTCATATCGATGCTTCCAATGCGCTTCATAGTACTCGGTTTTATTGTGTAAGTGAAAAATTTACCATTGCCATGGAATTGCTCTACTGTTAACTTCACTGCTTCAAACCATGACGAGCACTCAAATACCGTGTAAATGTCATCGTCTTATAGGACATGGTATATACTGTAGAAAAGGCATCCCGAGCATGGAAATTTACAATAGCATCCAAAGCCACTACAGGATTCTGAACAATATGTGATTCCTGTAAAGTTATTTGCTATTTCCACCTCTTCTACAAGCGTATCTGAAAAATTTTCCGCAGATTTGTTTCCTTTGCAAGTTCCCATATGTGGACATCGTTTCCTATACTCGAATTTTACCTCCGTATTGCGTGTAAAATACAAATTTTCCCGACGGCAGCGTAGTACGGCTTCCTGTAGTGAGATCTTAAAGACATTACGTTTATTATTCCCATATTGCATCTGTAAGCACAAATCCGCTTGCATTTCATTAAGCTTTGCAATGACGGTTTTGTGAGAAGTACAGTTCGACTCCGGGGAGCGACAATAGATGAGGTTTGTAGGAATCAGGACTACCCTCTGGCAAGCATTTACCACATTTCCGTAAATGAGAACTATAGTGAGCATTCTGACGATTTGGGAGGCGTTCCACCTCTTTGTCTTGGTATTCCCGATTTCAATAAGTGGGATGTTTTCCACTTGATCGTCCCTTTTTCAAAGCGTCGTAAACAACGAAATGGTCTGCAGCAGTTATACAAATGTTTGCCTGCACGAAACAGTCCTCTGGTTAATTTCCTTGTCATCACGATAAGGAAAAATAAAGTCATGATGATGATGTATATAAGCAATGCTGTGATACCAATTTATTTTATTTATTTATTTATTTATAATTGCACAAAGGTGCGCACAGTAAACAGGACGTTGGAAAACAAATCGATCAGTTACAACTAATTTAGGTAGAAAAAAAGAACAATATGATGTCAATATGCAACGCAATTTGGCCAATGCTTTCAGCCATTCAGAAGACAAAGATACAAGGAGGCCACCCAACGCATGAATATACATAGGATAGAAATAAGGAACGCAGCGATAAGTTAGCTTAATTTACTAAGAATTTAGTCAAAATAATTTGCTTTTCTTGTTCAAATCTGCAGAAGTCGGTTTGGCACTCAGTATTGCTATGGTGTGATTCCGATTGAGATATGAAATCACTTTCGAGCAGCTTGGACAGAAGGAAGCACCTGGGAGTCCGGCCTTAATTCCGATCATACCCAGGCGTGCCGCAACAGCATTAAGCTTCCTTTCGGAGCTGCTTCCATAGAACCGAGTTAGCCAAACTGAACTTGTAGTATGAACAGATATTGAATAAATAAAAAATGTAAATTGAGAAAAACGAAAAAAATTGCGGAATCATGGTGGGTGGGCTCATTGGTTCTTAAGTTCTGAATAGCACCTCGTATCATCATAAAAAGCAAAGCGTGCATAATGACCCAGTACACATTGCTAATAAATCAATAACGACAAATAGAAAAAAAAATCATGTGTCATTCCGCATTCTTGTGTAGACGAGAGAAGCTGCGAAACCAGTCTGCCCGTCAATTTGTGGAAAGTAATCCAAGAGCTTCTAAATGCACGTGTCTGGAAAAAAACGTGAGCATTTAGTAACCAAGGAAGATCAAATTCACTGAATCAATACAACAACTAGTCACTTAATTCCTTGAGCTGAAAACAAACAAAACATTAGAAATAAATAACAATAAGCACTGCTTGAAAACCTCAAAAAAACCCACGGCATGACAAAAGGGGGAGATGTATCTGCTGTTTGATGCCGATCTCTAAAGATCCTGAACACCAATTATCGAAAGAAGATCTAATTTACTTAACCTGCTACGAAACACTGAAACACTAGGAGAACTTAACACTTCAGCGGGTAGAATTTGCAACCACCTTGATGTTCGGTAAAAGAAGGAGTTGTAAACTTGAGACCGATGCCATTTTTCAAGCGGGGAGCAATCGATTGCAAAGCTTTTTGTACGACCAGAGGTGGGTCTAAATATCCAATACTTGCTAGTTTTGAGCTTTACGTCCATATGCAACATACGAAAGCCGAGAACAAGGTCATTGAAAACTCGACGAAATAAGAGGCTTTTGAGACCGAAAATTTGCAACCTGGTAGGGTAATTAGGCATGGAATAAGGGCATCTCACGCTAAAAACCCTACACATCAGGATACGTGTAAAAGTTTGCTGAACCTTTTCAATCTGCATTTGTAGTTTCTTATTGCCATGGGGACTCCACACCTGGCTGCAATATTCCAATTGTGGAAGTACATATGCTTTATAAAGTCTCAAGAATATGTTTTTATCATTGGAGTGTATGTTCCTGAAAAGGAAGAACAGGCATTTCTGTGCTTTACGAACAATATTGCTCATGTCCGTCTTAAAATTAAGAGAGCCATTGATATATACTCCTAAATCTTTAACTTCGTCGAATTTCTTGAAAACGACCCCTCTGTATCTATATTCTAGTGCATAATTTCTGCCTAAATGCACAACATACGTTTTTTCAAGGTTGACCGGGAGATCCCATTTTTCTGCCCACTCCATTAACCTGCATATCGATTGACTCAATGCTGCGTGGATTTCATACTTATCTTCATTTCCGTAAATTCCATATACTTTGATGTCATCGGCATAGAGCTGAATTTTTACTGATGTGTGAGTCTTTAAAATAGCTGGAAGGTCAAGGCAATAAATAACAAAAAGAAGTGGTGAAAGTACGCCGCCTTGGGGCACACCACTTGGGCAAGGGTAGCGTTTAGAGAATGAATTTCCTATTTTCACCCACATGTGACGATCTGAAAGGTAAGATGAGAACCACGTCAGCAAATCACCATCAATTCCCACTTCTCTCAACCTAAGAATCAACTTAGAGTGATTAACTCGATCGAATGCCTTTGATAAATCAAAGTATATAACATCAACAGAAAGGTTGTTATTCAAAGCAGAGTACCAATCAAATGTTCTATCGAGTAACTGTGTGGTAGTAGAAGCACCCTTCAAAAAACCGTGTTGCTCTGGTGGAAGTAAATTTCTACGCTGAAGCCAACTCAAAAGTTTTTCACGTAAAATTTTTTCGAGTATTTTTATTGGTATTGGAGTAATGCTAATCGGTCTATAATTTGACACTACATTTGATATTGTCTGTTTTGAACCTTTTGGTATAGGTGTGACAAGTGCTTCCTTCCACATGGAAGGAACGGTTTGGAAAAAAAGGGAAGAGTTAAGAAGCATAGTCAGAGGTTTGCAAAGACTTTGGGCACATCTCTTAAAGACAATTTGAGGTATCCCGTCGAAAGTAGAAGCCGAGGACTCTCTCAGAACTTGTAAATGATCCAGCACATCCTTGCAGTCGATGGTAAGATTGAAAGGATGACGGCTGGATGAACCAACGAAGCAACCATCCGACCTCAAGTCATTAACAATTCCATTGGAAAACACGCTAGAAAAATATTTAGCAATTCCTTCTGCTTTTTGTTCGTCAGTCACAAAAGTGTTGCCGTCTTCGTCCTCTAGAGTGGGAAGCTTGCCACAACCTTTCATTTTAGTCCTAATGAATTCGAATAATTGCCTTGAGGACGACTTTCTTGCCAATCTCTTTTCATAATTAGCATGAAACTTCTTAATATGAAAGTTGATATCTGAACAGACTTTTTTATAGAGTGGAGACGACGTACATGAAAAAAGCCTTGCTTTCTGCTTGAAGAGATTCTGAATGTGGAGAGGGTATTTCATCTTTTTTTACCTCCGTAGCTGAATGGAACAAATTTTTTAAAACCTTCGTACAAAACTAAGCAAAATCTCATGTACATGTCGTCCACCGAGTAAAAGTTGTCAAAAATCTGCCACCAGTTGATGTTCCCAAGGAAGCTATTGAGCGCAGAAAAGTCTGTTTTGCAGAAATTAGGCAGAGGTAGCAGCTGTGGGGATTCCGGCGTAATAGTAAAGTGAAATTCTAGAATTTTGTGGTCGGATGTATGGAATGGAGGGTGGTATAGTATATTTGTGCATAGCTCACGAGATGTCAGGATTAAGTCCAGGATACTTTCACCACGGGTAGGCTCTAATACGTTTTGGGTTAGATGGCACGCTTCAAAGAAATTAGCAAATCTCATTGACGACTTGCTCTTCGACCTTTTGCTTTTCCAGTCGTAGTCTAAGTTGAAGTCTCCAATTAACACCAATGCATAAGTTGTGGAGCACATGTAGCTTAGTGAATCCAGAAGCACTTCGTCATCTTGGAGGGAACTACTAGGAGGTCTGTAGACGAGGATAAATCTGGTGCTGCTAACAGACTCACAACCTAATAGATCCATTTCATTCCCGCGTCTGCAATCACCGCGTGCGGCGGCTCACTCTTTCTCTTCATTCAAATTAATTGGTGTTTTTAGCTGCGGTTTGCTTCACAAACTGCCTCAGTTGGTTTTAGACTAAGCACTGGTTATTTGTTTAGTGTTGCTTATTGCGATCTTCCATTGTTCGTCACCGCTATTCTTCCCTGTTGATCGATTGTTCGTTGTTTTGTTTGATTCCTGCATTCGTGACCACCATGCCTCGAACCAGCCGCAGAACAGCCAGGAATGGGTCTAATGCTGCGCCAAGTCAAATCGAGAGCTGTGACCAAAGTGTGTTGGGTGCAGGAAGTATTAGTAAGATAGACCCGTCTGCTATGAACGCATTTGAATACCTTGATCTTATCATTGCGGAGAACAATGACCCAAAAATCGATCAGATGTTGCAGGTGTTGAAAGCAAAGATTCCGGGTGAAATTTCCAAGGTGATTGATGATGACAAACGAGGACGGAGCATTGTCATCAGCGGAATACCGGAATCGCCTGGATCTGCGAAACCATCACTCAGGCAGAAGGAGTTAGAGAAGCAGGTCGAAAATATTCTCGATGTTCTGCAAGTGGAATGCACATTCCACTGCCCGCTGCCCGCTGCAAAGTGTGCACGCGGCTTTACCGTTGCGTCATCGATTGAAGTTGCCATGTATGGAGGGGTCTGGAATTTACCATTGCCTCAAACTCCACGACGAAGGTGTGAAAATCACCGTCACTGAGGACTTTTCTACCTACCGTTTTTTCAGCGCATGTTTCTTTAATCCTATTAATCTTTCATAAAATCCTCCTTTCCAGGGGGAGAATGGGGTAATGAGTTTCCATTGTATTGTTGATTTAGTGAGGAAATTATTAAGACTTTCGTTCGAGATGAGAGTACGCTTGTCAATTGTTTGTATGATTTCTTCGCCTAGCTTGAACTTTGTCGCATTGTCCGATAGTATTGATTTCGGTTTTCCTCGCCGTGCACGAATCGACGCAGGCAATTGATTACCTGAATTGATTACCTCTAAGGCACTGAGATTGTTTACTACTTCGAGATGTACCGCTCGCGTGACCATGCATGTGGACAATAGAACCCATCGTTTACGATTCATCTTTTCAGAATCGAGGACGGTGAAGGATCCTGCCATATCGATCCCGATGTGGGTGAAGGGTCGGCAGCGGTCAACTCGCACACTTGGCAATGGGGGGAGTCAGGATAAAAGGAAGGTTTACCATTCCGCCTCTACAGGTTACACATTTGCAAACGTAATTTCTTTCCACTTGCTCTTCCCTTGGTATCCAATACAATGTTCTGACGTTTGCCAGTGTTCCACTTATACCTTGATGGCCACAGTTTTCGTGGAAGTCTTTGATTATTAGTTTTGCTAGGGGGTGTTTTGGACTCAGAAGGATTGGCTGTACCGTCTCCTTTGGCAGATATTTTGCCTGAGTTGTCCCTCAACATCTAGTGATGCTATTTTCGTCTTTACATAATTTTAATTCTCTCTATTTAAGTAGCTTATCTTGTGTGATAGTTTTCTGCATAGCTCTTATTATGACCTTTTCAGCCCGTTTTACCTTCTCAACATTGACGTAGCACAACGGCAGAGTAGTGCAGATGGACTCCAGTTCGGGTAAGCACTCCTTCAGCTTATTTTGATATGTTGATTTTACCTTGTCCTATATTTTATGTTTTATAAATTTCAAAACTAGAGCTGTTACCTTACGACATCTGTTAAAAGTGCTACATTCACGGCTGAATATTGGACAGTTGATTTCTGGCGTCTTCGTTGCTCTAGCAAATAAAGATTTCACCATCTTCAAGGCACTTTCTTCATCAACTGGTTCTTTACTATGCAATCGAAACTCTGGCATCCTTGGCCATTTCGAAATGTACTGTTTTAGAAAATCGGGTCCATTCCACCAGACGTGATTAGTCATTTGATCGTTCGTTAACCCTCTAGTGGCACAATCTGCAGGATTAAGATCGTATGGAATGTAGTGTAAGTTTACCAGAAGCTTCTCATCTTTCCATTTTCGAGATTCTTTTTGATCTCCCTACATCTTTTGTCGATAAATGTACCATTTTTTATGTCCGATTGAATCCAGTGTAATGCAGCCTGTGAGTCGCTGTGCACTCGGATCCTATGGACTTAAGGTGACATTTCCATCAGGATGAAGTTGGTTAACCTCGTGCCAATGAGAAGCGCCAGCAGCTCCAATCGAGGAATTGTTAGTTGACCTCCCTTTTCCTTTAAGAGTGCTAGCCTTTGCCTTGCCATGAGTAATGAACAATGAATAAGATAGTACTGATCTATACGGCGCAAATAAACCGCAGCGGCAGATGCTTTTTTCGGACGCGTCCACGAACGTATGCAGTTCATACAGATTTCTCGGTTCGACTGATGCGATGGATCGGGGTACTGTGACTGAGTAGTGAGGAACATCAGCGCAAATTGCTTGCCATATATGGTTGTGTTCTTGGGACAATGGATCGTCCCAATCATACCGATTTTTCCAAAGTTCTAGTAGAAACCCTTTGCTGGTACAAGCAGTGACGTAAGAAAGCCTAGTGGATCAAATGTAGAATACAGAGTTTGCAGAATTTTTCGCTTCGTAGGAGTTTTTCCGTACGTGAGTTTACATGCCCACGTAAGCTCGTTTTGTCTGGGAATCCAGGGGATTCCCAAAATCTTGTGAGTCTTGCTGTTAGATACGTCCTCCGACGCGATTGCTTTGTTGCAATTTTCGTCGTTGGTTATGCCGCAAATTCATCGACATATTAGCGAATGTTTTCTTGCATTCTACGTACTTCTGATACAGAGACCTTATGGAATTATCTGTCAAAAGTACGTTTTCCACGTAAAGGTTGCGGTTTAACTGATAATAAAGGCTTTCGACAAATTCTTTTTGCTGAGATATTGCATATTGAATTGATATTCCCAGTAAAAATGGTGATACATTGATTCCAAAGGGTAGTCTGCAGGAACTTAGAATGCGTATATTTTCCATTACCGGTGGTTTTTCCAAATCTTTAAGCCATAGAAATCTTACCGAATCGCGCTCACTTTCTTGAAAATGAATTACGTGAAACGGTTTTTCTACGTTTGCTATCATCACCTTTGAACCTGCTCGTGGTCGTAGAAGGGCTCCGCTTAAATCTGGGAGTAGTACTGGGCCTTGATGTGTGACGTCGTTCAAGCTGAGTTCGCTTTTCATTTTCGATGACGCATCGAGAACTATGCGGATTTTCGTCGTTTCACTACTTTCCTTGAGTATGGTGTAGGATGTAGTAGCATGGATTCTCGTTACATGGAGGATGCGTTACCTCTTCGACGAAATGCTTTCGAATTTGCTCTTCGATGATGTGTCCATACTCTTTCCAGCACTTGGGGTTTCATTTTGAATAATTGATGAAGACGGCTCAAAGTAAACTATAGTTGATATTGATCTGAAGTGGAATCAAGTAAGTGGTTTTCAGCTATTTAGAACTTAGATTCAGAACACGTACAGGGATTACCATCAAGCGATTAGCATATTTCTGAGAGACTTTGATGAATTAAAGTCTTTTCCTCATCAGAGGTCTATCTGGAAGGGCATAAAGATGTTAAATCAACTGTAATCAACTGTAACTGTAATCTTGAGAATTTCACTCTGTGAGGTGAGGAGGCTTTGCGCTCCGTAGGTGATCTGACTGGTGACGTTGTCGAATAGGTGCCGTGGTTTCGTCCTGTCCGGTGCGGCGAGTTGGATCTTCTTGGGTAGTGGTTAGACGGCGAGTGTCTAACATACCGGTGCTTCTTCTAAAATTGAGGATTAGCTTCCCGTTCCGTAGAATGGGAAGGACAGAAGTCTGCATAATATTTTCTTCTTTGCCTGGATTGGCTCCTAAAGTCGCGTCTTGTTTAGTCTTGCACAGGATCGGGTTGTGATTGCGATGACACCATGTTCAAGGACTATGAGAGCACAATCGTGTCGGATGTTTCGGACTGAAGCATTTTCAGCAAAGGTTAATACTTTTCATCCTTTCTACCTTTTGATCGGTAATTACGTACGTTTTACAGTCTCTAAACTCGTGACTTTGATTGCATCAAACACAACGAATGTCATGGAGGATGCTAGGTTCGTCTGTAGCATTACTTTCTTTACGACTTTCTAGGCGTTCCTTTCTTTTCACTACCAGTGATGGTTGATTTAGAATATCTTCCAGTATTTATCTGAGTCAAACTCTTTCCTGGCTACCTCTTCTTGCACCTTTTAGGAGAAGGTATCTAACACCATGCTAATCATATGGGTGGTGTCAACTACATATTTCTCCTTGTTTACACAAAGTGATTACAATTGCCTCGACGTCGTTAAGCGTGTTGCGTAGTTACCTCGGGTCATCCCTTAATTGCTTCATGAATTTCAATTGCCTAATCATAGCCATGGTCACTCGTTTGGGATCCCGGTGCTGGTTTTATAATTGCTGGATTGCCTCTTCATAAGAATCCTTGGAATCATTTTGATTGCTCCTGCCGCATCTCCCGTGCAGCAATTTACCAAAATGGATAATTTCTCAATGATAGAATACGGCTGTTTATGGACTAGTTCCTCAAACATTTCCCAAAACGAATCGAATTCTGAGTCTTTCCCACTGAACTCCGGAACCTTCAGCTCATTCCCTATCAGGTGTCGTGTAGTGGCCTGCCCAGAAAATGCTGCTACTGGAATGGTGGAGCTCTGCTGTTGTTGGCTAAGCTCCTGTCTTACCGATGTTTCCTGACATTCGAGTTCAAGAAGTCGTTCCTCCAATACACGTCCTAGACTGATTGCTTCTTCTATTAGTTCGTCCCTTTCCTAGTTTCCAGTGTTCATCAAGCTCTATTTCAAAAGTTTCGTCTTTACTTTCGGATCTTATGCTAAGTACGATACACGAACACTCGTTGTAGTAGTCCCAATTGGCTTTCCTTTGAGTTTCCAAACGATTACCTAGGGCTTAGTTGCCAAAAACTGCCGAAGTTCCTCTGACTCTCTAGGGAATTCCCAGGGATTAATAAACTCTTCTACTTCTTTGAGAAGACTAGCTAGCATGTTAGGTTGCCGAGTAATTTTCTGTTTTGCTGTCTTCACGTTAAAGACCTGTGCTGTAATATCGACGATGTGACCCGGAGGAAAGAGTGAAGTCGTGCAACGGCTTTCATTCAAGCCCGTGGTATGTTTGCCATGCGGTACGAATGAGTCAGTGTGTTATGAGAATAAAGAATGAGCGTTGAGTTTGTATGTTGCTGTTCTCAGACCTGCTCGAGAAAGCCATAGGACACTGCCTGTCTGAGATTCCGTCGTGCGCATTTTCCCATGGGATAGTCTTTCTCGTCATTTGTTGTGAAAGCATAGGTTTGTCGCTCTCGAGAAAGAATGTGCAAGATCTCGAATTTTTACAGAGACTAAGGTCGATTTTCCATTTTTTTCTCGAGCTGCAGCAGCGAATTTGTTTGCCAGTCTCTTTCATTTTTCTAAAAAAGTTCTTCGGACTGCATACAGGGTTTTCTAAGAGTTTCCATCTCTTGGAATGTCTGCCGGACAAGCCAACCGGGTTTTCTAAGAGTATTCTTTTCTTGGTACGTCTGTCGGACACACCAGCCAGGTTTTCTAAGAGTATCCTTATCTGCCAAAGGTAATACTACGGTGTAAAGCTATACTCTTCTTCGCAATTTTCCATCCTTTAAGATAGGTGTTTCCAGAGGCATTTCACCAGAATATCTGTTTAAAAAAGAAAACTAGCTAAGAAAATGGCCTTCTGAGAAGTCTATTCTCCAGGACTATCCGAACGCGCTATATTGTCCAGAAGTAACGCAACTTCTGGCCAATTTAGCGCGTATATTTCCAGCGGAATAAGCTCTCCGCAAGAGTTAGACTAATTTTGCCATTATGTAGTTACCATATTCATTACCTAATCGGCCGACAGCGTTGTTTTAGCCGATGCACCATCTTGGAACTGCATCACGCTTCCATATACTTTGGTGGTTCTTTCATTAAGTTACCTTTAATTTTATATACATTACACAAATTCATTTTATATTTTTATTAAACCCAACAGTAACCACACCACACTCATACTCCATACAACTACAATCGACCATGCGTTAAAGAGTTTGTTCCTTTCACCATTTCTTTTCCCTTCTACCTATTTCCATTTCTCTTATCATTACCTTTCCTACCCGTATAGGCTATCTAGTGGGCCCGCTAGTGAAGTCACAAGTTGGAGGTTCCGATGACCGCTGATCGAGGAAGCTGACGGAAACTCGTCAACTAAAGGCGAAGAGCAGAGCACCAATCCGCGATGCAGAGGAGAAGCCGATCCCCCTTCAGCGCCATTCCTCCGCTCTTATCCGTAAAAAGTGGGCGGAGTTGGGATTGAACATCGTGATCCGCAAGGGTCACGACAGCTCGTACGTTCGCATCGGAAGCATCCGTCGAGGACCTGATGATGCAAGCCAGGAAGATCAAGCAGGACGTTATCGGACTGGCTGAGGTGAGAAGACACAACCCTTACACGCCGCCTATCTTCCCGGAGAAGAACTGTTCCTCGGAACATGCGACAGCAGGGGAATAGGCGGCGTTGGTGTCTTCGTCAACACGCACTTGGTCATGAACTCGATTCGTTCGAGTCTCTGACATCCCGAATCGGACGTCTGCTACTACAGCGATGCGGTTCCCTGTCAGCTTTGACTGTGTTCGTCGTGTATGCCCCAACATCCGACTATGAGGACGATGATGTCGAAGCCGTTTACGTAGAGCTGGAGAAGTTGTATAAGGAAGGTCACACCTACAGGGTGATCGTCGGCGACTTCAACGCCATGATCGGGCCACGAAGGTCGCCGGAAGAATCTCACATCGGAAGCTACGGTTTGGAGTGAAACGAGCAAGGGAAAAGGCTGTCTGAGTTTATCATGTCAGCCAAGACCATCCATGGAAACTCACAGTTCCAGAAGCCTCTCGCCCTTCGATAGACCTGGGAATCACCAGTGGCTAGTTCCACAACGAGATCGATCACATCATCCTTGACTGACGTCTCCGTTCTCCCAAAGTTCTACACGCGATCGAACCAAAGCGTCCTTCTCGCGAGGCTGCGCAAAGTTCAAGAAGAGGAGTCCCAGGCGACCATAAACTGGGACCTTTCTTAACGGCCTTTGGGAAGATACCGTTGTGGACAACATCGACGAAGACTACGCAAAGCGGCGAAAAAGGAGGATCTTAAAGAGAGAAGAGGGGAAGTGTTGTCTGAAGCTGCAGAGGCAGCGTTGAACATACGCCATGCCCGCCGGAACTTCGACAACTTCAAGATTACGATGACCGCTCTCCGACGTCGTGAAGGAACCGTCACCTTTTCCAGAAGGACCATGGAGAAGGTCATCTACGACTTCTACTCCGATCTTTTCGATAGCCACGTCCACCTGCCCCATGGCATCTTCCGCAGGATCGATGCGTCGTACCTTCTGTTCTCCCTTCTGAGATGACACGCCATCTCGTTGTTCAAGAAGCGTATAGCACCCGGTCCCGACAGGATCAGACCCGAACACCTGAAGAACCTCCCGTCAAAGCTCATTAACACCCTGGCGCGGCTCTTCACACACTACCTGTCGGAGTGCAGGGCTCCATCTCAGCGGAAGAGCAGCAGGACCGTCTTGCTGTACAAGAAAGGAGACTGCACGGCATTGGCAACTATTGCCCGGTGTGCCTGCTGCCCGTAGTCTGTTCACTCGAGTCCACTCGTGAATAGAAACAGCTAAGCGCTAGACGAAGGACAAAAATGCGAACAAGCAGGATTGCGGAGAGGATTCGGCACGGTTGACCAAACAAACACACCATTGCGAAGCTCATTGAAGTATCGCTAAAGTGCAAGTTACCGTTGTTACGTTCTTCGACTTTGTAGAGGGCATTCGACTCCGTCGAAACTGAAGCGGTCATCGAAGCAATGCTCACCCAGGGCGTTCCCACTCAGTACATCAGAGTCCTTCGAGAGTTGTACAGTGGATTCACGACCAAGATTTCGCCATTCAACAACGACGTTGATAACGTGAAGGGGTTGGGCAGAGGATACCATGTCACCAAAGCTCTTCAGCGTCACCCTCGAAAACTTCATGCCGTTTGGTTTTAGAATTTTAATGATTTCTCTCGTTTAGCAATTTTGTTGGTGATAGATGGACTGATGTTAATTGTCGTGAAAATGAAAACAGTAATATAGTATCAACGTAGAAGAAGTCCAAAAAATTAATATAGAGAAAGATCTGGCTTTTCAATTTTAATTTTTATTTCCAAATTTACAAAACGCTGACTTGTTCAGGCTACCGCAAGTGATTGTGCATGCCATATACGCATTCAAATTGCCTCCATGACCTCCCGTACAAGTATTAAGAAAGCGTGGCGCATTCTTAAGCGAATTGATTGGCGCCGTCCTTTATTCTGATTAAATCAGCAGGAATTGAACATTACGGTATGTCTCACTTCTTGTCTATACACTCCAGTCGTAGCGACGTCGTTCACTTTAACGATTCAGCGGCTAAGTTTACCTTCTGCGCACTGAGCTTCTCTGTCTTCCACCTGAACGATGGGTGAGAAAGCAGGACTGAGGAGGCCAGTCGGGTGGAAAACAATTTGTTGATAACCGCTGCAAAGCGGCCACTCGGCTTCCACTGAAACTAATGGTAAGGGAAGGGCACTTTCGCTCTTTCCAAAACCTGGTATTGCACCTCGCTGTTTTTTTAGTTTTCATCTCTAGAGTTTGCTTGTGAACTAATGATTGCCTTACCATATATTGCGACCCTAAATGAGTTTTCAATGGAGGAGAATCTAGTTCTCATTTTCCGATGTGCTGTTGCAGTGGTAGCATATGTTGCTACTTCGCAATGTGTTCTGTTAGCAAGCCATTCGCAGCCCTTCACAAATTCAAAGCGCACTCTACGCAGCAAAGTTTGTGAACCATATGCATTCTCCTGCGTGGATATTGACTGAGCGGCGGCGTTTTTCGCTATTCCAGTAATCTTTGTTTTTCTTCAGATTTCATAGTTTTCTTTTTCCAGTCCTCCTCTGTTTCAGTTTCTTTTCGTTTCATAAGCTGATCGTAACCTTCTGTTTTGCTGCAGCCTTCTTTTTACTAACTTTTCCTCCTTTTTTTGAATAGTCAATATAATTGAATAGTCAGATCAATGGCAGTCCGTAGGCAAATGACCAACAGTGCTAACGCTACTGAAGGAAGCACAAGCGAGAACGCAGTTAGGCCTCCTGCAGCTCCAGTGGATGGCGACTACAGCAACTTGTTGGCAAATGACCTTATTAAATGCATCCTGGGGAGCAATAAAGACCCAGTAATCGTCGATATGTTGAACGCACTGGCCGAGAAAATTCCATGGGAATTTTCTGATTAAATTGAAACAGAAAAGCGTTCCCGTAGTATTGTGATCACAGGGTTAAAGGAGGCGGCCGCAGACTGCTCACCTTCCTGCCTTCAGAAAGATTTAAGGACCCCGCAGACTTTTGCGGCCAGCGGTGGACGACGAAATCGATGAGTCACGCCGGCCAGCGGCGCCGCTCAGCGACGACGGCGAGGTACTGCAGTCTTTCTAGTCGGGACTCCGCCGCGCAAGGGCAGAGCGCAGACAAACTCTCACGGCGCCGCTGGAGTGGCGCCGTCTCGTATGATTCAAATCATTTCCGGCGGTGCCGGCCGGCCAGCGGCGTCGCTGGACGGAGCCGCTGACGGCGAGTTCTGCGTCCCTGCCCTATGATGAAGGATAGGGAAGCGGCAACGCCGCAGAAGTCTGGAGAGGCCTTAAAGACTTGGCTGAACCCCAAAGTTCTAGATTCGGAAATTTTAATTGGCTGCCCCTATGAAATATATAGAGCTGACCGAAGGGGAGCTAGGGGAGGTGGTGTGTGTTGCATCGTTAAAAGTTGTTTTCTTGTGCATATCCTGAAGCACAATTTTTCCATGGAATCTGATGTCCTATGTATGGATGTGTTTTCGAAAAATACCTTTTCTCATTTGAAGTTTGTTGTCGTTTACCGTCCACCTAAGTCCCTTAAGTCCGATGACGAAAACCTCGTCGCGTTACTTACAACCCTTGCAGCTGCTAGAAGGGACACAATAGTACTAGGTGACTTTAATCTGCATATTGACTGGAGCGATTGCGCTTCATTGCATGCCAGTTCATCAAACATTCAGAAGTTCTTCGATGACGCTGGATTTACTTAACTGGTCAACATTTCGACGTTTTCCAATCACATTCTTTACCTTGTGTTTACATCATCACCTATAGTCAATGGTATTACCAAACTTCCTCATCTAGCTACCTCTGATCACAAGATGTTGCAATTTTTCGTAAGCTTTTGTTGCACCCCTGAAAACCATTTAGTTCCATGGCCTGACTTTTCGCGTATCGATTACCGTTCGCCAAATGGATGTCTACTTAAAGTGGACTGGCTAGCAGTTTTTGATGGTTATTTTTTGTATTTTTTTATGGTCATCTGAGTTATATCAACGGTTCTGTAGGGTTATGTATCAACACTTGTCTCTCTTTGTCATGCTGAAGTTCAAGAAACCTTACCAATTTAAGTATCCTCTCTATATTCGAAATTAGCTTGCTCAGAAAAAGCGATTGTTTGAAACGTTACCAAATCCTCTGCACAACACCGGATATAAGAAGGTTTGCTCAGATGTTGATTGGCATTTAAAAAAGTTTTTAACTAATCGAGAAGCCGTTATTCGGCACAGTCTTCAATGAGAAAGTTGCATGTCTACATTCGCAAAAAGGTGAAGCCTGGAAGTCGTCTACCAGTTTTGCTTGATAAGGATGGCTTGAAGTGCTTCAGCGAACTTAGTAAGGCCACAGCGCTAGGAGATTTTTTTGCATCTGTTTTCAAAGGAGGAATCATGCTCACCAAATATTACTCTACTACCACCTTCTAGACATCGAATAAGCAATATTTATTTCCATCCTGCAGAGGCTGAAAAGATTTTGAAGCAGTTGAAGCCATCAATCACTAAACCTTATGATGGTATTCCTCCAATTGTTTATAAAAAGTGCTCCTCCTCCTTATGCAAGCCCGTTGCTCATATTTTCAATGTTGTGTGAAGTATCCGAAATATGGAAGGATTCAATAGTCACCGCAATTCCTAAAATATCTAGCGCTTCGTGTGTATCTGATTATCGTCCAATAAGTTTGACGCCTCCGCCTACAAAGGTTATGGAAAAATCATCAATAGAAAACTCTTATCATTCATCAACAGGCTTCGCCTTGTTCCACCTGAACAGCATGGCTTTTTGTATGGCCTTTCCACCACCACAAATCTAGTCGATAGCCTGTATGATTGGAGTTTAGCGCTGAACTAAGGAAGTTCTATTGATGTGGTTTACATTAATTTATCAAAGGCGTTTGATGAGCCATTACAAACTTCTCCAAAAATTGCACTTTCTCGGTATAGATGGGAACCTGCTTAATTGGTTCGCGTCTTATCTTGATGAGAGACATATGACTGTAAAAGTGTGTCGAAGGTTTTCCAGCCTATACCACTGCACTAGCGGAGTCCCACAGGGGGCTGTTCTTCCCCACTATTATTCCTTATTTATACGATTAAACGGTACTTGTGAAGCAAAGGGCCCGTGGTGCCGTGGGGTTGCCGGCAAACATGTTAACGCGGCAAGCCCACGGCACCACGGGACCGGTACTTATGAAGCACCCTTCCTTGAGTATCGTGGGTTGCCGCGTTGCCGTTGCAGTTGCCGCGTTAACATGTTTCCCGGCAGCCCCACGGTACCACGGGCCCTTTGCTTCATAAGTACCGATGAAACTCCCTTCCTTGCCTAAGGTTTCACCGATTGTAAGAGTACAGTTATACGCCGATGACATTAAGATATACGGCATGTATAATAGTGTAAATTGTGCAGCAGTTAAAAAGTCTTTAAAAGATGCTATTGCAAAGCTTAGTGCATGGGCAACAGAAATGAGCCTCACCGTTAATCTTGGTAAATCCTTTGTGCTGCACTGAGGGTTCGAATAGAACGCCAAGGATCTTGGCGTTCTAATCGAACCCTCATTAAGCTTTTCATCCCACATTGACGAAATCGTGAAGAAGGCGCAGGTTTGCCCTAGTGCGTGTCTCATCAGCTACGAAGCATCAGGCGCAGAAAATTTGTGAATTCCTCCCTGTTCTTGCTCTCTTTTCCGTTTATGGTTCCTTTTTTGTGTTGCCTAATTTCTTATTCAAGATACATCCCATCTGAGTGATATGTTGCTCAAGAATTGAAGGCTTGTCTTCTTCTTCTTTTTTTTAAACATTCTTTACTGAGTCACTATGCCTGCCTTCTTTTTTGTTTTCCCCTGATGATAGCGGCTGTCAGAAGCTGAAGTACGGAGAAGCCCAAGGAATCCCTGATACTTTACCCTTTAATCAAATAGTTATATTGATTTCATATGCTCAATTTGGATAAGTCTCTTTATTCAGACAATGTTTTATTGCAAGTCGGTTAGGTTAACGCAGTTCCTATGGAAGCGGCATCGAATGGAAGCGTAATGTGGCTGTGGCCCTCCTAGGTATGACCGGAATGAAGACCGGACTCCTAGGTGCTTCTTTTTGGCTGCTCGAAAGTGATTCACTCATACAATCGGAATCACACCATAGCTATACTGGTTGCCTATCTGACCTTTGCACCCTTCTACTACAATCAAATTAATTCTTTAAAATTAGATTAGTATCAATTTACCTATTATTTTTATTATAATTTTTTGCTCATACATTGTTTCTGGCTACTTGTATTTGAGCTTCTGATGGCTGTAAAGTATACAAATACTAGTTTGCAGTGCATAGCGATATTTTTTTGTGTTCTCCATGTGTGTTAACTGAATTTGTGCAAGTTTGCCTTGTTGTTTTACTCTGTTTTTGGGCGCACTTAAGGTGCAATAATAAATAAATAAATAAATAAATAAATAATACACTTTTCTCTATTTTCTGCAGCGTCCACAGCAATAACCCAACCGTACTTGTCCGTCTGTATAAATCCTACGTTTTGCCCCATCTCGTTTTGCTCTCAGGTCTGGAACCCATGCACTAAAAAGCAAATGCGTAAACTTGAAAAGGTGCAGCAAACCTTCTCGAGACTGGTCTACTGAAGGTTACATCCCCGTGTGAGTTGCAGACACTTGCCGACGTACAGTGAGCGCTTAAGGCTACTAGGCCTGAGGACATTACTGTATAGAAGGATATCTGCGGATCTTACATTTTGTTTCCGCATTCTTCGTGGAGAGGTAAGACTGGCACCTAGCAAGTTTTGGATCTTTAGACCTTCCAGTGAACGTTCAGGTGGGTTTAAACTATTATAGATTATCTCAGAATTCGGAATAGAAAGAAATCGCAGTTTTTCAACTTCGTACTGTTACGATTTGCAAGGTGGCTTCATTATTTACCTAGCGAAGTGTTAGCATCTAAGGATAATCGCACATTTAGACGAAACTTGGGCAAAATTAACCTTTTGCAATGCTTTGGAATTGATAGCGTTGAATAACATTATCACGAACCTTCATTCAGGGCAATTCCATCAATCCGGCCTGGAAGCCATTTGACTTGTTATGGGTTCCAATATGTCAGGAACAGTGTTCATATTAAGCGCCTTATGTGGTCTATTATTAACTAAGTGAATTTTCTCTCTTATTACTGATTTTGATGTATGTTCTACGAGTACATTTTTATTCACAAAGCCAAGTTGAGTTTTTTTATTTGTCGCATGTTCTCACGTAGTCCTTCTCATCATGTACTGCAGAGCCTACTCTCCAGTCCACATGGGTTGTGAGAACCAGCATATTTTTAACCAAATCTGGTCTCTTATCCTTTGATAGTTGTCCATTTTCACAACTTTTGTGGGTTTGATGCTGCGAGTTTCTTGTCCTAGTTGCCGGTTCCATGGGGCGGCCAGCGTACCTATGTGCCGAAGCTCCGGTACCAAGCTAAGGGCGTCATAGCTGGCTGACGCGGACAACAAGCTTCGTTGCCTCAATAATATCCTTATGCTCATTTGATCAAAAGGAGTTTTGCCTGGATATGGCGGTTAAATTTAGACTACCGGCAAGAATGTAGTATGTGTTGTAGCTTCCTTCAGCCCTGCTCACGTTTGGTTATGTCTAATTCACTCGTCCTCTCAACCCGTGTGGATTCGTCCTCGTATTTCTGATTTGATTCTGTGATTTCTGCTTTGTTTCTAAGCGTCGCCGTAACTACATGTTTGTTGGAAACTTATTCCCATTTTTCTCACTTTTTTCTTTCTAGACTCGTAATTTAGTCTCCCGGCTTGTTTTTGTTTCGTTCTTCGTCTTGCATTTGTGGCATGTCCCTGAGACGTATTTAAATAAATAAAAATAAATAAATTTGC
The DNA here is from genome assembly GCA_947396885.1 of Heligmosomoides polygyrus polygyrus. Taxonomy (NCBI): domain Eukaryota; kingdom Metazoa; phylum Nematoda; class Chromadorea; order Rhabditida; family Heligmosomidae; genus Heligmosomoides; species Heligmosomoides polygyrus. Next base: position 89,524,487 of record OX377203.1, on the reverse strand, counting down.
AGCTATGTTGATAAAAACGAGTGTGTCGATAGGTAACAAACGAAGAATATGCTTCTCCATTCTTCGCAAAAGGTTTAAAGTTCCAGTCGACTCCTGCGTCAATGAACTGCCTCCCAAGCAAATTAAAATGATTCTAAAAACGAAAAAGTGGCGAAGTGAGAAACGAAAAAATGGAGATAAGTGTTGCACCACGATGAGTGAAGCGCTCTGAATCATCCTTTTCTCGGGTTCGGCGCAAGACTGCTTATCGTTGAAATGACCGCAATATTTTCTTACAACCTAGATCTTGGTTCCACTTCATCTAGCGAATTCGCCAGATATACCATAGATCACTATTTGTTTAAATAGTGAGAAAATTCGTCGAGTATAAATCTTAGTGTGACTAAACTTTACAAGGAGGGGTTCCCAACTCATGTTGAGCTTTTGTGCTGCTATTTTGACAGGATGTAGGGCCGTGTAAGCAGAGTCCAGAACCACAGCTAGTGTTTGCTTTTTTAAAGGTACCTTGCATTTTTCTGCAAGCCATAGTGTGATTTCAGTTTTAAGACTTAAAAGAAGCACAATTCAATCGAAACGACCACTTTATGAAGAAATTGTAACATGTATTGAAGCGAAACACAATCAATCGAGTGTAAAATAGAAAATTTCAGACGAACGGATGGTGCATTCTATGCCTCCCATATGACAGAAAATTTCTATTTTTTTAAGCTTTCATGTGAGCCCGTAACTTCTTCAGTATCTTTACTATGAACACAGTTATCACCTTTCAAACAGTGCGTACATTTTTTGAGACACCCTGTAGTTGGTTTCATAGGTGCGTTAAGGGAGATAAAAATATAAGACCTTTAATATAATAATATGAAAAACTTTTCATTTCCTGAGGAATGGCGTGGTGCAGATATGCATAGTTGAGAAACCAGCACATATGAAGGCGCAAATAGGCAGCCTTGGTTTGTTATAGCCATTGATGGTCTAAAATGTACTCCATTGATCATGAGGAAGCGTGGTAACAACAGATTATTGTGTGCAAAGAGCTTGGCAGCACTCGGACTCGAACTTAATAGCCCCGTGCGCCTATGAGGCGCTACTCCTACCGACTGCGCCACCAAGGCACATCTCTGGTGGTGTTATAGAGGTTGATGAGTGTTGCGCACACGTCTTCAAGCCTCTTTTTCAGGTCTTTAAAAAGAGTTCAGCAAAAACTAACTGTGGTTCTGGACTTCGCCTGCAGGGCCCTACATCCTGTCAAAATAGCATCGCAAAAGTTCACCATGAGTTGGGAACCTTTCCTTGTTAGTCTGCGAAGATGCTGAAGTGCGTGAAAACAGTAAAGTTGGCTAGATGACCGAAGGCCAAGTAAACGTGGAGGAATATCGTCATTGGATATATCGTCATTGGCCGATTCGCGTGGAGCGCAGTCGGAGGAGGCGCCGGCTGTCGCCTGCACCCAATACCAGATTCCTGGTTCGGACTTCCCGCCCAGGCCAACCAAGCCTTCTATCCCTCCAAGGTCGGTGAATTGGTACCAGACTTGTCTGGGAAGGATAAGGCACTGACTTTTACATCGGCTGACCACCGCAATTCGTTGTATGGCCAAATACGCATTCAACACGCCCACGATATCCTGTAGAAGTAGAACGCGTGGCGCATCCCAAAGAGGATTGAATAACGCCGTCCTTTATCCTTTATTCTTTATTTATCGTCATTGGAACAATTGTCTCAATAATAGTTTGCCGAACTCAATTCCTGAAGTCGTCTCAGGAAAAGTGTCAGTAACTACTGTAGTTGACGCATTATGCTCACCGACCAGCGCGCAGAGTTTTCTTGCTTTCAACCACTTTTGAGATGTGAAAGGTTCGTCCCGCAAATTCGCCAAGAGAGAAAAAAATAGCTTTGAGTTAAGCATCTATTGTGTAGAACTCCGCTACTGTTCGAACGGAAGAAATGTGACAATAACCTACTTCACCGCTAGTGCTACTCTACGCTCTCTCCTCGCAGCAATAAATCAGAACTCCTTTTGTAGGGTTAACATGTTTAGGTAGTAGCAGGGTCGAAGCTGAGCGACACAGAGCAGATTCGCTTCTGAATAAAAATCCGCTAAAACCAATCCATCCAATGCTTGATCACCTGTCCTAGTCTATGCAAAGTCTACGGGTTTACGATGATGCTGATGTTGGTGGCAAAATAAAGAAGAGTACGCGTTTGCGCTTTCCATTATATCTATATGTTCCATAATCAAATTCCTGAACAGTATTCCTCAAAGTGCAACTGGCGCTTCCTTCTGTTTTACACTTCCGCTCAGTATTTGGCTATACGGCTAGTACAAACGTAGTTCTCGGTTTTGGTATAGTCGAAAACATTTGCAGTTGTTACACCATTCCAAATTTGTTATTTCGTTATGAGAATTAAACAGAACAAGAAAATCTAAAATAGAAAAAATGATGAACGTTTCTGATCTACTAGAAGTCGGTTGTAAATGTCACATGCTGTAAGTAATGTTGTATCAACCAATCAGCGGTTCGCGACATCTCGGCATTACATGATTGATAGAAAAAATTTCTTACGTTGTACCCAGAACGAAGGCACTCCGAATGGCATAGGTTGCCACCTTTGTATAGAATTTTTGTTACTGGTCTGTTATCAAAAGTTTACTATTGATTCCACAACGTGAAAATTCACGCCTGATCATTGCCAAGTTAACTTTTATTTTTAAATGAAAACAGGTTTTCGATCAAAAAATTGCTACCTAGAATACCTTTAAAGGTGAAAGTCTAGTCAATTATTTTTTAATTGTGATTACATATTAAGTAATCAAAATTTGAAAAAAATTGCACAAAATAAAAATAAATAAATAGCAATTGGCAACCAGTTTTATTTATGGATTGTTAGAGTAAGAAGTGCCTTCTTTAATCGAAGTTTTGACCATTTAAAATTAGAAATCGGAAACAACAAAACGATTTGATCTTATTTAATATTCTCACTTCATCGTATAACTCAATTGCAAAGCAGTGAATTTCATGAGAAACTTGGACCTACGGAAACTAAGTGAACCTTTCCCATTATGAACAGCTCGACGGGTAACCGCGTATGTAAATACCTCCCATCCGCTCCAGTGTTCCACTTGACTATTCGACTATGCTGCGACTGTGGCCATCCCAGAAAAAAGGCTTCTTTCCTCAACCAACCAAGGTTCTCAATACCAATTTGTTTGAAACTGGTAAGCGGTAAAATCCTATACTAAATTTTGGGGTTATTAATGAACACTTGTTGTGCTTACACTGTGAAATGAAAGCCGCGTAGAGTACTACCATCGCACATGTGATATAACACCACCGGATGGTTGTACATCTGTTTGATTTTATAGAAGTTAGGTTTTTTTTATTAGGTTTGAAGAATTTTCTTATGGTTAGTTATATCTGGCAGTGGGCGCGCGTGCCGTCTGTCGCGTGCAACCGACACCAGGTTCCTGGTTTGGGTTTCCTGCCAAGGCCAACCAAGCCTTCAATCCCTCCGAGGTCGGGTGAACTGGTCTCAAACAGGTCTGGGAAGCTGATACTCATGATGACTTGTTCATCGGCTGATTACCGCAATTCACTGTATGGCCAAATTCAAACATCCCTTAGAAGTAGAATGCGTGGCGTATCCCAAAAAGGATTGAGTAACGCCGTCCTTTATCCTTCATCCTTTAATGAAGCAGGAAATATTGTCCGTCATTTACAAAAAATTGCAAATCTCCTGAAATCTTGAATTGACGTGCTTTCTCTAGAAATCCTATGTATGTGGGAACCATAAGCAACTGCCACGATGACTGCGAGGATCATAACTAGTTCACTTCTCTAGCGAAGATGCTGTCGAAGCTACTGAAATGTGGCAGCAGAAATGTCAGCGAAGGTCTCCACTAACCTTCGCTTGCAATTTTGATCAGAGTGTCTTTGAAAATGCTATAAATCACAGAACTTTTTGGAATAACGCCTGTTCCAGATCTCATACGTATACTCGGCCAAGATTCGTTTCATTACCAGGATGAGACCTAGAAAGGCTTGAAAATTGCTACTAGAGATCAAATTGAGTGACGCCGTCCTTTATCCTTCTCCTTCATGCAAATCAAAAACTTTCTCATTGTCAAAATAGTCAAGTCAAAATATGCCAAGGAGGTTTTGCGTTAGACCATCTGCGTCAAACAAGGTTGCAACAACGATCAGTTCTGTTGAGCGGTATGATTTTTCGGCATGTTCCTCGCCTACAAAGGCCAGAAGATGGTGCAAATGCAAGGTGACAGGCTTGTTATCTACTGCCTCATATCGGCGCATATATCAGCCTTTCAGATAGATACGAAACGAACCGTTTCTCAGTATGAGAAATAACCATGTTCAATTCCTTTCAGGCATACTCCTGAGACCATTCTCCTGTCAGTGCACCAGTGTCATTCTGTGCGGCTCGTGCAACTCGAGTGCAACTCACTGTGTCTCCGAAATCATAAAAACAAACAGCTTGGTGACTGGCGTGACAAAGGCGCCACAGCCACAAAAATAGCTTTGTCCAGAAATCGCTGTTGATCTGTTCGTGCAATGTAGATCTGTTTTGGATGTGGACGTCATTGTTTGAAACAGAATAAAAGCAGGCCAGAGAAGCTGAAAGTCACATTCGGCTTCCCAATGAGCTCTTTGGTGTGGGTCAACCTTGTAAGTTTTGAGGTGAAGCCAACATTTATCAAATCAAACATCTTTCATTCAAGGCTCTTCAGATAGCGTTCTTAGCCAACCTACTTCCATTGCTAAGTGCAGAATATGGATGTAAAGCCGATCTACGCACGGATGATGACAGCCGAGAATTCATTCTGCTCTACCACAATTCACTTCGCGAAAACATCGCTCGAAATGTACAGAATTACAATCTAGGCACAAAGAAGCTCGGACCAGCGTCCAACATGTACGAGCTGGTGAGTGGATTATAAATGGAAAATTGCGTTTAAAGGTGGGGTTTAGAAGAGACTGAGTTCTAATTTCTTCTATTTAAAGGTGTATTGCTGTGTATTAGGAACACTGGTGTGGTGCTCCTATTTTCACAGTGGTGAGGCGCTAGACTGTGAAGCCAGAAGATGATGTCAATAAAAAAGCTGAAGGGGTTCTAGCTCAAAGGTTTTTTGCTGAAAAAGCATTACGCTTCGTGCGCAAGAGTAATAAGGAAACTATCATAGAAGTGAATGTTTATAAATTGTCATTGGAGGATCTTGCTCCAACAAGGGAGGTCAACGAACTCACCGGGCAATTTTAAAGGTGACCTATTGAGGGTCGTAGGGGATTGCCTGAGAAGCACAGTAGTGGTTTTCAAATTTCCTGCGGACATCCGGGTAAGTCGAAAATTGAAAAAAAAAACGTATCACATCAGTTCGTGCAGATAAAGCAAAACCGATGTCTGGATCTGTTATGTGGTGGTAAGAATAACAAGTAGGTAAGAAAGGGCGAGTGTAGCGCAGTCGGAGGAGGCGCGACTGTCGCATGCACCCAAAACCAGGTTCCTGGTTCGGATTTCCCGCCCAGGCCAACCAAGCCCTCCATCCCTCCGGGGTCGGTGAATTGGTACCAGACTTGTCTGGGAAGGATAAAGCGCTGACTTGTTCATCGGCTGGCCACCGCAAGTCATTGTATGGCCATATACGCATTCATGTCGCCTCCACGACGTAGAATGCGTAGAAGTAGAATGCGCTGGCGCATCCCAGAAGGGATTGAGTAACGCCGTCCTTTATCCTCATCCTTTAAGAATAACAAATTAATTAATCTTTTTTATCCAACTCATTCTTTTATCTTTTTTGTGTTTTCAACCTCTCGAGAAGCTTTCCAGAAGCCGCTTTGTTTTGAAGATTTTGTAGAGCTTTATCATAACTGTTAAGCCATATATTTCAAACGCAGTTGCATTGTATGCTTATTTTTGTTTTCAAATCTTATATCCTGCGGGCTCATATAAGGCGATAATGTCAGTGTGGTGCACCACAGTGTTCAAGATACACTTTACATCGACAATAGAAAGGTGAGCAAGACAGGCAATACAGTATCCCGATCTCCGGATCCGAACCCCAATCACTTTCTTGCAATTCCGCCCGCATATCCACTCGGCCACCCAGTTGATGCAATGTTGGTAGTGAGCGGCGCACCTCAATGTTCCCCTTCCATTAATGTACCACTAACAAGCCAATTGTGAGTTCACTGTAGTTCCGCTACTGCTCCAGTCCCAAACCTTTGCAGGTTGGATTTTAACCACGGCATGACAGTTCCAGACGTCGGTATTGCTTTCTCGGCCTGTACTGAAGTGATATAATTTTTAGTTTTTGATCTACTCGGATGTCAGATTAGAAAAACCACTACGGTGCTTTTCAGGCAATCCCCTACCAGCCGCAGTAGGTCACTTTTAAAATTGCCACGGTGAGTCCGTCGACCTCCCTTGTAAGTCCTACACTTCCATTCGAATCTGCCCCTGTTCAATGGGCAATAGTGGTTGGACATTGGGACTACTAGTGCCTTTTAGACCAATACAACACACCCAAGTTGTTTCCCACCCCACTACTGTTAGGTTGGCCAGAAAGTTCTGACGTGACTTGTCCACTTCAAACGATCATAATTGAATTCAGTCGAAATAAGCACTGTTCGAATCAACACATTTTTTCCAACGCGATACTAATTGACTAATTCTATCAGCGAAAAAAAAATGGGTGGTCGACATCTGACAAATTCTAAGAAGGCCTTCAAGTGTTAGTATTGTGCCAAAACGAGGTTGTTATGGTGAATCTTCTTTATTTATGCCAAACGTTTCGACGGCCCAACGTTTCGACGAGATCGTCGTCTTCAGAGGCCTGAACGTAGTGCAAGATTGAAGCTGCACTCTACCCCGTAGCCCTCCAGCATTTCCGAAAGCAAAGAGGGCCTCACCAAAGTACTTTGAAGAGAAGGATGCACTCACGATTCGATCCACCAAGAGTGCCGATGCCACTCTGCGTTAGTAAGGTTAGCGGGGACGAATGAGACTTACTGCAGCGGTCGTATACCACTATGAAATAATAACGACCCTGCGCGTCGTCCTCTATTCTACATAGGCACAAACGGCAGAAAGTCATGTGTGATTGACGGACGTTCATGGCGGTCGTTTATACTAGGATTCCTTGCGAAGAATCAGAACGCCTCCAACGCTTTGCGTTCCGAAATTTTCTGAGAAGGCCGATTTTACGTGGTCCTGATCTGCGAGGGTCCACCAGCGAGGAAGTTCTGAACGTGCTTAGAAAGATGGTAGTCGGTTGACCTAAAGCCAGTGAGGCAATGAGGCAGAACTTCAACTCCTAGTTCGTGTACTTTTCGCATGGTGATTCGCGAAACGTGTGAATAGACGTCGTCGTACAGAAAAATGGGACCTCACCTGACGACCAGTGCCAGCTGCAGCTCACGCAATTTTTGGTACGGCTCGTCGATTTTGTCACAGCAGGACTTTCAGAAAGTAGTAGTGAATCACGCCAGCCTCCGACCGCCACACTGCTACCATCGTCTTTTCTGGTGGGATTTCGGCTTCGGGAAGTGCTTCGGGGAGGGGGGGGGGGAGGGTCGCCTTCAATAATCGTACAGAGCCCACTTTTTATCACATGGTTTTGATTCTAGGGAAACAAAGAAAAACAGATTTCGAGGAGGCAATTTCTGGCGAACACCCAAATTGTGGGACACCCACCTTTCGAGATTTTTCACCTTTCCGAATCGTTTCAAACCGTCTGTAACACCAGTTTTACTGACTCCTAGAACGTAGGTACTAGCGCAATCTCACAAACTGTTTGCAATGGATTAGTTTTCACGATGGCTTCCAAATCATTCCTTTCCTGTCCTGAATTGTTGTAGATCTGCCGCTTCGGGAGAGCATCTTCAAGGTTGAAATCTTAACAATGAAATTTCTCGAAACATCATTTTACGGTCCTTTCTTTTCCTTCAAAGACGGTTCGGCCCCCACACATGGTTGATTTGCCGGTCTGTTACAAATGGCCCAATTTGAAATTTAAATAAAATATCGCTCGGAATTGCTCTTTCGACAAACTTCACCATTCAACCGGAGGACATATATTACAAGCACATTTTCAGCACCGAGTTTTGGTCTTTTAATTTCTTGTATTAACACACGAATTGTAGAGAAACACGTCTTCTCAGTCACCAATGTTGACCTAATGGGCCAGTGGTCTATGCGTCTACTAAGCACCATTTTTTACATTTCTATACTACACCAACATTGAAATATCTGTCCGTCATCAGCAGTGAGTTACAGGACCTGTGGTCTACGAGAGACGGTCAGGATGTACGAAATATGGCCACGCCCCTCGCCGGGGGCATGCGATCTTCCTCTTATCCCCCTTGTTCACTCAACCCCAACCCCTAGGCTTACCGAGAATCTAACGCTGCCTTACGAAATCTTTAAGACGCAAAACAAAATTTTCCGGTCCGCAGAACAGCAAATTTACCTCCTGACGCCACGCCTCCGCCCACCCCCAACCCTGGGCTTGCTCGAGAGTCCAGTGGCTGCCTTACGAGATAGTGGAGACGCAGACATTTGTCACGCCTCTGTTTAAAGGGCGGGGTGTACATCCTGACTCGCTGCTGTGGTCTACGCGTCAAGCTACATAAACTTATAGTAATTCCAACTCTCCTCTATTGAAATGCAAATTGATAGGTAACCTCAGCCACCAGTTGTGAAATACGGACCAGTGGTCTGTGCGTCACGTTGACGCTTTTAAAATAGTTAGAACCTATTTACTTTCTAACCTATTACATTTATATTAGCAAAGGAAATATGCATTATCCTTTCTGATTATTCCAATTCTGTATTTAATCAAATAAAACCAATAGTAAACATACACATGTTATCTTACCTATATATATATATATATTCGGCTAATGTCACGTGTCCGTCACGGTAAGGGGGGACTGAAGCCTACGGCAGTGCAGCGTATGTCAGCCGGGTTTTATTTCAGCTTAACCATGGGTGATTGCTGGCGAACTTATAATTTGGCGGCGGATCACCCAAGTTCACGATATGTTCAGCGGGCAGCGCGTCAGAATATGAATGGGGACCTAGTGCGGAGCGTAGGGACCCAGAAGACGTGCTGAAGACGTCGTCCAACGTGCGTAGGGATTCAGAAAACGTGCCGAACACGTCGACAACCGTGCATGGCGAGCCGTAGACGTGCCGAACACGTTGGCAATCGTGCCTGGAATTTAGATGATCATCGACGGGAGGCGTTCACAATGGGGGAGGCAGTCGATATCAATCGATTTCGATTTTTTCGATTTATTATCGATTTTTTTGGGGATGGAGTTCAAGCGCCCTGAAACATCAGCCCTGGGGGTAATCGAGGTCGCTGAACGCGAATCTGAAGTCGGCCAATCGATATCGATCGATATTATCGATTTGTTGAGTATGGCGTTCAAGCGGCACGAAACTTCAGCCTTGGGGTAATCGATGTCGCTGAACGCGAATCTGAAGTTGACCAATCGATATCGATCGATATTATCGATTTTTGTGGATGTCGTTCAAGCGGCACGAAACTTCAGCCCTGAGGGTAATCGAGGTCGCTTAACACGAATCTGAAGCTTGTTTTTGAGATATCGATCGCCATCAATTGATATTGATCAAATTATACATGGATGTCGTTCATTTTTTCTGTTTCTTTCTAACTTGCCGCAATCGACGCAGTTAAGGTGTTCTTCTTCCAGAAACTATGACACAGGTTGCAGCTAAAGTTGATTATGAGAATTTCTTACTACGGCGAAGCCGCTGAGCAGCCGTCAGTGCAGCCGACAGGCCGCTCCGACGGCTGTACTCAATATAGTAAAATCAGTTCTTTATCGCAATGAAAGTATGAAGGTCTAAAAATTGGGAAAAGAAGATGGTCGGAGAGTTCTATTCTCGGGGTTTGGGGGCGAAGCCCCCAAACAGTCGTCGGCGGCCTCTAGGCCGCTGAACGACTGGTACCTAATAGCCTGCGGTTTACAACATCAGGCCCTTTACAAATTTTGACTTGCTCCTTTAAACAAATATTGACTACCCCCCCCCGTATTGTTGTTTTTTGTTTTCTCTGTTGATTTATAGGAAACTTTGACATCCCGCATTGCACTGCTTAATCGCAATGAAGAAGACCTACCCTCTTAACAAAAATGGGGATTACTATACTGATGGCGTCTATAAAACCCAAAATAGCCGTGAGCATTTGGTTTTGGCGTCTCCAGTACTAGCCGTCCCCCTGAGTACAAAACGGGTTTGACATCCCCGTAGGGCAGCCCCGTGGAACCCATTTATGGGAAACTGCTCACTGTACTTGGATTGGACCTCTCATTTACTTTGATATAAGATCTGCAAACCAAATTTTAAATGTTATTACAAGTTACTCTTTCCTAAACAAAATTGTAAAATATAAAGATCGGAGCAATCAGTATATTATTGAGGACTTTGAAAACTCCATTAAAGGATCGTTGTGTAATTCTAACTGTATATATCGAAAGCAAATAATTTTTGAACACCACGTATTTTCCTATGTTGCTACCGTTTGTATAAATAACTATAAGAAAGAAAATACTGATTAATTGCAAAACTACATCTGTGGGTTATGTATAATCCGCGATACTTGAAAGCTTCAATATGTTGGTAGGTCACTGAAAGAAACAATTAGGAAACACGTATATTACATAAATAATAAAAAGAAATTCACTCCGCTTTCGTAAGTCTAGGCCAACTCCGAAGTTTACCGTTTTAGACGCAATGGAAGTAAACTCGTATTTTGGCGTACTTTTAAAGTAATGAAGAACCGTTAAAGAATCGCTTCTGTCAAGATGTTGTACAATTTTTAGGGTTCGCGGGCGAAGTCCCAACCAGAGTCTGTGAGATCGGGTCCCTGAGTGGCAACAGACATTGGGACCCACTCGTCCTCACGGATTAGGATAGAACTGAGCGATTAGCACTTCAAAGTATTTAATCTGCAGAAAATTACGATAAATAATAGGAATCGATATTGTTCGGCCGATCTATTCAGTTTTCTGTCTGACGGCAATCATTTTCGACCGATTTCTTTTACAGTGATTTCTACTTCCCCGTCCCTTCCGTCGGCATATGCCACCTTGGGACAATTGTGCGAAAGTGACAATTTTCTAGAAAAGTAGCCTATTATTTATTAAGGAATGGGACTGCAAGCTGGACGAAGCAGCGCAAAAAATTGCGGACACATGCGACGAGAAAGCAGAAGACATGTACGCGCAGAATAGTGTGAAGTAAGTTTGAACAGATGACTTATCGTTAATTTTCGATGCACTGAGCGGTTGTGCGTCTTTTAGAATAAAGGGCGACACAAGGTACAATGAAATGTCGAACTATATGGACGCTATGGTGAGGTTCACAGGAGATCTGTGGCTGTACCAAGGAACGATTACCAACGTGTTCAACGACACGAATCTCTCCAAATTTGCAAACGTGAGTCCTCATCTTCATTGTAAATAATTAGGGTAATTCTTAAAAAACAGATGCTTCCAAGCAATTTGGTTTGTATAATAACTGGAATGCAACTTACAGGCAATATAGATAACCATATATCCTGAGCAACTACGTCTGAGGGCCACCTTGTAGCTCAAACTGTGATTCTTCATTTCTTCCACATTGAAAATATTTCTCAAATTCTGGATAAATTTGTGATATGGAGAGGCTGAACAATAGGTAGAAGAAACAGCAAAGCAACTGTGCCACTCGTTCACTATTCTAGCTTTCGACGCTAGAAAGCTTTGTCACAGTTTTAGAGATATTCTCTACTTTTATTACTTTATTTTCACCTTACTATTGTGTTGTCCGAAAAGTTCTCAGCATTTTGAGTGATTCACTTTGAACTACCTTAACTTTCTCAAATCTTATCGAGTTCAGTCGAAATAAGCGCCGTTCAAATCGCCACAATTTTGCCATCGGGTCACCAGTCGACTTATTCCATGAGAGAAAAAATTTGGTGGTTGAGATTCGACAAAATCCACGAAAGCTGTTTAGACTTGGTCCTGATTGATAAAGTTTTTATCAGCGAGAAAGTTGTGAAAGTGTTTGAAAAGGTAGTAGTCTTTTGGTGAGAGGTCTGGAAAATATGGCGGGTTAGGCAGAACTTCAAACTCAATTCGTTCAATTTTCCAATACTGATTTGCGAAACGTGTGGACGGGCATTATCGTGCGAAAGAATTGGGCCTCTCTGTTGACTAATGCTGGCTGAAGGTGACCCAATTTTTTGTGCAACTTCCTTACAGAGGACCCTGCTGTGATCGTTTGGCCTGGTTCCAAAAAGTTGTAATGGATCACGCCAGCCGCCGACTACTACGCAGTGACCATTACCTTTTTTGGTGGAGGTTCGCCTTCTGAAAATGCCTAGGAGGTTCGACGGTGTCCAACCACTGTCCGGAACGTTTCCTGTCATCATACAAAATCCAGTTTTTATCAAAAGTGATGATTCTGTCCAGAAACCGGGTCAGTTTTGCTGCGTAAAATTACTGCTTTTCAAAGCGAAGGCTCAACCTCTCGCGAGCTGCAGCACATTAAGCCTGCTATCATTACGTCGCATCGCTTAAAGATAGTGTTCTAAACTTCACGTAAGGAGGGGACTATGACTAGTTACTATGACTAGTCAACAGTTTGGAATGTGCGCACAATATTGTAAACATGAAAAGCGTGAAAATCGCTACTTTCAAATGGTAGCCTATCGATGCCAGTTTGTACTAACGATAAGAAAGTTAGTAGATCGCTACAGAAGTTCAGGAAAAGACTCACCAGATTTTGCCGAGCCGCTTAAACGTAAAATTTCACCCTTGGCCCAAAAGCTTAAATGCTGTGCACTGTCAATTTTCTTCGATTTCCCCAGCGCTGAGGTGTTTTTTCAAAGACTGATGTTAGGCAGATGGGGAGCAAGCTGAACATACAAAAGCGCGCGGCAGCCGCGGCGACTGCTGCGGCGAGCGCGATATCTATATAGTGTGTGCTGCTACAGTTACGAACTCTAACGCTCTTGTAACTGCATAAACTGCTTTGGATGGCTCTGCTCAGATATTTGCGAGTCCTCCGGTGCACATAATTAGAGGAGATGGTTATTTTGAGTGGAAATTGGATGACCTATTCCAAGCAATAGACAATTGCTGCTATTGTGAGAGATTTTGGGTTCTTTCATGGCATGAAGCTTCATTTCTAAAAGTCACATATCTAGATACAATACAGCATAACTCGGGAGTTTGTTAGAGCTCCGTTTCCCCCATTACGGTCCACATAGGAGCGATGCGTCAGTGGCGATTCGTCGCGCGTGCTGCAGATGTCGTCGCGCGCGGCGAAAACTTGTATGTTCGTACTACCAGCCTAGGCAGGTGGGATTCGATTAAAACAACGATTTGCGACATCTAAACGACAACAGTCTTATGCCAACCTCGTTACTGGAGAAACTATCAAATATACAGGATGAGAAAGAAATGAAGGCGTTAAAGCATTTTATTGTGGCATGAACCATAGACACCACAATATGTCGTGGGAAAAGTCTGAATGTAGTTGTCACACGCAGTGTATCTGCGTAGCGAATCCTGCACGATTCACTGCTCTATCATTCGGAGACGAATTCGGTACTGACAAAGTCGGGAAGGATGGTGGTTGCTGTTAGAGACATTAGAGTTGTTGTCCGAGTTGTTAGAATGACCTAAACACTGGTGGGTGGGTTCGGGTTGAATGCGACACCCGGATGAAGATCTACATTGAACATCTGCATATTTGTACTGAAGCTGCAATGCTTAATTCGATAAGTTAAGAACAAGAAGCAAGAAATAGTGGGACGTCTAATAACTTCTTCTAGGCTCGTATCCGCTGTGACATGGTTCACAGAAAATTGAATTGATAACTTTCATTCTTCGATTGAACATGAGTTGTTTGAAGGCAAAATTCTTCGACTGAGCGCAACATTTAGGCCCAAAGTGAAAACTTAAAAAACCGTGAATAAAAACTCAACTGTTAAGCCCCATGCTTTTCCTTTACTTGTGTATAGTTTTTGTACTATACTGGGTTAAAACCAGTAACTTAGGACTGTGGATTTGGTGGGCTTTTTTTTTCAAAAAAATTGCAAGCTTAAGATTATATTTTGTGTTTGTTAGACAATATAAAAGCATTAATTTCAGATGGCTTATTCAAAAACAACGAAAGTGGGTTGCTCATACAAATGGTGCGATACCGACCAATTCTTCGTCGTCTGCCTTTACAATAGACTGTAAGTGACTTCAAATTTAGTTACTCTTGTCGACACACATTTTTGAAGCTGCATTTGGAACCCTTCACCTAACAGCTATTCACAATGGGTTAAGAAGTCTAAAGATAGCAGTCCCTTTGAAGCATTGGTTAAGTTTATCCACACAGCATTGCGGCAAAGCGGTTGCCCTATTCTTAACAATAAGGGGTCGTTCAGTGCGCACGCGACGCGCGACGCGATACTATGGCAAGCCCCATATCGATCACGCGATGCGATTAATCGATATAGGAGCTTATCAGCTAACCGCATCACGCCTCGCATGCACCCTAAAGGCCCCCACGGCAACGCCGCGGCCCTATCGTTAACCATAGGGCAGGGACGCAGAGCTCGCCCCTGGCGGCGTCCCTGCCCTATCCTTAATCATAGCGGCCAGCGGCGTGGCCGCGTAAGTGTGTGGGGATCTGTGGGGCAGCGACGCAAAGATTGCCGCCGGCGGCGAACGGCATCGCCGGCGCCGCAAATGCGGCATACAGCTCGTTCCTCGTCGGGGCTCTTCGTCCTGCGTTAGTGAAATCCTCATTTTTTAAAATTCTTTTTGATCTGAGATGTTTAAGTGGAAACCAGCTTGGTAACGTCCTATGGGAAGAGGGCACGCATTGTCTGAAGGACGAGGAGTGCACCACCTACGCTGGATCGACGTGCAATTCCCAAGGGCTCTGCGTTGATGCTGCACACGCAGATAATGTATACCCAGGAGAAAAGCAGGAGGAAACAGAGACGACTACACACCCAACCACGGAAACATCGAAACCAATCGCAACCAACCCCGGTAAACGCTGTTATTAACAAGCAATACTGCTGAAGAGCTGAGCCTTTTGCTTTCAGAAGGGATTATCGGTGACTGCCCCACTGACAACGGCATGACCAATGAGATCAGAATGCGTCTCTTGGAGAAGCACAATGGTTACAGGTGCATGTAGCAGAGTTTAATTAGATTTTAACTATATGCGTTTTTGGAAAGGAATGAGGCTCTGTTTTAGGACACTCGTAGCCAAAGGTGAGGCTGAGAATCCTCTAGGAAGCAGTTCTGGCTACGCTCCAAAGGCCGCGCGAATGCGCAAAATGGTTGGTCGTTCTAGTTCCTTTCACCAAGATGATTTAGCTACTCACAGAGTTTAAGGTGTATGACTGCAATATCGAGTTGAACGCCATGAGAAACGCAGCCGGCTGCAAATACGGACATTCTAGTAATACAGATAGACCCGGCCTTGGAGAGAACATTTGGGCCATGTGGGGTCCTGCGAATTACTCGCTTCTAAAAGCAGCTGAAGGAGTGAGTTTAGACTCACCAAATATGCGTCAACGATAAGCTACGGCCTTTCAGGCTACCGGCAGTTGGTTCTCTGAGCTGAAGGACCCAGGCATGCCTGAGGAGAACGTTCTTAGTGATGCGGTTTTAAGCAGACCCAAGGCAATTGGTCACTACACTCAGGTAATGTTGGAGTTTTGATAGCCTTATCTGTTCTTTAAATTACTGTTTTAGATAGTTTGGCAAAGCACGTATCACCTTGGATGTGGCCTAGCAAACTGTCCTGGCAATATGTGCTACGCCGTTTGTCAGTATGGACCTCCGTGAGTGCGAAATAACCTTTATCTTAGCTACCATTGCAATTTTTTACAGGAATTGTTATAGTCGAGCTTAATTCAACAACATGTGTGTTTTTAACCAATTTTTGAGGGATGAACCTTTAAGTTTAGAAATGCAGTGACATTGAGATAAAACATAAAACAGGTTAGCCAGGTTATCCAGAGCGCTCCACTTTGCCATGAAATCCTTTCTGATTCAATTTTTCCTCGTACTCCTCTTCCTCTACGATGTAACACACACGTTGCATCGACAACTTATGAGAAGATAGCCGAACTTGGTTGGCATCCGGTACCCAGCGTATTCGCCGTATTTGCGCCACTATACTACCATCTGTTTGGACCGCTGAAATATCATTTGAGAGGACAAAAATCTGAAAGGTATTATGACCTCAAAATGGCAGTCGACAACAAGTCATGGTACCGTAGTAAACCGCCTCCTCTCCTCGGCGCCTCCGTCTGCGGTATCTTAGCAGCCGTTGCGAAAGTTAATGGACGGTCTTTATTCGACGATGGCTGGCTCGCTCTGGCCCAGTTGTTGTTGACCTCTCTCTGGACTGTGCTACTCAGGGAATTGAACCGGGTCAAACTGGCTCAAAAGCACTAAAATAAGACGAACAAAAACGGCTGCAGATTTCTCTCTTCTTCATTGTCTAAGTAGTCATAGTAGTTACTTTGCGAAGTAACGCAGCAGCAGAGTAGCCCACTTAGTCAGCACATTAGCATTAGCATGGTCGGGTTGAGTGCAGAGAACAGTGTTCGAGTTAAAAGAACTGCGACATCTTACCAAAACTCACCCACAGTTTTATGAATAAAAAACACCAGTTTTAGCTGTTTTTCGTAATCAAAGAAGAGCTTTGTACAGCTATTTTGTTTACAAAAGATAAGAATAATAAATGAGGCATTACTCAAATCCTTTTGGGATACGCCACGCATTCAATCTTTTACGGAATGTCGAAGAGACGGTTTAAGTAAGCATGAAATGACCTGCAGTGGCCAGCCGATGTACAAGTAGATGTTTTATCCATACAAAATGAGGCCATACCTTTCCTGCGCTACCGAGTCACCGAACCCGGAGAAATGGAAGGCTTGGTTGGCCTCGTTGGCCAAAATCCGGACCACAAACCTGGTATTGAGTGAACTCGACAGCACCCTCCTCTGATTGCGCTCCAAGGGAAGGGTCTGAGGCGTATATCTGAACAGAGGAGCGAGTCATATAGAGAGAGATTCCTCACTCCTCAGTTAGTATGAAAATGTGCTTATTTTTTGCCAAGTCGTTAAACCCAAGGAGTAGGGGTCCTTGAAGTGACAATGGAATGCGGCACATTACGAGCTTGGGGGTATTGTACGCCCGCGATGCCTCTGCCGTCAAGAGTCTCGGAGTACAGTGGAAATGACGTTCTTTCATGCGAGGAAAGTTGGGATTTGGTTGTTCTACGCTGCTGAAATTTTGCATTTCAACTGACTGTTTGAGAATCGGGAGATTCTGACGTCTATACTATTTTCAGACGTTTTCTGCGTATTTTCGAGCTGTACGCTGTGGAGAATACCTTTCTAGTGACCCGATTTTTAACCACAGCGCCTTCGTGAGCTTCAAGTTATTACAAAATCCTTTAGTATGCTAACCATCCGCTCGGCCAGGCGGATTTCTTTCCTCGAAGGTTCCCTGTCTAAAAGTGGGCCACACTTCAGCGTGAGCAGGTAGATCACCACTCGACCATCGGCAGACATTGTTGATGTTAGGTTTAAGAAAACCTACAACATACTTCTGATTTCCAGGTGACAGGCAGAGATGAGGGAAAGCCGTTTAGGTTAATTTGTGGCATCCACAGATCTCGTATCTTATTTGAGTGCTGCTTCATGCATTTTGTACCTGTGTATCACTGATGTTGAGCATTTATTCACCATCATGTTGAATATACAGCATACAGCTGGAAAAAGTGCAGAAAACGTCTAAATAGGGTATAAACGAATGCCCCAAATTCCAACCAGTCAGTTGAAATGCAAAAATGCAGCAGCGCAGAAGAATAAATCCCTCGACCTTCCTCGCATGAAGCGTCGTCACTTCCACTGCGTTCCGAGCCGCTTGCGGTCAAAAGCATCGCGTCGCGGACGTTCAACACCCTCAAACTCGTGATGCGCAGTGTTACATTGTGACTTCAAGAAGCCCCTACTCTTTAGGTTTAACGACTCAGCAAAAATAAGCACACAATTATACTAATATAGGGGTGGGGATTCTCCCTTTATGACTCGCTCCGTCGCTCAGCGTATGCCTCAGACCATTCCCTTGAGATAAACACTTCAGGAATGCTCACAGGCCAAGTAAGAAGAAACACACTTCAGCCTTAATCAACCTTACCTCGCCGCAGCGACAATGCTGTTGGATTGGAATTTTGATTCTCTACTTTTCAGAGGCAACTATCGCAATAGCCTGGTGTACGAGCTTGGAGATCCATGCAAAACCGATGGTGACTGTAACTGTACTGGATGCACATGCAGTCAGGCAGAAGCTCTGTGCATCATGCCGGCTTCTCGTCCCTGGACCGCAACAGGAGGAATTGTTGCCGCCTAAAAAGCGTTCGAACAATTACAATAAACCTCACGGATGAATGGTCTTCATCTTCCCATTTCGCGTGACTTATTGTCTTTTTTATTTATTTTTGTTTCTGTCATAAGGCATGCATGATATAGGATATAGGTACAATAAGAAACTATTACCAATACAAGAACACTGAAAGATAAACACTTGAATTGCGCGTAGTAGTGCGCACAACACCCGAAAATAAGCAAACGGTTAGACATAATGGCTAACACACTAAAATCAGGATAGATATTGTCTGTTGAATGCAGGCCGTAGAAGACATATTACGCGTCAAAAACAACTCAGGAATGGTAACATGCGTCTATTTTCAGCGGAAATGTTACGTAGAAATGTGCCGGTAATCATTCTCAAGAGTGTTTACGTAACGGCTTTCACTCACTATCAGGTGGATTAATAGTGTTAATTTATTTACTTATTTATATATGGGCACAACCATGATTTAGGTGGGTAATGTAACAAAAACAAATACTAGCTCATTCGAAGCAACGAACATAATGACGGTAAACAGAGCACAACTAGCATATCTTACACGAATTCCTAAGGTCTTGAATGAACTCGCAGATATCCTAGCGACATTTTGTTATTACCTATGCAGTAACAAGCTCAGCCGTTTGAGGTTTCTGTAGTTGAGGATGCTTGACGTCTGCGGTTTTGGAACAAAAAAGTAAATCATAAAGCGCCCTCTTCTATACGATAGCCAGAGGTGCACCAAAAATAAATACTTTGTGGCCTCCCGGAATCTGTTTTGCAAGAATCTGAAACGTCATAGCCATGTCGACTATCTTTGTCTGACTACATAGGCAAGGTAATTTAATCTGTTTTGTCTTGTCTGCACCTCTAGGTACGGTGTCATAATTGGTTGGAAAGCAGCTCAAAAATACTCTCCTAGAGTGGACTAGCTACAGGTTAGGCACTTTATTCATGCAGCTCGTCCTATCAGGACTCGCTGGGTAGCTACTGCGGTGGATCGATCAAGGACAGATCCAGGAAAGAATCTGGAAGGTAACACGTAAACGACCTGGCGAAACCTGCAACACAGGCTATGTAGACGCAGTTTTAGCACGGTCGATCCACCGGGGACCAAGATCAACGAGTCCCGACGCCACGCCGTATCCGCTCCTCGCGGCTCTCAGGGATCCAGTATTGATTCCTTTCGTTTGCTTCGTCCTCTGTGCTACACCGGTGCCTTTCACCCGGGTATAGGGAATGTTGTCTTGACCACCTAGGCGCGCCTCCCCTTGCCGAAGGGGGAAGGGTGGATTTCTCTCCCACCGCTTTTCCCTACGATCTTGCTATCCCCTATTATATAAATTCAGTTACTTCACATCCACGGTCTTCTCGCTCTCATCCATGGCTTTCCCTCGGCCTCTGTGACATACGTTTCCTCATCGACTTCCATTTCCCCAATTGAGTCGTTCTTGTTCGTTGGCCTGAACCAATCTTCAGTACGCAACCTCGCGCTTCTACTACTCGCAAAGACCATGACGCTAGGGACCCACCGACGTTGGATCATCCCTCTCTTCCTTCCATGATACCTCTGTTCCCAACAGCGTCTTTCTCTCCTTCCACTCAATTTTTTCACAGCGCCTACATCACGTATCCTGAAGCTTGCGGGCTTTGCTGCACACCATCCTTCCGTCTCACTGGTCAGCAGGACGTTGTTCATCACGTCCATTATGTCAACTTTTGTCATCCACGGCGTTGGTCGCCAAACTGACCCTATGTCCTTTCCAGTGAACACCAAGTTGTCCGGTGTGCTCGTGAGTAGGGCTCTCGCCATGACGACCACGTCGCGCATATGTGGATACGTGACAAGCAGATCCATGGCTCTCGCTCTGGCTCAAGCTTCTGCACTCTCCTCACTCGTAAACGCTCCCACTACATTCAGCAATTTTCCAAAAATCTCGGCATATGTGCGCGTTGGCATGTACTTCACGCGGCTGTGGTCGTCGCGCACGAATTCAACGGGATCATACCAATGACAGCAGAACTCCACGTCCTTTACCTCCCATAGTATTTCACTCGGTTCCTCAGGATGTTTTCCTTTCCGCACCATGCCAATGTCATTGGTGAATTCTGGTTGCTGTGCCACTTTACGTATTATGTCCTCTCTTCCAAATAGCACACTATCATCATGACTAAATAGCATGGACACATCCGCATTTCTGTCCTGCAGCCTCTTCCTCACAATGTCGTACACCTCTTCCACTGAGATCGTCTAGCTCACCTAAATACTGTGAAATAGTCTCTACGGTGGCTAAATTAGCGGTCCGCTTCTTTAGCGACTTCCCCAAGCTGTGCAATGGCTTCAAGACCTCTTTCACCCCTTTCTCAATGACCACTTCTATCTGTTCTCCCCTATCATCCTGAAGTGTTTGGCCAGCTCCGCCTCAATTCTGATACGCAAGGTGTTCAATTTATCGCACAACTTACGACACACCTCCATATCGTTATCGGATTCCGTATCCGAGTAGTCGGGCACGGAGAGGCATCGCCGTTTCCTCCAGTCTCACTCATCTTGCTGCTGCGACGACACCTATCTACAACAGACATTATTAATTCACGATCGTCCGTCCCTACCGTTAAGTACTCGTACACGACGCCATCGGCTACACCCGCATTCTTCGTGGCTGTCTTGGACCAATCCGCGTACACAGGACGCAGGTCGATTTGGACAAAGCCAAGACACCACGGTATCAACAGCCACTAACAGCTGGTACCGCTGAGAATTGTACCTGCATCCTTTAAGAGCCGACAAGTACATACAGTAGAGCCGACACCCGACTAGGAGCCGTCAGCCCAAAAAAACTTTCCACTAAAGAGCTCGACTCGCATTGGCCCCCAAGTTAAATGTGATGTGGTCGAAACCACTTTTTGGAAGGTCGAGCTAATTAATGAAAAGTTTATCAACAGAATAATAAAACACAAAAAAAGAGCAGGGGTGAGGAGGCCTGGAGGGGGTGGAGGAGTGGAGGGCTGGAGTGGTGGTGGCGGCTCGTCCTGACGAGGCGGCGGTGCGGGTCCTGTCGGCGGAAGCGCTCCGGAGCGGAGAGTAGAGGAGCGGCGGTGTCCGGAAGTGCGGGAGGCAATAGAATACTCGAGCCTCGGTCCAAGGCGTTGCGGGTCCTTTAAACACGAGATTTGCGCGCGATCTACAAGACCGCAAAAAGGCAAGATCAACGCGCGGGACAACTTTCAAAAATCGACGTGTGAACGAAACCGGACAGAAAGCTCGATTTGTTTAGAAATAATGGCACCACCAGGGGTCTATCCGGTCCAACTCTGCTGTGCCCCTTAGCTCATTGCCTCGAATTTACCCGAAGCCCCTCAATACTGACGGGTCTGATTGACTGAACGTGGAGCACCTCGTACTTGTTTTAGGCCCCTCTTATACTCTCGCTGGACGTCCGCGGACGGACGGTGCACCGCGGACGGTCGTCGTCGCGCGGGCGCCCTCCCGCGGACGGTTTGCATTGGAGCACGTTTTCGGCGCCGAACTTGGATCGTTGCCAAGCGTTCGGAATGGCGACGTTTGCCCGGCTTCTCCGCAATGTTTTTTTTTGTTTTTGGGTTTTATTTGTGGTTGAATTCCGTTCCCGTCAGATTTTCTAACTTTCCTCATGTCATTATCGTTGTTTTTTTAAGTTTTCGTCGCTTCGTCGTCATTTTTTTGCCGCGGGAGGGGGGATTTTTCCGTGCCTGCGCCCACTCGGGTGTTTGCTTTGACTGCTGTGGTCCTCGCAGGCACGGAAACGCACATTTCTGTGCTGGGCAGTTCACGTGAGGACCCTGGTGAAGTGTCCAGCACAGAAATGTGCCTGGTGAAGGCCTGATTTTTTCTGTCATGTTTTGCCGGCGGTGATTTTTCCGTGCCTGCGCCCATTCGGGTGTTTGTTTTGACTGCTATGCTCCCCGCAGGCACAGAAACGCACATTTCTGTGCTGGACAGGTCACGTGAGGACCCTGGTGAAGTGTTCAGCACAGAAATGTGTCTGGTGAAGGCCTGATTTTTCTGCCTTGTTTTGCCGGGGGGGGGGGGGCGGGGTGCTTTGCAGGAGGCTAGCTAGCGTTATTTGCCTACTTCGTTGGTCTCTTTGAGGACACCAGTGTCAATCACGCCAGCCGCTTCACCACCATGCCCAAGAACATCCAACTGGCTCGTCGTATCTACATACAGTCCGAGAAGTCGACGATTTCACTCTAACCCAACGGCCCTCCTTAGGGCCATAATTCTGACATGTACGAATCTCAAGAGAACACATGGCTAGTGCATGAGTAGTTTGATGATGGAGGTCTGAATAAATATGAGTTTCAAATGAATTGTTCTTGTATCGTGTTGTGATAGTGGTGACGATGTGGGAGGAAGACCGGGGGACGCCGTCGAAAACGCTTTTTACGGCGGCCTCGTTCATCGACCATGGTTTTCGAACTGTGTGGAGATTTTTAGCACTAAAATAGATCGGTTTTAGAGCTATGGACAGAAGTGAACTGAAGCACACCTTCATAACGAAAGGAGATGTCTCAAGTGCCGATTGAGGGGTCAGGAATTCCTATTTTTTCCTCCAGTCCTTTCACTCTTCAATGCTTGAATACATCGAGTGGTTTTCAGCTTCAAGCACCGCCTCAAAGCGGTTCTAGTTTGTGCGGCCATGGCCGCGCACGCTGACGCCAGAAGGACTAGGCGCTTCTACGTGAGACCCGCTCACGCTATGAGCAGCGTCCTGAGGTTCAGGTCGTTCGACAGCTATCTAGCGAGTCTGGACGAGACTCAGTTCCACGAATACACAAGGCTGATGCCTGAGTAGTTCTCGGAACTGTAGTCCAGGATTGCACCTCGCCTGCAGCACGCTCAAACGCATAGAGCGTCCGTGTCCTCGATGCATAGATTTGCAATTACTCTTCGGTAACGCAGATGACGCAAGAGTTTCTCTACAGCCTCCCTCACTCTGCGTCTTCAGATTCCTTGGACATGGGATGTCGTTCGTGGCCACAGCTCACGAACCAAACCTAGGAAGGGTAACGGTGCAAAACATTGTATATGAAGGCTGCCGTGCAATTATAGAAGGTTTGAAGGCATCCAAACATAGCGAACATGTCTGTATTTTGGCTTGAACATTCGCTTTCTGTGCTTGAGAGTTCTACAACGAAGCCTTCCCAACACCGTCTAGAGCTACATGGGCGAAAAGTGCAGAGCAATTCCGCAGCACTTGGAGATACCCGAGAGGAGTAGGAGCTATAGATGGAAAACACTTCAGGTGTTCTGTGAGTTCCGCATTATTTTATCATTGAATTTATTCGTGTCACCATCTGAATGTTTTAGGATCCGCGTGGTAGCGGAAACGCGTACTACAACTACAAGGGATTTTTTCCATGGTTTTACTGGCCATTGTAAACGGTGGTCTACCTCATCTTGGCTCTCGACCTAGGAGGAAAAGGGAGAGAAGGCGATTCGGGTGAATGATTCATATCAATTTATATCGTGTTGCTCGTTTACTCATGTGCACTCTTTAGGACTGTTTCGAACTTCGCCCTTGAAACCTTTTTTTGAATCCTCTGTACGCAGTTTCCCCACCCCTTCTGATCTTGGTGGAGAAGGTGTGGCAGATTATCACATCTTGGCGGACGGTGGATTCGCACAAACGACGTGGATGCAGAGACCGTTTCGGCAGGCCAAAGTAGCGAACGATCGGCTGAAAGCGCATTTCAACGAACGCTTCAGCTCGTTATTTTCCCTCAACGAGTTTCCCCAATCTAAACCTACAGCTTATTCTTTTAGGGCCCGACGCATCGTTGAGAGTGTGTTAATCATATGCGCCCGATTCCGCATCTTCCAGCGCCCGCTCATAGGCTCAGAAGAGAGCTGCAAGCTTCTAATCGCTGCTGCTCTGATGAGTTTCACCGCTGCAATATACATGTGTATTGACGTGAATAGAATTTGTGATGTCGAAATTGCAGGTTCTGCACAACTTATTGGTAGATCGAATCCCTTCGCAGCAGCTACTGAACCGATACGGACCCCTCCGAAGCGATGTCGTTCGTGAACCTCTCTCAAGGGCCCACGCGAGACCTGAGCGCAGGCTCAGCGTATGCGAATGGTGCGGTATTTTGCACGCCAAGATGGACTCAACTGATTTTGCTAACACAGTGTAAACAATGTGCGCATTTTTATTCAACATTAAACAAGTATTGCATTCCAGTATTGTGTTGGTCCCGACATTAAACAGTGTAGAACAACAGCACAATGTACAACGTGCAACAACAGCAAGAACGCTCAACGATCACTGGCGGCCTTCAACTCGTAAATAGTTTTGGCCAGCGGCAGCATGAACTCGTCTACCTTGAACATCCACTCCTCGCAGACGACCGGGTCCAGCTCGCGGAGTGCGCGGAGTTTCGACGCCAGCTGCATGCCAATAAATATAAGCAAATGTTAGCTATGATACTGAGCACGCCACTTGTAAGAATGATAGCTACAAACCGCACCTGTGAGCTCGAAACGGTCCATCTTATTGTCATGCGCCTTCAGCGCATCTGCGAGGTCGGCCACAGCTGAAACAAAAGCCTGGTAGTTTCAAATTCGGGGGGTCTCAGTTCAGTTTCAATTCACATCGGGTCGGGGGAGGTGGGTCACCTACTAAAAAGTGTCACCAACATAAAAACAAAGCGACAAAACATACTGATAGTAAAGAATAGAAACAAACAATGCTACAACTCTGTTCTGTGCTCTCCTCCGTTGACGCGGAGGAGAGCACAGATTTGGGCAGGGGAAGGGACTCCAGGGTGTGGCTAGAGTGACGCGCCCGTGTTAAAATTGCCTACATCCTGGAGTTTCCTCCTTTGCCCAATTCGGAAGCATATAAAACACGGATATGTAATCGAAACAAGGAGATAAGACTTATTTACATTTGCTGTATATAGCTAGAATACACTATTAAAACTAGAAGTTCTTGTGAACCATACCTTTCAATTCGCTGTCAGCCGAGGTTCTTCTTTCCAAAAGCGACTCCTAGGTCGACACAGTCAACTCAGGAACAAATTCTTGATCGTCCTTACTTTGGGAAGACCGGATGTCACTGAAATTCGAAGTAATGAGATTGAAAGAATTGAACTTAGTCTTCCAATAGAATATTGTGTTTCACGCATAAAAATTAGAACACGTTGGCGAGATTAGGGTTATAGAAGCAGCGCACACATAAATATATACTAAATGCATATTAAGGGAGGCAGAAAGAACCAGGCAATAACATTCGCTTCAGGTTCTAAACTTAGTGCACCGCTAGAAATATGAAGCGTGAACTCTTTTAGTAAAGGAGGCAAAGAAGAAACCGAAAAAATTTGAAGACTATAGCCATCCCTTTCAGATTTACGTTCTTGGCGAGCACGACGTCCATAGTTCAAGCTTACAGCAGTTATTAGCGTACGTTATGGAGTAAAGAAAATGAAGCAGCATCAAAAGAATCCCAAGAATCAGCGACCAAGGGGGCGATTGAGGCGGAGTTGCGAAACAATGAGACGGGACGGTAAAGCGTCTTGTAGAGTTTCGCAACTCCGTCTCGACCGTCGCCTCGGTCGCTGCGTCACTACGCACTATTGCAATGCGGGATGAAAACAGCGCGACACCCTAGAATTGTGAGGGCATCTCCAGAGCAAGCAAATTCTGTAAAATGAACGGTAAACCTCCACCAAGCTGACAGTCGTTGTCCTAATTCGGCCTTGTCGTCCTTTAATGGGTGATGAGGGGACCTGGAAAACAAGATTATGCTCGAGACAACAAAATAGGACGCTCAAAGTGGAAGAATAAAAAGCCAATATACACATCAAAACAAGAAACAACGTAGGAACCTAACGAACACAACAGATTTCATTTAAAAATGAACGTTAAAACTCCTCCAACCTGACAGCCGTCGTCCTAGTTCGGCCTTGTCGTCCTTAATGGGTGACGAGGGGACCTGGAAAACAAGATTATACTCGTGACAACAAGGAAAAGCATTGCAAATTCGAAAAAAGTTCAGTCAGCTGACACGGTGTCCTCTGGACGGCACCCGTCGCGGTGCATTGCACCGCGGACGGATGCCGTCCCGCGGGCGCCGTCCCGCGGGCGGGAGGTATAACACCCCTCTCGTCGTCTGTCGGCGGCGATCCGCGGACGGCGGGCGTGGCGGGCCGCGACGAGTGGCCCGGCGCGGGGTCCCGACGCAATTTCCGCCCATCCGCGGGAGCTTCCGCGGGAATATAACAGGGACCTTAGGGAGCGTTTAGTGTGCACGCGACGCGCGACGCGATGTAATGCTAGGCCCGATATCGATCGCGGGGCGCGATGAATCGATGTAGGCGCCTATCGTTACATTGCGTGCACACTAAACGATCCCTAAAGGGAGGGAGCTCTCAGCTCTTCTTTCCCTGATCTGAAAGGAAGGTCTCACTTAACTTTTCAGAAAGCCGTGCTGGAACAAGAACATGGTTTTCTCATGTTTCAGGCGCTATTCCACTCGGGCTTCCCGCTGTACAAAGACTTCATTGGACCAGGTGGTGTACGGGAATGAAGGCGTGTGTATGTTTGTCGACAGATGTGTCACCAACACAACAACATGAATAGTGAAAATGTTAAACAAGATGAAAAACAGCAAGCGATATGGCAGTGAAAGAAAAATGAAAAAAGAAAAGAACAAATAGACTTCTCTCAGATCGATATCCTTGCAATCACGCCCTGGCGGGAGCGCGAGAATTGTTCAAATTTCAAATTATCGTGTTCAATAATCAAAGCCATTAGAATTAAAAACACATAGGACAAACTACGACACTTAAAAAGTGTAGCTGGTGCTAAACAGCTTTCAAAATTATTAGAAATCTAAATATAAAACACGCAAAATAAGGTACTATACCGCTGAGTAGTAGTGAATACGGGCAAAATGGGTGAAAGCGACGCTCCCGTGTTGATGTGTGTTCAAGGTGTTGTCAGTTTATATATTGTGCCACACGAGATTTTTAGGTGGATCTTTATTCGCAGGGCCTGACGCGTTTCGACTTCACGTCGTCTTCGGAGGCCTGAACGTGGTGCATAGGTTAGAATTGCGCTCTACCCCACCCAGCGCCTTAACTGCCGTAGCATTTTCAACCTACACCCACGACCACAACCAGAGTCCAAATGGTAGAAACGAACCCAACAATTGGATCCACCGCAGGGGCTGATTCGCCCACGTAAGTTGACCAGTAGAGGCGAATGAGGCACACTGTGCATCACTGCCACGACCGGTCGTCTATAGTTCACAATGAGGCACAAATGGCAAGACGTCACTCGTCACAGAAAGGCACTCATTTCGGTTGTTCATCACTGGATTTCTTGCGAAAATCCAGAATGCCTCTAACGCTTTTCTCGCGGAAATATCTCCCTCAATGGCCAAAATTGTGCATTTCACCTCGTAGTCATTACCGTTATGCGCATCAATCCTATGTTTTCCAAGTGGGTTGGTGAGCAATCCACGTCGTTTCCCAGATAGATGTTCTCTTAGGCGTATTCCTAGTGCCCTTCCCGTCACGACCGTCCCGTCGCCTCCGCCGGCCTGGTCACTGCCCGCACAAACAGCGCTATCGACCAGCGATGGATCGAGGCGACAAGAAGCAGCTTGCAGCGAGGTTCCTCTCCACCTTCGGGCATTCTCCAACAGTTCGAGTGATTTGTCCTTTAGATCGGGCTATAACCGAGCTTCATCTTAGCGACACCTCCATATACCGTCGCGTTACTGAAAGAGACTTTAGGTCGCAATGCAGACACCTTAATCGTACTTGGATGACTACTGGAATGTCTGCGGGAAACGATAGAAAGTTTCTTAAGGACCTTAGACTGGATAACCCTTGTTGTCCGGTTTTTTATAGCCTAGTGAAAACGCACAAGCTCACCCAGCAAGATATGCAATCCACGTCGCCAGACACTTATAAAATAAGACCTATAATCAGTTGTGTTGGCGGACCAACCGATCGGATTTCTTGGTTCCTTAACAGTATCGTGAGCCAGTTGTTGTCCCATGTCCCCTCTCATCTGACCAACACGAGCAAATTTCTTGAAATATTACATAACTCAAACTTCGGTGATAGTTATGTAATAGAGTCGTTTGATGTGACGTCACTTTACACAAACGTTCAAAACGATGAAGCCTTACAAGCATTATCTGAAATGTTGGATTTGCATGTAAGGAACATAAACACCTTTGGACTGTCAAAAACGCACATCATGACTCTAGTCAAGGAATGTCTGCATTGCAACATCTTTAAGTGGTCAGGGTCGTATTATTCACAACTAAGAGGATTGGTCATGGGTCAACGGTTAGCGCCGGTTTTGGCAATCTGCTTTATGAGTAGGATCGAACAACCGGTGCTACGTCGCTCACCGTTAATGTACTGTAGATACGTAGATGACTGCATTATCGTAACATCAACACAGTCTGAAATGGACGAGTGTTTCAGATTGCTGAACGAGCAGTCTCAGTACATTAGACTTACTCGAGAAACTCCGAGCAATGGTTGGTTCGCCTACTTGAACACACAAGTTAGAGTGTCTGGCGGGACAGTTAGCGTGAAGTGGTACCGGAAACCAAGCTCCAAGAATATCCTGATTCACGCCAAGTCCGCGCACCCCGCTGCTATGAAACGTGCTGTTGTTAGCAACATGTTCCGCACGGCAACGAGGATGTGTATGGGCACGAACGAATATCAGGAATCATTACGGTTGGCTTCGGATATAGCCGTTTCAAATGGCTATATGGCGTCAACTCGCCATCGGAGAGCTCACGCTAACTCTCACGATAGATCCCGTATAAATAAGGTGCCTCTCGTTCTACCTTTCATCTCCGATTGAGTCACTGCTGAAATTCAAAGGGTTATTGTAAGAGCACAACTGCAGGACGACGTTGTCTTAGTGAATATTCCTAATGACAACTTTAGACGGCAGTTAGTACGAAATAGACTATATGATCAGCAGTGCATTTCAGAAGACTGCGTTATATGCTCAAATGGTAGTTTAGGGGATTGCTCAAAAATAGGAGCAATTTATCAGATTGAGTGTCTCGCATGTAACGCAAAATATATCGGAGAGACGGGAAGGGCACTAGGAATACGCCTAAGGGGACATCTATCTGGGAAACGACGTGGATTGCTCACCAACCCACTTGGAAAACATAGGATTGATGCGCATAACGGTAATGACTACGAGGTGAAATGCACAATTTTGGCCATTGAGGGAGATATTTCCGCGAGAAAAGCGTTAGAGGCATTCTGGATTTTCGCAAGAAATCCAGTGATGAACAACCGAAATGAGTGCCTTTCTGTGACGAGTGACGTCTTGCCATTTGTCCCTCATTGTGAACTGTAGACGACCGGTCGTGGCAGTGATGCACAGTGTGCCTCATTCGCCTCTACTGGTCAACTTACGTGGGCGAATCAGCCCCTGCGGTGGATCCAATTGTTGGGTTCGTTTCTACCATTTGGACTCTGGTTGTGGTCGTGGGTGTAGGTTGAAAATGCTACGACAGTTAAGGCGCTGGGTGGGGTAGAGCGCAATTCTAACCTATGCACCACGTTCAGGCCTCCGAAGACGACGTGAAGTCGAAACGCGTCAGGCCCTGCGAATAAAGATCCACCTAAAAACCTCGTGTGGGACAATATATAAACTGACAACTCCCAACAATGCCGAGGTTTCACGAAGAGAGAAGTTTGAGATTATTGTTCAAGGTGTGTTTTTAGAATCGATTTTCTAAAACCATTTTTTGTACACTATTACTGGTGGTACCATCGTAATGTAAAGGAATTGGTCTTCTCGATTAAGGTCGAAATAGTGCAATTAAACTATATTGACATGACTTCCCTTCGCGCTGCTGCAACGTCTGTTGCTGCATTCTAATTAGTCATTGCCTTTTAGAGACATTCTACTTCCGCTTCTCTAGTTTATTTCTCTGCATGTGTATTTGGGCTGCAATGGCTTGTACAGCCTAGCCTGTAGAAAGCTAGTAGAAAAAGGAGGAGCTAGATGTT
Organism: Heligmosomoides polygyrus polygyrus; assembly: GCA_947396885.1. NCBI lineage: Eukaryota > Metazoa > Nematoda > Chromadorea > Rhabditida > Heligmosomidae > Heligmosomoides > Heligmosomoides polygyrus. The sequence goes on along the minus strand of OX377203.1, from coordinate 89,493,966 downwards.
ATCCATCTAGCTCCTTCTTCTTACAATTAGAGCCTCCAGAGTGTTCGTGAGCTTTTGCGATGCAATTTTTACATGATGTAGGGTCCCGTGTGGGGAGTCCAAAACCATAGTTACTTTTTTCGGAATGCTCTTCTGTGGTCGAAAAAAAAACCGTCTGGACGCGTGAGCGCGCAGCTCTTAACGCCCTGCTGCCACCCAGCGGGATTTGGTCCGTTGGCGTAGTGTTAACAGGGTCGCCTCTCGGGTGCACCGGGAATCGAACCATCAAACCCGCTCGGTTTGATGGTTCGATTCACTACGCCAACGGACCAAATCCCGTTGGGTGGCAGCAGGGCGTTAAGAGCTGCGCGCTCACGCGTCCAGACGGCTTTTTTCGACTACAGAAGAGCATTCCGAAAAAAGTAACTATGGTTTTGGGCTCCCCACACGTGACCCTACATTCTGTAAAAATTGCATCGCAAAAGTTCACGGCCAGTCTGGAGGCTCTCCTTGTTAGATCTTGAGAGACTGTCGAACAAGAGTAGCTGACCTCGTCGAGCTGCGAAAACCAAAACTGTTATGCCTACCTTATTCGACTGAGGCTGAGGTGCAGCCGTTTTCTTCCTAACAGAAAGTGAAGTCAAGAGGCGCGTAAGAAGCTACTTATCCAAGGATCATCCTGTTTTGCCACAGCCTTAATTCAAAAAGAATTCGATGGCAATTGACGACTACCGATTGGCGATTGATGACTAAAAGAACCCAACAAGCCTATGGAAACTGACGAAACGCAGGCAAATTGCTGCCTGATAAAGAAAAATATGAGTGAATAAGAGGTGGATGAGCCTCACATTCTCTTCCTCCAAGGGTAACTTACCCGTCTTTCGACTGTTTCCATACGGTTAGTTAGGTTGTTTTACGCACCATTTGTCTCGTTCTCCCCCAGTCGTTTTGAAGGCAAAAACTATGAAAGATTGTCAATTGTACTACGAACCAGTCCTTATGCGAATAATCTCTCAAGCTCTCCTTGCCTTTTCAATACACTGAATAAGGATCGCGAAACAACAGTCGAGTATAGTTTGCAAAACAGTTCTAGCTTCACAGCTTGATGATCTTGCTAGTATTTGTCCTCCTCCGATAAGCTTGACAATAGTTCGCGGAACCTGGTGAAGGAGTTGTTGTTGGCTTGGCTCGCAAACCGAACGCGATATTTGTTTATATAGCAATGAAATCCCCTGAAAATCCTATAAGGCCTTACTAAAGTTTCCTGGAAATCCCATAGGGTCTTGTTAATGTAGTGATTCCACAATGATTAAAATACTCCATTAAGGTGATTAGAAAAGTCTTATATAATAAATCGACAATAGTTGCGTTCCAGGTCTGCTGTTGAAACTAGAGCAGTTTAAAATCAGTTTTATTTTTCCTCTCTGTATGTTAGCCTTTTATCCGGCGATTTTTGGACAAAATTATCCGTTATCCGGGATTCAAAATGTTGTTATCCGCCCATTCTGCTTTGGATACGACAGTGTGGGGACTCCTGCCCAGTTTCGTTTCCTGAAGGAGTCATGTTATGCATACGGAATTGAATCTTCAAAGTTTTAAATACTGATTGTTCTGCAGCTAAAAAAAGGGTTTCTGCCGGCACATTTCTAATCAACGAGAGGTGTTCATTTTCGCAAACATTCCAGAATGTCATGGACACGACAGTTTTCTTTCTGAAGGAGCGACATCTGTGTTCGAAAATGTACCCTACAAGAATTCAAGCGTTAATTACTAATGTAGACTTAAGTACCCTCCCACAAGATTAGTTTAAGCGCTCTTTGTATCGATGACAGAGTCGCAATACACGGATGGACTTTCCACGGAAAGATAATATTTTTCTCCCTTGTGAATGAAACAACATCAAAAAGTGAAATTGCACCGTATAAAAAACTAAGCCCTGCTTGACAGGTTCAGCTATATTTTTCTGAAGCGATGCGGAAGGAGACATGCTATAACTATGAATTGAATCTTAAAAGACTTAAAATGCTAACTGTTTCAGAATGCTACTGTTAAAAATCTGCGAACTTCCAGAGAGTTTATATAAAATGGGAAATTCCATCGAGGTGCCTGGCGCAGGTCGCACTCCATTTATTGGGAAAAAGAACAGCATTCACACCCACTCTAGAAGTTCGTCAGGAATGCTGTGTTGTCGTAGGGCGTACCATATAATCTAGCGATCAAAAACCTTCTCCAAGTCGAGAAATGTAAGATGCACCGGCTTCTGTTTCTCGCGATGCTCGCCCACCACAATGCGGACAGCATGTAGAGCCGCAAGCAGCCACGAAGCCATGAAGATTGTTGTAAAGCTTGACGATTTCACGAAATCGTCTATCGAGAACTCGCTCAAAGATCGTTAAGTTGTGTAAAAACAAGCGAATCGGTCGGTTATTTGAATAGTCTGCAAGGCTGCCTTTCTTCTTGCAAATCGTTATCCTTGTACTTCGGTGCCATTATTTAGGCACTTCTTCTCGGGTTTCCATAAATGAGCTGAGAAGTCAACTGAACCAATCGTCTTGCCCGCTTTCAATTTTCTCAGAGATGCCTCAGTTTTCTCCACGGTGATCTTGTGGATGGGTCGTGGATAAGGGACACAGAAGGGACGGCCGAATGAGGGAACTCCTCTTCCTCGAAATAAGTGCGCCATGGCTTCAAGGTTCCTTTGCTTGTTCAAAAGGCTATACATACTATAGAAAACATCCAGTGGGGAACCTTTATATTGAAAGAAGATGCATGCGCTTTACCATTCGAAAGGCGATAAAGGTACTGTGTAGGCCTACAATTGTCGTTCGTTCACAATCGTGCGCTTTCAGACACAAGACCGCACAAAAAAACGGTGGTTTTCACATATATGACTGAAATAACTAGTTATTTAAGCTCCTCTTTTTTCTTTCATTCATAAAACGTTTAATCTTCTTTCTAATTCCCATTGAAACTATTCCACCAGCGCATGCAATCATGTCGTACATACTATTAGGGGGGAAGGGACAAAAATAATGAGACTCTCCATGCCGTGTCCATATGTCTCGTGACTGCAGTCTGGTTTCGTGCTTATCGTATTTGTGTGTTTGTATGCTACTTGCTGAAGGCTACCTGAGAAGTTACCACTTCTGTCCTTTCCAGAAGCATGCCAAAACCCCAGTCTGTCTCATGCTGGAACCCCAGCCTGACGAGTGGACCCGGTCGTGCAAATCTCTCCCGAGTCCCGACCCCGAGCAGCCTGGGCTCAATCTTAACGCAGGATGAGAAGTACGTCTTCAACCTTAACCCTGCCAAGCATCCAGTCTGGGTGAAGCCTGTTAACCCGTTACCGACCTTCGTTCGGCGAGATGTCACCTTCAGAGCTTTTGGGTCTGCGCCCACGGACCGTATACTGGAAGCTGTTTACCAAAAGCACGACGATAGACTCCAAGGCCATGGTAAAAGAAATAGAAGAGATGGAGCTGCGATTCGAATTTATTCAGTCGCAGCGCGTCAAGAAGCTCGGAAGCTCCTTTTCGACAACGCCGCACCCCATCGGGAACAAGTGACCACGGATAAGCTTGTCCAGCTGGGCTACGTTCACATGCCTCACCCACCGTATTCGCCGCACATCTCTCCATGCGACTACCACTACTTCTTTAGCTACAGGACTTCCTGGTCGGAAGGGACACACAAACCCAAGCACTCCTTGACAACCATATCGAGCAGTTGATCAACACCAGGCCCAAGCAATTCTGGAAGGATGGGATCAGGAAGTTGGCTGAGCGATGGCAGCAAGGTCATTGCCCTTAATGACGAATACATTCTTCAACATCGTTTAGTTGTAATTGAGTTATAGAGAGATAAAAAATTTTATTCAATGTGTCTCATTACTTTTGCCCCCCCCCCCTAATATAGTAGTAGAGTAATACTAGTTATAAGACAAAAGTCGGCAAAAATTTCTTCTAACGTTACGTCACTTCTCTACTTCCGATCTTTAATTGTATTCTGGAATAAGTTCGAATGCATATTTGCATATCCATTTTACACATTGACATAATGTGACCAGCTGATAAACAATTCACTGATTAGTCGTACCCAGACAGTTATAGGGCTAATTTTGTTACATTCTAGAAATGAAAGGGCTACCGAAAATAAAACTAAAATCGATATGGGGTAGAAAAGGTGTCAGTTTAGTGTCTTCTTGGAGCCAAATACGCTATCAAGGTCCCCTGCTTTTGAAAAGGTGGGATATGTGGTGTCGACTAAAAGGATGGCCTGAGTAAAATTGAAAAGTAAAGTAGTTACTTTCTATTCTGCGGTGTGGTATTGAGACAAAGTACGCAACGACGAAATGGCACAATAAAGCATCACGATTGACGCAAACAAGCCTTCATCAACTCGAACTACATACTTCATATTTGGATCATTAACTGATTATTAATAATGCAGGTACAAGTCTTAAAGTAAAGTAAAGTAGAGTAAAGTCGACTCGCAGTGCACGTCTCTTTAGAGTTCTTTTCTTCAATAAGACTTGTACCTGCATTATTAATAATCAGTTAATGATCCAAATATGAAGTATGTAGTTCGAGTTGATGAAGGCTTGTATGCGTCAATCGCGAAGCTTTATTGTGCCATTTCGTCGTTGTGTACTTTGTCTCAATACCACACCGCAGAATAGAAACTAATTTTGAGGTTGGTTCCCGTTTGGTTCTCGTACAAAAGGAGCCACACCATGGAATAGGAACTAATTTTGAAGCCGCGCTGTCTATTTTAATAACAACAAGCTTTACCATACAGTGATAGTCTACTATCACTATATAGCTGGCTCGTACCGGTGTTGCGGACAGCGCTAGCATCACTACCATTATCATGTCACAACCTAGTTTCCAGTTACCACGCTATACAATACCTGATCCTCTTTTTGTCCTCAGGGAGCCATGCTTCGCCTTCTGAACGCCTTGAGCGTTGTTTTTGCCGTCTTCGACGGATACAGTTGGTGTTACCCTCTGTAAATTTGCTTTCATTGTGTAGTCTATTATCATTATCAATTTATGTGTTTCTTCCCATCAAACAATGCGCTTAATTATTTTCATGTGCTTTGCTAATGGGCCTAGGGTAACCAGGGGTTGAAGAAAATATGTAGGAATTTTTAACATGAGGCTTCATCTGCATCACCTATCGTCCCTATGATCATCGAGTTGCTCGAGTGAGCGCAGCATTCTTCGCAGTCTTGTTCCAGAGTTCTTTAATGGATCCCCTTCCCTAGAGAGACACGGAGAGCGCCATATCGTCCGTTCAGGGCTTCACAAAGAAGTCCGACCAACGCGCCAGTGACGTCCTGATGTTCTCTTAATCCAGTCGGTGACGGCTCTCGAAGGAATGATACTCGCGCTTCGTATCTCTCGAGCGATGAGGATCCATTTTAGCAGTCTGGCATGCGACAGGGACGAATGCTGCTGGTGCTCGCTTGAGCAAAACGATAATCATCGTGAGGACAAGTGGTACAAGTGCCTGCGAAATGGTCCACCTAATTTCCGACAACGGAGCACATGCAAACATTGTTACTAGTAAGGTCTTCAGCGGGGCGCGTGTAGCGCAGTTGGAGGAGGCGCCGACGGTCGCGTGCACCCGAGACTTGGTTCCTAGTTCGGATTTTCAGCCCAGGCCAACGAAGCTTTCCATCCCTCCGGGGTCGGTGAATTGGTACCAGACTTCTCTGGGAAGGATAAAGCGCTGACTTGTTCATCGGCTGGCCACCGCAAGTCGTTGTATGGCCAAATACGCATTCAACTCGCCTCCACGACATCCCGTAGAAGTAGAATGCGTGGCGCATCCCAAAAGGGATTGAGTAACGCCGTCCTTTATCCTTTATCCTTATCCTAAGGTCTTCAGCTTAACCGGTTCCATACTGATATCAGCGGCCGGCCCATCCCCGTATCACGGGTGGGTGCTGACGGACCTCGAGGATATCGCGGTTGTTACGTGCGGTCAAACAGCGCCGGTGGTGTAAGGCGAACATCGCTGCCCGGAAAGCAGAAGATGCGGGTTCGAGTCCCGCCTGGCGGAAGAGCTTTGATCGCAACAAAACATCCTGTAACAACGTGGAGCACATGCGATTTCTCGATACACCTGTAGATTGCTAAACATCTCCGATTCTTTTAATTCAGCATTCTACTCGTTTTAGCTTAGCCCTCTGCTCACAGAATCCATTCAACTAATCTACTCCAGCGAGCGCAAGAAGCTTACTCCTCTCCGAAAATCTCCGGAATTCCGTTCAGCATGTCACGAGAGCGTCACGATACTGACTTTTTGCAGTTCGTAGAACTTCTGTTTCTCTGCGCTTCCATTCAGCCTTTCATTTCTCAGATCTATCCTAGTCAGGAGGGGAGACTCTAGAGTGGAAGTGGTATTCGCACTGTGATGCCACATCACCTCCTCATCTGAATTTGTCCTAGAGCGATCAATGTCGGGGGACACCAAGTGAATCTCTCGATCAAATTCAGAAGAGGAAATGATGAGTCAAAACACCAACATCCTTCAGCCCTACAACTAAAATAGATATGTTCTTCTAATACTTGCTAGCACCAGCGTTATACGTCTTCAAACAGTCCCAACCTTATTTAAAATAGGTTATATAGCTTTGCTTGAGTATTTTTAGTGAAAGGCTGCTCATCAAAGTGAGTTTGCAGTTATCGATGTGTCACCTTCTCCTCGCTTTGTGCTTTCTCGTTATCGTAAACGCCGAACCAGGTATGCTTTAGAAAGAGATTGCATCATTCTCTTCTACAAGTGATAGTCGCTGTTTAGGATGCCAGCCTGTCAACTCTACTGGCACGTACGAGAGGTACACCTACTTCGAATGGAAAACCAGTATAGCTGATTCTCCTTATGCAAAGGCCATTGACGGAATGTACAGCGGTGGTACTCGCGCTCACCTTCACTGCACTAGTGGTCCTGCAGTGTGTTCTGGGTGGGTTGTGTGAAAGGTTTACGTAGTCAGGTGGAAAAGCTTCGAGTGCTTATAGAGCAAAAATGAGTGAGTGCGAGAATGGCAAGTGGGAGCCACCGCTTGGCCGCTGTCCCCGTGAGTTAGCTTCTTTTTCTCTGAGACGTTTGGACATAAAAGTTCCAATCAAATGACACGACAAAAAAAAATTGAATGAACGCCTCTGCTAATAAATACCTTTCCACTATGTTGTAGATGGACTCCTCATCTACGGGACAGCGTGGAAGCAATTTGCTTATATTTTTGAATAACGCAATAACAGACGGTGGTGAACCCATGAAACCAGTGCTTTACATATCGTCAAGTGACACCGATCACTAGTTCGTTGTCTATATTTTGTACTGCATGTTGTCTCCGTTTTGGTTTTGTTGTACTGCGTGCATGTTGGTAATGTACGTTCCTCCACGCGATGCCACTGAAAACTGCTCGCTCTGCTAGGTAAGCTAATCACGGACACTCGATTGCAAGCGATGGCCTTGTGAACCAGCCTACGAAGACCCATGTCACATCACATTGTGTATATCAGCTCACGTTTATCGAGATAGTGCTACGGCGTCCGCGAGAGCCGATGCGCACTTGCAGAGCCCAGCGAGTGTGAGAAGAATGCGAGGGTCCCTGATGCGAGGACGGCATCGGCCGGCAACTGAGCTAGTCCGAAAGTCCCGTAACGTAAACAGGACCCGCGTGGCTACGCTAAATGTAGATACGTTGACGGGTCACTCGTGCAAGTTGGTTGAAACACTGGAGCGAAGAAGAGTTGATTTCTGTGCGGTGCAGGAGACGAGGTGGTCCTGCCGCATGTCAGGGGTTAGGACGTGGCTCCAAGGCCGTTCTATGTGGACGACCCAGGATCACCAGTGGTGTCGGAATAATCGTCTCCGAACGATTTCATGACTCGATTGTAAGCCTGGAGCGCTTTGACGATCAGTTGATGAAGATCGTTGTCACCGCTAAGGAGCGACTCTATCACTTCTTCTCTGCGTATGCTCCACAGACTGGCTGCTCCGATCAAGCAAAGGATGGGTTTTGGAACCTGCTTGATGAGAAGACAGCAGAGGTACCGTCGAAAGATGTCATCATAGTCGCTGGCGACCTTAATAGGCATGTAGGTGCTGCGAAGGACGGGTACAGCTGTCACGGTGGTTTCGGATATGGGTCTCGTAACCCCGATGGTGAGCGTATTCTTGAGTATGCGGAATCGCATAGCCACACCATTGTGAACACCGTTTTCCGAAAACGCGACTCCCACCACATCTCATATTATAGTGGGAGCTCCAAGTCTCAGATAGACTTTGTGCTTGTGAAGCATCGCGACCGAGCCTTGTCACAGACGCGAAGGTAGTGCCGTATGAGACGGTCGCCCCACAGCATCGACCGCTGATCTGTACTTTGAAGATCGCCTCTCCGAGGCTGAAGCAGGTCGAGCGATGCGGTGCTGCAAGAATTAATGAAAGAGAAGGAAGCAGCAGCGATTTCTCGCGTGCGGTTAACGACAGTTACGACTGTCGATGAAACTTGGAAGAAAGCAACCGATGCGATACGCGAAGCTGCATGGTCGGAACTCGGCACTACGAAGCCTGGACGACGCAAAGTCGACAAGCAGGCATGGCTGTGGACAGACGATGTGAAAGCGAAGGTTCGAGAGAAGTCGCTGCATCATGTGTTTCTCGGCGACAGGACAGCCGACAACTGGCAGGAGTATCAGAAGGCGAAGAAGGCCGCAAAGAAAGCCGTGGATGTTGCGAAAGCCACTCATTATGGTGATGTCTACCGAAAGCTCGAATCACGCGATGGTGAGCGGTATTTGTACCGACTTGCTAAGACTCGCCATCGCCAAATCGAGGATATTGAAAAGTTCGCTGGTATCAATGATGAGAGCGGCCATCTTCTGACAGATCGCAAAAAGGCGCTGAAGTGATGGCGTGATTACTTTGAAGAAACTTCCACTATGGAATTTCCTCATCCGGCCATCCCTTCTGTGGCTTCTGTTCACGGTCCCGTTCAAAAGATCACCGTGGAGGAAACAGAAACGGATCTGAAGAAGATGAAGCACGGTAAGGCGACAGTGCCGGATGATCTGAAAAATCGTCTCCGAGCGATTTCGTGACTCGATTGTAAGCGTCGAGCGCTTTTACGATCGATTGATGAAAAACATTGTCGCCGCTAGGGAGCGACTCTATCACTTCTTCTCAACGTATGCTCCGCAGACTGGCTGTTCCGATCAAGCCAAGGACGAGTTTTGGAGCCTGCTTGATGAGAAGACAGCAGAGGTATCGTCGAAAGATGTCATCATAGTCGCTGGTGACCTTAATAGGCATGTAGGTGCTGCGAAGGACGGGTACAGCTGTCACGGTGGTTTCGGATATGGGTCTCGTAACCCCGATGGTGATCGTATCATTGAGTACGCGGAATAGCATAACCTCCCCATAGTGAACACCGTTTTCCGAAAACGTGACTCCCACCTCATTTCATTCTATAGTGGGAATACTAGAACTCAGGCAGACTTTGTCCTTGTGGAGGCTTCGTATGGCATCTTTAGAGATCTTAAAGTAGGGCACTGGTTTCGGTTTGCACTACTCCATCAAACATCTTAATTACCCTCATATGTCCATCCTCCTCACGAAAAACGCGATAGACAGTCGCCGGTACACACTTTCGCGCTCTAGCGCAAGTCACTAGCCGCCCCTGTCGAAAGCGCTACTAGGCGTCCTATTCGGAAACAGTCGGGCCGCGACAACTCGTCCATTTTCGCCGCGCACGACTCACGACGCCAGGCCGAGTTCGCGCGGCGTTGGAGTTATGTCTGCCCCCCCCCCCTTTTCCCCCTCAGAACGTGGCTGTACCATCGTAAGCGTGCTTCGCGTATCTTGTCAGATATCGGCGCGACACCGAATTTCAGCCGAATGGCATCGTTTCGAATGCGGTCTAGGTGCATGACTCCTGCCGTCCAGCGCAGCATCTTCGTTTCCTTTACGCTGAGGCGACTTTCCCTTTCCTTTGTCGCAGGCCAACACTCAGCTCACTACCGGCCGGTCGGCGGCTCTGTAGATCTTCGACTTCAAGCGCTCCGGTATCTTCCTGTCGCAGAGCACGCCAGTCAACGAGCGCCACTTGGACCAAGCTGCACTCACGCGTGAATTCTCTTCAACCATCAGTTTGCCGTCAAACGCGACTGCTGATCCCAGGTACTTAAAGACCGCAGTGCGTGGGAGCTCGATGCCATTAACCTTGATGGAGCTGGACTCAGAAACGTCCGTCGTTATATGTTCAGTCTTCTTCACGTTCAGTTTAATTCCAAACCGCTCCAAGCGATCACACCAAGCTTGCAGCTCTCGCTCGAGTTCATCTTTATCTTCGCTAGAGAGCATCACGTCATCAGCATAAAGCAGCGTCCAAGGGACGGGCTTCGTGTGATGACATCCACGACGACAACAAAGAGGAGAGGGGAAAATGCAGAACCTGGTGTATCCCTACAAAGATTGGAAACTCCATCGAGGTTCCAGCTGCAGCTTGAACTCGACTCTTTGGACAAGAGTAATGAATTCGCACCCACTCTATGAGCTCTTCGGAAACTCCATGATGTCGCAAGGCTCACGCAGTACGCGGTCAAAGGCCTTCTCCAAGTCAAGGATGGGACGTGCACTGGCTTCTGTTCCTCGCGATGCTTCTCTAACAGAAGGCGGGAGGCGTGTATGGCATCAATGGTGCCACAGCTAGTTACGAAGCCGCACTGATTGCTTTAAAGCTGGACGATGTCACGAATTCGTCCGTCGACAGTTCGCTCAAAGATCTTCATGCTGTGCGAAAGCAAGCGAATCGGACGGTAATTGGAGCAGTCTGCAGGACTTCCCTTCTTCTTCCAAATCGGAATCGTCGTACTTTGGCGCCAACACTCAGGCACCTTCTTCTCTGCTACAACCTGATTAAAGAATTTCGTCAACCAGTCAGCAGGGTACCAAAACTTCGACTTCCACAGTTCTGCTGTCACGTCGTCGGGCCCAGTCGCTTTGCCTGGCCTTCACAGCCGCTTCAGTCCACGGCGATCTTTGGCACAAAGCCGTTGTGAGGATGGCTGGATAAGGAAATTCCACTGTAAAGGCTTTCTCAAAATAAGACTTTGCGCCATCGCTTCAATGCCTTCTTGCGATCCATAAGAAGATGGCCGTCCTCACCATTGATGACGAAAAACTTCTCAATATCCTCGGTTTGCCGATGGCGCAATTTTGGAAGTCGGTACAGATACCGCTCACCACCCCGCGACTCGAGCTTCTTGTTGACATCTCCATAATGAGTGGCTTTCGCAACAGCTTCTTTGCAGCTTTCTTCGCTTCTTGGTACTTCAGCCAGTTATCGGCTGTCTTTTTGCCGAGAAACACGTGATAGAGCGTCTTCTTCTCTCGAAATGATCAAATTATCGATTTTTGTGGATGTCATTCAAGCGGTCCGAAACTTCAGCCCTGGGGATGATCGAGGTCACTGAAAACGAATCTAAAGGTCGTTTTTGAAATATCGATCTCCATCAGTTGATATTCATCAAATTATCGATTTTTCGTGGATGTCATCAAGCGGGCAGAACCTTCAGCGGTGAGGGTAGTCGATGAATGCTTTGTATTTATAGTCTCTACAGGCATTTTAGTATTCTCGCCCTGTCATATTGAAATGGTGATTCTCTGAATATTTCATAGCATTCAGAAATGTTGGATTTTTTGTAGCGTTTCGACAGTACATTAGCGGAACAATTTCATGTAGATTTATAGTCGATCCATCTTTTCCGAGAAGTAATACCAAGATCTCTATTATCAATATCTTTAGAATAGCAGCCTCTCTTTGTGACCTTTTCTGCGTAAACCATGCCATATATGGCAGCTACAATTGATGATGAGAAGTTGTTACCACGGCGATGTAAGAGGTGTGCGGCCGAGAGGCACACTGACGCCTGGTTATACATATTTGCTATTTTCTCGTCAAATTGTACACTTTTCACGTCATGTCGTACACTCTTCTAAACAGGCCTAATGCTTTTGAAATCAAACTGAATAGCTTCGAAATCAAAACCACCTCTTTCCACATTGAAATAGAGACTCTAAAAAAGGTTGGCTATTTTTTGTTTAAGGTGAGTATGACTTTTTGTGAAGCTTGGAGATGTCTGTTCGCAGAAAATTTGACACCTGTGAACGATACAACAAGGAACAGATGTGAAGAACATACGTATCCTCATTTTCATGCATCATGGAAGTAGGTTTTGCTCTATCAGTCAAATAAAAATCGCGAGTGTATGTCGCGATGTCGTATTTTAGTGCACTAAGTGATTGCTGCCTTATAGCGCTTTAAAACAAAATTTAATTTATCATGTTTTTTCAAAAAATAACAGTTTTATAAGATTGTCACACGTATTATTCTGATTGCTAAACTTAAAAAATTTAAGGAAAATTATAGCAAATTTACCTTGAACAAAAATTATTTTTACCACCTTCGGGAGCCTGTAGCATAACCTATGTAAAACTCACTTTGATTTGGGAAACGTTCACTTTTATTTCAGAAGCATAAAGCTTTTTTAGAAGAGCGCTCAACTTGACATAAAAAGGTACATATTTATATTTTTCACAATATGCTTTATGTAAATATATATTTAAATATAATGTATATAATTAAATATATGTAACATTAAATTAAGATGCAAGAATCCCTAACATTTTGCAGATATGTGCTCCATCGAAGCCTTGCAGAAAAGAGACAAACTTCTTCATGTCGAGCCAGTTCGTGTTCGTTCGTTAGGAAACACGTGGGTGGAACACGCAGAAAAAGCGCAAGGATATTGTACTATCGATTACCGGGGTAATTTTAAGAATTTTCGCATTCCATTTACGTCGACGTTTAAAAGGTTTCGATTTCAGCGAACCCTAAGTGGCACCAGTACACATGCATGAATGGAATGTGGGTGCCGAAAGTCGACTGTCCCTGAGGTCGAAGTGATTACGCTGAAACGCTCTCGATTAAATATCTTTCCCTACTTGTTCATAGAAGTTCTACAAGCAGAATGACACTCGTCTCACAATCGCTCATTGAGCGTGCAACTAACGGAAACTCTAGCCTCACTCTTTTTTAATAACTAAAATAAATAAACAAACACAAGAAAATAATATAAATCCTTGCCGTAGGTTTTTTATAGGTTTTATGGGTTTTTAGGTTTTCAAAAATCTCAAGACTAATGCCCGGAAAGATCATTTTGGCATCAGTCGACTATTCACTAATGTATATCTTAAAAATTGACTACGTTGGGAAAGATATAGGGTTGAGTAGAAATTTTAGAATATCAGCAATTTTGGAATATCAGCCTCATTCATATCAGTGCAGCTCGCCCACACATTCACACTAGAAAACTTTTAGCATGGGCTGAAGAATTTCACTCAGCCAACTATTATCGAGCGAAAATGCGAAAAGATGTAAAAGGCTCCTGGTTATTCCAGTCCAGGTCCGTATACTCCAATAAGTTTTCGTCGTCTCACTCCCCATAAGTAAAGGACGAAGGAATAAATCTGTCGACTTCCGTCAAACGTTGACACTACACTCCGTCAACCGATGAGTCTGTCGACTTCCGTCAACCGTTGACACTACACCCAGCTTCACGTCGTATCGAGGCTGCCCCGAAATTGTGAAACCGAACTGGTGGGTGTTGAGTGATTACGACTGCTGACAGCAGGGATTCACACCATGGAGAAGTTTCGACCGAGCAATCAATATCGATCGTTTAAGCGGTGGAGGACGACGGAAGGTCGATCAGGATATCGGCAACCATGACGAAGTTTTGATCAGTATATCAGTATCGACCGATAATGTTGACATTCGTAGTAGTTCTTCCTTGAACTCAAACCGAGGCTGTTAACAACGTTTATTAGGCCTAGGCCCCGTTTATACTTCGTCGCCGCGCGACGCGATGGCCACGCTATTTATTTATTTATTGAAGACATTATCTGTATAAGACAGTAGTGAGATAAAATTGCAACACAACAAACACCAAAACTAACAAACAAAAGTAGCTCCTAAATATCTACGGACAGAGAATTTGTTTTGCTGCGATGCGGTTGAAAGGGTATTTGGATTCTGGGAGGTAGTCTTACTAAGTTGTAGACAGGCTAAACCTGCTCTAACTATGAAAAATTTGGCTTTTACCATGGTCTTAGGCTTAGAGAAGTACAATTTATATTGACCCCTTCTGGTTACTGAGGGACGCAGAGTATAGAACTGTGAAAAGTTGGCTGTGGACTGCTCCCTAAAAAGTTTACGAACCGTGCACAGATCAAATAATTTTCTTCTAGATAGTAGACTCGACAGTTCAATATACCTGTTTCTGATAACCGCACTTGGAATCTTGCCGTAGAGAAAGCCACCACGCCTTATTAGAGTTTTCCTAGTAAAGTTGTTCTGGATTTTTTCTTCGTTGTGAGGGCTTTCAAAATGTGATACGTTCGAGTAAAAGCAGACCTGATCAACGCTTTGTAGTGTGGGCGAAAGTCTAAGCATCAATGTATGCAATGAGGCCAAATTGATTGATCGCGGCTGTCAGGACTGAATCGCGTGAACCCGCGACCAATCACGTCGCGCTCGAAATTGGTGCGATGCGATGGATCGTGGTAGAATAGGAAGCGGTTTGGCTCCGATCAGCTGATTTTCGCAGTGCGGCTTCGCACTTGTTCTTGATTTTTTGCTTTATTTTTCTTCGGAGACCCCTTTATATGTTTTGGGCTTTCTCCGCAAACTTTTCACTCCCGTTCCATGTCCAGGGCGCCCGGATTCCATGGATTCCTTTCAACATGCATATCATCTTGCGTATCCACGATCCACCTTTAGAATCAGGCATGGCTCGTGAGCGTTAGAAGCGTATCCGTTCGATGATCATTAGGATCAGTCGTGCCTCGAGAATACCAGAGGTACCAGGTGTCTCTGAGTAGGGCAGTAGCAGAAAAACTGAGAAAACAGACGTGGGCCCAGAAATGTGTGCACAATTGCGTGCGTGCTAGTACGCAATGGTGCGTAATCGCGGATTGCGTCGCTGACTGTTCGGAGTGCTCATCGGTGTCCAAAATAGCGCGACGCAATCGGACGCATCTCTTCGTTCGAATCGTGTCGCCCGGCGATGGAAGTAAAGCCCTAGTTTATACTTGCGCCGCCACGCGGCGCGGCACCACGATCGCCATAGATATCGATTTTTCGCGCCGTCCGGTCGATATCTATCCCGAGCATCGTGCCGCGCCGCGCAGCGGCGCAAGTGTAAACTAGGGCTTAAGTGTGCGCGCGACGCACGACGCGATGCATGTGTAGTGGCCAAATTGATCGAGCGACGCGATTGAACAATTCGGCCACTGCACATGGCATCGCGTCGCGCGCCGCGCGCACACTAAACGACCCCTAAGCGGGGCCTTAGGTTTCGGCGGGATCGCCTTCTTCAGAGCCCGACAGGAAACAA
Source organism: Heligmosomoides polygyrus polygyrus (assembly GCA_947396885.1). NCBI lineage: Eukaryota > Metazoa > Nematoda > Chromadorea > Rhabditida > Heligmosomidae > Heligmosomoides > Heligmosomoides polygyrus. The sequence goes on along the minus strand of OX377203.1, from coordinate 89,478,517 downwards.
ACCTAAGTGTGACTACTCGACAAAGGGGTCTCCTCAACCCTAATCGATTTTGAGACCAATTAGACGTACACAAGATGAGAAGGAGAAAGCAGTCGGCCTCACCTTTAAGGAGATATCGATTTCCTCTCAGACATAACCGCTTGAGAATAGATTACGTGATTGTGTTGGCCGACGAACGCGCTTCGAAGCAGGGAGGTGCTTCGACGAGGCAGTCAATATATCGATCGATTTTATCGAGCGTTTCGCCTGTGCTATCGGTTTTCTCTCACACTGAACCGATCGGGGTAGGTACTCCGTGATTATGATTGCGGACGGAAGCTCGATCACATGATGATCAGGCACCACAGTGAAGCTTCGATCACTCAATCAATATGAACCGATATCCCCATTTATAAAGGAAGAAAGAATGGATCACTAAGCGTTGTTGTTAGCGTGAACTTCATCCTTCAGCACCTTGCTCATTGGCAACAGCTTCTGTTGCATGCACATCCGATGTGGCTCAATGTCCATAACAGATCGGATCCAATCGAAAATCTTAGGGTGGTTGGGTGACTCAGACAACGCAAATTTCACGGAACCCGGATTTTCGGATTATTCGGATCTGGGCAATTTTACGGACCCCGGCTGTTTAGTTTGATCGGTTTCTACGCTACTACAGTACCGCCGCTAAACATTCAACCAAACGACGTTTGCGACGCAAAAACGCGTTTTTTGCGTCGCATCATGATAACTTTGTTCAAAATAAAAGTTTTCTCACCAAAATTTACAAGGGCTGCTAGCATCACCGTACCTACCAATGGGCATGCAACTGCCATTAAAAAGTGGATGGAAGCCTGAAAACCAGTGCCGCAATTAAGGAGGGTCCTAATTACTGTGACCCGACCTAACACCGTCGCCGAGTCTCGCTTAATTATGTCCCCAGGCGCAAATAGTACTGCCCAGTTGAATTTTAAAATTCTTAAACCTAATTAAATTTTATTTTTCTGCTGTTTATGAACTTCTCCTGGCTGCGACAAATCATTTGATACCAAATTTGGCAGGAAAATGTGCATGAGTCTGCAGCTGCTTCAACCGATTTTGTTTATTTCAACGGAAGCATTCCCAGTCTAAACCTGTTATTGTAGCTTGCAATCTACTCACCTTTAAGGAGGGAAAATGACATATAAAATTTGCGTTTCGAGTTCACTATGGGTGTTGGTTGAAATTCGTCAAAATTGCAGGTGAACCTTGGTAAGGAGCACTCCCTGTCGCCGATTTTGGCTGCGAATATCTGCGTCCTAAGTAAATGAGTTGGTCCAAAAATATGTTGGCTAATCGTACGCTATGTAGAGACTCCAAGTATCAAATGTCGAGAAGCCAGGTGATCAGATGGCCGAATTTCAGCTGGTTAAAGTGAAGACTTCTTTCAAAAGTGCGACTGAGCTTCTACAGCGTTTCATGCTCAGTTTTTGCAGAATGAATGCTGGGAAGCCCAGCATTCATATCAAGTATTTTTTTGCTCAAAATTTTCAACCAGTCCAGACGCCATTATTTTGACGCACCAGTTCGAGCGTCGATGTAGAGGTCTTCTACGACCGTAATTGCACTGACCTGACATGCCCTACAGAGATATTGCACTCGGCTGCACGACCAAAGAATCCCTCACTTCTCTTTCTCGTAATCACGGGCCTGTTCGACCTTATGCAGCTCACCAATATCGATCCATGCTGCCAAATCTTGAGGACCTTTTGGGTTTTCCGGATTGTGTAGATCACATAGATCCTATAATTCTCAAAATTGTGTGCCTAGCCGCAAGCCGTAAAATATGCATTTATCATTTTCACGTCGAGTTGGACACTTTTCGAATTAAACTGGAATTAAACATTTTCCAAATTGAAACGAGCTTCTTACAGATTAAAATACGAACACTTCAAGAAGGGTAGAATAGTTTTTTGTTCAAGACAAATTTGATATAACTTTCTTGAATTTTTTTTAAGTTCAGCTGCCCAAACGAGTGTAATAATTTTACACAAGTTTTGTTCCTTCTGAAAAAATACTAAACTAACTTTTGTCTTAAAGCGCAACAAGGTAGCAATCATTTAATGCATTAAAGACCAGATGGCGCCCTGCACTTGAAAAGCTTGCTGCGAATTTTATTTGATTGATAGTGTGAACGCTGCTTACACAAAGTATCAAGGTGAGAATATGTGTTTTTTACATTTTTCTTTGTTATGTTGTTTACAGGCGTAAAACTCTATGCAAACAGCGATTTTGCTATCAATCGAATAAAAACCGCGAAGTCTTGGACAATTGCATGGCGCAATCCCTTTTTGTCGCTTAAAACTGCCGCTGTTCTGCTATTTAGAACGGAATATAAACCATTATTTCTTACAAAAAATGAGAATTTTATAAAACTTCAAACGAAGTGTTCAGTTTTTGAATAAGTGAATGAAAGCATGAAAGAAATCGTACTGAAATTTTCAACCAACAAATTCATGTTATTAGGTTGTCCGGAAAGCTCTTAGCGTTTTGCGTTGCTATCTTTCTTTCGTCTATTATAGTAAAAATTCGACTTGTATTGCGCATTAACGTTACTTTCTGCACAGAATTTTTCGTTCTATCTGGCTAAAAACTATGTTTCAACATTGTTTTATATTTCTGTTCTTGAAGGGCTTATTGGAGTATGTCGAAAGAGCAATTCCGAGCGATATCTTATTTCAACTTCAAATTGGAACAATCCGCAGCCGGGACAGCTCGACATATCGATCAAGTGTGGGGCTTGATAGCGTTGGAGAAAGCACTGTGCGCCAGTGCTTCAGTAAAATCCGGACTGGAGATTTCAGCCTCGAAGATGATCCCGTGGCGGTCGATCTAGAGCAATCCTGGACGACGAGTTGAAGGAATGCATGGAAGCGAACCATTCTAAACAGTTCGCGAAATCGCGGAAGGGCTAGATGTCAGTAGAACTGCAGTTGCGGATGCTTTGAAACGTCTTGGGAAGGTAAAAAAGCTCAAAATGTGGGTGATCCAAGAGTTGAGTGAGCGGCAAAAATTGTCACGTTTCGAGATTTGTTGCTCTCACCTTTTACGCAACAAAACGGACCCCTTTTTGGATCGATTCATCACTTGGGATGAAAAGTGGATTCTGTATGATAACTGTAAACATTCCGGGTAGTGGTTGCACGCTGAAGAACCCCCCTAGGCATTTTCCGAAGGCGGACCTCCACCAAAAAAGGTAATGGTCACTGTGTGGTGGTCAGCGGCTGCTGTGATCCATTACAACTTTTCGGCCCGGGCCAAACGATCACAGCAAAGTCCTATTGTAAGGAAATCGACAAAATCACCGAAAATCGGGTCAGCTTCAGCTAGCGTTGGTCAGCAGAAGAGGCCCGATTCTTTTGCACGATAGCGCCCGCCAATCGCTTCGCAAATCACCACACGAATATTAAACGAATTAAGTGTTGAAGTTCTGCCTCACCCGTCATTATCTCAAGGCCTTTCGCCAACCGACTGCCATTTTTTCAAACACTTTCAGAACTTTCTCGCTGGTAAAACCTTCACCAATCAACACCAGGCCAAAACAGCTTTCGTGGATTTTGCCGAATTTCGAGCACCTAATTTTCTCGCTGATGGAATAATGTCGACAGGTGGCCCGTTGGCAAGTGTGCTGATTTGAACGGTGTTTATTTCCACTAAATCCGATAAGTTTTGAGAAGGTTATCGTAGTTCAAAGTGAAGCACTCAAAACGATGAGAACCTTCCGGACAACCTAATATGATGTACGCAATCCGGAAAACCCAAAAGATCCTCAAGATTTGGCATCATGGATCGATATTGGTGAGCTGCATAAGGTCGAACAGGCCCGTGATTACGAGAAAGAGAAGTGAGGGATTCTTTGGTCGTGCAGCCGAGTGCAATATCTCTGTAGGGCATGTCAGGTCAGTGCAATTACGGTCGTAGAAGACCTCTACATCGACGCTCGAACTGGTGCGTCAAAATAATGGCGTCTGGACTGGTTGAAAATTTTGAGCAAAAAAATACTTGATATGAATGCTGGGCTTCCCAGCATTCATTCTGCAAAAACTGAGCATGAAACGCTGTAGAAGCTCAGTCGCACTTTTGAAAGAAGTCTTCACTTTAACCAGCTGAAATTCGGCCATCTGATCACCTGGCTTCTCGACATTTGATACTTGGAGTCTCTACATTGCGTACGATTAGCCAACATATTTTTGGACCAACTCATTTACTTAGGACGCAGATATTCTCAGCCAAAATCGGCGACAGGGAGTGCTCCTTACCAAGGTTCACCTGCAGTTTTGACGAATTTCAACCAACACCCATAGTGAACTCGAAACGCAAATTTTATATGTCATTTTCCCTCCTTAAAGGTGAGTAGATTGCAAGCTACAATAACAGGTTTAGACTGGGAATGCATCCGTTGAAATAAACAAAATCGGTTGAAGCAGCTGCAGACTCATGCACATTTTCCTGCCAAATTTGGTATCAAATGATTTGTCGCAGCCAGGAGAAGTTCATAAATAGCAGAAAAATAAAATTTAATTAGGTTTAAGAATTTTAAAATTCAACTGGGCAGTACTATTTGCGCCTGGGGACATAATTAAGCGAGACTCGGCGACGGTGTTAGGTCGGGTCACAGTAATTAGGACCCTCCTTAATTGCGGCACTGGTTTTCAGGCTTCCATCCACTTTTTAATGGCAGTTGCATGCCCAGTACGGTAGGTACGGTGATGCTAGCAGCCCTTGTAAATTTTGGTGAGAAAACTTTTATTTTGAACAAAGTTATCATGATGCGACGCAAAAAACGCGTTTTTGCGTCGCAAACGTCGTTTGGTTGAATGTTTAGCGGCGGTACTGTATATGCAGAGAAGGATTTTGTCCTGAGACACCGGTTTCGGGATTCATCACAGCTCGTGGCTTAGAGCAGGACGACTAGACAGGAATGTCAGACATTCGATTAGGCTTGACAAGCTGCAATCGGCTCTTGACGCAACCCTAGACGAAGCAGGACATTCTCGCAAATGGTGCAATGGGATGCGAGTGGTACCAATCTATTGAAGAGACTCTTATGTTGTGAATCGCTGTTGAGCAGAAACAGACTGGTGCTAGTAGCCGTTCATGTTTGGCGTGAATGTTTGAGCAAATTGAGTACCGCTGTTGTTTTCGCTGAAATTCTAAATTCCGTTTGATAGCAACGCATTGCAGTATTTCCAAGCTACTCATTGAACAATGTTTTTGATCGAGGCTTCGAGATTCACCGTTCTGTGTATTTGTTCTTCCTTCAATAGCCTTACGTAGACTGTCCCTCAAAGGTCGATAGCGGATCTATCCTAGTCCGGGGGGGGGGGGCACATAACTAAAAGCTAGGTAACAAAACGAATTGAGACTTACAGCGCCTCCTACGGAACGAACTGGAGCCTAAAAGAAATCAAACACGAACGAACAAACAGAAAAATAAAAAATCGCCGCGGTTTACAACCGCCTCGGCGGGCAAAGAACGACGGAATGGAGGCATGCCGCGTGCTGACCGCCGGCTGACATGTTATAACCAGGATCTAACATGGTGAATAGGGCGCACGAAGCCGCATGCCGCGTGCTGACCGCCGCCTGACATGTTATAACCAGGATCCAGCATGGTGAGGAGGGCAGACAACTTTGCCGGCTTACAACCGCAGCAAATGTAATTTTTCGTCTTTTTCTTCGCGACTTTTTCTTCTTTAGGGTGCTATGCTGTTCTGTAGGAGCCGCTCGTTAAGTCTCAAGTGGATTTGTTACATATAATACTTTTTAGTTATGTGCCCCCCCCCCCGGACTAGGACAGATCCGTCGATGATACATTCTTTCAAGGCCGTCAAAAGCAACGGATTTCGAGGGTCAGAGAGATTAGACAGGCTATTAAAACGTTAAAGAACATTTGCTCCAAAAGTATATGGTTGTCCTGTAAGTCCCCGGCGTTTTTCTTTCCACGATTCATTGCGGATTTCGCCGATGGTCTCTTGCATAGCGCTATACAGCTTTCGAAAGGCAATGATTTGCTCTATTAGATCATATATTACATTTTTTTAATCAAGAATTTTGTCAGTAAGTCAACGGCGACACGAACTCTATAAAGCAAGAAATTTTCTTTCGAACGACGTCTAACACTAAGCAAAAAAAGTCCTTCCATAGAGCAGGGGTTTCGGTAAATGTTCGGACGTAAAAGTCGGACGTCCCAATTTGAATACCCAAAAATCGATGAAGGACGTTTGAGCAAATAGTACCAACACGTATTCTTATAGCACAAAACATTGTCTTCCAAAAGCTATGAAAAACTGCGCAAAAGTTCCAAACCTAAGCGGGGGAATAAGTGCGCAAATGGCTACTTTTCATTTTTCACTTTTCAATTTATCGACCTAAACATTGACAAAACTCTTGTTGAAAAAATTTAATACAAGCTCTAATAGAGCAAATCATTTGCTTTCGAATGCTATATAGAGCTATTAAGAAGACCACCAGCGAAATCCGCAATGAATCGTTGAAGAAAACGACGGCGGATTAAACCGCCGATTCCGCCGCTTTGCCATAACTCCCTTCAAAGTCGATTATATCCAATAAAATGCACATTGTTGGAACCAGAATAGCATGATCTACCTAATCGCATAAAGATGTTGGCAAGATTTCAAAATTTTTGAGTCCGAGATTACCTTAATTAAGCGAGACAGTAATTACCTTGACCTAACCCACATTCGCTCCCGAGTCCCACCTAATTATGCCCCCTAGCAGGTATGGATCTGCCCATTGAAATTTTAATTTTTTTAAACGCTGTAAAAATGTGTTTCATGCTAATTTTAGGTTTTGTCCAACCTCGACGATCTCTTTGGTATCAAATTCGCCTTGTTTGCCACCAAGTTTAGCATTCCATGCATTCTCAACTGCCGTTTTTTTTCATTTTCGCTAATTATAAAAATATAGGCTTTAGATATAATTTGACTAAATTTGAAATCAGCCACCAAATTGGCAGTGCATCAGGGTTCAAGGAAGACACGTCCTGCAAAGGCTAGTTCACGTGTAGATCTGTATCTCCATGCGGCGGATCAGCATGAAAGCTGGATATGTGGTCTTACAATACGTGGAGATGCTGCGCCACAAAAATGATGGTACAAACAAAACAAGAAGTATCATAAGGCAAAAGTTTAAAAACATTGGTAAAAGGAAATGTAGGCGGCCCAATTCATATGGGTGGAATGTGTCAAATACTGGGAGATGTTTGTAAACTATGCGATTGAATACAACTAAAGTGATCGGCAAAGCACGGCTCTTGAGACCTTCGTAAAAGCTGCTGAGTCGCCCAGTCACCGAGAGCTGATGGTAAGTCCTATAGGAAAGCTTGCTTCAGGTGTGGCAACCCTAGATGATGACAGTCTCCACTGCATCCGCGCAAGTCCGGTTAATATTCAGTGAACGATTAGAAGTCAAAGATTTGCCTGCGCTCGTGTCTCTGACAACAGCCCTAGCTGGATGCTTCTTGATGCCCAGCACGAGAATAACAAAGACACAAAACTCAAGCTTCCTGCTGACAAGGTTTTTGAAAAACTGCCTTGGACTTTCTCTAAACTCTCAATAAGTATAACCTTTTGTGGACTGTTTTTCTTTTGATGGATTACGGTGGATTATAATAGGCATGGGTGAGTATCTTCACTCACCCGTACCTATAGCAACCCACCGTGATCAATCGAAACTCTAAAAACAGACCTTGAGTGGTCTAGTCGACGAATACACTGAATAAACTCGCAAGGCTACCTATATCCCTCTTCCTCAAAAGTCGGCATTGTTAGTTGCCTATGTTAGTAAAAAAATCGTCAGGCCTGCTGAATAAAGGAGGCCACCTGAAAACCTCGTGTGGCACACTATATTGTTATAATAACATTTTCTATGAGACAATGCAAGTTTTGACCTCATAAGGCAAGGTTCCTTCAGGAATCAAAAATGTTGAAAAAATACATGAAAAGCCCTTCACCAAGAAGAAGAACTATTTCCTTACCTGAGAAGCACAACTTATCGATTAGTTGACCAGCCGTTCAAATTTAGTGCAAATTAAAAATTCAAATTTAATTAATTCAAATTAATTCAAAGTGCAAGTTGGTACAAAAGAGGTGCCAAAACTGCCAGAACTTTCCTTACAACTTAATAGTTTTTGTTATTACTCTTTTTCATGATCACAGGAGTCAATTTTAGACCAACATTGCTTGCAACAAACCGAGGTTGTCTATTCGTGCCTTCGTATATGCCAGTTTCTTTTTTTCGTCGGCTGCAGTTGGTTACGTCGAAGTTCACCGAAGACACTTCTCTACACTTATGGATTAATTGTTCAACGGAGAAGAAGTGACCATTCCTTGAAAGGGAGAACATTCTGCTTGTGACACGCGCTTGTGTTTATTTATTTCACAGTTTTGTGCCATAGCTGTTGACTAAAAAGGAAGATCAATAGGACCTTTTATTTCCAGAGAAAGGATATGGTGCAGATACGCATCGTTGGAAAACTAGTACATATGAAAGCGCAAATAAACAGCCTTGGATTCTTGTAAGCATCGATGGTCTAAAATTGACTCTGTCATCATGACAAAACGTAATAACAACAAACTAATATGTGCAGAAACATTGGCGGTAGGCGGAATCGAACTCAAAATCCCACCGTGTACTTCTATGAGGCGGCATTCATACCGACTGCGCCACAGGGGGGATGATGAGTGTTGCGCACACGTTTTTACACCTCTTTTTTCGGTTTTTTCGGTTTAAAAAAATGCGTTGAGCAGGAACTAACTGTAATTCTAGACCTACATCCTTTCCAAATAGCGACCACAAAAAGCTTACCTTGATTGGGAACTTTTCTTTGCCAGCGATCGTAAATGCACGGTACTTCCTTTTTGGCGACATTTTTCACATCGATTTTACAAATAGCGCCTAGGTTGATTGTGGTAGACTTTTCTGTGGAACTGCACAAATGCACCACCATTGGTGGAGTCGAACCACAAACCACTTTGCCTTCGTCTCTCACCATGGCGCTCCTCTACCAACTTCTCCACCAATGCTCAGCCGCCATTGCTGTTTCCAGTCTTCTTGTGCTCGCCCTCTAAGACGAAACACTTCCTCCTCGGATAGAATGCCAACTAGGCAAACAAGAAAGTACTCCCCAACACTTTTTTCGGATGCGTTTAGCAGACTCTTCTCCTTTTCCTCAGAACCTGCATTCCAACTGTTGTACGACGGATCTGTAGATCTTCGATTTAAGGCGTCGCATAGAATGCCTGTCATTGAGCGCTACTTGGACCACTCTGCGCTCAAGCGAGGGTTAACTTTGAACGTTAGGCATCGGTCAAGAACTGAGCGCGATTAACAACGGTGGAGTTAAATGTCGAATATTAATATTCATAAATGTTAATAGATGTTAGTGTTAGTGTTAGCACTTGTTATTAGTGGTCCGATAGCACGTGTACGTATGCGCCTGCACCAATGAGGGGTACACTACACTGAACAATTTTGATACACCTTGGGCGACGGTTGTTAAGCGCTGGCCATAAGTGTCAAGTGAATTCCGTGGTTCAGCGCAACAGTGAAAGTATTCGAAGGAACAATGTAAAATGCCGCAGCCCTGCCTGAGGGATAACGGAGCTAAAGGGTGGTGCACAAGCATCCTGGGGCCGGATTCATCAAAGTTACTGCAGCAACTTTAACGGAGAACCGTAAACGAAAGCTCAGATAACGTGGCTTATCGCTCCCCATATCGCTTGATAAGCTGCGTTATCTGAGCTATTTGCTTACAATTCTCCGTTAAAGTTACTGCAGTAACTTTGTTGAATCCGGCCCCTGTAGTACATATTCTTAACAGATTATTAGGCACCTGTACAAGTTGCTTTCGCTTAAAAGTAGTTTATAGTGCTATAGGATGGGCGCGTGGAGCGCAATCGGAGGAGGTGCCGGCTGTCGCCTGCACCCGATTCCAGATTCCTGGTTCTGATTTATCGCCCAGGCGAACCAAGCCTTCCATCCCTTCGGGGTCATTGAATTCGTACTAGACTTGTCTGGGAAGGATAAAGCACTGACTTGTTCATCGGCTGACCACCGCAAGTCATTGTATGGCCAAATACGCATTCGACTCGCCTCCACGACATCCCGTAGAAGTAGAATGCATGGAGCATCCCAAAGGGGATTGAATAACGCCGTCCTTTATCCTTACCCTTTATAGTGCTATTGCAGGTATAGATTTTATCGACGATGAAAAGGTTTTGTTAAAAACCAACCGTTCGTAAAAACTCGATTGCTTCTGAAACAAAAGCGGATAGAACTGCGATCTTCCAAATACAGTCGGGTGCGGGCAAATATTGATATGGACACAATCATAGAGGAAGCAGTTTCAGCGGAGTCTTTTCCAAAGTGCATCTAGTGAAAGGAAACACTGTAAATATCCATTTCAAGCCGTTCAAGAGTTGATAGTGATTGATATTACTGAAGACTTGAGTACATAGACACACATGCGTAGATCCTTGCAGATACTACTACTTACAATAACTGGTCTTATGTTATCATATCGACCGTTGTTATCGATTGCATAGGCAGAAGCCAGAAAAAATATTTCTGTATGAGTCTCAGTATTTCCAAAAAAAGGTCGACTCGATAATAGCTACAGAGGCATCGCTGCCGCGAAAATCGGAGGTACTGGATTTGTTTGGAAAGGACTGTTGATCTGCCGGTGCAATGCTATTGCCTGCCATTGGGCACGAGGGTTCCATTGTTTGAAGTCCTATAAAAGTACGGCAGAAATCCAGAAATTCACACCTGCCTTCGCATAGCCAACCATGTGCCCAATGATGTGGGCCATCCTGGTGAGCTCTTCGTCGCTCTTCTATGCCGAATTCAGCATTTGCCGTCGATGAGCCACAACCCTTCAGATCGTGCTAGGAGCAAGTACGCCCGCTGCAGGTACGGGTTATGGATGTAAGGAGAGCCTTCGCACGGATGATGACAGCCGTGACTTCGTACTGCTCTACCACAACGTGCTTCGCCAAAACATTGCTCGTAACCTGCAGTCATACAACTTTGGCAAGAGCAAACTAGGACCAGCGTCGAATATGTATGAACTTGTGAGTATATTGCTAAATCATTGCCTTGAGAGTTTAGAAGACATTTCGGATTACAACTCTAATGTGGCCAAAGGCGGCGTGGTAGCGCAGTCAGAGGAGATGCCGACTGTCGCGTGCACCTCATTCCAGGCCACTGGTTCGGATTTTCCGCGCAGGCCCACAAAGCTCTACACCCCTCCAGGGTCTGTGAATTCGTACCAGACTGGTTTAGAAGGAAACGACACTGCACATATATCCACTGGCCACCCTTTGTAATTGAATAGGCCAATTATGCATTTCAAACGGTATCCACGACAATGCATAGAAGTAGAATGCGCGGCGCATCTCAAGATTAATCGATCAATGCCGTCCTTTACCCTTTGTGTCGAGAGGTAAGGTTCTAAAGAACGCTTGAATTCTCCCGTAGAATGCGTCTTGTGAAAATAAATACGTATTGAAACGCGGCAGTTATGTTAACAAAGACGCAAGCTAGAGGCCATCTTGCATGAAAGGAATACCAGCATGGGTCAAAGACATTCAGCCGCGTATAAGGTGCAAAAAGATTTGCTGCATCCCTTTCTGCAAAGTGGACTCGGACCCCTCATCTTGTATGTGGACAAGGGTGCTTCCAGCCTTGGACGACTGGCACTTTGCGCTCTATCACAACATTCGGAATAAAGTAGAAGTATGAAGTAGAAGTTCAGAAGGAACTCAGAAACGTAAACGTTTAGCAGCAAAAATGCCCTTCCAGCTACCTAGCAAAGTTGTAGCAGCTGTTCGTTTAAAACAAGAATATACAGGGGGCAACAAAAGACTATAAAAAAGAAGGAAGGTCGGTGCCACTCCATCATTTTTCTGACGCGCCACGCATTCTAGTTCTGCGAATATGGTGGAGGTAATTTGAACTCGTATTAGGCTTATGCAATGACTAACAGTGGCCAGCCGATGGGCAAGCCAGTGTTTTATACTCCCAGATAAGACCGGTACCAACTCACCGACCAGGAGAAATGGAAGACAGGGCGGGCATAGACGGGAATTCAGACACAGGTGCCTGGCAACGGGGACACTCTTCGCACTAGGCTGACGGCGCTTGGAAAAGATGTAAAAGCTATGCTAAGCTGCCTGCACCAAAATTCAAACCTACGTCAGAAAATTTCTAGATAACTACTTAGAAAGTTTTATTTCTTGAGGAATGGGACTGCAAGCTGGAAGAAGCAGCTGAGAAAATTGCGGGGACATGCGATGAAAAGGCGACAGACGTGTACGCTCAAAACGACGTGAAGTAAGTTCAAAACTGATTTGCTAAAACCACAGACTCCCAATGCACTTCTTTGAGATTCCGTGGAGATAAAAGATACAATGCGATGTCGAACTTCATTGACGCTATGACCATGTTCACAGGAGACTTGTGGTTTTACGAAGGAACGATCACCAATGTGTTCAAGGACGCGAATCTCTCCATATTTGCGAACGTATGTGTCATTTCTAAGACTATAACGATTGTCATGCAACTATATTCTACCTTGATCTGCAAAATGATTGACGTCATATCAAGGGTTAAGGAAATTTGATATGGGGTTGTTTCAAGCATGCTGATTGCTGGTTTGCCCATTTCGAAGAAAAAGAAAGAAATTATAATTGAAGAAATAATAAGGTGGGACCGAGCTTGCAGCGATAAAAAACGTTCCACAAGATCAACTTTGGGTCTTGATTCTGTTGGCTAGTATTATAGAAAAAATAGCACACCGCCCGCTTGTCTCTTCTGCATGCCGCTCTAATATGATTTCCACTTTAAGGAGTTTATTGGTCGTGTCTGCTATAAGTGAACAACGATTAGCTTTTCTTGATTACACGCCAAATAAATTATTTTCCAGAAATCTCACAAGGCCTTTGAAGGATTGCTCGATTTTTTAACTAATTTTTGATTTTTTTTAAAGAATAAAAGCCGTTTTCTGCCAAAGATTGAAATTACGGTGAAGGTACGAAGCGTACGTTTTTCTTCTACCTGTTTGTTGTTCTTAAAACGAGGTCGTAATAAAATAATGCCCTTTATATTAAAAAAAAAGATTGTCTTGGAAAATAAAAGATGAAACAGCTGATGGTTAGAAATGGTGCGAAGCCTATAATTTAGATAGCACATTCAAAGACGACGAAGATGGGTTGCTCGTACAACTGGTGTGAAAATGACAAATTCTTCGTCGTTTGCCTATACAACAGGCTGTAAGTGATTTCAAACTTGATCTTTTTACTGATATAAAAAAGGCGAGATACTAAAAAAGAAAACTGATGCAGTATATTTGGAATAGAATTCCTGATGCAGAATACGTGCTGGATTTTCCTCTTGTTTGTTTTTAAACTGTTAAGACCACAAGTAAACTCACCTACTGCTTCCTCCCAGAAGTTTCGGAATAGCTGTGTCTCTTATAATGCTTCGCTTCGCGCCAGGAAGTTTTCTAAGAACATTTTATTAAAATTTCCTTCTCATTTGTTCGATTCTCCAAAAATCTTGACGTTGTCCATTTATGACGTGTTCAGAATAGGCTATCGACCGAGAGTGTTCACAGCGTTACTCCGGCAGACATTTCAGTAGTTCTAACTTCTTCAGAGCTTGACATCGTGGATATTTCCGGCTTTTCCAGGACCCGGAAAAGGTGAAACTGTCGAAATATTAGCCGGTATAAAGCCGATAACAATTGTGGTCGATAGCTTATTAAGAGCACACCATATTTCCTTCTCATTAGATTGTGCTAAAGATAAGAATGATTCTTTTGGAAATGAGGGCAAATAGGGCAAAAGCATGATGATCTTGCTTCTAGGTGCTTCTAGGCTTCTAGCTAACAAGTCCAACCACTTGCACTTACGTCATGGATGTTATGGTGTACAAATTCCCCATCGCCGTATTGAAGCGCACAGGCCACAGACGAGTAATTCAGATTGGCGAGCGGATGAACTGTCATTTTTTGAACCCTATCCAGATCTTAGGTGTTTAAGTGGCAACCGGCTGGGTAACGTTCTATGGGAAGAGGGCAAGCACTGCATGAAGGACGGGGAGTGCACCACATACCCCGGCTCGACGTGCGATTCTCAAGGACTCTGCGTTGATGCTGCACATGCAGATGACGTTTACGAAAGAGAAGAAAAAGAGGAAATCCAAACAACAGCACCAGCGGAAATAATCATCGCCAATCCAGGTAAGCACTTTAAGCAAGCGCTGACTGAAGACGTGAGTCTATTCCAGAAGGAATTATTGGCGACTGCCCTACTGATAACGGCATGACCAATGAGGTCAGGAAGGTTCTTCTCGACAAGCACAATGGCTACAGGTGCATGCAAGAGAACAACAATAAGATTTTTACTGTGAAAAGGAGTAGTCCTCTGTTTCAGGACACTCGTAGCCAAAGGTGAGGCTGAGAATCCTCTTGGAAGCAGTACTGGCTATGCTCCAAGGGCCGCGCGAATGCGCAAAATGGTTGGAGGTTCTTGTTCCTTTCGTCATTTTTATATAACTAATTGCGGAGTTGAAGGTGTACGACTGCAATATCGAGGTGAACGCCATGAAACACGCCGACGGCTGCAAATTCGGACATTCTAGTGGTGCAAGTAGACCCGGTCTCGGAGAAAACATTTGGGCCATGTGGGGACCAGCGAATTACCCACTTCTGAGAGCTGCAGCAGACGTGAGTTTAGAATCGCCAAGCACGGGTTAGTGAGAAGCAAAGGCTCTTCTCCAGGCTACCAGCAGTTGGTTTTCTGAGCTGAAGAAACCCGGAATGCCGGAGGATAACCGCCTAACTATGGAAGTCTGGAACAGACCCGAAGCAATCGGACACTACACCCAGGTGCTATTAACGTTCTCAGCCGTACCGTCGTACCGTGTAATTTCTCGTCTTAATGATATCTATAAATTGTTGCTTAAGGTTGTCTGGCAAAGCACCTACCACCTCGGATGTGGCCTAAAAAATTGTCCCGGCAATATGTGTTTGGCGGTTTGCCAGTATGGACCACCGTAAGTTCCAGCTTGCGTTTATCTGTGCTGCACTCATTTGAAAAAATTTTCCTAACTCGCTCTCGACTTAAGAAAAAGAAACTAGCGCCTAGAAAATGCTAGAGTACTAGACCTGATGTAAAAAATTTTAAAGAGTCTTGATTGGTTTAAGACTTACGCACGCATTGAAATGTTCGGTTTCTGTTAGGGGTTGACCTATTCTTTTAGCACTTCAAAAATCAGAAATGTCTATAGGACAGTATTTCAAGCACAATTATATTTCTCAAAATAGGCTGTCAAGGATAGATCTTGCTTCAATTAGACGCTGTAAACTGGTGGCAGTACACGAGCTGAGGTTGACTTTCTCGTCCAGCATTCACTCCAAACTACAAACGTGCCGAGCAGTGTCCGAGCAGTGTTCAGTTGTGTTTAAATATAAGCATACGCCTCCTGCCCACTTGCCATAAGCATGATCCCTTAGTTAAATGCCCACAGAAATCAAAGAACGGCGAAGTTAATTATCGGCGGCTCGGAATGCCTCTAGTACTATGAGTGCGAAAGATTTTCACATACCGCGATCGTAGAGCCCACTTTGACCGATGTGTCACGATGGCTCCAGACCTTGTGGTGTCTCGGTTTACTTGATATTGAACACAGACCAGTTGGCTGACATTTCTGACATAGCGTTGGCCTGAACGGTATTGTGTAAGGAAAGATAGAGATAAAAACAAAGACTGCCTATGCATTTTCCATATTCCCCAGCAATAAGTAGGTGCTTTGTTTAGAGTCTTCCTTTTATTGCGTGGCAAATGCGTCGCCTTTGGCCAGTTTTTCGGAAGCCTAAGGTGGCCCAAAGATCCCGATGATGCTATCTAATC
This sequence comes from Heligmosomoides polygyrus polygyrus, assembly GCA_947396885.1. Taxonomy (NCBI): domain Eukaryota; kingdom Metazoa; phylum Nematoda; class Chromadorea; order Rhabditida; family Heligmosomidae; genus Heligmosomoides; species Heligmosomoides polygyrus. Next base: position 89,462,561 of record OX377203.1, on the reverse strand, counting down.
GACCAAACGTCTTATTCACTCTACCAGTTTGGATATCGTACTGACGCATTACGAAAACAAATCCAGGAAAATACTCCTACACTCCGCAACAGTTGTTTAAGGATGCTCAGAGCATTGTTTTCCTCGTCTTTTTTTTTTATTTATCTTCTCAGCGCTCTTGGTTTTGGTTATGCATTCGCTCTTTCAATCCCTCGAGGATATTCGCTACAGAAGTGCTGGGTTCTGCCAGCTTACTCGTTTTTGTGCCATGAGGACTTTCTTTCGAATTCCTCGTTGTCGGTTTTGATAGGAACCTGATTTTTTGAGCTCGTTTCTGCTTTCCCGATACTTTGCGTACCTAGCGAAGGTTCAATGCATTAGCTTTGAATGTCCTTGGTAAACGTAGTTATTACTGCAGCGAAATAAGACCTTTGTGGTGCATACCTAAATATATTCCTTTCAACTTAGTGGAGGTGACTCTCCTCTGCTCTATATCAAGTCCTGCACCTACTGCCGAAAAGCAGGCAAGCTGTAGTACTACCTTTACGCATTTCACAAAGAAGATTCAGGGCATACCTAACATAGATGATGCCATCAAGAATGATTAGTGTGGTGTAGTGGAGAGCGAGTGTGTAGTGGAGAGCAAGAAGTCCGCTTGATTAAGAAGACCTTTTGATTTTTCTGATTTGGGATTTGTTTGAATAGAGTCAAGGGAATAAAGCTAATATCAAACCTGACCGCTCGAACTCTGAAAGATGTTCGAAAGTTGTTGCGCACAAGATCAGGCCAGGCCAATTTATGAAAGCACGCAAAGTTCATCAAATGTTTTATGAAGAAACACCATCACGAATTAATGCAAACTCGTAATCAAAAGTTTTATAAAAGAATAGAGAATCAGTATTATGTAATCTAAATTTATCGAGGTTTTGGATTCGCGCAAAGGAGCGTTACACAAAACAATATTACGTTTTGATGGATGTTCTTTTAGGGCAGCAGTGTTCGTAGATTGGCTTACTGATACTCTGCATTTTCAGAGGCAACTATCTTAACAGTCTGGTGTACGAGATTGGCGATCCATGCCAAGTCGACGGCGACTGCAAGTGCATTGGATGCAAATGCAGTATGGAAGAAGCAATGTGCATCATGCCGCCATCTCTTCCATGGACCGCAGCCGATGGAATCCTCGCCGCTTAAAAGATTCCGCGCTTACAACAATAAACTTCTTTAATAAGTATCTTTTGCCCTTAGATGTATGAAGAACACTTAGCGCTTTGCCTATTCAGCAAGCGATTTCTTAGATAGGAAATCATACGCTTCCACTTGGAGTATACTAAATTTCTACAATATATTAAAATATTTCTCTCACAAACTGACTCGTTGTTATATCCTCCGCCACGTGTATCATCTGTCGTCCCATCGATCATCAAGTTGCTCGAACAATGTCAGCGGTGTCTCCATTCGAACATATATTCATATCGTTCGCTCAGGGCTTTCATGAAGAAGTCCGACCAAGCGCTGGTAGACGTCGTGGTGTTCTCTTGACATCCCGTGGGATCCGGTCTGTGACAGCTCTCGTCCAGTGTGTGTCCGCCAAACGCATTACGTGAACGGCCCACCTAATTCTCGACGACTTCGCCAATGCAATAGCGTCTCTGATCTTTGAACATCGAGAAGCTCAGAACTTCTGAGGCCTTCCCTCACTTGCGTGTGTCGAGTCCCTCCGAGCATCGACCTCTCGATTCTACTTTCGCGACGTTGCTCATCCTCCCTTCGTATGGCTCAGGTCTCTGAGACGTATGTTAGCGCAGGAAGAAAAGAGGGCTCGAACAGGTGAGCACGGAGTCGGACGTCCTTCGTCTTCTTTACGACTTCTTCGACAGCCTTTAAAGCTCACAAGCCGCTCGTTTTCCCATCCTCAGCTCTGGCACTAGGTCGTTGGCCACTTTGACTTCGCGACCAGACACACGTAGCTGGAGCATTCGGAGGTGTTTGTTCCGTTGAGCGAGAACGGGGCATCAGAAACTTCTCCGTCCCTCGTAAAGTTCGTCTTCGTAAGATTCCGTTGCAGTGCAACGTTCCCACATACAAAATCGAACTTGGCCAACATTCGCTCCGCCTGGCTGATGCTCGGTCTTATGAGCACGGTATCGTCAGCGCTGCAGTTGTCGACCGTCGACCTTCACCCCATGTCTTCTCACTCTAATACTTCGCGCATGACGTTTTCGAGGGTGGGCTGAAGAGCTTAAGGGATATGTTATCCCCATGTCAAACCCCTCTCTTCATCTTGATAACCACACCGTTGTAGAATGATGAAATATTGGTCGTGAATCCAACGTACAGCCTTCAAGGACTCTGATGTGCTTAGTAGAAACGATCAGCTTGTAGACTACGGACAGCAGGGAGATAGGACGATAGTTGCCAATGTCGTGCACGTCTCCCTCCTTGTACAGTGAGACGGTCCTGCTGGTCTTCCACTGAGATGGAACCTTGCACTCCGACAGGTAGCGCGAGAAGAGCCGCCGCCAGGGTGTTGATGAGCGCTGGCGAGAGGTTCTTCAGGTGTTCGGGTCTGACCCTGTCGGGACCGGGTGCTGTACGTTTCTTCACTGACGAGATGGCGTGTCGGATCTCGGACAGAGGGGACGACGTATCCATCCTGCGGAAGATGGCATGGGGCAGATGGACGTGGCTATCAAAGAGATCGGAGTAGAAGTCGTAGATGACCTTCTCCATAGTTCTTCTGGAAGAGGTGACGGTTCCGTCGGGACGTCACCTCTTCCAGAAGGACGTGTAGTCCAATGCCGTCTTCAGATCGATGAACGTAAGACACAGATACGGCGGCAAATTGTACTGACGCGATACTTCGATGAGCTTCGTGATGGTGTGTAAGTAGTCGATCGTGCTGAATCCTCTCCGAAGTTCTGCTTGTTCGCATGGCTCTCCTTTGTCCAGAGCTCTGCTATTCCTATTCAGGACGACTCGAAAACAGATTGTAGACTACGGACAGCAGGCAGATCGGGCGATAGTTGCCAATGTCGCGCAAGCCTCCTATCTTGTACAGTAGGACGTTCCTGATGGTCTTCCACAGGGAGGAGCATAGCACTCCGACAGGTAACGTGTCAAGAGCCGCGCGAGAGTGTTGACGAGCGCTGGCGGTAGGTTCTTCGGGTGTTCTGGTCTGATACTGTCGGGAGTGGGTGCTGTACGTTTCTTCACTGACGAAGTCGCGTGTCGGGTCTCGGAAAGGAGAACGGTCGGGGCGACGCATCCATCTTCTCATCCAACACTGTATTTGTAGTATTGAAATATACCACAACGAGCCAATTTATGCAGCGGATCATTTTTATATGTTGTATTAATTGATTAATTTGGTATTATATTCCACGTTGAAACGTATGGTTTCTCACCCAAGAAATTGATTAGGGAAGGCAAAGCTAGGGCAAGCGTTGAGCGTTCTCCAAACACGTAAGTGTAAAAGATACTAATTAAAGAAGATTATTGTTGTAGGCGCGAAATCTTTTAACACATTCGCGACGAGAGCGCTTTCGCGCACAATGCGCGCGACTGCCCGCTGCCTTGTTGGCGCGCGCGGGTGTCCACTCATTTGTGTGGACATCGTCCCTCGCGAGAGTTACTTTCTGTAAGTAAATTTTAATCGATCTTTGGAAGAAGATCTGAACATTGGTTTGTTACTGCAATTTGGGAATTTGAAAAGAAAATCGAACAAAAACATTAAAAAAGGAAGTTTTTCCCAAAAATTCCCGTCCACACATATGAGTGGACACCGTCCATCGCACCCTCTCTGCTGTCCACTCATATGTGTGGCCACCGTCGCGAATGAGTTAAGCAGCGAGATTTCCATCGGTGGCGGTCCACGGAAAAGATGGCGGCATAATGCACATTCCTCCTTACTGCATTTGCATCCAACGCATTTGCAGTCGCTGTCGACACTGCATGGATGGCCAATCTCGTACACCAGACTGTTAAGATAGTTGTCTCTAAAAATGCAGAGTATCAGCAAGCGAATGAAAGCACACTGTTGTCCTAAAAAAACATCGATTAAAACGTAATATTGTTGTGAGCAACGTTCCTAAGCCATAGATGACTGCAGATTACATAACACGAGTGCGCTGTTCATACATAATACTTTCGATTGCGGACGTTGCATGACTCTGACGCTTTTCCATAAAACCTTTGATGGCTTTCTTAGTCTGACTTGGTCCGACCTTGTTCTCAACGTTTTTAATACGATTTTGAGATTATGACTGGTCGAGTATAATTCTATTCTTCAAGCAGTTCTTGCTTGAAGAATCTTTACTCAATCTAGACAAAAAATCGAAATCCAATCCATCATCTAACCAAGAACACTCCTACCTCTCCACTTCACTCTAATCATTCTTGATAGGTTCATCTATGCATATTAGGTATGCCCTTAACCTTCTAACAAGGGAGGTCAATGAGTGTCCCATGGCAATTTTGAAAGTGACTAATGGGGGTTGTAGAGGACTGCAAGAGAAGCATCGCAGTCGTTTTCAAATTTTCTGCGGACATCTAGGTAGATCAAAAATTGCAAAAAACTGTTGCACTTCAGTGGAGGCCGATAAAGCAAAACTGACGTCTGGAAGTGCCATGTCGCGGTTACAATCTAACCTGCAAAAGGTTTGCGGCTAGAACGGTAGCGGAATTATAGCAATCTCGCAATTTGCTTCTTAGCGGTACAGTTACCGAAGTGGAACATTGAGGTGCGCCGCTCACCACCAGTGAGGCAGCGATTGGATGGCCGAGTGGATAAGGTGGCCGGCTCTCAATGAAAGGGTTAGGGGTTCGGGTCCGATGGTCGGGATTCTGCATTAACGGGCTTGTTTGATCCTTTTGTCGATGTAAAGGGTAACTTGGCCACGGTAGTGTACTATACTGACAATTGGTTAGGTTCTTCTCATTGGTTATGTAAGCTTGACCTGAACGAAGCGCGGATGTAGACTGGTCACCGGAGGATGACGACGATGTGTGTAGTATACGTCTTCTTGTAGCAGTGACGAGGTTGCTGTATGCGACGACCGTGAGATCTAATATGGTTGGTTGAGTATGAAAAAGACGGATAGATACTGTTGTGCTCCCCAGAATTCGAATGGGGGGTCGAAAAAAGCAAACATGAATACATTAACCAATTAATTAATTAAAAATATAAATATAAATAATAAATAAATAATAATAAAGTAATATAAATAAAAAGAAAATTAAAATAATAAGGAAATAAATTGATAAAAATAAAAATCTTTTTTATCCATTTTTTCCAATTTCTGCTCGATCTTTGGAGTCGTGAAGTACAGCAACGCTGACAGACCCACCGCCAATGCCTAACGAAGACGGTCAAGGCATAGATTACTTTCTATTTTGTACGCAAACGAAAATCACCTGTTCTTCTCAATGGCCAATCGAATGTATTATGAACACTGTTGCTTTGCGCGTTTATTTTTGTGTTTATATCGTATCATCCTGGTTAAAATAAGGTTTTAATGTCAGTATGGTACACTACCGTGGCCAAGTTACACTTTACATCGACGAAAATGGACTGAGCAAGCCTAGCAATGCAAAAAACCCTCGGATCCGAACCTCTGACCCCTCCCCTGAAAGCCGGCCATCTTATCCACTCGGCCATCCAGTCGCCACCTCACTGGTGGTGAGCGGTGCACCTAAATGTTCCAATTCGGCAACTGTACCGCTAACAAGCAAATCGCGAGATCGCTGTAATTCCGCTACCGTTCCAGCCCCAAACCTTTTGCACGTTAGATTGTAACCACGACATGGCAGTTCAAGACGTCAGTTTTGCTTTTACTTTTGCCTCCACTGAAGTGCAACAGTTTTTTGCAATTTTTGACCTACCCAGATGCCCGCAGGAAATTTGAAAACCACTTCGATGCTTCTCTTGCAGTCCTCTACAACCCCCATTAGTCACTTTCAAAATTGCTATGGGACGCTCATTGACCTCCCTTGTAAATGAAGTGTACACACGGTAGTGCTACAGCCTGCCTTCTCTTTGGCTGTACTTAGACAACATGAAAATGAGCGTCTCAACTGAGCAAACTTTACACTGCATCGATAATCGAGCTTAATGGAATCCGCTGTGGCAGGAATGATGCAAGTCTTCTATGCGATAGGTGTATGAGTAGTACTATTAGGTTGGAAAAAAGTCTCTTCACACTTCGAAATTTTTTTAACCCTTCCCCTTGTAAACGCACTAGCCAATGTTGATTGCTGATTTCGTAATCCTATCACACTTGTCTACCGTTCGCACGCAGACACAGGTTAAGACTCTTCTTGTAATTCGTTATCCATCCAATCTTCCGAACTCAATGCCAGATCTACCTCATGGCCGTTTTCAGCACGGCATTCTTCATGAATTCATTAAAGAATCCACAGCACGCAAGACAGCCGACCAAATTAACCATATATATGGCTTGGGATCTACTACTCATCGCGCCTGTTATGAGTGGTTCGGAAAGTCTTTAAAGGGAGATTATTCACTGAGGGCAAAGCATGGTCAGGAAGGCCAACTGGATTGGACGACAGTGAACTACACCATCTTCTTCGTACCGATAGTTGGCAGACGACACGTCAGCTGGCAGAGAAGCTCGAAGTGTCTCATAGGATAGTAGGAATCCATCTGAAGAATCTTGGCTTTCATGGAAATTTGGAGCTTGGATTCCATATGCTCTGTCAGACATTCAGAAAGGTCGACGGCTCTCCATCGCTGCTTCTCTTCTGTCCAGATAAGGAAGAAACTCGTTTCTTCCGCGGATTGTAACAGGCGAAGAGTCCTGGGTTCTGTGTGCCAGGTTCCGAGGAAAAGGCAATGGGTACAAAAGGGAGAGAGCCCTAAGTCTGATCTCAAGCCCAATGTTCACGAAAGGAAGATTCTTTTGAGTGTTTGGTGGGATATCAGAGAAGTGATTTATCGGCAAACTCTCAGAAGTGGAGAGACACTTACTGCTGTCACATGCTGCGGCCAACTCCACAAAGTCCTCGCAACTCTCTAAGAAAACAGGCCGGAGAAGTCGAAGGTGATGATCCTGCATGACGATGCAAAACCACATGTTGCAAGACTCACAAGAGAAACAATAAAGGAGCTGGGCTGGGAGGTAATGCCACATCCACCGTATAGCACTGACCTCGCTCCTACCGACTACCATCTTTTCCGTGCTCTCAAGCAAGAAATTGGAGAGAAATATTTTGGAACGGATGAAGACCTCAAAAATTGGATTCAGCAATGGTTCGACTCCAGAACTGCAGTCTTTTAAGCGAGAGGAATTGGAAAATTACCAGTCTTTGGAGAAGTGTAGTGGAACAAAATAGAGTTCATCTCAATTGATTTGACTTTGTAGTTGTGAAGTAATAAATCTTTGAAAAAAATGAAAAGACTTTTTTTCCAACCTAATATATCATGCAATCTGTATACTGGCTGGCTTCCGATTGTAGGTGCTGGAGTTGATATAGAGCGGAAAAGAGTCAACTCCACTCAGATTGAAGAAATACATTAAGGAATGCACGATAATGATCTTAACCCGGTAATTAAGCCTGCAAATAAGCTTACCAAGCGTTAACAGTGATGGACGTGCAAACTAATGCGACAAGCCTCTAGTAAATATGCAGATAATTTTGAAAAACTCGAGAGCAGCTCAAAAAATTTTGATTCCGGCCGAAGGCGGCTAGTATCGCTGCGGCAAAAAGATTGGAAGACAGAATGCTGTCCAGAATGAATAAAGGATGATGAAGGAAGAAAAAGAAAGAAGAACAGGAGAAATAGCGCTCTGAACAATCTCAACCAATCGCTTCGCGCTTACAATGTTGTCAGTTTGTCGCAAATAACCCCTTAGGACAAAGTATAATGGACGGCTTTACTGATCCTTCTTGGGATGTGCCACGCATGCTAGTTTTACAGGATGACGTGGAGGTGATTAGCATGCGTATTTGACCATACAATAATGTGAAGTGACCAGCCGATGAACAAGTCAGCGCCTTATCTTTCTCAGACAATTCTGGTATCTACTTGCCGACCTCAAAGGGATGGAAGGCTTGGTTGGCCTTGGCAGCAAATCCAAACCAAGAACGTGGTATCGGTTTCACGCGACCACTGGCACCTCCACCAATTGCGTTCCATCCGCCCAAAGAATATAATTAATAAATATCTCTCATTTATAAACAGATAAGGTAGTAATGTTCTTGGCACGCCTTAATCTGCCATCGGAGAGGGTAGAGATGATGATATGTATGGTCGATTAGATAGCAAAATGCGGATCTTTGAGCCACTTTAGGCTCTCAAAGGCTACGAACGGTTCGAAACAAGCGCGAGAATAAATATTGGTCTGGCTCGCCACCACGTCTGCACGAAAGTAAACAAAACAGCTAGATAATAATTCAAATCAGTTTCTTTAAGCCTCATTTGGCTGGTATCGAGGTTGTAAGCTGCCACAACGATGTTTTGTTGCGATCAAAACTTCTAGCACCGGGCGGGTGTTTCTATCAAGACCATCAGCTTAACTGGTCCCATGCTGATATCAGCGGCCAGCTCATCCCGGATACGGGTGGGGCTGATCGGTCCCACGAGGTGTGGATGTTGCGTTCGATCAAACGGCGCCGGTGGTGTAATGGCGTAGAGCATTCCAGCCCGGTCAGTGGGAGGTGCGGGTTCGAGTACCACCCGGTGCTGGAAGTTTTGATCGCAACAAAACATCGTTGTGACAGCTAGATAATACTAAGATAATGCGGAAGTTTCAATTTCTCCTCTCATAATTCCATAAAGGGTGTCTTTTGGACCGAAGCTAAGTGCTAATCGCCAGCCAGCTGATTCATGGTGTCAATTAAACTGAGACACCACAAAGTCTGGAACCACAAAGGCCCATCGGTTGAACTGGGCTCTACGACCTCAGCACGCGAAAATCTATTCGCCCCCAAACCGCTCGAGGCTTTCCGAACCCGCCGACAGAAATTTTTGTTATTAGATTTGCAGTCCTTGGATCTGTGTGTATGGACGTGAAGCAAAATATGGTTGCAAACCCCACATTCATCCAGCTGAGCACATGTGTAGTTTGGAGTGAATGCTACACGACGAAGTCGCCTACCATTCACTGCAAACTATACATGTGCGGGTCCTCATCGTCATGGTCTGCGTCTAATTGTAACACGTTCTATCCTTGGGAGCCAATTTTTGAGAAATAAAATTGTACTAAAGCACAGAGTTATGAACTTTTTACATTTTCGCAGTGTTAAGCGAATAGGGCAGTGCACAGCGACGCGACAGTCGCGAGCCGTCGACATCGCTGGGGCTGACATAGTTCACGCAATTCTGCAGACGGAGACGTTTGTAGAATTTTCGCGAATCAGCTGGTTCAATGCATTTTTCTTGGATTCTTTGTTTTTACGTCCGTTTCGTTGGTGCTTTCGCGTTTTTTTCCGTTTTGTCGCCATCTGATCCTTATGCCGTTGTAGGGTTGTTGTTTTCAAAGGCATTTCGTCGATGTCGTGTTTTGCTAAGGCTTTTTCCGTCATGCCTTTGCTCACTCATGCATTTTTTTTCGTTTCTCATTCCAACCACAGGCACCGAAACCGACGTTTCTGTGTTCGGCACGACACGAGTGGGTTTTTGTGACGTGTCCAGCGCGGAATCGTCCCAGTTGAATCCCAATTTTTCCAAAGCGATATTTTGCTAGGGGGGTTTCCGCCATGTCTGTGCTCACTCGTACATTTATTTCGTTTCTCGTTCCAACCACAGGCACGGAAACCGACGTTTCTCCCTGTGACAAAACTTCCATGTGACTAGTCCGGCACAGAAATGTGGATTTCGGTGCCGGCGAGGAAGCTCACAGGAGGAAAAATACGGGAATCGGCACAAAATTGGGGAAAACGGTCTACAAAAATATGTGCTCCAAAAAGTGGCTATTCAATTAGCACATTTCTGTGCCGGACATGCCAACAAAACCTCCCTATGACTTGTTCGGCACAGAAATGTGAACATCGGTGCCAGCAAGGAAGTTCACGTGAGAAAAAAGCTCAAAATGAGCCTAGCCACGACGGGAACCCTACGAGAAGAACAGCAGAGACACCACATGACCACCAGAATATCACCAAACATGTGTTGAAATCACTGTGGTACTGTCACGAACCAGAGAAGTGTTGAAATAAGTGAGCGGAAGTGTATAGAATAGTGCACGGCAAGCACTACATCCTCACGACCATCGCTGCCCGTCGCACGGGAGTATGCTTCACTACCTCCACTCGGAGGTATAACACCCCTCTGCGACGCGTCGCGGGAGCGATGGTTCGTCAACTGACAACCGCGCCCCACTGTGACGTCCGCCACTGCAGCGAAGGCGCGCCATTGAAAGTTGCCTCGCGCCCGTCGCTGGAGTATACCATAGGCCTTGGTCAAAACTCGATGAAGAATTACACACCACCTAAAATACTCTGCCATTTCATTCGCAAATAGACCGTATGCGAATAAGGAACATTTTTCAAATGAAAGCGCGTAAGGTAGAGCGATGATAGATGAAAAATGAACTCACGCTGGCCCATACTGACAAACTGCGTAACACATGTTGTCGGTACAGTTTTTCAGGCCACATCCTAGGTGATACGTGCTTTGCCAGACAATCTTAAACGACAATTTGTGCAATTTATGCATTAGGCTAACATGAACACCAATATTATCTGAGTGTGGTGACCAATTGCTTTGGGTCTGTTTACGACCGCATAACTTAATAGGTTGTCCTGAGGCATGCCTGGGTACTTCAGCTCAGAGAACCAACTGAGAAGCCAAAAACTTATCGTTGATGCGCATGTGGTAAGTCTAAACTCATTCCTTCAGCTGCTTTTAGAAGCGAGTAGTTCGAAGGTCCGCACATGACCCAAATGTTTTCACCGAGGCCGGGTCTATCTGCTTTACTAGAATGTCCTTATTTGCAACCGGCTGCACTCTTCATGGCGTTCACCTCGATAATGCAGTCATATACCTCAAATTCGTTGATTGTTCAATTGAAAATTGCGGAAAAGGCTAGAACGCCCAACCATTTTACGCATCCGCGCCGCCTTTGAAGCTTAGCCAGTAGTACTGCTTGCTAGATGATTCTCAGCCTCATATTTGGCTACGAGTGTTCTGAAGCAAAGGTTCATTCCTTTCCAAAAACGCACATAGTGAAAACCTCATCAAATTCTGTCACATGTAAACGAAACTATTGTGCTTGTTCAGGAGACGCGTTCTGATCTCATTGGTCATGCCGTTGTCAGTGGAGCAGTCTCCGATAATTCTCTCTGGAAGCAAAAATCTCTCCACGTCTTCAGCCAGTGCTGTCTGTCACTGAAAGCGTTTACCTGGATTGGGAACAAATACTTCCGCTGGCGGTTGGATCTCCTCTTTTTCCTCATCTTCGTAAACGTCATCTGCATGTGCAGCATCAACACAGAGTCCTTAGGAATTGAACGTCGGGCCAGCGTATGTGGTGCACTCCTCTTCCTTCATACAGTGTTTGCCCTCTTCCCATAGAACGTTATCCAACTGGTTGCCGCTTAAACACCGCAGATGTAGATACGAATTCACAAATAGCAGAGATTTAAATAAAGAAATTAAGAAATTCGTCCTAAGAAATTTCTTTCCTGCGTAGAGCATGGAAATCAGAAATATTAAGAGCTCCTTACTGTTTCGGTAATGAATTTGTACACCACAGCACCCGTGATGCTAATGTAAGAAGTGCACTATGTTCAATCTTGAATTGAGCTAATTATGCAGCAGCCTTTCTTTTCTTCGTTTAAGGCCCTTAACTTAGAATAAGGATAACGGACGGTGTTACTCAATCCCTTTTGGAATGCGCCAGCGCATTCTACTTCTACGGTATGTCGTGGAGGCGATATGAATGCGTATTTGGCCAAACAATGACTTGCGGTGGCCAGCCGATGAACAAGTCAGCGCTCTATCCTTCCCAGACAAGTCTGGTACCAATTCACCGATCCCGGAGGGATAGAAGGCTTGGTTGGCCTGGGCGGAAAATCCGAACCAGGAACCTGGTATCGGGTGCACGCGACCGTCGGCGCCGCCTCCGACTGCACTACACGCGCCCTTTTCCCTGAACTTAATTAGTGTTAATTTACAAATGATACACGTTGAGCTAAAGGCGATTAAGAAACTTTCTGCATAGCTCAAAGTGTAGTCTTGGAAAGTGCAATTGTTTCGGGAATTCTCAGAAGATCCCCTGACGCAGTAAGTTAGCCAGTTTTCTTGACAGTTTCTAAAATTGCATGAAAAGCGAGTCCCAGAACTTGTCCAACAAAACGCAATTTTACAGTTGCATATTTTAGCTGTTTTAACCCTTGCCTTCTTGCAGCTATGAGGAAGCGAAATTGAAGATTACTTACACCCAAACGGCGTATAGGCAAACGGCGACGAATTTGTTGTTGGTATCACACCATTGTACGAGCAGCCCATCCTCGTGGTATTTTAATAGGCCACCTAAATAGTAGGTTTAATAGCATATGTTTTAACATCGTCTTCCAACATCTGTTCCACTAGCTATTTCGCTTATTTTATTTTAAAACCAACTTTTAGTATAATGATTATCGAAAACAACCACCGTTAATCTATTTGTTTAAAAAGTAACAAGAACCTAGCAGAAAAAGGTTTACAGTCTTTTTTAAACAATTTCATCCTTTCTCACAAAATTATCTTCGTTTAATTTTTTTATCATAAGACCTGCTGCCAAAAAGGAAGCCAAAAATTAAGCAGCATTTCAAGGCCATGGAAAAATTTTGAGACAGTTTGACACTTATCAGGGATGTGATAGCCTACAGCTAATCCTTCAGATAGAGCAAAAACAGTCTTTAATTTATTTAAAAAGAAAATTATGAATTTCCTTAAAAAATTAAATTAAAAATTGATCGGTGTATGGAAAAAGGTAAACTGACGTCTGCGATCTATTTCTGATTTTTTCTGTTATTCTAGGAAAAAGAATAGAATGCCTCGCTGATGTCATGGTTCGCTTCTTTGTTTTTAATATACTTTGACTACCTAATCGTTAATTTATTATTCTGAACATAAAGTTTTTTTTATAGTGAAACAGTCTCGAACTTGCTTGACAGTTAAGATCATTGCCGCGCATTCCTTGTCTGGGAAGGATAAAGCGCTGACGTGTTCATTGACTGGCCAGCGCAACTATGGCTAGATACGCATTAAAATCGCCTTTATGACTTCCAGTAGAAGGAGAATGCATGGCGCATACCAAAAAGGATCGAGTAAAGCCGTCCTTTATCCTTTGTACTAAGGAGTTATTCGCGATGAACTGACAAAATTGTAAGCGCGAATCGGCTGGTTGTGATTGTTGAGTGTTCTTCTTACTTCCTCTGTCATCATAATCTTTTATTCATTCAGGCCAAAATTCGGTCTTCCAATTTTTTTGCCACACACGACAAACTCAACCTCAACGTCATGCGCTGCCACCAGTTTATAGCGTGTAACCGAAGCAATTTCTATCATTTGAAGCCATTCATGAGAAAAAATTGTGCTCGAAGAACTGGGTTAGAAACTTCTTTTATTTAAGCACTGTCAAAGGAATAGGACGATTCCGAAACAAGAAGCACACTGCAAAAATCAAAGCGTGGGCATTACCCCTGCGCCACCGCCGCAGCTGTCGGACCTTCTTACGGAGCCCCGATGACTCACCACTCTCGCGCCAGATGTCTCGCACAGCCACACTGTGGTGAGGCCCCCTGATTTCGGCAGGCCATAACTCGTTCTATTTCATTTCGCAAAAAGCGAATAGATTTTCACGTACTGTGATCGAAGAGTCTACTTGGACCGATCTGCCACGATGGCTACAGCCTTACGGTGTCTCAGTTTTATTGACATCATGAATACCGTCAAGTTGGCTGACATTTCCGACGTAGCGTTGGCCTAAACGGTATAAGGAAAGATAGAGCTAAAAAAAGACTGCCTATGCATTCTCCATATTCCCCAGCGTTAAGTAGGTGGTTTGTTTACAGTCTTCTTTTGTTGTATGGCCAATTCGTCGCCTTTCGACCAGTTTATCGTCTTCAGAAGCCTAAGGTGGCCCAAAGATGCTGATGATGCCTTCTAATCGACCAAACGTCTTATTCACTCTACCCTTTTGAACATCGTACTGACGCATTACAAAAACATCGCTATTTTTCCTTTTATAAATCGCTTGCGAAAACATTCATAAGGAAGCGAGGCTAGACTTTTATGATAGCTTTGCGACAGCCAAACTTCCATCGGCAGGTACGGCATTGTTGCGAAACCGTGGCCACGCTGGCAAACGAGCTATGCCCCTGTTGAACGAGGTCCCTTCGCCCTTGGCGCTACGAGGTAACCAAGAACCCAAGTTCCTGGGAGGATGGAAGGGGCCGGGTCCGTACGCTTTGGGGCGTTCACTGACGCCTCAGTAGGGTCATAGAAGTCGCCTTGTACTACACTTCAGAAAAGGCAGTAAAGATTGAATTCGCCACATCCTCATGGTAGCAAAGACTTTCGCTCTACGTTTGTTGTTGCTAAAGCAGTAGCATCGCATCTAACCTTAAGTGAAGTCTTGAGATTAGAAATCTTTCTCGCTTTTCCTAAACTGTTTGAGCTCACGATTCTGACGTCATCCCAATCAATAAAATTATTCTTCGCGGTTCACGACTGTAAATATGTGCTGCCAGTTCTTCACTCGAATCAAACTCCAAGTAACTGAATACTAGATAGTTTGGAAAAATATAGAGGTGACGGAACGGCTCCGGCTGTGCCGGCTGAATTGACTACTCGAGGCTTGGCGAATGTGTTTAAAGCTATCACTAACTTGACCAGTCGAATATTTGAAAGATGCTCGAAAACTGCTGCGAGCAAGATCAGGTCAGGCCAATTTATGAAAGCAGGCAATCTTCATCAAATGTTTTATAAAAAAACACCATCACGATTTGAAAGCCGCAATCAAAAGTTTTATAGAAAATTAGAAAATCAGTGTTATGTAATCTAAAATTATCGCTGCCTTGGATTCGCGCAAAGGAACGTTACACAAAAGAATATTACGTTTTGATGGATGTTCTTTTTAGGCAGCAGTGTTCGTAGATTGACTTACTGATACTCTGCTTTTTTAGAGGCAACTACCTTAACAGTCTGGTGTACGAGATTGGCGATCCATCCCAAATCGACGGCGGCTGCAAGTGCATTGGATGCAGATGCAGCATGGAAGAAGCAATGTGCATCATGCCGCCGTCTCTTCCATGGACCGCGGAAGATGGAATTCTCGCCGCCGCTCACACTTACATGTTTGAAGAGCACTTAACGCTTTGCCTATTACGTAGTCGATTTCTTAGATAAGAAATCAAACGCTTCAACTCGGAGTGTACTAAATTTCTGCAATATATTAATATTTGGCCAATGCGACAGCGCCTCTGATTTTCGAACGTAGAGAAGCTCGGAACTCCGGAGGCATTGTCCCACTTGCGTGAGTCGTGTTACTCAGAGCATCGCCCTCTCGATTCCACGCTGCTGATCGCGTGTCCATCCTGCTTTCGTATCGCCCTGGTCTCTGAGGCGTGTATTAGTGCAGGAAGAACAGTGGAGTCGAATATGTAGGCACGGAGTCGGACGTCCTTCGTCTTCTTTACGACTTTTTCGATGATCAGCGTCTTCGTGAGCTGCAATCCAACGTTCCCACATACATTATCGAAGTCGACCACATTCCCTTCACCTCGCTAATGCTCAATATGATGAGCACGACGATCTCATCGAAGCAAAGATAGAGCAGTTGTCGGCCGTCATTCACTCCCATGGCTTCCCATTCTAGTTTTGGATGACGCTTTCGCGGTTGGCACTGAAGTGCTTCGTGGATATGATATCCCATTGCCGAAACCCTCTCTTCACTAACAACACCGTTGTAGAATTATGAAATGTTGGTCGTGAATCCACCGTACAGCTCTTCAAGGACTCTTATGTGCTGGAGTAGGAACGCCCTGAATGAGCAGCGCTTTGACGATCAGGTTCGACGGAGTCGAATGCCTTCTTCAAGTCAATGAACGTAAGGCACAGTGGCAGTTTGTACTCTCGTTGAGCGTTGAATTCGTTGAGCTTCGTTATGGTGTGTATGCGGTCGACCGCACTGAACCCTCTCCGAAGTCCTGCTTGTTCGTATGGTTGTCCTTCGTTTAGCATTCTGCTAATCCTATTCAGGATCACACGAGTGAACAGCTTGTAGACTACTGACAGGAGACAGATCGGGGAATAGTTGCCAATGTCGCGGACGTTTCCCTTCTTGTACAGCAAGGCGAGAAAGGTGTTTTCCACTGGGATGGAACCTTGCACTCCGACAGCTAGCGTATGAGGAGCCGTGCCAGGGTGTCGATGAGCGTTGATGGGAGGTTCTTCAGGTGTACGGGTCTAATCCTGTCGGAACCGGTCTTCTACGTTTTTTCACTGACGAGATTTCGTGTCGGATCTTGGGAGTGGGAACCGAGGGAACGACACATCTACCTTCTTATCCAATACTGAAATAGTTGTATTGAAATCCGAAACGAGCCAATTTGTGCAGCGAATCATTTTAGCATATTGTATTAATTTAGTGTATTCCGAGTTGAAGCGCATGATTTCCCACCTAAGAAATTGATTACGGATTAGGCAAAGCGTTAAGTATTCTTCAAACATATAGGTGTGAAAGATATTTATTAGAGAAGTTCGTTGTTGTAGGCGTGAAATCCTTTAAGCGGGAAGAATTCCATCGGTGGCGGTCCACGGAAGAGATGGCGGCAGGATACACATTGCTTCTTCCTTACTGCATTTGCATCCAATGCATTTGCAGTCACTGTCGACATTGCATGGGTCGCCTATCTCGTACACCAGACTGTTAAGATAGTTGCCTCTAAAAATGTAGAGTATCAATAAGCGAATGAAACAACTGCTGCCCTAAAAAAACATCAAAGCAGAAACATCAACATCAAAGGAACAAAGAATGCTATCGCTCTGTTTGTTACTCTTCTTTACTATCAGTGTGTCTTGTCTCTTTGTTTTTGTGTTAGTGACACCTTCTCTAAGGTGACTCCCTCGGCCCAATTTGCACCGCCTTCTATGCGATAGGTGTATAGGTAATACTCTACGATCTCAGCACGTGGAAATTTATTCAGATTCGAACTGCTCGAAGCTTTCCAAACCCGCCGATAGAAATCTGCTGTTATTCGTTTTGCCGTTCTTCGATCTCTATGAGTATAGAGCGTGGTCAAGCTTACTGCACGTTGAGCAAAACGCCTATGGTTGCAAACTCCTCATTCATCCGACTGAGCACATTTGTAGTTTGGAGTGAATACTAGAAGACGAAGTCGACCCCAACGTCATGGGCTGCGTCTAATTGTAACACGTTCTATCCTTGGGAGCCAATTATTGAGAAACGAAATTGTGCTAAGCACAGAGTTATGAACTTTTTTACATTTTCGCAGTGTCAAAAGAATAGGGCAAGGCCGAACCAAACATTTTGTACCGTCTTAGTTGAAACTTGTTAAAACATTGCACATCGCCTATAGTACTCTGGCATGTTAACTCGTAGATAGCCCGTATGCGAATAAGAAGCTTTTCTCAAATGAGAGCGCGTAAGGTACAGCGCAGATAGATGAAAAATGGAACTCACGCTGGCCCATATTGACAAACTGCGTAGCACATATTGTCGGGACAGTTTTTCAGGCCACATCCTAGGTGGTACGTGCTTTGCCAGACAATCTTAAAGGACAGCTTATGTATACGAAGAAGGCTGTCTAAAACTCCAACATTACCTGAGTGTAGTGACCTATTGCCTTGGGTCTGTTTACGACCGCCAAAGTTAAAATGTTGTCCTCAGGCATGCCTGGGTCCTTCAGCTCAGAGAACCACTTGTCGGTTGCCTAGAAAAACACCGTAAATTATCGCTGGCGCGTGCGTGGTGAGTCTCCATACTCACCGCTTCAGCTGCTTTCACAAGCGGGTAGTTGGCAGGTCCCCACAAGGCCCAAATGTTTTCCCCGAGACCGGGTCTATCTGCACTACTAGAATGTCCATATGTGCAACCGGCTGCGTTCTTCATGGCGTTCACTTCGATGTTGCAATCGTACACCTTAAATTCGTTGATTACACATTTAAAATTGCACAAAAAGCGAGAAAGTTCAACCATTTTACGCATTCGCGCGGCCTTTGGAGCATAGCCAGTGCTGCTTCCTAGAGGATTCTCAGCCTCACCTTTGGCTACGAGTGTTCTGAAGCAGAGGCTCATTCCTTTCCAAAAACGCACATTGTGAAAAGCTCATCAAATTCTGATTCCTTGTACCTGTAGGTATTGTGCTTGTCCAAGAGACGCATTCTGATCTCATTGGTCATGCCGTTGTCAGTGGGGCAGTCTCCGATAATACCCTCTGGAAAGAAAAACCTATCCACGTCTTCAGCAAGTACTCCCTGCTACTTAAAGCGCTTACCTGGATTGGGGACGATTACTTCCGCTGGTGGTTGGATCTCCTCTTTCTCTTCTCCTTCGTAAACGTCATCTGCATGTGCAGCATCAACGCAGAGTCCTTGGGAATTGCACGTCGATCCGGCGTATGTGGTGCACTCGCCGTCCTTCATGCAGTGCTTGCCCTCTTCCCATAGCACGTTATCCAGCTGATTGCCACTAAAACGTCAAAGATCCAGGATAGGAATTTAGAAATGACAAAGGATTAACTAAAGAAACTAAGAAATTTGTTCTTGTAATGATTTTGTCTACCACAGCACCCCTGATGTTAATGTAAGAAGTGCATTCTATTAAACTAGAAATGAGCTTATTATGCGTCTATTCCTCGTTTCAAAATTTTAACTATCATTAATATAAATTTACAAAGAATAGGTGTTAAGCTAAACACGATTAGAAAACTTTCTGCATAGCTCAAAGTGTAGTGTTGGAAAGTGCAGTTGTTTCGGGAATTCTCAGAAGATCCCCCGACGCAGTAAGTTAGCTAGTTTTCTTGACAGTTTCTAGAATTGCATGAAAAGCGAGTCACAGAACTTGTCCTACAAAACGCAGTTTTATATTTGCATATTTTAGTTTTTTTTTATCCCATGACCTTCTACTGCTATGGGGAAGCAAAATTTAAAATTGCTTACAGCCTGTTGTACAGACAAACGGCGAAGAATTTGTTGGTATCACACCATTTGTACGAGCAGCCCACCTTTGTCGTCTTCGAATAGGCCATCTAAACAACAGGTTTAGTACGTCTTCCAGCCTCTGTTCCACTAGCTGTTTCACTTATTATATTTTGAGACCAATTTTTTTAGTATAGTGATTATATAAGACAACCATCTTTAATCGAATGGTTTAAAAAGTAACAAAAGCGTAGCAGGAAAAGCTCACAGTTTAGGTTTTTAAATGATTTCATCCTCTGTCAGAAAATTATCTTCATTTAATTTTTTTATCATAAGACCTGCTGCCAAAAATGAAACCAAAAATTAAGCAGCATTTCAAGGCTTTGGTAAATTTTCGGGACAACTTGACACTTATCAGAGATGTGATCGCCTACAGCTAATCTTTGTTCAGATAGAGCAAAAACAATCTTCAATTTATTTGAAAAATCATGAATTTTCTAAAAAACTAAATAAAAAATAGACCGGTGCATGGAAGGGGTAAATGACGTCTGCTATGTATTTCTGCTTTCTTCTATTATTCTAGAAAATGGAATAGAATGTCTCGCTGATATCGTGGTTTGCTTCTTTGTTTTTGATACACTTTGACAACCTAATTGTTGATTTATTATTCTGAACAAATAGTTTTTTTTTAAATTAGCGAAACAGTCTCGAACTTCCTTGACATTTGACGACGCGGTTTTAGCTAACCTTTAATATCCGATGGACAAGGTAGACTCAAAATTCCTATTTTTGCAGTCGCGAAGTAGGATATATGTGCGTCGCATAACAAAGATACTGTGTAAGGGGTTGTCTTAGTTATAGAAAGGCTACTTACGTTCGCAATTATGGAGAGATTTGCGTCCTTGAAGACATTAGTAATCGTTCCTGTGTAAAACCACAAGTCTCCTGTGAACATGGTCATAGCGTCTATAAAGTTCGACATCGCACTGTATCTTGTGTCTCCTCGGATCCTCAAAGAAGTGCATTCGAAGTCTGTGGTTTCAGCCAACCAGTTTTAATCTCACTTTACGCCGTTTTGAGCGTATACATCTGTCGCTTTTTCGTCGCATGTGTCCGCAATTTTTTCAGCTGCTTCCTCCAGCTTGCAATCCCATTCCTTAAAAAACTCTCTTCTTTATCAAGAAATTTTGGCATAACTTTCAAATTTGCTTATTTGTCTTAGCGTTGCTCTTACATCTTCTTGAAAGCGTGTCAAATGTGTCGGACGGAGCTCTAACTGACGCGTATTTCCGAATCCAAGCACGCGAAGAATTTTTCCTCTGGTCTCAATATTGTATCTCCGTTCTGTATACCCTTACCATACTTGTCTTAGAAAAATAAAACACTGAACTGGGCATCGGCTTGCAGCCGTCAAAGCAGTGGATAGGCCAAATACGCGTTCGGATTCCCTCTACGACACTCCTAGAGGAAAAATTCGTGGCGCATCCCGCTCAGAACTAAATTACGCCGTCCCGTATAATTTTTTTGCTTTACGAGAATCACACCTATTTTCGATTTTATTAAAGTTCCTAGAAATGTGGTTGGCACTAAATAAGGTTTTTTTAAAACCATAATACCAGTTTTATGTTCGCTTGCATTTTACTTGCACCTCCCAACTTTCCAGCGAGGATCCTTCACCTCCGTACTAGTGCATTATGATGCATGTTGTGTTAGAAAGAAAACTGTTAGTATTTCAAGAAAACAAGCAACCTTCTTTGCAGACCAGAAAGGGTTCAATTTCACTCCGCTGCATAGTTATGCTCTAACAAAATTTTTGAATGTTAAAATTCGAATGCATACGAAAAACCTAATTGTTTAGATATTTGATTTCAAAAGAAAATCACTGGAACACCTGCTTAAATGGGTCCTCTGAGCATAATTACATTTTGCGGTAAAGGCTTCGTCTGCAGTAAAACTGTCTGATAACAGAATTTAAAGGAAGTTTAGTTGCGATGCAAGCTCTTGCGCCAGGCGGAACTCGAACCATCTCCTTTTGCTTTCCGGGCAAGATGCTACGCCTTACATTACGAGTGCTGTTTGATCTCACGGAACTTCCACGATGTTACTCCTAGCATCGGCCTAACGGTCATTACAATTAGTACCAGTTAGAAGGCGACAGTAAATGAGAATCAGTCGTCCGGATTCAGAAGTCGTGCCACCTAAGTCGTGACATGAGTGCTGAAGGACCACTAAGGAAAAGGGCAGTCTGACTGTGGAATCTTTGAAAACGGCAAGTAAGAGGGGTCAATGGAGGGAAACAATTAAAGGGCAGGAGGTGAGTGCCGGAAGGGAGCAATAAAGGGAGCCGATTTGGACTACCTATGAGGGGAACCAGCAAGAGTGACCAGCAAGGAGATCCAGCAAGAAGGGACCAGTGAAAGGATTTCTTCGTCCGGATCCTAAAGACGTGTTTCCGACGTTGTGCCGTAAGCGTCTGGATTCGGTATACGTGTCACCGAGGTCATGTAACTTACGACTGGAATTAGAATACTGCCATCCACCTTACGTATCGAGCGTTTAAATTAGGAAGACGAGTCAATGATGTGCTATAACGAGTGCTGTTGAGTGCATGACAACGATTGCGATGGAGCCCTAGGGACAGGTAAGCACTGAGCAGCACAAACCAACGACTTTACTGGGCAGGCCGGAGAGAATGTCTATACTGAACCTACAAAAGTGGTGAGTGGCTCCATACCGTTGAAGTACTCAGCAAACCCTAGATGTTAGAAGATTGTATGTTTTACAAAGCCCTTTCCATACGTTAGCGATGTTTCGAGGTCGCGCAAAGCGTGTAAGCGCGGGACACGTCGTTGGGCGTGTTGGAAGACTTGTAAGAGTATAAATCCCCTTTGGACTTTGAGCTTATTGCTTAAGCTATCTACTTACTAGTTCGTACATATTCGATGCTGGTCCTAGTTTGCTTTTGCCAAAGTTGTACGACTGCAGGTTTAGAGCAATGTTTTGGCGAAACACGTTGTGAAAGAGCAGGACGAAGTCACGGCTCTCATCGTCCGTGCGAAGGCTCTGCTTGCACCCATAACCCGCACTTGCAGCGGGCGTGCTTGCTCCTAGCACAATCTGAAGAGTTGTAGCTTAATGAGAGTAATTGTACAGTTTGGCAGAGAAGAGCGGCTAAGAACTCACCAGGATGGCCCACATGATAGGTCGCATGGTTGCCTATGCGAGGGCAGGTGTGAATTATTGGATTTCTGGCGTGCTTTTATGTGGCTTCAAACAATAGAACACTCGTGCCCAATGGCAGGCAATGGCATTGGACTGTCAGATCAACAGTCTTTTCCAAACAAATCCAATGGCTTCGATTTTCCTGTCAGCGATGTCTCTGCGGCTTTCACCAAACTGATCACTTTCAGAAACACTAACCATTGGGAGAATAGCTTTTGAAACTTCTGCCGGCATGTTGACAAGGGATCAATTGCGGTGTAAAGTGAGATATGCAAGCTTGGGTCTACTCAACTCTTCTGTGATATTCATTTATTTGCTCATTTATTTGTTTATTGCTGCGCCTAAAGTGCGCCATAGAAACCAATTAAACAAGAAAAACATAGTGACAATCAAGTACAATGCTAACCTTAAAAGAAACAACATCAACGAAATCGTGGGCCATATCAGCATCATATCACAGACGGAACCATGCATGCACCATATGAACCACGATCGAGACTTGAACGTTTTGACCGAAATATCTACAGCGTTCTCTTTCTTATAGAAGTGCTTCTAACAAGAATGTTGTTGCACTTGTCCCCTACATCATGGTACGTAAATAATACTTGCACTGCACCCGCCTGTATTTGGAAACTTACGCCATTCTGTTTCAGGAGCGAATATAATTTTATGTGCTGCTGTTTTCAACAAAAAATTTCAGGGTATTTTGTCTTCGATCAAATTCATAAAATTGTTCAAATATGGTGCATAACCTCATACTGTATTTATAGTCTTCTCGCTGACAGGGTTCCACTCTTCTTCCAACTACATTTACAGGGTCGCTGAAGAGAGGAATCCATGTAGAAGGTGCATCAATTAAAAAAACGTCGTCCAAGCGTTTCACGGATGTTCAGCCAATTTCCGAGAAAGAGTCACATTTTAGCAGTTCCAATTCCTTCTCTGCGCTCGCCGCGGACGGCTGCTCTTGCACCTAGATCGTCCAAATCAGCTAAGTTTTCCTTTTTTCTTTTTCATATTGTTTTTATTTCTAACTCCTCTTTCTGTTAGTGTAGCTTCGTTTCTTTTGTTTTACAGTTTAGTTTTTCTTTATTGACACCTCTGTCTTGACTTTTTAAGATTTTGCTGGCTCCTGGGTTGCTCTTTTCGTTCGATTGCTCCCGATCAATTGATTTGATGTGATCTTGAAGTGATGTTTTAATCTCGTAGTCGTCACTTAAGAAGTAAAAATTACGCTTTGGATTCAGCTCCTAATGAATCTAAAATTCCCACGCAAGAAGTTATCGCTAAGATGTCTATAAGCGAGATAATTGGGGTACGGTCGAAAGGAATAAACACCTCATAATGGTGAGGTATATTGATGGTCTTATGAATAAGCTACCTCAGGAATTAGCCAACACAGTTAAAGCGGAAAAACGATGTCGCAGCGTGGTCTGGTCTGCCTTGCCTGAACCAATTGCCGATCTTCCGCCCTCAGCAAAGCAGGCAGACCTAGAGAGCCAGGTGAGTCAGGTGCTCGACCGTTTAGGTGTCAAGTGCAGACCAGTAGAGGTCTATCGCATGGGGAGACCTAATAGAGCTTACCCTAGGCTCGTAAAACTATGTAGTCCTTCCCTCACATTCTCATTGGGTCACCGCGTTATCTAATGGGTTCCGCCTGCGCTCACCATCCTTTAATTACGTCTTCATCAGGAAAAGTCTAACCCCTGCTGAGCGTCAGCAGGAGTTTGACTTGAGGCAGGAATGCAAGGAACGCAATAAGGAGTTAAAGAAACGTTTGGGTTGTTTATCGGGCGAAATCAGGTGGGTCGAAGACCTGCCCAAGGCTCGCTCTTCGGGAAACGCCTAGTTCGTCACGGAACAACCCACGGATTAAGAAGTTTCTCATTTAATTCTCGAAGTCTTGGTAACAAATTGAATCACCTGCAACTATTCTTAGACATTTCGCATCTGTGTTTACACCAAATAATGATCTGCTTCCGATTGAGCTTCCTGTGGAATTTTAATCAAATGATAATCACATTTCGGCCGATGGTTTATATAAATTCATTTTCCATCCACACGAAGTGGCCATGGTTTTGAAAACGTTGAAACCTTCTACTTCGTTAACATCTGATTGTTCACAAGAAATGTCGCGGCAAGCACCAGCTGCCGCTACTTTTTCATGAGTTCTCACCCGCGAGACCTCAGACGGACAAAAAATAGTGCATTCACAGTTCGCCTACAGTGTCTTCTTCTTTGAAAACAGAAAGTACAAGACGTCTCCTTTGTATTCTAGAAGGACCGCCCTCGCGGTCTCAGTCTTGTTGAGTTCCTCCATCCTGCTAGCTCGCCTTTAGTTGTACAATTACGAATAAACGGATTATTTAATAATTTTGTGTCAGAGGCAACGGAAGCCCACACAAGAAATGTGCGCTTCCTCCTTGTCGCCCTCTTTCTATGATTTTCAAAATATCCGTGTTATTTGGTGAAGTGCCCGCTCTTTGGAAAATGTCTCTTGTTACAGCAAACCTAAAACTACTGATACTGATTCCACATTACTGATATCTTTCCGACCAACAAGTATCACTCCAACCTCAGTCAAAATTATGGAAATACTGATAAGAAATAAGTTCGCTGCATGGCTTGATAAGAACTCTTCAATTCCTCGTCAACAGCATGGCTTTGTAACTGCAGCCTCGACGGTAGCTCAGCTTTCCGATGGTGTTTTTGACTGGAGCCTAGCAGTAAATAGCGGGAAATCTATTGACGTTGTGTATTTCGATTTATCTAAATCTTTCGACAAAGTCAACGATGAAAAGTACTTTTGAAACTGTACGGATTAGGAGCGGGATAGAAGTTACTATTTTGGTTGCGATCCTACTTAACAGGGAGGCAGATGTGTGCAAAAGTAATGAACGCGTTATCTAGGCTACATGCTTGTTCGAGCGGTGTCCCGCAAGGGGTGTGCTTTCTCCCCTCTTGTTTCTTGCCCACACTTGCGACTTGCCCTCCTATTTAGGCACCCACCCACTTAATAAGGTATTTACGATAAAAATATATGGTATTTACGATGAATCTAGTAAAGCACGAATTCACCAAGCTCTTTCCCTTTCTATCAATAAAATGATGGAATGGGTTTTTAGCTTGAAGGATTCCCCAAGGTAAAGCCGTCGTCCACAAAGGTACCTTCCAAGTGGTCAGCAAATGAGGTGGTATAGGGGTGACTCCTCCTTTTGAATTTCGCGGCATTCCCTCCTTGACGCGAAAAGCGGAAACTCGCGCGAATGAAGCGGTCAACCGATCCTTGTAAAACTTGGGGACAACGGAGACGTCGGTGAAGCAATTCTTGCGGTTGAAGTTGATGTGATCGATATTGTTCTTGAACTGGCCATCGCGGATCTCTATGTACATCGTCGGGTCTGGCACCGAAATTTTTCGATGACACTTTGGTGACATTATGAACGCAAACTTCTTTCACCTTGTCGATTCCACTCCGAACCGTAGGACCCGATTTTTTGTTCAACTTTTTTCTGCCCGATTTTGGCGTTTATGTCGCCGATAATTACCTAGTAGAATGTATTATCTTTCTTATAGACTTTTCCAGCTTCACATAGAAGGCTTTGACCCCTTCGTCATATCAGTCGCAGCCAGGATGGATGTGGTGTCTTCTCGTCACGTTCAGTACGAAGACATCGTGAGTGATCTTCCTGTGCTACGCCTTCAGGTCCTTGACGGATGCTTCGCGGGACGGTCAGGAGGTACACCCTCCCCCTGTTGGGGAGGGGGGGGGGGCGATCTTCCTCTCATCCCCCTTGCTCACCCACCCCCAACCCCCTAGGCTTCACCGAGAGTCTAACGGCTGCCTTACAAAACCTTTGACACAAAGAACAAAAGTTTCCGGTCCTCATAACAGCACCTGTACCTCCGGATGCCACGCCCCCAGCAGGGGACGGGTGTACCTCCTATCCATGTTTCATGCGTGTGGGCGTTGTAAGTACAGATCGTCATCCTAGTCCTTCTCAATTTGCGCAGCCTGGTTAGGCTCTGAGATTTTTGCAGCCTCTCCGTACTCGTCCTTCCCATCGCTGCAAAAATGGGGGCTCTTTCGGGGTCAGGGAATGAGGCCCTTTAGTGCCGCTGTGTTTGGCTAGGCTGAGTGGCGTTCTACCTCCGCCCTTTAAACAGAGGCGTATCAAATGTCTGCGTCTCCACTATCTCGTTAGGCAGCCACTGGACTCTCGAGCAAGCCCAGGGGGTTGAGGAGTGTGCGGGCAAGGGGGCGAGGGTGTAGAACGCTCGACCCCCGTTTGGCTAGAGTACATATTGGTCGCTTATCGGATTATGTCGTCAGAATGAGATACCCCGGGCAGCCAGTCATACCGCTTGAAGGAACCAGGCGAGACTTTTTATGCGGCCTAGAATCGCCTGGCTGTGTACCTCAAATCTAGCGAGTACAAGATTTTAGCCTGCCAGGCCGACATCAGGATACAATCTAAAGAGACCCCGAAAACACCTTAAAAAGACAAAGCCTTCTTCCTACAGATGTATTGTCTTCAATTCAATGCCTTCAACAGGAGTTTCAATAATTCACTAAGTGAAGTTTTGATGTTTTGATGCTGCCTATTAGTTTCAATAAGGGTAACAGAGTTCTAAATTGGAGATTGGCAACACGTTCGATTCAATTGAGAACGAGAACTGTGTGCGTGCATTGTAGGCTATTCTGTTTCATTTGGAAACGTGACGATTTTCTGAGCCAGTGTGGTGAACTTTTATCTTTATGTTTACAGTGCATGAATGTGTAATAAAGACCGAAAAGTCCGAAGAGTACAGGATGAATAAAGAGAACAGGCACCTTTTTTATTTATTTCTGGCCATTGCGATTAAGCATCAATGTGCATATGCCAGGACGTCGAATTGATTTACAGACTTTTAGTCTGATACGAATTTGCTTCGTAATGGTTTAGTCCTAAAGACAGGCACGTTGGTCCTTTCAACAAGTGCTCCGGTAGAGTGATACAATAATACGTGACGAGAGAGTGAACTCGTCTATTACTTCAGCTGACGAGGAATCACTTTGAAATTCGAACAGGGTAAATCAACTTCTAATTTGTAACAGCATAGGGGGAAAATACAGAGCTTCGTCCATAACAACATTGAGTCGGACCAAGCGTTTCTGCCGCTTCCGACTTCTAGCTTCAAACGATCTTTTTTAAATTTTCCAACATCTACATAAGTCGTCCACCTTCCCAAAGAAAGCACAACTGCGTTCGAAAAGAACTCAAAAGGCTAGACCCAATAGTCTGAACATATCTTCTACGTAATGTTTAATAATAAGGATGACCTCACGATTCTTCCTATAATATTCGTTCTTACCGTTCTGGCGTACCATTGAGGCAATTCTGGGGTAGGTGCTGTCCCGTGCCGGGAGGCGGAACGTTTACTCATTTCGTCGCGCACACGCCGCTTGCGTGACGTCGCCAGCCATTCGCTGGCGGTGCGCACGAGATTTACTCAAACGAGTTCCATCAGTGGCCTTCTGGCTGCCTAGTGTTGCATGAACTTGTGAACGGGAATTAGCTATGCGAATTTTTGCTGTAGACTAACAGCTGACTATTGTTGTAACTACTATTGTGATGGGCGCGTATAGCGCTGTCGGAGGAGGAGCCGACTGTCGCCTGCACCCGATACCAGATTTCTGGTTCGGATTTCCCGCCCAGGCCAACCAAGCCCTCCATCTCTCCGGGGTCGGTGAATTGGTACCAGACTTGTCTGCGAAGGATAAAGCGCTGACTTGTTCATCGGCTGGCTACCGCAAGTCATTGTATCGCCAAATACGCATTCATATCGTCTCCACGACATCCCGTAGGAGTAGAATGCGTGGCGCATCTCAAGAGGGATTGAGTAACGCCGTCCTTTATCCTTTATTGTGATAAGGTTCTTATCATTAGTACAAAGTCAGTGGAAGTAGTTCATCCTTATTTACACAATTTTCACGTCAAGCATAAAAGTGATCAGAAAATCAAATGAAAACAAAATTACAGACGCAAAGAACATACAAACACTAATACACTAAGTAAATCAGCACACCACAAACTCATCGTGTGATATGTGTTTCTACAATTAAACAATAATAAGAACACACACATCTTCGCATTGATTTCTTCATTCATTTGATTCATGTAAGCGTCATTCATAAGGAGCAATCCGCACTCAATTTTTCACAGTTTTGTACTCTGCGTCCCTCAATAACCAGAGGGAGTCAATATAAATTGTTCTTCCCTAAACCTAAGCTCATGGTACGAGCTACATAAATTACAGTTAGAGCAAGTGTAGCCGACGTTTTCTGAGGCCATCTCCTATATGCTCAGGGAGGGTCGTCTTCAAAATCGTCGATTTTCATGAGAATAAATTTTTTTTCTACATGAAGCAGACGACCTGTACAGTCAAAATTTTGCAACATAAAATTCAAGACTTTGTTTGGCACATAATCGTGTCTTTCTGATACGACGTTCTGTATGATTAAGGGTCTCGATCTTGCATGATTTGCTGAAAAAAGCGTCCCAAAATCGGACCCTCTGAGCACATAGTAGATGCCGCTTTTAGAAGCAGTTTTAAAATCCTAGATTTCCCTATTTCCTTCTGTTTTTATTACGCGATTTTTTTAGAGAGCCAAAAGCTGCCTAAGTTATGGCACTTTTAGTGCGGACAACCGCTCGAGGACGACTATTAGGACTTCACAAAAATAAACTCGGTAAATTTTTCAAAATTCGAAAAAGCCAAAAGCTTTTTGATAAGTAGAAAAAAATTTCTTACTATATATAAATCAATTTTTTAGAGTCTTCATGTGCGACGGGAGTGGTCCGACTTTTGGTTCATTTTACGAAAATACGTGCCGAAAATCGCACCCCCCCCCCCCCTTCGCCACACATGAAGATCCCTTTTTCAAAACTAGTTCATACATGGTAAAAAATCGCATTTTCTTTAGTTTTCAAAAAGTTTTTGGATTTTTGAATTTCAAAAAACCAACGTTATATAATCGTTTCAGTGAAGAAAATGCGCTTTCTTACCATATATGAATCAGTTTTGAAAGAAGTGATCTTTAGCACGACGAGGGGCGGAGTGCGATTTTCGGCAGGTAATTTCGCGAAATGAACCAGAAATCGGACTCCTCCCGCTGCGCATGAAGATCGTTTTTTTCGAAATTGATTCTTACGTAATGAGAAAGCGCTTTTCTTTTGCTTTTTGAAAAGCCTTCAGCCTTTTCAAATTTTAAAAAACTAACCAGTATAAACATTTATACTAAATCTTTTCAATTTTTCCGTCAAAAATCGAACCCTACCCGCCCCCATGAGGTCCTCTTCTGAAAACTGTTTTACACATGGCAAGATAGCTTTTGTCTTCTATTTTCTTAAAGCCATTGGGTTCCTCGGAGTTCAGAAAACTTACCGAGTAATGAGTATTTTAGTGAACGTCCAATTTTGTCACTCCGCTAACGTCGGTGCCAGATCGACCCGAGGTCGATCCAACCTGCACGGTTCAGAAAAATTTTTTGCTGTGCATTGGACAAGACTTGTAACTTTTTTTGGCAGAATTTTAGCTGTATAGGTAGTCTGCTTCGAGTGGAAAATGGTCTTATTTTAGAGAAAAGCGAGAGATTTGAAAATAATCTCCTTAATCATATCGAACATCGCAGCGGAGAAGCTTGGTTCTTAGCTGTATGGTAAACAGGGCTTGCATTTTTGTAGGGCACAACTCCACTTGCCGACGTTCCCTTCAGAATGTAGACAACTATTTTCGCGATAAGTCCATCCTTCGCATTCGATCGACAAAGTGTGATGCATGCGTGCAAACTTGCAGTAGTTGGAGAATTTTTGGAGCCTTTCAAAAATGAATAGAAAATCACAGAGAAAAGAAATTATGGGAAATGCGATTTTTTTCTTGAAAAGGCAAGTCTAAAAGTGGCAGTGTTTTTGATTAGGAGAGACGTCGATTGTTGAGACTTTGAGTTGTTTTTTCGGCAGATGTCGCAGAACCGTTGCTTCTGATAATATAGAATATATCGCTTTAGAAAAGCATGCTTTTATCACTGTGTGTCATGCAGGGCTTAAAATTCTATAGGACACAATTTCGTATTCAGATTCTGTTCCCTTCAGAAGGGAGAAAACTACTTCCTGACAAGCCCATCCTTCGACTGCGGCTCCGTCATCGACATGAACAGCGCTTTAAAAAATCTTGCAGGGAAGGTTCTTAAGCACCGATACCAACGGGTCACTGTGGAATAGTGAATGACTTCCTCCTTGAATGCAGCGCAGATGTTGGAGGCTGCAGTTCTTGCGGAATGTGCTTGCAGAAACTCGTAGAAGACGATAGGTCGTAGAGTGCTGCTGCTTATCGTTGACATTGTTGCTGTATTCGTACTCGACGAGGCCTTATATTGTGTGCTTGAGAATCAATACTGTAAGAGTTTTAACAGGCAGTAG
This sequence comes from Heligmosomoides polygyrus polygyrus, assembly GCA_947396885.1. Classification (NCBI taxonomy): domain Eukaryota; kingdom Metazoa; phylum Nematoda; class Chromadorea; order Rhabditida; family Heligmosomidae; genus Heligmosomoides; species Heligmosomoides polygyrus. The sequence goes on along the minus strand of OX377203.1, from coordinate 89,431,790 downwards.
CGTAAAGTGTTGCAAGACTTTTCGATCAACCCATTATATGTAAAGTTGGCTTTGTTCTCAGAATATATTATGCGCTACTCTTTTAGCTCTCTCTCCGCATTATATTCAGGGTTATGACTGAGGAAATTTAGCGTGCAGAATGAATTCTGTGTTTACGCATAGAATGCGTGCGCGCAATTGCTTTGCTGCTTGCCAAGCCAACAAGCGTTTCTATAGCATTGAAGTACAAGATGAAACACTTTGGATCTTCGCCTGATAATGGAATCTCCAACATCCTTGATGTAGCCGTAACAGCATCTATTGCAGACAGGAGGACAGCTAACTGTCCGCTAACTATGTACATCTCTCTATATTTCTGTCATCAGCAAACGTTACGCCGTATTCATCAGCGCCATCTCGAATTGTGAAAAAAGAAGGCCTTATATTGCTATTAACTCTAGGAACTTGAAATTTCCTAAGGCCACTCCTAGTTTTGGAATACAAAATTGAATAGAACTCGTTGAGAGAGCAAACCACCATACTGTTTATCATCTTATACATAAGTCGTGATCAAATCACTACTACCTATTTCGGCGAGAAACACGATTGCGTACACTGAAGAATGTATTTCTCCTAGATGCCTAAGTAATGCTGGGGTAGTAAAAGCCATACAAACATTCAGAGCTTTGTTCAAAGACTGTTTTGCACCGATTCGAATCTGGCAATTTCTGGTCACTACTGATACTAAGAACAGCAGTACCAAAGTCTATTCTAGCATGGGCCTCACGTAGGTCTTGCACACGCCTAATATATTAGCCGTTCAATTATTAGGTTGATCGAAACGTCTTGCAATACTAGCATAACAATATACAAATTTGTTCCTATTTGCTAAAATAAAAACTCAGTTCATTATATATTCCCCATGCAACTCCAAGATCCTGCCTCATCTTTCAGGCAGCCTTTCAATTTCTTTCCACCAGAATTCCGACGGCTGTGAGGAAAAGAATTCAGAAACCTCTATTTCTATTTGAAGTCGATCATCGAACTCTCTACCTCGAAGATGCTGCTTCAGAGCTCTTAACAGGTGGTAGTCAAAAGGAGTGAGGTCTGGAGAGTACGGTGGATGGGGCAGAATTTCCCAGCCTAACTCCTGGATTTTCTCGCGACTCACTTCTGCGACATGAGGACGCGCCTTGTCGTGCAGCAGGCAGACATTTTCCCATTCTGGACGTTTTTTTGGTGCATGGCATCGGCTAAGCTCTGGAGCTGGGTAGCGTGGACAGATGCTGTGATTGTGGCCTCACTATCCAGCAACCCCAGTAAAGCATGCCTTCTGAGTCCCACTAGCAACACAGAAGAACCTTCTTTTCGTGGTATCTACGTTTCGGTTGTCTTGGAGCCGGTTCTCCGCGTGAGAGCCATTGGCTCCTGCGGGTGTGGTTAACATAAAGAACCCAGCATTCATCAACAGTAACAATGTCCTTCAGAAAGTCCTTTCTGTAAGGGCGAAGAAGCAGCGACTCAGCAACACTGATTCGGCATGCCTTGTCAGAGGGGCCCGCAGCTCACCCAAGACGACAAAACTTCGCGGTACCCAAGGATCTCCAGCTGCCTCATGACGGTGCTTTGCGTGCATCCAAGTGTCGCCCCCAATTCGCGAGCGGTGAATTTGGCTTCACTTTGAAGGCTTCGCGCAAGCTGTCTTCTTCCACAACATAGGGGCCTCCGGAACGAGGTTGATCTTCGAAAGAGATATCTCCAGCCCTCAATCGCCGATACCAACGGGTCACTGTGGAATAGTGAATGGCTTCCTCCTTGAATGCAGCGCAGATTTTGGAGGCTGCAGTCCTTGCGGAATGGCCGTGCACAAACTCGTAGTAGACGATACGTCGTAGGATGTTGCTGCTTGTCGTTGACATTGTTGCTGTATTCGTGCTCGACGAGGCCTTATAAAGTATGCTTGAGGAAGCTTCAAGAATGTACTTTGACGTCACCACACAAGATCAATACTGTAAGACCTTTAACGAATTTAACAGGCAGAAGCGTAAAGTGTTGCAAGACTTTTCGACCGACTCAATAAATGTACAGTTGGCTATGTTTTCAGAGATTTGAATATATTACGCGATACTCTTTCAGCTTTCTTTGCATTATATTCAGAATTATGACTGAAGGAATGTTTAATGTCCAGAATGAATCCTGTGCGCACGCATAGAAAGCGTGCGTGCTATTGAGTTGCTGTTTGCCAAGCCAACAAGCTTTTCTATAGGACTGAGATTCAAGATGAAGCACTTTGGTTTTTCGCCTGATAATGGAAGCTCCCACATTCTTGATCTAGCCGTAACAGCATCTAGTGCAGATAGGACAGCGTGCTAACTACATCTCTCCATAATTCTGTCATCAGCAAACGTTACGCCGTATTCATCAATCAGAAAAGGTATCTTTTGAAGAGTAGATGACAAAAACCTAGCTATCCGCCCTTTTAAGCGCATGGTCAAGCAAAGTTCATAAACGCTGCTACATATCGAACCTGCAGTGCAACCTCGAGATGTTTGCACATAATAAACCTGAAATCATTTTGATGTTTCGCTGCTGCCTATCAAGTTTTCCCTTTTAGGATCTATAACAAAGTTTTAAATTGGAGACTGGCAACACGTTCGATCCAAGTGAGAACAACAACTGTGTCCGTACATTGTAGGCTATTCTTCTTCACATTGTAGGCTATTCTGTTTCAAGCGACAACGTGACGATTTTGTAATCCAGACTGATGAGCTTTAATCTTTGTGGTTTAGAATATGAATATATAGTAAATATTGAAATGAACGAAGAGGACGGACCCCATATTTTTATTTATTTCTGTCCATTGCGATTAAGCGTCGATGCATATGCCAGGACAGGTGGTTATACAATGAAGTGCTCACAGTGTGATAAGTGCAAAACTCCACAGGAAAGGTCGCAACACAAATGGGATTTCGAAACTTTGTTGTTTGTTGAATTGGCTTAGCCACATGATATCGATAAATCCTTTTACTATCCGACGTTTCGGCAAGATCGCCTTCTTCAGGGGTCTGAATGAAACAGAGCATTCACAAAGTTGAACGACCAAATCTTTGGCAATGTCTCACAGGAAAGCCAACGAAATAGTGCTCACCATCAGTAAACACGAGAGATTGACTTAAGAACCGACCTTAGGTGGTATGGTTGAGGAGACCACTAGCTAGGGTATTTGGAGGTTGCGGTTTATGTAGGGAAGTGACTTCCCTCGCACTGACCCAGGCCAGAAGGCCGTACAGACCTAGGTCAGCTCACCGAGTACCAAAACCGGTAAAAATTCGCTGGTTATCGTAAGACATTCCTGATTCCGGTTGAGTTTTGGTTTCTTAGAATGAATCCAAAATGTTCTTTGAGCAGTGATTTCGGATTCCAGATCAAGAACCCTGACCGCAATCCCAAAGTCCTCTCCCTCATGCTACATTCAACACCATGGGTGCCCAGCGGGCTTGAGAGTCGCGATTTAGATTTGCCCTGCAGGTGTTCCTTGACACTAATGTAGAGAGGTCGAGCCGTCTCTCCAACGTATTCTTCGCCACAGATGCGGCGAAATTAAATAGATATCACCCTTGCTTCAGCCACTCGGTTTCCTCCTGGGGCAAATTACGCAATTAGGCGTCACTCTGCTGCGTATATGCGCTTCCTTCCTGACAAGCTTTTTCTTTAAAGTGTCAGGCGGTATTTCCACCAACGTTACAAGCTTATCTAGTTGTGTCTAGTTCTAAGCTTCGTCTTATTTATGTGCCACTGTCCTATATGTTACTGAACTGATTGTTATACCAATAATGTGTATATTTTGAAGGACCTCGAAAAGCAGGTCTCGACCTGTAGAAGTAGTTCGGATCACTGTTTTTTCTCTATTCGCTCGCAATTTCTGTGTTGTTGTTTTCGAAAAGAATATTTGAGACCCCTCCCCTCAAGACGTTGGGTAACTTCACAGGTATACCATACATAGGTTTCTTCCTACTTTTCTTCCTACCTTACACTGGGATATTTTGGTCTCCTATGTTCCATACAATAGCGACTTTTTTGCTACTACCTGCAACCCGCAGAATTAGAAAGACAATAGCACAAGCTTAGCTGGTCAGCTTTGGGAGCCATAGCAATTATTCAAGAAACGCAGCTCACGCCCTGCCACATTCTTGTCGTCGTATGTTTCATGGCACATTATCATTTAGTCATTTTTAAGCATGAATTGTGATATTGTGTGCTTGATGCGATTGAATTTTTTGGATTTAACCACCCAAGTTGAGCTAAAACATGTGGAGACTGGTGTTCTGTGGCAGTTTCACACTGATCCATCCACTCCGGATGGTTCAGTGTGAAATTCATTCATCCCGAAGCTGTTCGGCTCGCCTTCGGGATGGATTCCCATTTCTTTCCGCCTTACTTGGAAAACCAAAGGCACATGAGCATCGTAGTTCCTAAAATTTCATAGTTAGAGCACTACAAGAAATCGCCAGGAAAGACAGTATTTGCTTGAATGGTGAGAAAATCGCCGATCCTTTTCATAGGCCTGGAAACATTTGGCAAGGTGCGCATTATATGCTCACAAAATAGGTTCTATAATATTCTCGTGCAACTGCTGCTTAACTACTACTTTCAAGTACTTTTATTTATTCAAAGCGCTTGGGACCTCCGCCAAAGAACGCATGCGATTCAAGTTTCTAATCGTATTTCGAATAAAGTTCTGCAGTGCGATCAGACAAATGGGGCAGGAGACACATTCTGCCAACCTTCTTATTGCGGCGAACAAGTGATCAGCCCTCATTTCGGCCTTCCCCGCCGATGCTTTTCAGAACCACGTATTCGTTTGTGGATACAGCGGGGCATGCCTTTGGTATCAAAGCATTGATGTCCTTTTTCTATTGACAGGTGGACTTCCCATGACCAGGATCTATATGCTTTGCCTAGCAATTCATCAAATCCCCAACAATGCACGCAACGACTGACATCAAATTCTATCAAAATCCACATCAAAAGTTTCTATGCTTTTTCGTAGTTCTCAGTAGTGTATTAGACCTTTTTATTTAGAGCAGCTTCTTGATTTGCAAGGGACATTTCAATAGCTGAAAACAGGAGCAGTTAGAGCAGCTTAATGGGACACTACAACAAAAACGGAAGAAAACCAATTCCATCAAAACACTGATTTTTGATATTCATCATTGGGCTGTCCCAAATATAGTCGCCGAAACGGGCCGCTTAATTCAAACTGCTACAACTAAGCCTAAACACCGCTTTACTAATCGATGTTTTAACCACCAAAATTTATACATTTTTGCAAATAAACAGGTTATAAATCTAATGTTTTACATCAAAAGCTGGGATCACAGAAATTAACGAATTCAAGGAGGACACATTCAAACTTGTCCAAATTAGTGAATTGTTTCCGACGCAAATGAAAATCAAAAGTTCGGAAAAAGTGATACTTAGAGGGGTAAAGGTCGGAAGAATAGTGTATGCGAGAGAGAACTTCTTTACTTAGATGGGTCAATTTTGACCGAGTGACTTGTGAGGTGTGTGGCCTTGCGTTGTCGTACTACACATGGGCCCTCCTCTATTCACCACTGTCGGCCACATTTTTTGTAACTTCTCGTACATTTGGTCTAACCAGGAGACTATCTCGACGGTAGGTCGTAACGGCGGAAGTGTTGTATATATGCAGAATCGCCTCTCCCTGGGAAACACCAAAATGCAAATATCTCGATCCCAATACGACTCTGCGAAGAGTTACAGGCAAAAGAACTTGGGCCTTTGGCGGCGTTAGCCGTATGCATGCACGCGGAGGGTGGGTTCAAGTTGGCTGGGAACAGCGATCATGGGGACTATGTCGCCCCTCTGCGCTCTGCGCCATCATCACTTGCTCGTCATCGCTGTTTCCAGTTAACTTAAGCCCGCCATTCGCCTGCAGGCATAGGGCTAACGCCGCAAACGGCCCAACTTCCGTCGTCCTAACTCTGCGTGGAGTTGTATTGGGGTCGAGATATTTGTATTCTGTTGTTTCCCAGAAAGAGGCGATTCTGCCCATATACAACACTTAGGCTGTTCCGACCTACTGTTGAGATAGTTTCCTGGTAAATCACAGCACCAAGGTTCTGCTGTGACTGCCTGAGCAGGTTGCAAAAGGCTATAATGAATTACACCGCTGTAACGCCACTACAAAGAAAGCATAACTTTTTTAGGGAGAAGGTCGGGTTTAGGAAAGAATGGTGGAGGAGCATCCTCATCCACCCAGACAAGTACCCGCTTCCTATTGTCGTGAAGGACCCATTTTTCATCTACAGTTATAACACGTCTTACAAAAGGCTCACTTTTAACCCAACTCCACTGCGCGGCCATTTTTAACCCACAGTTTTTCTGTCGCGTGGGACCACGCGGACCGATTTTGGCCCGCGGTTATAAAACTGTTCGCTACGGCCTATTTCTCGCTTTTTTCGTGGTTTGCGAGTAATCATTAGAAATTTTGAATCCTAACAGTGCTACTGCACTGTGGTCCAGCAGCTATTTACTTCTAAGCACTGATAAAAACAAATAATCAGCACTACACACTATTCAATCAGCACAAAGATCGGCTCTATTCACAAACAGCTACTCACATCTTGTGAAAATCTCATTCAGAAAAATAACTAGTAACATTTCTTGTGAAAATTTTGAAAACAGTCTAGACAAAAGTATGTCGAACACCTGCTACATCATGTGGTCACCTTATTTGCACGATTCGCCGCAAACGTGCGTCCTTTTTCTTCGTAGACCTTCTTATAGAAGCAAATTCATCTTGCAAATTCATCTTCTTTGTTTTGCTTCAAACCTGTTCTGGCCTTCTCCAATATGAGAGGGAGCTTTTGGAGAAAGAGCTTCATTCAGAATATCGTGAAGTAGTATATTCACGAGATTCCAGCGTTCGTGCGGTCCCAGCGCGCGGTCACACGCGCCAGACACGCGATTTGCCGAGCGGTCGTAAATGGGTTAAAGCGAACTAGCAGGTTGTTTTTAAAAAGTCGGAACGTGCCAGACGCTGCTCGTCGGTCAGTTCATGAGGCACCTATTCGGCATCTTCTTCGCCTTGCCGATTCTCGCCTCTTGCTACCGTACGCCAAAGTGCTCTGCTGATGCACGTGCACTCGTCTCTGCTTCCGCGGCTCTCCCTAAAACTTTGTCGTCAAACGACGACCCACGCCCGCGATCCAGTTTTCCTTCGAGATCAAAATCGCCAGAGGCGAAATTTGGAAGCAGAGGCTCACCGTTCGCTTGCAAGTAGAGCCCGTCTCAGAAGCGCTGCTAAGTTTACAGGATGCCTCTGCCGCAGAATTTCCCAATTTAAATTCGTAAAACATGACGACTCAATAGTCGCGTCGGTTCATGGTTTTAGGGAGTCTTGGAAAGGTCGGCTAGAAAAATTAGAGTGACATCCGAAAGAGCAGGACAAGACCTACCGAACGGTTTGTGTGCCTTTCACTGAGACGGAATGACTTCGGGTAGAAAACGTATTTGTTTATACATATCTCGAAACGGACGTTAATTTTGCAACAGCATTATAGTATTACTATTATTGGTATACTATTGTGTTGACCGAAAAGTCTTGCAACACTTTACGCATTGCAACATTTTAAAACATACGCGAATCTTAGGCCTATGGTATACTCCCGTCCGCTGCGGCGACGTGGGAGTGCACAGCGACGCGAAGGCTCGCGATGCGCGCCGCGAGCCGTCGCCATCGCTGATGCTGAAATAGCTCAGGCAGTTTTGCAGACGGAGACTTTTGCAGAATTTCAGCGAATCAGCTTATTTAGTGCATTTTTTGGAATCCTTGTTTTCTCGACCGTTTCGTTCGTGATTTTGCGTTTTTTCCCGTTTTGTCGCCTTCTGATCCGTATGCCGTTGTAGGATTGTTGTTTTCAAAGGCATTTCGTCGATGTCGTGTTTTGTTAGGGGATTTCCGCCGTGCCTTCGCTCACTCATGCATTTTTTCGTTTCTCATTCCAACCACAGGCACCGAAACCGTCGCTTCTGTGCTCGGCACGACACGAGAGGGGGTTCTCGTGACGTGTCTAGCACGAAATCGTCCCAGTTGAAATCCAATTTTTCCAAAGCGATGTTTTGCTAGAAGGGTTTCCGTCATACCTATGCTCACTCGTACATTTATTTCGTCTCCTTGTGATAAAACCTCTCTGTAACTTGTCCTGCACAGAAATGTGGATTTCGGTGCCGGCGAGGAAGTTCACAGGAGAAAAATGCGGGAATCGGCACAAATGTTGGAAAAACGGTTCAGAAAAATATCTACTCCAAAAAGTAGCCATTCAATTGGCACATTTCTGTGCCGGTCTCCTGAGTTACGGTAGCGCCACCGCCCCCGATTACGATAGAGTGGCGTGTTGTTGAGCCCGCCTTGGACGAGCTATAACGGATGAACAGAGCAGACTGGCAGGCTTTCAGTCGTAGGGTAGTGATTGAGGACTCGTTTCTTGCCCTGCTTTCTCTTTGCATTTCTGAAATTCGTACTCTTTGGGGCGTTCACTGACACCTGAGAAGGGGAAGGGAGGTCGCCTTGTAATACAATTCAGAAAAGGCAGTAAAGATTGAATTAGACATATCTACACGGTAGCAGAAACCTTCGCTTTGCGTTTGTTGTTGCTAAAGCAGTAGCAGCGCATCTAACCTTAAGTGAAGTCTTGCAATTATAAATCTTACTCGCTTTTCCTAACCAGTTTGAGCTCGCGAGTCTGACGTGATCCCAATCAATAAAATTAGTGTTCGCGGTTCACGACTGTAAACATGTGCTCTCAGTTTTTCAGTCGAATTGAACTCCAAGTACTTCAACTAATTCCTTAAAATTAGATGCTAATTGACCTCCGAACGCAGCACAAATCTGCTCCTCAAAGTGAGCTAGAGAATGAGATGACGTTATGCTCAGCTAAGGGGAGTGGACTCACCGAGCGAATCACCGTCCTAGAAATGATACCTCCAAAGCAGCAATGCGCGCTCTGCTCAACTCGCCTCAACTCGTAGGGAAATGTCATCCGAGGCAGGTACGGCACCCGGTCAGTCTACGGTAGAGCGCGTCGATCCGCATTCTACAGTAGTGGAAGACACCTAACGTAACGCACTCTAGGGGGACCCCATGACAACAACAATATCTCAATAAGACATAAGCAACAGCAAATATACACAGCAATACTGACAATGTATAATGAGGGGACTCACCATCTTCCTCTTCGTATGCTGCACACTAGACATCCACGGTTTACTTCACACATCAGCATTGCACAACCTTAGTAGAATATAGCGAGTGGATACTAGATATATTGGAGAGATATAGAGGTGACTGAACGGCTTCGGCTGTGCCGGCTGAATTAAATATTCGAGGCTTGGCGAACGTGTTTAAAGCTAACATTAACTTGACCAGTCGAACATCTGAAAGATGTTCGAAAACTACTGCGAGCAAGATCAGGCAAAGCCAATTTATAAGAGCAAGCAATGCTCATCAAATATTTTATGAAAAAACACCATCACGATTTGAAAGCCGCAACCAAAAGTTTTATAGAAGAATAGAGAATCAGTATTATGTAATCTAAAATTATCGCTGCCTTGGATTCGCGCAAAGGGACTTTACACAAAAAATATTACGTTTTGATGGATGTTCTTTTAGGGCAGCAGTGTCCTCAGATTAGCTGGCTGATATTCTGTATTTTTAGAGGCAACTATCTTAACAGTCTGGTGTACGAGATTGGCGATCCATGCAATGTCGACGGCGATTGCAATTGCATTGGATGCAAATGCAGTATGGAAGAAGCAATGTGCATCATGCCGCCTTCTCTTCCGTGGACCGCGGCCGATGGAATTTTTGCCGCTTAAAAGATTCCGCGAGATTACTTAAAAGATTCCTCGAGTTTACTTAAAAGATTATAACAATAAGCTTCTCTAATAAGTATGTATTACGCTTAAATGTTTGAAGAACACTTAACGCTTTGCCTATTACGTAATCGATTTCTTAGATGGGAAATCAAACGCTTCAGCTCGGAATGTACTAAATTTCTAAAACACTAAAATGTTTCGCTCAAAAACTGGTTCGTTGTGGTAACCTCTGCCACCTATACCACTTGTCGTTCCGATGATCATCGAGTTGCACGAGCGGATGCCAGCGGCGTTGTCTCCACTCCAACAGCGTGATATTGTTTGTTCACGGCTTTCAAGAAGAAGTCCGACCAAGCGTTGGTAGGCGTCCTGGTGTTACCTCTTGACATCCCGCGGAATCTAGTCGTTGACGGCTCTCGTCCAGCAGGTGTCTGTGAAACGAATTCCCTACCCGGTCAACCTAATTTTCGACGACTTGGCCAATGCGACAGCGCCTCTGATCTTCGAACATAGACGAAGCTCGGAACTGCGGAGGCATTGTCTCACTTACGTGAGTCGTGTTACACAGAGCACCATCCTCTCGATTCTACGCTGCGCGACGCTGATCGCGTGTCCATCCTGCTTTCTTATCGCCCTGGTCTCTGAGGCGTGTGTTAGTGCAGGAAGAACAGTGGAGTCGAATAGGTAGATACGGAGTCGGACGTCCTTCGTCTTCTTTACGACTTTTTCGATTATCAGCGTCTTCGTGAGCTGCAGCTGCAATCCAACGTTCCTACATACATTATCGAAGTCGACCACATTCGCTTCACCTCCCTAATGCTCAATGTGATGAGCACGACGATCTCATCGAAGCAAAGATAGAGCAGTTGTCGGCCGTCATTCACTCCCATGGCTTCCCATTCTAGTTTGGAATGAAGCTTTCGCGGTTGCTTCTGAAGTGCTTCGTGGATATGATATCCCATTGCCGAAACCCTTTCTTCACTTTGATAACGACACCGTTGTAGAATTATGAAATGTTGGTCGTGAATCCACCGTACAGCTCTTCAAGGACTCTTATGTGCTGGAGTAGGAACGCCCTGAATGAGCAGCGCTTTGACGACCGCTTCAGGTTCGACGGAGTCGAATGCCTTCTTCAGGTCGATGAACGTAAGGCACAGTGGCAGCTTGTACTCTCGCAACAATTCGTTGAGCTTCGTAATGGTGTGTATGTGGTCGAGCGCGCTGAACCCTCTCCGAAATCCTGCTTGTTCGTATGGTTGTCCTTCGTTTAGCATTCTGCTAATCCTATTCAGGATCACACGAGTGAACAGCTTGTAGACTACTGACAGGAGACAGATCGGGCAATAGTTGCCAATGTCGCGGACGTTTCCCTTCTTGTACAGCAAGGCGGTCTTGCTGGTTTTTTACTGGGATGGAACCTTCCACTCCTGCAGGTAGCATATGAGGAGCCGTGCCAGGGTGTTGATGAGCGTTGATGGGAGGTTCTTCAGGTGTACGGATCTGACCTTGTCGGGACCGGTCCTCTACGTTTTTTCACTGACGAGATTTCATGTCGGATCTTGGAAGTGGAAGCGGAGGGGACGACGCATCCATCATCTTCTCCAATACTGTAATTGTTGTATTGAAATCCGCAACGAGCCAACTTGTGCAGGAAATAATTTTAACATATTGTATCAATTTAGTACATTCCCACTTGAAGCGGATGATTTCCCACCTAAGAAATTGATTATGGAATAGTCAAAGCGTTAAGTATTCTTAAACATGTAAGTGTGAAAGATATTTATTAGAGAAGATGATTGTTGTAGGCGTGAAGTCTTTTAAGCGGGAAGAATTCCATCGGTGGCGGTCCACGGAAGAGATGGCGGCAGGATACACATTGCTTCCTCCTTACTGCATTTGCATCCAATGCATTTGCAGTCGCTATCGACATTGCATGGGTCGCCTATCTCGTACACCAGACTGTTAAGATAGTTGCCTCTAAAAATGTAGAGTATCAATAAGCGAATGAAAGCACACTGTTGCCCTAAAAAACATCAAAGCAGAAACATCAGCATCAAAGGAACAAAGAATGCTATAGCTATGTTTGTTCCTTTTCTTTACTATCAGTGTGTCTTGTCTCTTTGTTTTTGTGTTAGTGACACCTTTTGTGAGGTGACTCCCTCGGCCCTATTTGCACCGCCTTATATGCGATAAGTGTATAGGTAATAATCTACAACCTCAGGACGTGGAAATCTATTCGGACTCGAACAGCTCGAGGCTTTCCAAACCCGCCGACAGAAATCCGCTGTTATTCGTTTTGCCGTTCTTCGATCTCTGCGAGTCTAGAGCGTGGTCAAGCTTACTGCACGTTGAGCAAAACGCCTATGGTTACAAACTCCCCTCATCCGGCTGAGCACATTTGTCGTTTGGAATGAATACTAGACGACGAAGTCGAATCCAACGTTATGGTTTGCGCCTAATTGTAACACGTTCTATCCTTGGGAGCCATTGATTGAGAAATGAAATTGTGCTAAAGCACAGAGTTATGAACTTTTTTACATTTTCGCAGTGTCAAAAGAATAGGGCAAGGCCGAAGCAGAAACCAAACATTTTGTAGCGTCTTAGTTGAAACCCGTTAAAACATTACGCATCGCCTATAGTACTCTGGCATGTTAACTCGTAGATAGGCCGTATGTGAATAAGAAGCTTTTCTCAAATGAGAGCGCGTAAGGTACAGCGCAGATAGATGAAAATGGAACTCACGCTGGTCCATACTGACAAACTGCGTAGCACATATTGTCGGGACAGTTTTTCAGGCCACATCCTAGGTGGTACGTGCTTTGCCAGACAATCTTAAACGACAACTTATGTATACGAAGAAGGCTATCTAAAACTCCAACGTTACCTGAGTGTAGTGACCAATTGCCTTGGGTCTGTTTACGACCGCCAAAGTTAAAATGTTGTCCTCAGGCATGCCTGGATCCTTTAGCTCAGAGAACCACTTGTCGGTTGCCTAGAAAAACACCGTAAATTATCGCTGGCGCGTGCGTGGTGAGTCTCCATACTCACCGCTTCAGCTGCTTTTACAAGCGGGTAGTTGGCAGGTCCCCACAAGGCCCAAATATTTTCACCGAGACCGGGTCTATCTGCATTACTAGAGTGTCCGTATGAGCAACCGGCTGCGTTCTTCATGGCGTTCACCTCGACGTTGCAATCGTACACCTTAAATTCGTTGATTACACAATTAAATCTGCACAAAAAACGAGAACGTCCAACCATTTTACGCATTCGCGCGGCCTTTGGAGCATAGCCAGTGCTGCTTCCTAGAGGATTCTCAGCCTCACCTTTGGCTACAAGTGTTCTGAAGCAGAGGCTCATTCCTTTCCAAAAACGCACATAGTGAAAACCTCATCAAATTCTGATTCCTTGTACCTGTAAGCATTGTGCTTCTCCAAGAGACGCATTCTGATCTCATTGGTCATGCCGTTGTCAGTGGGGCAGTCTCCGATAATACCCTCTGGGAAGAAAAACCTCTCCACGTCTTCAGCAAGTACTGCTACTTAAAGCGCTTACCTGGATTGGGTACGATTACTTCCGCTGGCGGTTGGATCTCCTCTTTTTCCTCTCCTTCATAAACGTCATCTGCATGTGCAGCATCAACGCAGAGTCCTTGGGAATTGCACGTCGAGCCAGCGTATGTGGTGCACTCCCCGTCCTTCATGCAGTGCTTGCCCTCTTCCCATAGGACGTGATCCAGCTGATTGCCACTTAAACATCAAATATCCAGATAAGAACGCTGAAATGGCAAAGGCTTAGTCAAAAAGACTAAGAATTTCGTCCGTTGCCTGCATAGGGAAAAGTTAGCAAATATTAAGGTCTCCTTACTGTTTCGGTAATGAATTTGTCCACCACAGCACCCGTGATGTTAATGCAAGAAATGCACTCTGTTACATCTTGAATTAAGTTAATTATGCATCTGCCTTTCTTTTCTTCGTTTGAAGCCCTTAACATTGGTTAGTGTTAATTTACGAAGAACAGATGTTGAGCTAAACGCGATTAGGAAACCTTCTGCATAGCTCACGGTGTACTGTTGGAAAGTGCAGTTGTTTCGGGAATTCTCAGAAGATCTCCCGACGCAGTAAGTTAGCTAGTTTTTTGACAGTTTCTAGAATTGCATGAAAAGCGAGTCACAGAACTTGTCCTACAAAACGCAGGTTTATATTTGCATATTTCAGTTTTTTTATCCCATGACCTTTAACTGCTATGGAGGAAGCAAAATTTAAAATTGCTTACAGCCTGTTGTACAGACAAACGGCGAAGAATTTGTTGGTGTCACACCATTGGTACGAGCAGCCCACCTTTGTCGTCTTCGAATAGGCCATCTAAACAACAGGTTTAGTACGTCTTCCAGCCTCTCTCCTGTTAGCTGTTTCACTTATTATATTTTGAGTCCAATTTTTTTTAGTATGGTGATTATAGAAGACAACCATCTTTAATCGATTGGTTTAAAAAGTAACAAAAGCGTAGCAGGAAAAGCTCACAGTTTAGGTTTTTAAATAATTTCATCCTCTGTCAGAAAATTATCCTCATTTAATTTTTTACCATAAGACCTGCTGCCAAAAAGGAAACTAAAAATTAAGCAGCATTTCAAGGCCTTGGAAAATTTTTGGGACAGCTTGACACTTATCAGAGGTGTGATCGTATACAGCTAATCTCTGTTCAGATACAGCAAAAACAATCTTTAATTCATTTGAAAAAATCATAAATTTTCTAAAAAATTAAATAAAAAATAAACCGGTGCATGGAAAGGGTAAATGACGTCTGCTATGTATTTCTGCTTTTTTCTGTTATTCAGAAAATGGAATAGAATGTCTTGCTGAAGTCATGGTTTACTTCTTTGCTTTTAATATACTTTGACCACCTAATGGGAAGTTTATTGCTTTGAATATGTGTTGAATATACTGTCCGCGCAACACGTTGCGACGACGGGAACTTTTCGCAAGTCTCTCCAGTAATGTCGGTATCCATTGGGCAACATCCAGATTAAATTTCTTTCATTTTTACTAACGGAAAAGATATGATCTAGACGTCTACGAAGGATACCGACATTACTGGAGAGATCTGCGAGAAGTCCCCGCCGTCACAACTTTGGAAGCGATTCATTAGTGACAGTTGCACCAGCGGAATGTTAAAGATTAGCATGTTCTGCAGCAGGGCAGCGCTGCAGTCCATGTGTCTAGGTCGTTCAAAGATTGACTCCACCGTCACAGTATTCATGTAACGGACTGGTCGGCCTGTTCTCCTGACAGCAAGCCAAGGGGTATCATGTGGGTGATCGTGGTTCGACGAGTCTACCAAACAACCGACACCTCAATGACGTGGTAGCAATTTTGATTACATGGTACACCAGCGAAGACAAAATCATCCAGAACCTTGTCAGTAGCATGAATAATACGATACATGATGTCATAAGAAATAATCATTGTGCGATCTACTTTTGAATTCAGTAAAAAGTTTTTTTCATAAGTGGATACATACTTTTCAAACGCAAATTTCAAGTAATTTTCTTCACAAAAGTCTGATTCGATTCCTGAAAGCGGTCGGTTACCTATGTTCAACTACGAGGAATTTAGTGGAGCTAGTTCGGGTCTGCAGAAGTAAACGCGAAACGAGATATGGGCAAGTTTTATAGTGGATGCATACTTTGAAACGCACTGTAGTTTTTAAATTGGCGAAACAGCCTCAAACTTGCTTGACATTTGAGGATACTACACGGTTTTAGCTAACCTTTAATATCTGATAGACAATGTAGACTTACTTAAAATTCCCATTTTTACAGTCGCGAACTAGGATATATGTACGTCGCATAACAGAGATACTGGTCTGCACTTTCCTATATAATTTATTGTTTTAGGTTTAGAAATGAATACTTACGTTTGCAAATATGGAGAGATTCGCGTCCTTGAACACATTGGTAATCGTTCCTTTGTAAAACCACAAGTCCCCTGTGAACATGGTCATAGCGTCGATAAAGTTCGACATCGCATTGTATCTTGTATCTCCTCGGATCCTCAAAGAAGTGCATTCGAAGTCTGTGGTTTCAGCCAATCAGTTTTAATCTCACTTTACGCCGTTTTGAGCGTATACGTCTGTCGCTTTCTCGTCGCATGTGTCCGCAATTTTTTCAGCTGCTTCCTCCAGCTTGCAATCCCATTCCTCAAAAAACTCTTCTTTTATCCAGAAATTCTGGCATATCTTTCAAATTTATTTAGTTGACTTGCGTTACTCTTACATCTTCTTGATAGCGTGACAAAAGTGTCGGACAGAGCTCTAACTGTCGCGTATTTTCGAATCCATGCACTTGCATAGAAATTTTTGCCTAGGTCCCAATATGCATCCCGATCGGTATACCCTTACCAAACTTCTCTAAGAAAAATAAAACACTGAAGTGGGCACCGGCTTGCAACCGTCAAGGCATTGCGTAGGCGAAATACGTATTCGCATTGCCTCTACGACACTCCTAGGGAAAAAAGTTGTGGCGCATCCCGCTCAGAACTAAATTACGCCGTCCCGTTTCATTTTTATGCTTTATGCGAATCACACCTATTTTCGATTTTATTGGAGCTGGTAAAAATGTGGTTAGCACCAAATAAGGTGTATTTTTACATACCACCAGTTTTTACGTTTGCACTTTCCACCTTACTTGCACCTCCCACTTTCCATCGAGGATGCCTTTGCCTCCGTATTAGTGCATTATGACGGATGTGGTGAGAAGGAAACTGTTAGTATTTCAGAGAAGCAAGCAACCTTCTTCGCAGACTAGAGAGGGTTTTATTCCACTTCGCCCATAATTATGCTGTAACAAAATTTTCTAATATTAAAATTCGAATGCATACGAAAAACGTGATTTTTCGTAATCTTGCGTAATCGGTTTCGAAAGAAAATCATTGGAACACCTCCTCACATGGCTCCTTTGAGCATAACTACACTTTGGGGTCCACGGATTTCCCTCGATAGAGAGCCTTTGGGCTCTCTTGTTAAGAGGGATCTCGGGCCGCTTGTCGCAGGGCCACGTGGCGCGTCCCCGGGTGGTGGACAGGGGAATTAAATGCGAACCAAATGCGACCGTGTACTGCCCAGAGACGCAGGTGGGATGCAGGGGATGGACTCCTTGCTCCTGCTGTGTCGGGTCGACGCGTTCCTTGTGCGTGGGAGCGGCATGTTCGTGCACAGTGTGCGCGGATGTGTCCGTGACTGTGCGGGTTGTAACTGTGTCGGCTCGGCCAAAAGCTTGCACTCGGTAGACTGGGAGTACATCGTAAGGCGATTCGAGGCCGCCTCAAAAGTCTCGCCCCGTCCCTTCGGGCAGTCTGGCTGGCTGCCCGGAGTTCTTCGCCCGCACGACAGAGCCCGACTAGCTACCCGTGTGTACTCAAGTCAAAAACAGCAGCACTAAAGGACCTCATTCCCCTGACCCCGAATAAGCCCCCATTTCTGCAGCGATGGGAAGGACGAGTACGGAGAGGCTGCTAAAATCTCAGGGGCTAACCAGGCTGCGCAAATTGAGAATGACTAGGATGACGATCTGTACTTACAACGCCCGCACGCTTGCATCGGAAGCATCCGTCGATGACCTGATGCAAGCCAGGAAGATCAAGTACGACGTCATCGGACTGACCGAGACGAGAAGACACCACCCCCTACACGCCGCCTACGACTCCGGAGAAGAACTGTTCCTCGGAACATGCGACAGCAGGGGAGTAGGTGGCGTTGGTGTCCTCGTCAACACGCACTTGGCCATGAACATCGATTCGTACGAGTCTCTGACAAGCCGAATCGGACGTCTGCGACTGAAACGATGTGGTTCCGTGCCAGCTTTGACTGTGTTCGCCGCGTATGCCCCAACATCCGACTACGACGACGAGGAGGTCGAAGCCTTCTACGTGGAGCTGGAGAAGTTCTATAAGGAAGATCACACCTTCAACAAGGTGATCGTTGGCGACTTCAACGCCAAGATCGGACCGCGAAGGCCGCCGGAAGAACTTCACATCGGGACCCACGGCTTGGGTGGAACGAGCAAGTTGAAAGGCTGTCTGAGTTTATCATGTCGACCAAGACCATCCATGGAAACTCACAGTTTCAGAAGCCTCCCTCTCTACGATGGACCAGGGAATCCCCCGGTGGCCAGATCCACAACGAGATCGACCACATCATCTTCAACCGCAAGTATTGCCTGACCGACGTCTCCGTTGTCCCTAAGTTCTACAAGGGATCGGACCACCGCCTCCTTCCGCTTTTCGCGTCAAGGAGAGAAGGCCGCGAAGTTCAAGAAGAGGAGTCCCAGAACGACCATCAACTGGGACCTCTACACCTCTCTTGCCGGCCTTTGGGAAGATGCCGTCATGGACAACGTCGACGAGGAATACGACCGCTTCGTGCACCATCTCCACGATAGTGCTAAGGGAGCCGAGAGCTTAAAGACCACGAAGAGACGTCTGTCTCCGGAAACTCTCAGGCTGATACGCCAGCGTGGAGCAGCACGAGCGTCAGGCAACTACCAACTGACGTCCGAGCTTGCGAAGCTATGCAGAGAGGCGATAAAGGAGGATCTTAAGGAGAGAAGTGTTGGCTGAAGCTGCAGAGGCAGGGTTGAGCATCCACAGTGCCCGCCGAAACTTCGCCAACTTCAAGACCAAGATGACAGCTCTCCGATGTCCCGACGGAACCGCCACCTCTTCCAGAAGGACCATGGAGAAGGTCATCCACGACTTCTACTCCGATCTCTTCGATAGCTACGTCCACCTGCCCCCATACCATCTTCTGCAGGATGGATACGTCGTCCCCTCTGTTCTCCCTTCCGACATCCGACACGCCATCTCGTCGGTGAAGAAACGTACAGCACCCGGTCCCGACAGGATCAGACCCGAACACCTGAAGAACCTCCCGCCAGCGCTCATCCACACCCTGGCGCGGCTCTTCACACGTTACCTGTCGGAGTGCAAGGTTCCATCTCAGTGGAAGACCAGCAGAACCGTCTTGCTGTACAAGAAGGGAGACGTGCACGACATTGGCAACTATCGCCCGATCTGCCTGCTGTCCGTAGTCTACAAGCTGTTCACTCGAGTTATCCTGAATAGGATTAGCAGAACACTGGACGAAGGACAGCCATGCGAGCAAGAAGGATTTCGGAGAGGATTCAGCAAGGTCGACCACATACACACCATTACGAAGCTCATCGAAGTGTCGCGAGAGAACAAGCTGCCGCTGTGCCTTACGTTCATCGACCTAAAGAAGGCATTCGGCTCTGTCGAAACTGAAGCGGTCGTCAAAGCGCTGCTCATTCAGGGCGTTCCTACTCTAGCACATAAGAGTCCTTCGAGAGCTGTACAGTGGATTCACGACCAAGATCTCACCATTCTACAACGACGTCGTCGTCGAGGTGAAGAGAGGGGTTCGGCAAGGAGATACCATATCCCCGAAGCTCTTCAGCGCCACTCTCGAAAACGTCATGCGCGAGCTAGAATGGGAAGACATGGGAGTGAAGGTCGACGGCCGGCAACTACATCATCTTCGCTTCGCTGACGACATCGTGCTCATAACACCGAGCATCAGCCAGGTGGAGCGAATGCTGGCCGACTTCGATCGTGTATGTGGAAACGTTGGACTGCAGCTGAATCTTACGAAGACGATGTTCATGAGGAACGGATGGGTTTCTGATGCCCCATTCTCGCTCAACGGACGAACATCTCCGATTGCTCCAGCTATATGTATCTGGGTCGCGAAGTCAACATGGCTAACGACCTAGCACCAGAGCTGAGCAGGAGGAAAAGAGCGGCTTGGGGAGCTTTCAAGAGCGTCGAAGAAGTCGCGAAGAAGAGGAAGAACGTCCGACTCCGTGCCCACCTATTCGACTCCACTGTTCTTCCTGCCCTAACATACACCTCAGAGTCCTGGGCTATACGGAAGCGGGATGAACACGCAATCAGCGTCGCGCAGCGTGGAATCGAGAGGACGATGCTCGGAGTGACACGACTCACGCAAGTGTTTCAACCAGAAGAGGATTGTGCCGGAGTCACGATGCTACCAACCAGTGAAGGCACTTTCATGTTTTCGGGAGGACAGATCGTTTCGGAGGAAAAGATTGGGCTACACTAGAATCGTTACACTATACAAGTTCGAGAACTGGGGAAAGTGGACTGTATCGCGATTCCATGCTTGGGCTGCAGCGGAGTACCACTGGGCAGGAACTGTGAAGCACACAAGTTCAGATATGGAAATCTCTAAGTTGGCTATTTGACGACACATCCTGGTTGCTTCGAAACCCTAGTGGAATAGCATTCCCGGAAGATTTCGGCCCATGTGATGAGTCAGGGTGTGAAGAAACTGTAGCCTTCATACTTTGCCCATACTGTGGTCGGTCTTACTGTTTTATGCACTTTGTGCCTGTGTATCCTTATTGCTGAAGTTATGTCATGAATATTTCATATGTAATCGAATTTGGCATATTTCAGGCATTGCTGGTGAATTACGAGATGTCGACAAATAATAAGTAATAAAATCATCTTACCCTAGGAAACTCTAAAAACAAGTTCAGATATGGAAATCTCTATGGAAATCCCCGATCCCTAGACCTCACGAACGTGAGGCGTGCCCTCTACCACTGCGCCACCCAGTCCACCACACCGCGATCTTGCGCTGCCGTGAAGAGCTCGCGCTGTGGACCCTTAACCATTACACCCTCGTACTCGTTTGCCTCAAGGATTCGGCAAAAACAAAACATGTTCTGTTACTATTTGGAGGACGGGGATTCTCCCTATAGTACTCGTTCTTGCCGTTCCGGCGTACCGTTCAGACAGTTTCCTTGGAAGAATAATATGGCAGTCTGACTTGGGACCAGCAAGAACGGCAAGTAAGAGACGTCAATAGAGGGAAACAATTAAGATGTAGGAGGTGAGCGCCGGAAGGGAGCAATAAAGAAGCCCGTTTAAACTACCTATAAGGGGAACCGGTAAGGGGGACCAGCAAGTAGATCCAGCAAGAAGGGACCAGTGAAAGGAATTCTTAGTCTGGATTCTGACGACCTATCATCGACGTCGTGCAGCGAAGGTCTTGATTTAGAAGACGTGTCTCCAGCGTTGTGCCGTAAGCGTCTGGAGTCGATATTTGTGTCACCTAGGTCATGTAACGAACGAGTGGGATCAGAGTCCTGTCATCCGCTTGCGTAGCGAGCGTTTGAATTAGGAAGATAAGTCATCGATGTCCTATAACAAGTGCTGTTAAGCATGACAACGGCTGTGGAGTAGCCTGAGGGACAGGTAAGCTCTGAGCAGCACAAACCAGTGACTTTACTGAGCAGGCCGGAGAGAATGTCTATACGTAACCCACGAAAGTGGTGAGTGGCTCCATACCGTTAAAGTACTCAGCAAAACCTAGATGTTAGAGGATTATACGTTTTACAAGACCCTTTTCCGTAGGTTAGTGATGCTTCAAGGTTGCGCGAAGCGCGTAAGTGCGGGACAAGTCGTTGGGCGTGTTGGAGCACTCTTAATAATATAAATCCCTTTGGACTTTAAGCTTATTACTTAAGCTATCTACTTACAAGTTCGTACATATTTGACGCTGGTCCTAGTTTGCTTTTGCCAAAATTGTATGACTGCACGTTTCGAGCAATGTTTTGGCGGAACATGTTGTGATGGAGCAGGATGAAGTAACGGCTCTCATCGTCCGTGCGAAGGTTCTGTTTGCATCCATAACCCGCACTTACAGCGAGCGTGCTTGCTCCTAGCACAATCTGAAGAGTTGTAGCTCAATGAGAGTAAATGTAGGGCTTAGCAGAGAAGAGCGGCTAAGAACTCACCAGGATGGCCCACATGATAGGTCGCATGGATGCCTATGCGAGGGCAGGTGTGAATTTTTGGATTTGTGGCTGCTTTTATGTGGTTTCAAACAAAGGAACTTCGTGCCCAATGGTAGGCAATGGCAATGGACTGTCAGATCAACAGTCCTTGCCAAACAAGTCCAATGGCTTCGATTTTCCTGTCAGTGATGTCTCTGCGGCGTTCACCAAATTGATCACTTTCAGAAGCAATAACCACTGGGAGAATAACTTTTGAAATTTCTGCTGACATGTTGTCAAAGGATCAATTACGGCCTAAAGTGAGATTTGCATTTAGTGATTTATTTATTTTTTGCTGAACCTAAAACGCTCCATAGAAACCAACCAAATAAGGAAAACATTCCCGAGAAAGAATCACATTTTAGAAGTACCATACAATAGCATCATACAGCGTTGATGACAACCCCACCAGGATTAAAAAGGGCTGCTTAGGAAATGCCACAGCTGACTGCAGAATACGACAATGTTGAGCGAAATCTCGTCCTCAGCACTGTTTTTTCTAGCTTTGAACCCTCAGCATCATTTGAATATTATTCAATTAAAGACTGAAGCTTTTATTTAAGGCTTTATTGACAAGCTTTTGCCACCTAATTTTTTGGCTAGAAACGCATCGTTCACAATCTCAAATAAACACACTTTATATGGTATCTAAGCAGGAGCTTCAATGCTGTGACGTAATAAAATTCAGGTACGAAGGAACCCAGGTCTTGATGCATGACCTTAGCAGATCGCCTTTTCTAACAATTAAAGTTGCGGCAGGCAGGATGAAGTCCACAGTTTCGACCGAACGACGATATCATGCAACTCTGCAGGTTGTAACAGACACAACAACCTTTCGGATTTTACACAGATGTACATGACTTTTCCATGTCCATAAAGATTGCTCCACTACCGGCCGTTTGTTGAAGAAGACTATTGCAGCTACAAAGCAAGTCTTTTGTACTCGCTCCTAAGAGCCAAAGTTACGAAAGTCAAAACAAACACATGTTGTTTATTTCGATTTTTCCAAGGCATTTGATAGACTACCTTATCATATGCTCGTTAAGAAACTTGAATTAATCGGCATACACCCTACGCTAATTAACTGGATACGCAATTTTCTTGCAGGTCGCCAATATTATGTAAGAAGCGGCAGTAGTTTTTCTTTGGCTCGAGAAGCGGGTAGTGGGGTCCCCCAAGGAAGGGTTCTTTTCCCGCTTTTGTTTTTGATATATACATTTGACCTACCGGAGGTAATCTCCCGTTTTCATGTAGCCACTCAAATGTATGCGGATGATGTGCGAATATATAAGACCATCGAGAAACCTGAGGATACGCTTGAAGTTCAATCAGCCATTGAATCTGTTATGGAGTGGTCAGTTGCTTGGAAAATGCCCCTTGCAGCAGAAAAGACGGTAGTTCTTCGAATAGGGAAATGCCCAAAATTACCTAGTTCCCAAGTAGAATACATTTAGATGGAACTCAACTTGAGTGGGTCGAGGAAAAGTGAAGGATCTAGGTTTTCTAGTTAATGACGCATTGTGTTTTGAAAAATACTGTAGAAATTTGGTTTCAAGGGCGAATTTTAGAATTTACAATCTCTTCAAAGCACTTCGCACAAAGAACTCTCAAACACTCATCAAGGCGTGTAAAACTTATGTGGACCCATTGTTGAGGGGGGGGGGCACAACAGTTTTTCCCCTTACAAGAAAAAGGATATCGCCCTTCTGGAGAGTGTTCTGAATAACTTCACACGTAAATTTGTTATGCGCTGTAGTGTTCTGAGCTATCAGTTTATTCCAAACGGAGAACAGAGGCGGGTGCTACTTGGACTACCCAGTTTGCAGAGCAGGCGAATTAGGAATGATCTTGTAATGGTTTTCAAAATCTTGACAGGAAGTACTGAACTAAATTCCGATAACATGTTTACATTAAGTAGCTCTGTTACAAGAGGCTCCAAGATCAAACTTACGGCTCCAGTTACTAGAACTCAGGTCAGGCTCAAAAGCTTTCCTAATCGAGAGCTTCTTGATTTTAACAAGCTCCTTAGTCGTAACATTCTAACAATGTCTTTATCGGCTTTTAAGAAAGTGGTTGCTGCTGGAGTATCCTCTAGGGTTTCCTGACAGAGTTGGATTGTCAAGTTTTAGAATGTATTATGCTACGATGTTTTTTAAAATGTTTCATCTCGTTCTACTTATAATAAGCTATGTTGTTGTCCAGGTGCATGTTGAGTTTTCTCTTATAGTTGTTTCTTACTCGGCTTATTTTGTTGCTTCTTTTGTGCAAGAAATGTCTTGCACCTCCAAATAAATAAATAAATAAATAAGTCATATGTACATTCAAACCAATGAAAGAAGTGCTCTCGAAGATGAGGTCGAAGAGTTTCAGGAATTTGGTATCTTCTTGGAGAACTCCTCACATGCTGCTACAAATTGGCGCATCAGCTCGAGAGTTTCCAGAAACAGACGTCTCTTGGTGGTCTCCAAGTTCTCGGCTCCTTTGGCATGTCGCAGCGGTGGTGCACGAACGTCCTGTTCCTCGTCTATGTTGTCCACAAAGGTACCTTCCAAATGGCCAGCAAATGAGATGGTATAGGGGTGACTCCTCCTTTTGAATTTCGCGGCATTCCCTCCTTGACGCGAAAAGCGGAACCTCGCGCGAATGAAGCGGTCAACCGATCCTTGTAGAACTTGGGGACAACGGAGACGTCGGTGAAGCAATTCTTGCGGTTGAAGATAATGTGATCTACATTGTTCTGAAACTGGCCATCGCGGATTTCTATGTACATCGTCGGGTCTGGCACCGAAATTTTTCGATGACACTTTGGTGACATTATGAACGCAAACTTCTTTCACCCACGATTCCGCTCCAAACCGTGGAGCCCAATTTTTCGTTCGACATTTTTCTACCGATCTTCGCCGTCCGATCTTGGCGTTTATGTCGCCGATAATCACCTAGTAGAAAGTACATCTTTCTTATAGGCCTCTCCAGCTCCACGTAGAAGGCTCCGACCCCTTCGTCATCTCAGTCACAGCCGGAATGGATGAGGTGTCTTCTTGTCTCGTTTAGTCCGATGACGTCGTGTGCGATCTTACTATGCTACGTTTTCAGCTCTTTGACGGGTGCTTCCAATGCATGCGTGTGGGCGTTGTAGGTACGGATCGTCATCTAGTCCGTCTCAATTTGCGCAGCCTGGTTAGGTCCTGAGATTTTAATAGCCTCTCCGTACTCATCCTTCCCACGCAGAGAGGGGGGTTCTTCCGGGTTCAGGGAAATGAAGCCCTTTAGTGGTGCTGTGTTTGGCTGGAGTACACATGGGTTACTTTTCGAACTATATCGTGAGGATGAGATACTCAGCCATACCGCTTGAAGGAACGAGGCGAGACTTTTTATGCGACCTAGGATCGCCTGACAATGTACCTCAAATCTACCGAGTACAAGATTTTGGCCTGCCCGGCCGACATCACGATACAATCTGCGCAGGTTACAAGAGAGCCTGAAAACGCATTAAAAAGGGAAATCCGCAGTTTCCAAAACCTTCTTCCTACAGATATATTGTCTTCAATATCTTCAACATGAGTTTCAATAATTCGTTAAGTGAAGTTTTGATGTTTTGATGATGCCCATTAGTTTCAATAAGGGTAACAGAGTTCTAAATTGGAGAATGGCAACACGTTCGATTCAATTGAGAACGAGAACTGTGTCCGTGCATTGTAGGCTATTCTGTTTCATGTGAAAACGTGACGATTTTGTGAGCCAGAGTGGTGTACTTTTATCTTTGTGTTTACAGTAGATGAATGTGTAATAAAGACTGAAAAGCCCGAAGAGTACAGGATGCACGAAAAGTACAGGCACCATCTTTTTATTTAATTCTGGCCATTGCGATTAAGCATCAATGTGCATATGCCAGGACAGGCAGCACGTCGAATAAGTCAAATTGATTTACACACTTTTAGTCTGATACGAATTTGCTTCGTAATGGCTTAGTCCTAAAGACAGGCACGTTGGTCCTTTCAACAAGTGCTCCGGTAGAATGACACAATAATACGTGACGAGAAAGTGAACTCGCTTACTACTTTATTCGGTACATCAGCTGAAAAGAAATCCTTTTGAAATTAGAACAGGGTAAATCGACTTTTAATTTGTTACAGCTTAAAGGGAAACACAGAGCTTCGGGCATTACACCATTATGACGGACCAAACGCTTCTGTCGTTTCCGACTTCTAACTTCAAACGATCTTAAACTTTTCAACATCTACGTAGGTCGTCCATCTTCCCAAATAAAGTACAACTGCCTTCGAAAGGAACCCAAAAGTCTTAGCCCAATAACTTGAACATATCCGTCATGCAGTCGCACGCCGCCTGCGTGACGTCGCCAGCCATTCGCTGGTGGTGCGCACGAGATTTACGCACCCGAATTGGGATCACGCGACACGGACTCACACCAGTGGGCTTCTGGCTGCCTAGTGTTGCATGAAGTTGTGAACGGGAGCTGGCTACTGCGAATTTTTGCTGTAAACCAGCAGCTGACTATTCCTATGAACTATTATTGTGTGACTATTAACTAATATTGTGATAAGGCTCTTGTTATTAGTAGAAAGTCAGTGAAAATAGTTTATCTGATAGCCTAAGGTCAACGGTAAAAACATTATACAATTTTCATGTCAAATCGAACACTTCTCGTCAGATTTGACAGTTCTTACTTCAAATTGGAGATTATTCTAAACAAAGTTGATGCTTTTGAAATCAAAGCGGGCGTCTTCCAATTCAAAACGACCGCCTTTCGATCAAACTAGAGGAACTCCAAGGGAAGTCGAATTAATTTTTGTTCAAGGAAATATTCTTTTCTTCTTTAAAATTTTTTAGTTGACGTGCCCTGATCCTTTGAGAAAAATAATAAATTTAATTTTGTTTTAAAGTGCCATAAAGCAGCAATCATTTAGTGCATTCAACGGGATCACGCCATGCATTCGGTTAGCTTCTCGCGTTTTTTATTCGACAAACAGTATAGACGCTTACATAAAGCCTCAAAACGAAGGTATGCGTGTTCCATACAACTGAACAATAAAAAGAACACACACACATCTTCTCTTCCATGCTTCATAGAGGTGTCATTCATAAGGAGCAGTCCGCAGACAACTTTTCACAGCTTTATACTCGGCGTCACTAAATAACCAGAGGGGGCCAATATGAATTGTCCTTCTTTAAGCGTATGACCACGGTAAGAGTTAATTTTTTACAGTTGGAGCAGGTGTAGTCCATGTTTTTTTCTGAGCGTGTTCCTATATGACCTGGAAGCGTCCTCTTCAAAATCTTCGATTTTCATGAGAATAAATTTTTCTACCTGAAGCAAACGACGTATACATTCAAAACATTGCCTCATAAAATTAGAACTTTGCTTGGTACATAGTGGAGTAATCGTATCTTTTTGATTTGACATTCTATATGATCAGGGGTCTCGATTTTGCATAATTTGCCGAAAAAAGCGTCCCGAAATCGGACCCTCTCAGCATATGGTAGATGCCGCTCTTAGAAACAGTTCTTGAGAGCCTAGATTGCCCATTTCCTCTAGTTTCGATCATAAAATTAGTTTCTTAGAGAGCTAAAAGCTGTCCAAGTTATGAAAGCTTTAGTGCGGACAACCGCACGTGGAGGATGATTATTAGAAGGACTTCACCAAATTTATCATAACTCGGTGAATTTTTCGAAATTCGAAAAGCGAAAGCTTTTTAATAAGTAGAATAAAAATTCTTTCTTACCATATCAACTTCTAAGAGTCTTCATGCACGGCGGGAGGAGTCCGACTTTTGGACTCATTTTGCGGAAGTACGTGCCGAAAATCACAACCCCTCGCCGCGCATGAAGATCCTTTTTTTCCAAACTGATTCATACATGGTAAGAAATCGCATTTCCTCTAATTTTTAAAAAGCTTTCGGTTTTTTGAAGTTCAAAAAACTTACCGAGTTATACTTGTTTTTGTGAAGTCGTCTCAACGACGTCGGTGCAAAATCAACTATAGAAAGAGAGAACGATTCTACAAAAACGATCATAACTCGTTTAATTTTTTTTTGGAATTCAAAGATTAAAAAAATTGAAAACTAGAGAAACTGCGCTTACTTACCATATGTGAAACTGTTTTGAAAGAAGGGACCTTTATGCGCGGCGAGGACGGATTTTCATCACGTTTCTTCGCGAAATAGACCAGAAAAGGGACTCCTTCCGCTGCGCATAAATACCCCTTTTTTAGATGTTGATTCTTACGTGGTAAAAAAGCGCTGCTCTTTTATTCTTTGGTGAAGTTTTGGTTCTTTCAAATTTTAAAAAATTAACCAAGTTATAAACATTTATACAAAATCTTTTCAATTTTTCAG
The DNA here is from genome assembly GCA_947396885.1 of Heligmosomoides polygyrus polygyrus. NCBI lineage: Eukaryota > Metazoa > Nematoda > Chromadorea > Rhabditida > Heligmosomidae > Heligmosomoides > Heligmosomoides polygyrus. Next base: position 89,403,683 of record OX377203.1, on the reverse strand, counting down.
TCAAAAATTGAACCCTGCCCGCCCCCATGAGTTCCTCTTTTCTGAACAGTGCTTTAACAAGAAAAAGTTGTCTTGTTGTCCTCTGAAAAGTTCACAGAGAAGAGAATATATGAGAAATGTAAGTTCTTTTTTTAAGGCAGGCTCTAAAAGTGACAGTGTTTTTGATTGGGAAAGAGGTCGATTTTTGAGACTTTGAGGTTTTTTCAGCAGATGATGCAGAACCTTTGCTTCTGACCATATAGAAGATCGCTTCAGAAAAGCGTTATTCGTCACTGTGTGTTATGCAGGGCTTAACATTCTACAGGACACTATCTCGCTCTCAGATTCTGTTTCCTTCAGAAGGGAGAAACCTACTTCCGTGACAAGTCCATCCTTCCATAGCGGCTCCGTCATCGACTTGGAGAGCGCTTCAAAAAATCTTGTAGGGAAACTACTTGAATCAGCATTAGTAATTAGCGATTAAAATTTTGGAAAACTTATTTTTTAGATTGTAAATGAATTTTTTGTATTGTATTTGTTAATTTAAATGAATGCAATTTCGGACGCAGATGTCGCTTCTTCGGGTAGAAAGCCGTCGTTTCCATGACGTCCTGAAAAAACTTTAAAGATTGAACTTATTGAATTGAAAGCTGCGACAGAAACTCCTTGCGTTAACTGTAAAGCAACCAGTATTCAAAAAGTTAATCAACTAATTTATGTCATCAATCAATCAATAAAATCTCAGTGAACAATTTTTCAATGTCGATCCACACCTTGGAATAATAGCTTATTAAGAGGTACTAGCATCACCTAAAAACTGAAAAATAAAAGCCAATCTTTCCAAAACCAAGTGAAAGTACGACCCTCCCCCTCCACTAAACGCGGTCGCAGCACGACCCTTTTGCGATTGTCGCACCTCAAGCAGGACTCTGACCTTGGCACGGAGCCTTGTAAGTCGTACGCGTTTTCGTGGATTGAGTTTGCCACCCAGGCCAACCAGGCATTCCATTACTCTGGTGTCGGCAAATTGACACAAGACCCGTCTGGAAAGGATGATAATGCACTGAGCGGTTTCCGCTGGTCCATCAGTGCGCTATAGTGAGATATGGTAATTGGACTCTCTCTATTGTTCAGGCTTTTAAAGTTTTACATTGTATCTTGTAAGGTTGAGATGTTTGTTGGGGTAACTCCTAATCTACTTGCCCCTTTAAGGCTCTAAGGAAGGCGATCCAGCCGAAATCTTAGCCGTTGAACAACCTCGTGACGAGCTTAACAACTCTATAGTTAGACTCGACCATGCCGAGGATCAAGTTGAGTCGAACATGGCTACTGAGACAGTTCTCCTACAAGGAACTTCATGCAAATACCTGTCAAGAAGGATTTTGTACTGCCTTATAGGATCAGGTAAGCCGTTTTTGTTAGGAAATTTTAGGAATTCAGCGCCATCTCGAATTGTGAAAAAAGAAGGCCTTATATTGCTATTAACTCTAGGAACTTGAAATTTCCTAAGGCCACTCCTAGTTTTGGAATACAAAATTGAATAGAACTCGTTGAGAGAGCAAACCACCATACTGTTTATCATCTTATACATAAGTCGTGATCAAATCACTACTACCTATTTCGGCGAGAAACACGATTGCGTACACTGAAGAATGTATTTCTCCTAGATGCCTAAGTAATGCTGGGGTAGTAAAAGCCATACAAACATTCAGAGCTTTGTTCAAAGACTGTTTTGCACCGATTCGAATCTGGCAATTTCTGGTCACTACTGATACTAAGAACAGCAGTACCAAAGTCTATTCTAGCATGGGCCTCACGTAGGTCTTGCACACGCCTAATATATTAGCCGTTCAATTATTAGGTTGATCGAAACGTCTTGCAATACTAGCATAACAATATACAAATTTGTTCCTATTTGCTAAAATAAAAACTCAGTTCATTATATATTCCCCATGCAACTCCAAGATCCTGCCTCATCTTTCAGGCAGCCTTTCAATTTCTTTCCACCAGAATTCCGACGGCTGTGAGGAAAAGAATTCAGAAACCTCTATTTCTATTTGAAGTCGATCATCGAACTCTCTACCTCGAAGATGCTGCTTCAGAGCTCTTAACAGGTGGTAGTCAAAAGGAGTGAGGTCTGGAGAGTACGGTGGATGGGGCAGAATTTCCCAGCCTAACTCCTGGATTTTCTCGCGACTCACTTCTGCGACATGAGGACGCGCCTTGTCGTGCAGCAGGCAGACATTTTCCCATTCTGGACGTTTTTTTGGTGCATGGCATCGGCTAAGCTCTGGAGCTGGGTAGCGTGGACAGATGCTGTGATTGTGGCCTCACTATCCAGCAACCCCAGTAAAGCATGCCTTCTGAGTCCCACTAGCAACACAGAAGAACCTTCTTTTCGTGGTATCTACGTTTCGGTTGTCTTGGAGCCGGTTCTCCGCGTGAGAGCCATTGGCTCCTGCGGGTGTGGTTAACATAAAGAACCCAGCATTCATCAACAGTAACAATGTCCTTCAGAAAGTCCTTTCTGTAAGGGCGAAGAAGCAGCGACTCAGCAACACTGATTCGGCATGCCTTGTCAGAGGGGCCCGCAGCTCACCCAAGACGACAAAACTTCGCGGTACCCAAGGATCTCCAGCTGCCTCATGACGGTGCTTTGCGTGCATCCAAGTGTCGCCCCCAATTCGCGAGCGGTGAATTTGGCTTCACTTTGAAGGCTTCGCGCAAGCTGTCTTCTTCCACAACATAGGGGCCTCCGGAACGAGGTTGATCTTCGAAAGAGATATCTCCAGCCCTCAATCGCCGATACCAACGGGTCACTGTGGAATAGTGAATGGCTTCCTCCTTGAATGCAGCGCAGATTTTGGAGGCTGCAGTCCTTGCGGAATGGCCGTGCACAAACTCGTAGTAGACGATACGTCGTAGGATGTTGCTGCTTGTCGTTGACATTGTTGCTGTATTCGTGCTCGACGAGGCCTTATAAAGTATGCTTGAGGAAGCTTCAAGAATGTACTTTGACGTCACCACACAAGATCAATACTGTAAGACCTTTAACGAATTTAACAGGCAGAAGCGTAAAGTGTTGCAAGACTTTTCGACCGACTCAATAAATGTACAGTTGGCTATGTTTTCAGAGATTTGAATATATTACGCGATACTCTTTCAGCTTTCTTTGCATTATATTCAGAATTATGACTGAAGGAATGTTTAATGTCCAGAATGAATCCTGTGCGCACGCATAGAAAGCGTGCGTGCTATTGAGTTGCTGTTTGCCAAGCCAACAAGCTTTTCTATAGGACTGAGATTCAAGATGAAGCACTTTGGTTTTTCGCCTGATAATGGAAGCTCCCACATTCTTGATCTAGCCGTAACAGCATCTAGTGCAGATAGGACAGCGTGCTAACTACATCTCTCCATAATTCTGTCATCAGCAAACGTTACGCCGTATTCATCAATCAGAAAAGGTATCTTTGAAGAGTAGATGATTAAAAAAATTTAGTTAGCTGGCCTTTAAGCGCATGATCAAGCAATTCTCATAAACACTGCTACATGTCGAACCTGCAGTGCAACCTCAAGATGTTTGCACTTAATAAACCTGTTTTTAGAAGTAATCATTTTGATGTTTTGTTGCTGCCTATCAAGTTTTCCCTTTTGAGGATCTGGCACGTCTTGTTCAATTTCAATGGAACTAACAAAGTTTCAAATTCGAGACTGGCAACACGTTCGATCCAATTGAGAACAAGAACTGTGTCCGTACATTGTAGGCTATTCTGTTTCTGATTTTTGAGCAAGAGTGGTGAACTTTAATCTTTGTCGTTTTAGAATATAAATAAATAGCAAACATTGAAACGAACGAAGAGGACAGACCCCATATTTTTATTTATTTCTGTCCATTGCGATCAAACGTCGATGCATATGCCAGGACAGGTGGTTATACAATGAAGTGTTCACAGTGTGATAAGTACAAAACTCCACAGGAAAGATCGCAACACATTGGGATTTCGAAACTTTGGTGTTTGTTGAATTGATTTAGCCACATGATATCGATAAATCCTTTTATTACCCGACTTTTCGACAAGATCGCCTTTTTCAGGGGCCTAAATGAGGCAGAGCATTCATAAAGTTGAACGCCAATACCTTCGGCAATGTCCTACAGGAAGGTCAACGACATACTACTTAACATCAGCAAACACAAGAAATCGACTGTAAAAACCGACCTTAGATGGATCGCGGATGGTCAAGGACACCACTAGCTAGGGTATTTGGAGGCAGTAATTCATGTAGGGAAGTGACTTCCCTCGCACTGACCCAGGCCAGAAGGCGGCACAGAGCTAGGTCAGCTCACCGGCTCCCAAAAACGGTAAAAGTTCGCTGGTGATCGTACGACATTCCTGCTTCCGGTTGAACTTTGGGTTCTTAGAATGAATCCAAATTTTTCGGGCAGTGATGTCGGATCCCAGATCAAGAATCCTGACCGCAATCCCTAATTCTTCTCCCTCATGCTACATTCAACACTATGAGTGCCCAGCGGGCTGGAGAGCCGCGATTTAGATTTGCCCTGCAGATGTTCCTTGACCTGGATGTAGAGAGGTCGCCCGTCTCTCCAACGTATTTATCGCCACAGGTGCAGCGAGATTAAATGGATCTCACTCTTGCTTCAGTTCACGCGGTTTCCTCAAGGGGAAATTACGCAATTAGGCCTTACTCTCTGCTGCTTGTATATGCGGTTCCTTCCTGACAAGCTGTTTCTTTAAAGTGTCAGGTGTATTTCTACCAGCCTGACAAGCTTATCTAATTGTGTTTAATTCCAAGCTTTGTCTTATTTATGTGTCACTGTCTTATATGTTACTGCACTGATTGTCGATACCAATAATGTGTATATTTTAGAGGACCTCGCAAGAATAGCGCTTTCCTGCTAAAGATTGCGAGAACTAGGATATAAAAGCAGGTCTTGACCTGTAGAAGTAGTTCAGATCAGTTGTTCACTGTTTTTCTTTTTCTTCTCTATTCGCTCGCAATTTCTGTGTCGTTGCTTTTGGTCGATAAAGACGTCCTGTAGCCGTACTGTCATGGTCTGGGTAGTTATCGATCAAACTGTTAGCTTAGTTGGCTGGCATATCACTCAGCATACCACCACCAAGACAATTCATGTACCAGAGACCGCACCATGCGTCGTGCTGCTTTCATTTAATGATGCAGGCGTCACCAGATGCCGAGCAAGGAAGAAAACTTGTTCGGAACTTGTTGACAGAAAAATGAAAACTTTTAACAATGAAGAATAGTCAATGAAAAACAGAGGTATGAAACACACAGTTGAAGAGAAAGATTAGTTGCCTCAACTGGTGACTAATAATGGCGATAGTGATGTAGTCGATGAAGGTGAGGTTATTCAGGACAATATCGATCCAATCGTTGCTGAAAAGAGCGATGACATCGAGCCCTTGGACGATGAGGAGCTACTCATTGCTGCCGAGAGATGTCTGAAGGGAGAAATTCGCAATCCCGAGCCTGATCCCTAGAGGACTCCGTGGGGATCGTGCTAACGCTAGAGCGTGGGAAACTACGCAATTTTAATATACACGCTAGAGCTCCTAAAATCACGCAATTTTAATAAAGGTGGGTGCAATCCCATAGGGGAGTCCACCTTATGACGGGACTTGCGCTTTATCCCTCGCCTTCTTAGCCGGGAGATTTAAATGGTAATATCCCTGGAGCCTTTCCATTTCGTTATAATTTAATTTTATCCACTCTCTTTTGACAGGTGGTTATACCTTCACTGTAGGACATCAGGTAAGCATTGTTTTATGTTATGTTGCATATATTTATTCCAACTATTATTTACAACCGAATATAAGGTGGAACCCCCTTGGGATTGCACCTAAAGGTGTGATCCTAGGAGATCGAATTGACGAGCAATCGACTACTCCGACACCTGTTTAGTCTTTCAGAATCTGATGATACTGATCGATATGTCATTTCAAGAGAAAAGAATCGCCGCAAAAACTTTTTGCGTCTGACGCCTTACAGCCGCCGTCAACTCTATTGTTTTTAGCATTGCAAGAACCAAGACCATCACTATTCTATCTACGAGCTAACAGGAAAGAGTTAGGATACTCAAAGCAGAAATTGCAATGTCACAAGACAAGAAAGCTGAAGAAAAAGAGTATTTGAGACCCCCTCCCCTCAGAACGTTAGGCAACTTCATATACTATACATGGGTTTCTCCCTCGTACCTTACACAGATATTTTCGTCTCCTATGTTCCGTACGTGCAGCGCAGTCGGAGGAGGCGCGACTGTCGCGTGCACCCGATACCAGGTTCCTGGTTCGGATTTCCCGCCAGGCCAACCAAGCCTTCCATCCCTCCGGGGTCGGTGAATTGGTACCAGACTTGTCTGGGAAGGATAGAGCGCTGACTTGTTCATCGGCTGGCCACCGCAAGTCATTGTATGGCCAAATACGCATTCATGTCGCCTCCACGACATCCCGTAGAAGTAGAATGCGCTGGCGCATCCCAGAAGGGATTGAATAACGCCGTCCTTTATCCTTTATTTATGTTCCGTACAATAGCGACTTTCTTGCTACCACCTGCAACCTGTAGGATTAGAAAGACAATACGAAGTTTAGCTGATTAGCTGTAGGACTTATAGCAATGATATAAAAAAGCAGCTCAAGCCCTGTCACATTCTTGACGTCGTTTTTTTCATTGCACTTCATCATTTAGTCATTTTTAAGCATGAATTGGGATACTGTGTACCTGATCCAATTGAATTTCTTGGGTTTAGTCACGCAATTTTGAGATAAAAGATGTGATGGTTGGTGTTCTATGGCAATTTCACACTGAAGCATCCGCTCCGGGTCCGAAGGCGAGCTGAACAGCTTGCACGTCTTTCTTTAAGGCCGGCACCAGAGTTTTGCAGGTGCCGCGGACCCGCCATGACAACGGCGGGTGTTGCGGTGCTGCGACGGTTACTGTACGCAATACTGCGTACTTTTGCCGGCAGTTGCGACCTCTTGGAATGTCAAAGATGTAGTAAGCAAAACGCTTTTTCTTTTACGAAGAAGGATTTATAAGCCAAGTTAGGAGTTCTTGAATCTAAGCCCCGAAATCTAATAGAACATATCTTATAACTAACAGTTCTGTGCCATTTTGCGCTTGCTTTTACCATCTACCTTCTCTGAAAGTTCCTCGGTTGACAAGCAGCTCAAAAATAATGTGTAGTCTGCTCGACGAGACGGTTTCTACAGCCAAAGATAAAGCGGACTTGTTGGGACGAGTTTTCCAGAGAGTATGTACTAAAAATTATTTTGATGAAAATAGTTCTGTATTGAATGATATTGCAGATTTGCCGCGCTTTCCGCGCATGAGTTCCGCGCCATGGTTTCACCGAGACGATATAATTGAGGTGTTGGCTAAATGGCCGAAATCTTCGTCATTATCTCCGGATTACATTCCTCTAAGCTTCATAAAAAATGTTGCTCTTTACATTGCTTACCCACTGGAGCACATATTCAATTTGAGCTACACCAGAGCGGAAGTGCCTGCAAGGTGGAAGCACGCTTTTGTGACTCCCATCCTTAAGAAGGCCCCGCTAAATGATTGAAGAACTACCGGCCAATAATTATCACCTCAATCTTTGCAAGAACGTTTGAAAAAATACTTTAAAAGCACATCCTGAGTCATCTTGAGGCTCATGGCGTAATATCTGATAACCAATACGGTTTTCTCAAGGGCAGATCTGTAGAGACAGCCGTCCTTACCTCCTTGAATGACTGGTCAAGGGCTGTTGAAGTGAAGAGACGCGCAGATGTTGTGTATTTTGACTTTTCAAAGGCTTTTGACAAAGTGCCAGTCAAAAAATTAATGACCAAATTAGAGACAGTTGGGGTTCACCCCACAATTGTAAACTGGATCCGAGAATTTCTAACAGGAAGAACTTATCAGGTTAAGGTTAAGGACCAGTTTTCCGACGTCTTCTCAGCTTCAAGTGGTGTTCCGCAAGGAGGTGTTTTATCACCAATCTTATTCTTGTTATATACCTATGAACTCCCTAGTTGCATAACTAATTTGAGAGTCACTTGTAAAATGTATGCTGATGATGTAAAAATCTACAGAAGAATAGATGGTGCACAGGATTCAATGTCCCTCCAGACGGCAATAGATTTCATTAGTTCTTGGGCAGAAAGATAGGAGTTTCCGCTTGCAGCTAAAAAGACGCACTTTCTTATGTTCGGATCTAAGTATCATACCCAAACACCAACGTATCGAATTATTGGTCAGGCTCTGAAAAAAGTGGATGAAGCTCGTGACTTGGGTTATATTATTAGGTTGTAAAGAAATAAATGGCACTGAACCACTGTAAATTTAAACAGTTAATATCTCGGCTTGTAGGCGAATTTTTTATTCGAAATAAAAACCGTCTGATTCTACACATCTTTGCCAACGTGACACAAGCTTTTTCATCCAAGTAGCATAAAAATCAGAAGTTCTGGAATTCACGAAATCTTCGAAGGCACTTTCGGCATCCTGTTGGTATTTGAATATTTTCCCTACCAAGAAGATGCTTGAAGAAATGGTAGTCTGTTGGGGAGAGGTTGGGAGAAAACGGAGGATGTGGTAGAGTTTCAATGCTCAGCTCATTCAATTTCTGCAACGTCATTCGTGCTACATGGGGGCGAGCATTGTCGTGCAGAAGGAGAACTCGCCTTCGGTTTACCAAGGCCGGCCGGATATCCTTCAACTTTTTCATCATTTCTTCAATTTCAATGCATTTCTCTGCCGTGATGGATTCGCAAAAACCTTGGGGCTCTCATCGCTGTCCACCCACTGTGCCGATCGTCGCCTGTTGTCGTACATTATCCATTTCTCGTCACAAGTTACGATGCGATCAAGGAATGGGTCCGTTTCGTTCCGTAGAAGCAGTGCGGACGAGATCTCATATCGTCGGTTTCTTTGCTCCTCAGACAGCTCGTGAGGCACCCATCTTTCCAGCTTTTTGGTCTTTCCAATTTCCTTCAGATGCCGGGCAGCTGTGTTGTGACTGACGCCAAGAACCTTCGCTATCACCCTGGTACTTTTGTGTCGATCCTCCTCTACCACATCTCTCAGTTTGTCCTCATCAACATCACTATGCCTCCCACGACCTTCATGTTCTTCCAAGCTCTCATCTCCATTCCGGAACTTCTGATACCAACGATACGCCGTCCGAATTGTGGAACATCCTTGACCGAATGCGGCGTTGAACTTCTCGTCCGCCTCCTTAGCTGTAGTGCCCAGCTTGAATTCATACAAGTAAATGCCTCGGATTACCCTTTTGTCCATCTGCAAAAAAGTCAATAAAACTCTAAAGTTTTCCCACTTTTAAATAGAAAATTTGGTACTCGCCGGTAGAGTAAAGCTTGCGCTTCTAGATGATATGCCACATGTTACGGTTTGTTCTTGATCAAACGCGTAAAGACGCGCCAAAAAATAGCGCGAGCCAGTGTCATTTAATTCGTTACAACCTAATATAACGAGTGATTTGTCTTTTTCAAAGCACTGCAAACTTTTGGTGAATAAAGCAAGTTTCCGTGTCTATAACCTGTGCAGGGCTTTGAAATCCTGTATTCCCGAGATCTACACACGCTCTTTCAAAAGCTATGTTCGACCTATCGTTGAAACTGGAACTACAGTATTCAATCTATCTAGAAATAGGGATATCGATCTTTTGGAAAGCGTCCAAAATAGCTTCACGAGGAGCTCATGATAAGATGTTTTTCAGTGGATTATAGCTTGATTCCAAATGGTTCCCAACGGTCTGAGTTCTTTGGTCTTCCATCATTGAAGAACAGAAGGAAAACTGCTAATATTGTCATGGTGTATAAAATTCTGTCCAGAAAGTTATCAATTAATCCGGAAGATTTCTTTGAAGGGATGCTAACAAAATCTGTAGGAGGAAAGCTTAAGCTTCGAGTGTCGATATTTAGGTCACGGATTAGGTCAGATTTTCTCACCTACATGGTTCTCAAAGAATTCAACCTGCTGCTTGGCAAGTGCGAAGATTTGACGAGACTGTCTGTGCACGTGTTTAGAAAGTCTACTACATGTTGAATTCCGTGAAGTGCTCGAAGATATGCTACTACTCATGCATCGTTTAACAGGGATTGTTGATTGTTATGTTTTGTGCTAGGAATATTTTTGTTCGTTCCCTTTTTAACATCATCGATGCTAGACTTTGTTCCACACCATAAATAAATAAATTAATTAATTAATTAATTAAAATGGGTCCTTTACGACAATAGGAAGTGGATAGTGGGTTATGGGTCTTGTCTGGGTGGATAAGAATGCTCTTCCAACATCCTTTTCTAAACCCGACCTTCACCCTAAAAAAGTAATGTTTACTTTGTGTTGCGTTGTAGAGGTGTAATCCATTACAGCCTTTTGCAACCAGCTCAGGCAGTCACAACAGGGTCTTGGTGCTGTAATTAAGACCTAATGTATGAGGAATTGCAAGAATTTTGGCCGGCAGTGGTTAATAGGGGAGGGCCGCTTGTGTTGCAGGACAACGCAAGGCAACACACCTCACAAATCACTCGGTCAGAATTACTAAGTAAAGAAGTTCTCTCTCACCCACAATATTTATCTGACCCTTACCCTACTGTCTATTACATTTTCCAAGCTTTTGATTCTCATTTGCGTTAAAAACAATTCACCAATTTCATCGATTTTGAATGTGCCTCCTTGATTAACATTAACATTAATATTTATTACATGCGCAAGAACATGTAGAGATAACAACACAAAGACATGAGACAAAACAAACTGAAACAAGCTGAATATTTAAGATGTGTAAGAGATTAAGAAGGAAAAAGAGAACTAACCACTGGTGTTTCCTTCGCAGGTAGCGGTACCCATCTCTTTTCAAAGCAGAGAAGGATTTAGATAGCTTCATTCGTTTGCACAATTTCAAATAATCTGAGACAGCTCTAAATGAAAAGAACGAACTTTTAAGGCTCGTTCTAGGGTTACCGAGAAATAACTTGGTGTTATGGCCGCGGGTAGAAGAGGCAACGAATTTGAAAAAGTCTCCAACTTTCAAATCGACAACGCCATTAATGATTTTGTAAACCGTCAAAATATCGTTACGCCTCCTCCTCAGATGTAAACTATGCAAACTAAGCATCTTATTCTTTACTATTCCACGTGGTATACTGTTTAATGTAAAACCAAGAGCTCAAATGAATACTTTTCTTGTAAAACTATGTTGAACCTTCTCCAGTCTCTCCACAATAGATTTTTTAATAGGAAAGAAAACACAGGTTCCATACTCAAGAGTAAAACGAACAAAAATTTTGTACGCTTTAATTAACAGCGAAGGGTCGTTTGTACTAATAGCTTTGAATAGAAGGAAGAGTCTTTGATCAGCTTTATTAGCAATTTGTTTGAAGTTATCGTCGAAACTCAACTTGGAGTCTAAGTAAAACTAACCCATTGATCTGGTAGGGAGCTTTGCAGATGCTCCCCAGATGGAAGACTTTAGTTTTTTCAAGCGAAAGAGTTGCCCACTCAGTTCCACTCAGTTGCCCATATAGCAACAGCACTAATAGCTTCCTGAACTTTCGCGTCATGCTCGTGCACGACTCTGCTGAAGATCTTAAGGTCATCAGCAAACATCTTTCAAGAAACACCAGTTTGTTCAACAAGCATAGGAAGATCGTTTACATAAATGTTAAATAGCGTTGGGGACAGAACCCCACCCTGAGGTACTCCACTGGGAGCCGATCTTACAGTGATAACCGTCCTTTTATCCGAACATTAAATGTACGGTCACGCGAGAATTCCTTAATCCATTCTCTTATTCTAGGATGCAGCCCTACTATCTGGAGCTTATCCAACAGACTGCTATGTGGGACCCTATCAAATGCCTTTTGAAAATCGAAATAAATTACATCTAAGTTAGCTTTATCTTCTAACATCGACGTCCACTCATTCAGTGCCTCAAGCATATGTGTTTCGTTTGACTTGTGTCTTTCCTAAACTCATGCTGATTCGACGACAAAATCTTGTGGGAATCAAGATGCTCAGTGATACCCTTTTCAAAAAATTTTCAAAGAGCCTACAGAAAACTGACGTTATACTCACAGGTCTGTAGTTGAAAGGATTAGTATGCGGAGACCTCTTAGGTATCGGTGTCACAAACGAGTGCTTCTATTTCTTAGGAACTTCTGCACGAAGAAGGCTAAGGTTAAACAGGAGTTCCAGGGGCGATGCAATACAAGCAGAAATTTTCTTTATAACCTTAAGAGGTACTCCATCAGGCGTCACTGAGGTAGAGTTAGGCCAACTATCGAGGATTTTTAAAATGTCATTTTTATGAAAACAGGGAAAGTCGCGCATCTGATGGAAAATGTTCGCAGCGACGGGAACAGAGCCACTATTATCATCTCCCTTGTAAACACCTTCAAAAACATTAGCCAATTCTTCAGCCTTATCAAATTCTGACACTACATACAGTTGATCCATCAGGTTTATGCAGATACAACACTCCACCCCTGCGATTAATCCTGGATTTGATAAACCTGAAGAAGGAGCACTTACTGTTTGATTGAATCACTTTTTCTCCACTGATCTGTTAAATTTTAAAAGTTTTTTGACGAATTTTTCAGATAATTTCTTATACGTCTTCCAAGCCTACCCTGAAATATTGATTACTGCTAATCTATACGCCTTTAACTTAGCTCCATGACACATGATAAGAAAACTGGGAAACCGATTTCGAGTATGCAAAAATCTTCGTAGAGGCAATGCAGTGATATGGTATGATGCAGTATAAAAATAAACATTTCATACATTTCATCAACACCACCTGCACCTCGGAAGGGTCCTAGACAATCTATATTGTTTAAATAAGTACTGATTGTATCATAGTCAGCATTGACGAAATCCCTTCTGTAAGTAATCCTCGGATGGTCGAAGGATGAGTTCACATGGAAAGTGATGATGGCATGATCACTTGAACCTAGCGGTGCATCAATTTCAACTTTGTTGACTACACCAGCGACTACACCAGTGATTTAGTTCATTCCTGTGATCTCAGCCTTTAAGGTAAAAGATTAAGTTTATAACCTGTTCGTTCGCAAAGAAATATAAATTCTGGCGGTTTTTACTTCGACTAATAAAGTCGTGTTTAGGCTGAGTTGTAGCAGTGTCGGCGGCTCCGCGACAACTCGTCCGCGCCGCGGCTTCCACCACAGTGGCAGCGTGGGTCCCACTGTGGCGGGAGCGATATGGACGAATTCTCGGGGTGCTGCCGCAAGATTCTGTAGAGGCCCTAACGGGCGGGCTTGGTTGCAGTGGTGCACTGCCTGCAGCTGCGCTCATAGAGAAGGAAATTTTACGTGATCAAATTCCTTCCGCCTTACTTGTAAAACCAAAGACACATGTGTATTGTACTCCCTGAAACGTTGTAGTTATAAACGCAAAAGGCTGTAATGGATTACACCTCTACAACGCAACACAAAGTAAACATTACTTTTTTAGGGTGAAGGTCGGGTTTAGAAAAGGATGTTGGAAGAGCATTCTTATCCACCCAGACAAGACCCATAACCCACTATCCACTTCCTATTGTCGTAAAGGACCCATTTTAATTAATTAATTTATTTATTTATTTATTTATGGTGTGGAACAAAGTCTAGCATCGATGATGTTAAAAAGGGAACGAACAAAAATATTCCTAGCACAAAACATAACAATCAACAATCCCTGTTAAACGATGCATGAGTAGTAGCATATCTTCGAGCACTTCACGGAATTCAACATGTAGTAGACTTTCTAAACACGTGCACAGACAGTCTCGTCAAATCTTCGCACTTGCCAAGCAGCAGGTTGAATTCTTTGAGAACCATGTAGGTGAGAAAATCTGACCTAATCCGTGACCTAAATATCGACACTCGAAGCTTAAGCTTTCCTCCTACAGATTTTGTTAGCATCCCTTCAAAGAAATCTTCCGGATTAATTGATAACTTTCTGGACAGAATTTTATACACCATGACAATATTAGCAGTTTTCCTTCTGTTCTTCAATGATGGAAGACCAAAGAACTCAGACCGTTGGGAACCATTTGGAATCAAGCTATAATCCACTGAAAAACATCTTATCATGAGCTCCTCGTGAAGCTATTTTGGACGCTTTCCAAAAGATCGATATCCCTATTTCTAGATAGATTGAATACTGTAGTTCCAGTTTCAACGATAGGTCGAACATAGCTTTTGAAAGAGCGTGTGTAGATCTCGGGAATACAGGATTTCAAAGCCCTGCACAGGTTATAGACACGGAAACTTGCTTTATTCACCAAAAGTTTGCAGTGCTTTGAAAAAGACAAATCACTCGTTATATTAGGTTGTAACGAATTAAATGGCACTGGCTCGCGCTATTTTTTGGCGCGTCTTTACGCGTTTGATCAAGAACAAACCGTAACATGTGGCATATCATCTAGAAGCGCAAGCTTTACTCTACCGGCGAGTACCAAATTTTCTATTTAAAAGTGGGAAAACTTTAGAGTTTTATTGACTTTTTTGCAGATGGACAAAAGGGTAATCCGAGGCATTTACTTGTATGAATTCAAGCTGGGCACTACAGCTAAGGAGGCGGACGAGAAGTTCAACGCCGCATTCGGTCAAGGATGTTCCACAATTCGGACGGCGTATCGTTGGTATCAGAAGTTCCGGAATGGAGATGAGAGCTTGGAAGAACATGAAGGTCGTGGGAGGCATAGTGATGTTGATGAGGACAAACTGAGAGATGTGGTAGAGGAGGATCGACACAAAAGTACCAGGGTGATAGCGAAGGTTCTTGGCGTCAGTCACAACACAGCTGCCCGGCATCTGAAGGAAATTGGAAAGACCAAAAAGCTGGAAAGATGGGTGCCTCACGAGCTGTCTGAGGAGCAAAGAAACCGACGATATGAGATCTCGTCCGCACTGCTTCTACGGAACGAAACGGACCCATTCCTTGATCGCATCGTAACTTGTGACGAGAAATGGATAATGTACGACAACAGGCGACGATCGGCACAGTGGGTGGACAGCGATGAGAGCCCCAAGGTTTTTGCGAATCCATCACGGCAGAGAAATGCATTGAAATTGAAGAAATGATGAAAAAGTTGAAGGATATCCGGCCGGCCTTGGTAAACCGAAGGCGAGTTCTCCTTCTGCACGACAATGCTCGCCCCCATGTAGCACGAATGACGTTGCAGAAATTGAATGAGCTGAGCATTGAAACTCTACCACATCCTCCGTTTTCTCCCAACCTCTCCCCAACAGACTACCATTTCTTCAAGCATCTTGGCGACTTCTTGGTAGGGAAAATATTCAAATACCAACAGGATGCCGAAAGTGCCTTCGAAGATTTCGTGAATTCCAGAACTTCTGATTTTTATGCTACTTGGATGAAAAAGCTTGTGTCACGTTGGCAAAGATGTGTAGAATCAGACGGTTTTTATTTCGAATAAAAAATTCGCCTACAAGCCGAGATATTAACTGTTTAAATTTACAGTGGTTCAGTGCCATTTATTTCTTTACAACCTAATAATATAACCCAAGTCACGAGCTTCATCCACTTTTTTCAGAGCCTGACCAATAATTCGATACGTTGGTGTTTGGGTATGATACTTAGATCCGAACATAAGAAAGTGCGTCTTTTTAGCTGCAAGCGGAAACTCCTATCTTTCTGCCCAAGAACTAATGAAATCTATTGCCGTCTGGAGGGACATTGAATCCTGTGCACCATCTATTCTTCTGTAGATTTTTACATCATCAGCATACATTTTACAAGTGACTCTCAAATTAGTTATGCAACTAGGGAGTTCATAGGTATATAACAAGAATAAGATTGGTGATAAAACACCTCCTTGCGGAACACCACTTGAAGCTGAGAAGACGTCGGAAAACTGGTCCTTAACCTTAACCTGATAAGTTCTTCCTGCTAGAAATTCTCGGATCCAGTTTACAATTGTGGGGTGAACCCCAACTGTCTCTAATTTGGTCATTAATTTTTTGACTGGCACTTTGTCAAAAGCCTTTGAAAAGTCAAAATACACAACATCTGCGCGTCTCTTCACTTCAACAGCCCTTGACCAGTCATTCAAGGAGGTAAGGACGGCTGTCTCTACAGATCTGCCCTTGAGAAAACCGTATTGGTTATCAGATATTACGCCATGAGCCTCAAGATGACTCAGGATGTGCTTTTAAAGTATTTTTTCAAACGTTCTTGCAAAGATTGAGGTGATAATTATTGGCCGGTAGTTCTTCAATCATTTAGCGGGGCCTTCTTAAGGATGGGAGTCACAAAAGCGTGCTTCCACCTTGCAGGCACTTCCGCTCTGGTGTAGCTCAAATTGAATATGTGCTCCAGTGGGTAAGCAATGTAAAGAGCAACATTTTTATGAAGCTTAGAGGAATGTAATCCGGAGATAATGACGAAGATTTCGGCCATTTAGCCAACACCTCAATTATATCGTCTCGGTGAAACCATGGCGCGGAACTCATGCGCGGAAAGCGCGGCAAATCTGCAATATCATTCAATACAGAACTATTTTCATCAAAATAATTTTTAGTATATACTCTCTGAAAAACTTGTCTCAACAAGCCCGCTTTATCTTTAGCTGTAGAAACACATTTGTCGACCAGGCTGGGAACTACATTATCTCCCCAGTGCGAGCTCGAATAAGCCTATAAAAGGCTATCTTGTCTGCAGAAGTGGTGACTTTCCTTTCTATGTAGACGTTGTAGCGATGCAAAGCCTTACTAAGTTTTGCGGACCAAAACTTGTACGAAGACCAGTCTTCAGGTTTATCAGTTGAACATGGCTTTTTTAAGTAGTGAAAACGGCGGAAAATCATTCTTTTAAGATGGATAGGGTAATTTTCCCCGTCGTCATTTAGCTGTCTCATAGGTTCATACAATTCAATTGTGTGATGGAGAATTGCGAGCAGGGTTTCATAGTGTTGATCAACGGTGCCTTCGGAGTTCACTGTACCGATCCAGTCAATATCCGTTAGGTACTTACCAATTTGGGAATAATCAGCTTTGTTGAAGTCTCGTACCCATGTAACCTCCTTAACCTTAGGCTTCAAGTCTAACTCATACGTTATTGTAGCATGGTCGCTAGTACCGATAGGAGGCCCTACTTGCACGTTGCTGATGAAACCTTACTGGTTACATAAAATTAGATCCAGAACTGAATTTCGCCTTGTGGGCGAGTATACTAACTGCTGAAAACCGTGGGTTTCAAAAACCTGAGAAAAGTTTCTAGCTGCATGACTGCTTTGATAAGACTTAAGAACAGGGAGATTGAAATATTTGCAGTTATAGCACGACTTAAAAAAGGCTCATTTCTAAAGCGAACTAGCAGGTAGGAGCAAGTGTCGAAATGTGCCAGACGCTGCTCATCGGTCAGCTCATGAGGCACCTACTTCGACATCTTCTTCGCTTACCGATTCTCGCCAAATCTCTTACTGTCGTACTATAACGTACGCCAAGGTGCTCTGCTAACGCACGTGCATTCGTCTCTGGATTTGCTTCGACGGTTCTCCCTAAAATTTTGTCGTCAAGCGACGACCTACGCCCGCGACCCGGTTTTTCTTCGGGATCAAAATCACCAGAGGCGAATTTTCGGAAGCAGAGGCTCACGTTCGTTTGCAAGTACAGTCCGTATCAAAAGCGCTGCTAAGGTTACGGGATGCCTCTGCCGCAGAATGCCCCAATTTAAAATCGTAAACCATGACGACTTGATAGTCGCGTCGGTTCATGGTTTTAGGGAGTCCTGGAAAAGGTCAGCTAGAAAAGTTAGAACGACATCTGAAAGAGCAGGACAAAACCTACCGAACGGTTAAGGTGGCTTTCCCTGAGACGGAGTGATTTCGGGTAAAAAAGTATTTGTTTATACACCTACCTCGAAGCGGCCAGCATAATATTACTACTATTACTGGTATACTAGTACTAGTACCATGCTACCACTACATTAGTTTTGACATTATAATATAAAACAAGGAACACAAGGTTTCTATACGCCAATGTTGATTTTAAGAAAAGACGCGATGGATACAACTGATAAATGGTCGAAAAGAGTGAGACAAGAAGAATCGCCCATTTTCGATAAATCTTGGCACAGCGTTGTTTAACCGTTACAGTATTCTTGTTATAGCCGTTCACCAAGATTGTTATCAAGTTTTCATTCGTCTTAAAATAAATGAAGTAGGGGAACCGTTCCTTCTCCAGTTCCATGAAAAGGAGTGAGTGGTGCCAGGCCAATAATCATGAATGGCGCGTATAGTAACTGCCCTCAGTGATTTCAAATGCTTCAATGAGCATTCACTATTATTTTGTCAGTGCCTAAATTAGACTACGAGACAATTTACTCAATCTTATATTGGGTGTGTGGAGCAAATTAAGCAAGAGCACCAGACCTTTTTCCGCTCCGGAGTTGCGTAATATTGTTATGGTTTAGCAAACCTACAGATCCACACTGTACGCTTCGGCAAGCATTAGCTGCCGCCACCTTTTCATGAGTTTCTCACCCGCGAGACATCGGGATAGGCAAAAAATAGTGCATTTACAGTTCACCTACAGTGTCTTCCTCGTTGAAAACAGAAAGTGCACGACGTCTCCTTCGAATTCTAGAAGGACCGTGCTCGCGGTCTCATTCTTGTTCCTCCGCTCTGGTAGCCCTCCTTTAGTTGTACAATTACTTTTATACGGATTATTAAATAAATATGGGGGATTTTGTGTCAGAGGCGACGGAAGCCACACACTGTATGAGCATTTAATTTTAACTCAGTCCCACGTTACCTTTACTTTTAATTTAAATTTACTCCGCTTTATCAAAATTTTAAAACGATTGGAGCTCGGACTGTCATTTACGGCCGGTTCTTTTTGAAAGTTCAGACTTTATACAAATGAGTTTCAATGAAATCTTTCTAGTTTGTTCTAGAACTAGGGATTCTGTTTGGTAGCATGGATTAAAAAAAGATATGGGCTGTAGCTCCATAAAATAACAGTAGCTGGCATTTCTAACAAAGGGAGAACACGTTTGTCCCGCATGTTGTTATCGATTATACGATAGCACAAAGTGTAATGCTGCAGTAGCTACCAGACGGACATTGAGCGCAGGGCAAGTCTTTCTTGCAGAGCTGACCATCGACGATGTTGCCCCTAAAAAGAAGATCAAGGCGCTTCTCTGTTGCCCGTCATTAGTGAATGATGCAGTTTACCCAGGACGATAATGGCAGACAACAAAGAAGTTTTCACCGCAACTTGCAACGCCACACCCTAGTTTAGTCGTTGTTGCCCAGGCCATTCAAATTGATCCGTGTGTGGAGTATTTGACGGTCTTGTTTTATCAAGTTTTTGGAGAGTAGATGAGTGGAACTCCATACATGCTCGAGCAAGGTAGAACTCTATTTCTCGGCTCGCTCAACGAAGGTCTCCTTTAACCATCTCTAGATCCTTTAATGCCGGATTTATCTACAACGGATAAAGGACTAAAGTGTTTTCGAGTGTTGCGAGAAGTGCATTACGCAGGCTGAAACGGCACGCAATTACTACCACCTATAGGAAAGTGAGAATCACATGGTACATCTCGAATCGGCTATCACTACCTTGCGATAAATCCGTGAAACTCTTCATGGAGCCTCGCAAAGCTAACTCTAATACGCTCCAAGACTTAGCTGCGATTGGGAAGTATTACTCTACGATTAACCAAGCATTCGCGGATAGCTTCCATACGACGTGCCCATTAAATTGAAGGTATCGGTTGAAGGCAAGGTAGGGAGATACTCATGGTTAATAATTCATGATTCTCTACCGCGGTTCAAGCTCCGATTCGGATTGAGATAAAAAAGAAAAACGTTAAGATTAGAAGTTGAAAATCCGGTGAATTTGTAGTTTCCTAAAAGCCGTCTATGGTTCAGCGCCTTGTGAGCAGAGAGAAGAATTTTGTGCTTCTGCTTTTTAAAGTGAGCTATAAGGCAGTGGCGACATTTTCTAGGATACTCTCTATTTCTAGAATAATATAGAGTGCACTGCATCTTTTGACAGCACCAAAACTTTTTTCTATAAAGAACATTGAAGATTGCCGGTTCTTCATTTTCTTCATACGGACTCTTTTTAATTTTGGTTCAGCGTCGCTAGTAGTGCCATTTACCATCTGGTTTTGCAGCACTTGCCATGTAACGGGAGATTAGTCCTGACATCGAGCTCACAATGATTTCATAACGTATTCGCTTAATTTATCGGTGCGAAAGTGTTGAAAAGATATGATAGTCAAATTCAAAAATAAGAATGTGAATTTACATGCCATTGTGATGTGGTAAGTATGCCATATGACCACTTATGACTCTGTTGATTCGCAAGGTTAAGCAGTAAGTAAGCACTTTTCTCTCTGAAAGCAATGGTATAAATTTATATACTGAAAGAGGATGAAGGTACGTATTTGCTTGCTATAAAAAACGAAAACAAACTCTCTTTTTTGGTGGCGCAATCCATGGATCGTTTTCTCCGAAACCATGTTTGAATCTCTTATCTTGTTACAAGTTACGGTTTACAATTTACGATTTACGACGGTTTTGTCGTAATTACGATTTATGATTTACGAAATTTCGGATTTCATTTACGCACACCCTTGACTAGCTCTACAGCAGTAAGTGGTGGAGATACGATCTAACACAGGAGCTTCCATCTTTGACACAAATGCCACATCGAGAACTGGAGCTAGCCATACAGACAACTGTTTTATCGTTTGTCCCCTCGAATGTACATCAACTTCACACCGAAGAAACCGAAGGAGAACTGGCTCGCATTTCTCAATATGCAGGTTCCTTTTTCTGAGGGAGTTTGCCGAGCCAGGTGGTATCGGAAGCCGACAAGCACAACCATCATTGTTCGCTGCGCATCAGCTCACCCTTTCAGTATGAAAAAGCCGCTGTTCAGAACATGGTTCGCACTGCACGAGCTGGTTCTTCTGAAACCATGGAAAGGTCCTACTCTGTGGATATGATGCGCCACATCGCGGTTCAGAATGGATATGCTCCCACTGGCAGGGCTAGTGGCCAGAGACGACAGCCAATAACCGTTGAAGGATTGCAGCGAAAACGGTCAAAAGTCACACGCTGTGTCCCATTCATCTTAGATGCTCCGACGGCAGTCAAACGTAGCAATGTTAGGAATGCTGAAATGTAAGAGATGTGAAGGTACTGGCAGTACGTGGGGAAAGAGGCAGACCCCTGTGCGTCAGGATTAAGGAGCACTTCGACGGGTTGCGCTGGTCCCATGCCTCCACCCTCATGGGCGAGCACAGGGTACGGCGGTACACGAAGAGCTGTTTCGGTGTGGAGGTCAAGATCTTTGCGTGTGAAGATGAGATTTTGGCGCAGCGGATTCTCAATGCGCTGTACATTGCGACGAATTCCCCTCCAGACGCGTGCTTGGCTGTGAGCCAAGAGCTGGCGCCGTACGTCATCCTCTGCGGATTTCTACCCGTTGTCTAGAACCGTTATTTGGAGTGCTGATTACAAATATGTATAAAGATCGCTTTGTTTGCTACGGCACGTGATCGTAGCTATAGCGGTGGCTACTTCTTACGCTCATGACAGGTTA
The DNA here is from genome assembly GCA_947396885.1 of Heligmosomoides polygyrus polygyrus. Classification (NCBI taxonomy): domain Eukaryota; kingdom Metazoa; phylum Nematoda; class Chromadorea; order Rhabditida; family Heligmosomidae; genus Heligmosomoides; species Heligmosomoides polygyrus. The sequence continues at coordinate 89,382,075 of OX377203.1, read as the reverse complement.
CTCCTACTTACCACAATCTACCGTACTCCACCGTAAAAAAGGGCAGACTTCATATCATTATCGGCAGCCCAAACAGCCAACACAGATGCGAAATCGCTCACACTCACACCCTTCCTAACCTTTCATCAGATAACGTAAACTCTACAGCATTTATTAAGATAAGTATTAATAAGTAATAAGTATTAGTAATCGGATATAATTTTTGTGATCTGCACAGCAAATAACCTCCCCAAAAGAGGATTGGGCAAAAATTTGTTTCAACTTCTGAAATCGTAAAGTACAATAGCGCGAAAAACTAATACATATGTAATTTGTCAGGTAATGTCAGTGCTGTCATGATGTGGAAGATCTCAGCCAATGCGATGAAGCTGTTACTCATACAGTACCGGACGCGTCTTTTGAATAGACGCCGAAAAATCGCACTTTTGCGGTTTTTGCGTCTTTTTGCTATAACTCGCCAAAAATCATCCATTTGAAAAACCAAGAGTATATTTGAGCTCAGAAGATCGAGCTATATCGTTCGGTATATACATTTTATACGAAAGATCAAAAATGGCCGAAATTGAAAACTTGCGCTCCATTGAGAAGGCCTGCCGCGGATGAGTTGTCGGCCGCAAGGTGTCGAAAACCGTCGCATGCTCACAATTCCTCGAATTTGAGGTTTGTTGAGAGACGGTTGGTACCGTTCGATTCGTCTCGTCGAGATGTACACAACAATGTATACAGCTTCGCCAAAGCATCGCATTTTCACAGTGGTTGGTCAAAGATGACTGGAGGAGGCTTTTTGCCACTGGCGAAGCTTATATTCCAGGACTTTCATGTTTTCAAGCATGGCGTAAAGTGTTTTGTCATGCCAGAAATTCTCTGAGAATGCGCCGTGCACAATGCATATAGGATCGAACCTATCAATTGAGATGCGACAGTTTGTAGAATGAGCATTTAGAGAGTTTTATGAGAAATTCTAAGCCGCCCTACTTAGAAATTGCAGTACTCTGTTCCGGCGAGACTTTGGAGTGCGCTGTGCACAGTGTATATAGGATCAAACCCATCAATCGACTGGGCGCGACAGCTCGCAAATTGCACCGCGGGCGTGTTCTGAGCGCAATAACTCTGTCAAGTCCTTTCTTTCCGGCTACAAGTTGTGGACCTCGTAGGCAGCAGAAAGTTCAAGAAGCGCGCTGAAACATAGCGACCCAGCTTAAGACTGGACAAAGTTAAAGCGGTGCGAAAATGCAGGCAAACCTTGTGTGACACGATTTTTTCGAGTTCAGTCGACTACTGCAGGAAGACGAGGCAAGCTAATGACATTCAAATGCATGGCGAGCACACGACTGAAAGCACTTAACGATGACATGCTAGCAGCAGTGCCGAGAACTGTTATCTGGGCGAGTAAGGGCACGGAGAGCATAGACCGTTGTTGTGCTAACTTGCACACGCGGGCGTGTTCGGAGCGCGATAACTCTGTCAGAGGTGCTTGAGATGCTCCGAGAACATGCAAGTCCTGGAATATAAGCTTCTCCAGGAGCAAAAAGTTTGCTCCAGTTATCTTTAACCACCACTGCGAAAATGCGGCGGTTTGGCGGATTTGTATGCATGGCTTGTACATCTCGGCGAGACTAATCGAACGGTACCAACCGTTTCTCAACAAACCTCAAATTAGAGGAACTGTGAGCGAGTTATAGCAAAAAGACGCAAAAACCGCAAAAGTGCGGTTTTTTCGGCGTCTATTCAAAAGACGCGTCCGGTACTGTAGGCTTTCATACTGTAATCGGCTATATTCTTTTGTGCCTTTTATGCACCTGTGTACAGTTCCGCTGAAATTCTTTCGTAAACATTCCACAACTTTTCGCGCTTTCCACATTTTGGTTATCAGCAGTGAATCATGAAATGTCGACAAAGAGGAGTAGTAGAAACAGCACAGCACCCCAAAAAGGCCTAGAGATAACGTTTTTCTATAGGTATTAGATACTAGGGTGGATGTGCAAAATATAGCATAGAGCAGGAATCGAACCTCCAATGTTTCCTTTATGATACAGAACCTACACCACGATGCTAATGCAGCGCCCTTAAGCGGTGAGTTCCTGTCAGCGGAGTCCTAACTGCTGTTAGTAATACGGAGCTTTCAGTGGTTCCTACTCATATGCCTTGCGGATTCGGCAAAGGCGAAACATGATTTGTTACTACCTGGAGGATGTAGACTCTTCCTGTAGTATTCGTTCTTGCCGCTCCGATTACGGTTGGGACAGTTTCCTTGTAAGCTAGGAAGAAACGAAAATCGTACACTTTGAAGTACAACGCAATTGCTTTTGACTCAGCCTAATAATAGAAGATCCTATTTTGTTAAACCATTCTATAGATTGTTGAACCATTCTAGCAAACCTTCTGTAACTATGCATATCCGTTGCCTTTATTCTTATTCTGTCGTTTATGCCCTTGTTAGCAGGACATATCTGGTTGACTCCTAGAAGATCTGCGTTGACTAATAAGGAAAAATGACAAGCTTCACCACCCAGTGACTTCAATCTGTTTTAAGGTGACATCGACTCATCAACAAACTGTTTGAAATGTTTACCTGACACTGGATTAGATATTGTTATAGTAGACGTTGTCCGGGTGACCGTAGTGCTTGCAAAAGAAATAGGGGTTGAAGTTGGAACAGATGTCGTTGAGACATTTGCTGCAACGCAAAGACCCTCTAACATAACACATGATGATGCAGGGTACGCCGTACAATTGGCGACACTGGTACATGGACTGCCGACCTCGTACACTTCGTCTCCATCTTTTAAAGGGCTTAGTATCATGTGGTGAATATAAATACGACGTAAATATACTTCATTTGCCTAAAAACGTACGGTTGTTCATAAACACATACCACAGTAGCAATAATTCCACCACCACATTCCTGTGCAGAGCATCCCATACATAACGATTTTGTGTTCAAAATCTGTCACAGCAGTTTTGTTCGTTCTCTATTCCTTACCCTGATCACCAACGTTTGAGAGGGCTTCAATTTCCGTGTTAAATTTGTTCGCTTCCAATATTTTTCCTGATTCAGATTGCCAACTGAGCGCTGCGCTTCTGATGACATTGAAGTATGTAGTGCCATTGTTATAAGGAAATCTGTAAATGCTAAAGTTCTGTGAAAGTGTCAAAGAGACTAAGATGACTAACGCTGCGAAATTCATGGCGTGGTTATCCGGAGCTTTTGTAGGAGGTGACTGTTGGCATCCCTGCGCATATTTGTCGGTAATTTTTTTGTAGTCGCAGTTGTGCTTCTGAAAAATTACAATAACAGATTCATCAGAAAAAAACTTGTCTTATACATGTTTAGTCCTTCTTGGGCAGTCTTGTCCAAAGGTACTAAAAAGTGGTACTCAATAGACATGGGCCGTGGTAATGGGCTGCGGAATTGCTACACTTACTGAGATTAGTGGGACGAAACGGCAACCACCCAAGTTATATTATAGGCTACCAAATAGAAAATAATATTCTGCGATCCTCAATTTCTGGTCAAGTGGCAGTACGTGCCAGTGTGTGTGTGGAATACTTGAAATGTTAGTTGGTGAGTAAAAGCAAATTCCTTTTCATCCAATTTTTCCAATTTCTTCCCGATCCTTGGAGTCGTTAAGTACAGTAATTCTGACAGACCTCCAGTCAACGCCTAACGAAAACGGTCAAGACATAGAATACTTTCATTTTGTATGCAAACGAAAATCACCTATTCTTCCCAATTGCCAATTGAATGTGTGTATTAGGTTGTAACGAATTAAATGGCACTGGCTCGCGCCATTTTTTGGCGCGTCTTTACGCGTTTGATCAAGAACAAACCGTAACATATCGCAAATTATTTAGAAGCGCAAACTTTGCTCTACCGGTGTGTACCAAAGTTTCTATGTAAAAGTGGGAAAACTTCAGAGTTTTATTGACTTTTTTGCAGATGGACAAAAGGGTAATCCGAGGCATTTACTTGTATGAATTCAAGCTAGGCACTACAGCTAAGGAGGCGGACGAGAAGTTCAACGCCGCATTCGGTCAAGGATGTTCCACAATTTGGACGGCGTATCGTTGGTATCAGAAGTTCCGGAATGGAGATGAGAGCTTGGAAGAACATGAAGGTCGTGGGAGGCATAGTGATGTTGATGAGGACAAACTGAGAGATGTGGTAGAGGAGGATCGACACAAAAGTACCAGGGTGATAGCGAAGGTTCTTGGCGTCAGTCACAACACAGCTGCCCGGCATCTGAAGGAAATTGGAAAGACCAAAAAGCTGGAAAGATGGGTGCCTCACGAGCTGTCTGAGGAGCAAAGAAACCGACGATATGAGATCTCGTCCGCACTGCTTCTACGGAACGAAACGGACCCATTCCTTGATCGCATCGTAACCTGTGACGAGAAATGGATAATGTACGACAACAGTCGACGATCGGCACAGTGGGTGGACAGCGATGAGAGCCCCAAGGTTTTTGCGAAGCCGGAATTGCACCAAAAGAAAGTAATGGTGACAGTATGGTGGTGTTCGCTGGGAGTTATTCACCACAGCTTCCTCCCTCCCGGTGAATCCATCACGGCAGAGAAGTACTGCATTGAAATTGAAGAAATGATGAAAAAGTTGAAGGATATCCGGCCGGCCTTGGTAAACCAAAGGCGAGTTCTCCTTCTGCACGACAATGCTCGCCCCCATGTAGCACGAATGACGTTGCAGAAATTGAATGAGCTGAGCATTGAAACTCTACCACATCCTCCGATTTCTCCCGACCTCTCCCCAACAGACTACCATTTCTTCAAGCATCTTGGCGACTTCTTGGTAGGGAAAATATTCAAATACCAACAGGATGTCGAAAGTGCCTTCGAAGATTTCGTCAATTCCAGAACTTCTGATTTTTATGATACTGGGATAAAAAAGCTTGTGTCACGTTGGCAAAGATGTGTAGAATCAGAAGGTTTTTATTTCGATTAACATGATTGCCTACAAGCCGAGATATTAACTATTTAAATTTACAGTGGTTCAGTGCCATTTATTTCGTTACAACCTAATATTATGAACGCTGTTGGTTTGCGCGTTTATTTTGTGTTAATATCGTATCATCCAGGTTAAAATAAGGTATAATGTCAGTATGTACACTACCGTGGCCAAGTTACACTTTACATCGACAAAAACAGAGCGAGTAAGCATGTAAAACAATAAAGAATCCCTACCACCGGACCCGAACCCCTGACCCCCTCCTTGGAAGCCCGTCACCGTAGCCCCTCAGCCATCCATCCGCTGACTTCTTGGTGGTGAGCGGCGTACCTGAATGTTCCACATCGGTTACTGTACCGCCAACAAGCAAATTGAGAGATTTTTCTGTACTTCCTCTAGGTTCCAGCCCCAAACCCTTTACAGTTTAGATTGTGATCACGACGTGGCAGTTCCAGACGTCAGTATTGCTTTATCGGCCCGCACTGAAGTGTAACAGTTTTTTTGCAATTTTTGACTTACCCAGATGTCCGCAGGAAATTTGAAAACCACTACGGTGCTTCTCTTACTCTTACAGTCCTCTAGTACCCTCAATAGGTCACTTTTAAAATTTCACGGGACGCTCATTGACCTCCCTTGTTAGGAAACCAGGCTGATCGGCCCTGTGAATTCAGAACGTTTAAGATGGGATTCTTCAATACCAGCGTCCGTCGCCGGCTTCGCGGCGACTAACGCTGGATGTGCGGGCCACGCCAGGCTTGCCGGCTTCGGGTATGGTGGGCCACGCTGAGAACGGAGCCCAAACCTAGATGGTATTCCTTACTCACCCAGCGTCCGTCGCCGGCTTCGCCGGCGATTGACGCTGGATGTGCGGGCCACGCCAGGCTTGCCGGCTTCGCCGGCTTGGGTATGGTGGGCCACGCTGAGAACGGAGCGCAAACCTAGATTGGATTCCTTACTCACCCAGCGTCCGTCGCCGGCTTCGCCGGCAACCAACGCTGGGTAAGGAAGCATCCCTAGCGTCGAAGTCGAACACATAGAAACGCACGAATGCTACAGATTGATGCCTTGCTGTCCATCACTCACATCCCTGTATAGCATTCAACAAAACGCCCGCTGCACTCCTGCTTCGTCTGGAGTCGTGTTCACAACCTATTGCAGCTCGTCAGGCCTATTCGAACGCCTGACCGTTTCCGTCCAGCCGCCGTGCCTTATGCGACGACGTGTGACGATCTTCGGAACAGGTGACTTGGGACAAAAATACTGTCCTCCTCTGCATACAGTGCTAATGGAAATTGGTCAGAGCACTGCAGAAAATTGGGACCTTTTTCCTTCCTTCACTGCATCAGAGGGAAATTCAGTATCGCGTTCAAAAAATCGATAACACCGAGCGATACTGACTGCTTGATCCAGATAATAGGATATTGATTGCCAGATCGAAGTGTGAGCCAAGGACGCAACACCCGCCCGATAAATTTTAGCAAGAACGCCCAGTGCAACAGTAACGATCTTGGGTGGGCACATCGACGTGTTCCATAAGAGATCATGGGGTGTGAGTAGCGCCGCGTCGCAGACCTCTTCCGCAACGCTGAACGTGTTGTCTGAACCCGGCAGCGGCGGCTCGTCATAGCCTCGATGACGCCCTACGAAACCTCATCAAGTGGGCGTTCTTTGGTGACCACCCGGCAGTGGAAGCGTCGTGATAGTCAATAGCGGCGGTCATGGCTGCCTGGGCAGTAAACACCGGCGGTCATGGCTGCCTGCCATGCTGCCATGTTGTGGTGTTTACGGTTGGCGGCGGCGATACGGCGAACGGCTGGGTCTAGCGACAGCTGTCGGCAGAAAGCGACGGAATGTCGGCAGAAAGCGACAGAAGTCTCCCGTCAGTGATTCATGCCTCTCTGCTTTATATAATAGGACTGCTTTACATAATAGGACTTGCGTGCTGCCAAAGTTGCCCATTGATGCTTTTTGGTAGCAAATGGTGAATTTTTGCTACAATTGAAGTGGTCATGGTCTGATTTTCTTACGGAAGAAAATCCTATGCCATAGAAGCCTAAAAAATTCCTTCCGCCTGTGAGACTTCGACTATTTTACAAGAGATTTCACCTGCATAAATATGTATCAAACTCGTCGAAAAGCCATTTGAAAGCTACATAATGATTTTAGGAAATTTCGAAATAAGCTTCCAGTAAACTTATCAGATAATTCTAAACCGAACGCTAGATCGATCTTAGTTTCTAGGGTATTTAAACTGTATTGTTGGCGCTCAAATATCCAAACACGTATTGGGCTTAGTTAGGTTAGGGAGTCAGTTCACTCACCTCCCAAAAAAATACGGACGTTATTGTATTTTTATGTACATTATGACGCTATCCGCTTAAACCAACAATAACAGACATCTTGACTAGCATTATCTGAAAAATGGTACGAGTTGAAAGGTGAAGAATGAGGGTCAATCATATTTTCTCACGTTTGGTTTGCGATCAATTGCTGGTTCGCAATACTTTTCATCAAATAGGTGCCCTTTATGGGGGACATGTGGCTAACTGTAACAGAATAACAACCGTTATTCCTGGCAAGTTCAGTACATGTGATACACTTGATGAGGAGTTGAATAAAATGCAACAGCTGTAATACTTCAAATGTCGATGTCGGCGACATTTTTGAGTATAAATAGGTCTGCTTCAGTATATTTGATAGTGATAACAGAGACTAGGCACGACAAAGGAGCTGCTCCTCAAAGTGAGTAATTAAGCCGTGGGAACAAAAGAAAAACAAGGAATGAAAGCAAAAATCAACGAGCTGTTATGCCATGCATGGGATCGAGGCCGGAAATGTATATGAGGATGAGTGAGCCCGTAAGCGCATAAGAGCAATAAAGCAGTGTTAAAACAGAATATGTAGCAATTATAAAAAACGAGGCGGTTTGGTCATGCTGCCACCAATTGGTTTTCGGGATCGCTATGACAGCGTTTTGAGGTAAAAGAGTACAAGGACTGTGACTTTTCCACACAGGTTGCCCAAACCTTTAATGTCTACGGAGTCGGTGAATCGGCGCCATAATTCTCCATAGAAGAGAACACTGACTTGTACACGAGCTGGCCACCGCAAGTCATCACATAGACCAAATAACACATATGAATTGCCTCCACGATATCGCCTAGATCTGGAGCGCATGGCGCGCCCCAAAACGGCTTGTCCGATGCCGTCCTTTATCCTTATTCTTAAAGTTGATATTTCCAAATCCATTCAAGACTTTTGATACGCTTGTAACAAACCTAGCGGTCCGGTTTGTCAGCTGTAAAAGAAGCTCCTGACGATCTGGACCCGTAGTGGGTAAAAACACATAAAGACTGAAGTAAAAGAGTTTATCTTACATAAATCTACAGGTTGCATCATTATACAAACTTATTCATTTTATACAGACATTAGAAGGATAGACGAGGGGCCTTAATGCCTACGTAGGGGAGAGAAGCCAGCTCGGCCAAGCCAGCCAGCACAGATGCCGGGGGTGGGCCGCGCTAGTAGTTGCTCGCACCTCTCCTTTTATAGGGACTACCCCTAGGAGAGTACGGTGGCCTCTGTGAATGGCCGCGGGGTGCTATCAAGCTCGGCGAGTGAAGAGAGCGAGCAGTCTCCCCGAAGAAGCGCGGCTCGGTGTTGTGTTCTACACCGCTACACGCTCAACCAATTAAGCTTCCGTAACTCTGAGCTCGGAGTGCTGATACCATGCTTATCTTGAAGGCTTGAACGTTGATCTTTTGGAGTCACACCATAGGCGAAATATGTCTTCACATTACCCACACGGTAGAACGAGGCACTTGATCCTTTTTAATAGGTAACCAAGCTCAAAAAAATCCAAAGACGCTTGTTGGTGTTCCGCAGTGAGACCACATAAAGATCACATCTTTTCCTTTGCAATACTATTCGAGCTAATGCCAAGCAACTTCTACGAGTTAAAAAACCACTATTTCAGCTTCAAAGGCTGATAGAAGAATACGAAGAACTCAAGAAACATTTCCTTCGCCGAATTCTCGACAACAGTCCCTACTACATGTGGATTTTCGACGATGATGAGGTATAAGCCTTTAACATTGTATTTATATTTGCCAAAACGTGTCCATCGTAGAATGCGATCTCAGAAGCGCTTGAAATGCTGATAAGCTCAACATGTATCGTAGGGCAATCACACGCTCAACCGCTGATCTAATATTGTAGAGCGTTATGTAGTACCCGCTTGTCAAAAACAAAAGCCGTATTTAGCGTTCGAAAATATCTAAATTACGAAGCGTACTCTAAAAACTTTTGTGTTATAGCTAAAACGGTCCTAGAATCTGTATCCTTTTAACTATAGTGAACTCTATAGCTTAGTTCAACCCCTTCACGACAGGCGCGATTTTCAGGCGACTGCCGCATGGGACAGCGCTCATTTTTCCCGCGCGCTGATTATATGAACTATTTTATTTGCATTATTTGTTAAATATGAAAAACAGTAACGAATGAAATTTCCCAAGGACCGTCTTGACCGTAGATATTAGTGGACTCATTGATTAATATTATACTATTAGATGCTTGATAATTTTCCATGAACTATTTTTGTGATGATGTCCGGCGACACCGTCGGACATTGTCCCACGCGGCAAAAAAGTGTCCGACGACATCGTCGGACATTGCCCCACTCTGCAAAAAAAGTGTCAGACAACATAGTCGGACAATGTCGTGAAAGGGTTAAAGAGAAGTGCGCATCCCACGAACGATACTGTGAATGCGCCATGCATTTGTCCAGCATGTCCCACTGTTGATCTGATTGGTAGTGGACATCATTTACACGGAGCTTTTCAACTGAAGAAGTGTGAATTTTTGCACGCTGCATACCTGAGCGTTGTTTTTAAACAACTGTTTTAGACAGCTGAAGTTATGGATAAAGCCAAAGAAGCTCGTATGCATCATAGTGAATTTAAGATGCGATTATGGGATTTAAGGTACGATTATTATCGAAATCACGGAGAGTTAGCCAATCTAGGCATGCTTTATTTTTCTGTGCTTTAAAAAAGGCTTAAATTTTGAAGTTGACTTAGCTAAAAAAACTTAATTCTTGAAAAGAATGTACATGATGTGATTATCCAACGCTGGTTCATCTAGATGCAGCTCATTTGACTCAAGACTTTCTAATTAAACTAAAAAAAGTTTTTACTTAAAGTAAAGATTTGAAAGGGCATATCGTACGAAAGTGTATATTATTCGACTGCAAGGCATGGGTAGGTGGGATTTACATTATCAACGTACTGGCCAGCAGCATAAGACACTGGACGCTTCATGGCGTGATCTCAACGCCAAGCTTGCCAAAAGATTTTTACCTCCCTTCTCTACGAAATAAGCTGCAACCCTTCGAATTCTTTAGCTGAAGACGTAGAATCGTTAGGCTATTTATTTATTTATTTATTTACGCACGATTGGCTGCGCTAACAAGGAGAGTAACTAAGAAGCACACCAAGAAGAAGACTACGTTTTAAGAATTGTTTTATGTAATAAGGAAGGTAACGCCAACTATGGAATCTAGCTCATATAAAGAGCAGCAACCTTTTTTAGCGCACCCTCTCTAACTAAGTGGGAAACATTTTACACGAAATCTTGCGCTTAGCTTTTTTACTTTAATTGGTATATACATAGTGTCCTCTACAAGAGTTTTTCTATGTCTCCCCCGGCGTTTAGGGAAGAAGGGGTTTCATGGATACAAGAGAAACTAATCATTTGGATAAATTTCTGATTTTTTAGAAAATATCAATTGATGCTGAACTTCAGGAGCCTGAAGAAGAACAACGACAACCAATTACGGACACTAGTTTGAAGGAAATGTGCATAATATCAACAATCGATAGCTGCGGCAATACAGCTCAGCAAGTGGTACTGAGAACACCGATATAGCTGGTTAAGGAACAGGTTATTTTAAGCAGTTGGATAGGTAAAAGGAAAGGATCAGAAGCGTGTATCTGAACAGGGAGTGTAGGTCATACAGGAATAATCTGCACCCTTCAATAGTATACAAGAATGTTTCGTTTTCGGCAACTCGATGAAAAATAGGGTGTCCTCAAGTTTACTATGAATTCGCTGCGGTGTGTAGGAAGGTCAGTTCTCTGCCTCCGGAATTTTTTCAATTTCGCTGCTCAACTGAGATGTGAGAGGACTTGCCTTTCTCACAGTTTTTTTAGGTGTTTTCTGCCTTTTCGCAGTGGGTGGTCAAAGATGACTGGAGCAGACTTTTCGCTATTGGAGAAGCTTATATTCCAGGATTTGCATGTTCTCGGAGCATCTCAAGCATGGCGTAAAGCGTTTTGTCATGCCAATAATCCTCTGAGAGTACGCCGTGCACAATGCATATATATTTTATTACATAAGTAAGCACTTATGTGAAGATAGCCTAAGAGCAAAAACAAAACAAGCGCTATCAAAACAAACAGCTCAATTTTAAAATAGAGAAAACTAAGAAAATGAGTCAAAAACAGACAAACAACATAAGGAAGAACAGCGTAGGACATCACGGACTGAAATTTTCAAGCACGCGTCTTTTGAAGGCATAGTAGCCCAGCGCGGTGATACCATTTCTGGATAGCTTCTCAAATATTGGTAGGGTTCTATTGACAAAAAAGAAGTGCCGGCAATTGAGTTTGGGACCTTAGCCTGGAGTTTCCTGGCTCCTCCTCTGGTGGAAGAAACCCTCACAAAAAAGAGATCCTCCGGTTTTATACCACATTTACCAGAAAAAAACTGTGAAGTAGCAACAGGTCGTTGGCTTTTCTCCGAGTCGACAATTTATGAAGTCTCAGGTTTTGATTTCTTTCAATGCTGGAGGGTATCTTATAAACAAAACAAAACCAAAACAATCATAGACAAAACCAGGAGTTCTGATCATCAATTTCCTGGTAAAACAGTTTTGAACTCTCTCCAGCGTTTCAATGATCATACGTTTGAATGGAGAGAACACCGGTGTACCATATTCCAGGAGTGGTCTCACATACGTCTTGTAAGCCCAGAGTAGGACAGCAGAGTTTGACGTTGACAAGGCCTTGAACAATTTGAACACCTTCGCTGTAGCTTTGTTAGCAATTAACTCGCAGTGCTTGTCAAAGCTGAGACTCTTGGTAACCAAAAAACCTAAATCGGTGACCTCGTCGACACTAGTGATCAGGGAGCCGTCCACATAATACGAATAGTTAGGGTTGCTGGTCCCTAGATGAAGTACTTTCGTTTTTTATTTAGATGATTGTAAAATCCTTTGTCCATGAATGTAGAGCATCAATGGAATTTTGCAGGCTTTTCGAATCATTGACGGAATTTATCACGCGAAAAACTTTGATATGCACTGAATTCAACACCATTCCTACTAAACAAATGGGGAAGTTCATGAACGTAAATATTGAACAAAACCGGAGATAGTACACCGCCCTGGGGAACGCCACTGGTTGCAGGTCTCGGATCGGAGAATGATTCCTACGAACTGAGAACGTTCGACCTTCAAGGAAAGCAGCGATCCAAGCGACTATCCGTGGATGAACCCCAACCATAACAAGTTTTTGAACTAGTTTGGAATGTGAAACCGTGTCAAAAGCTTTGAAAAAATCAAAATAGATGACATCGACATTCTTGCCGTCATCCAGAGCTGAAGTCCACTTATTTAAATTCAGGAGCATCGCGGTAACGGTCGATTTACCTTTTTGAAAACCATGATGATCGGAGGAAATAACGGAGTTGGCCTCGAGATGAGCAACAATTCTCTTCTTCATAGTTTTCTCGAAAACCCGTGCAAACAGAAAAGTGATACTAACTGGCCTGAAGTTGGAAGGCAATGTGTGTGGAGGTTTTTTTGGAATTGGTGTTACAAAAGAATGCCTCCACCTGCTCGGAACCTCCCCCCTCATAAAACTTAAGTTGAAGATATGCTCCAACGGTCCTGTCCAATAATGTGGGAAACTTTTTGAGTAAACAGTAGTGGAATGCCATTCGGAGTGATAAAGCGGGAATTGAGCGCTTTAAGAATCATCTCTAGGATTTCTTCTTTATGGAACCACACAGAGTCCTGCATGAGGGTAAAATTAGACTCAATTACGGATTGACGAGGAGGCCCGAGAGAAGAACAGTCAGTGAAGGAACTTGACTGTTCTTCTCTCGGGCTTTCACTTCCAAAAACGTGAGCAAACAGTTCAACTTTATCCTTATCAAACCTTACAATATGAGAAGTAGTTAATGCTCCTATAGTACTCTTTCCACAAAGCCTCGAATTAAGCAATCTATAGAACATTTGTTTGTGCCCAGTTTCGATAACTTTCCTTTCAACATGCGAATAAAATTTCTTTAACCTACGAGAGAACCTTTCATTTAAAGACTTAAACTTAATTAGCTTGGCTGGATTACCGCTGTTTTTTGCATTAAACCACGCTTTCGACCGTATACGATACAGAGTTACCAGGTGCGAAGGAAGCTTTAAAGCAGAAGGGTTGTAAGGGAACAAAGGACTTAATACAGTAATTTAAAATAGCTAGAAACAACTCATATTTCTCTTCAACTGATGCCACCAAATTAAAAGAGCCATACCAGTCTACATCTGCAAGATAGCTCAAAATCAAATCAAAATTCGCAGCCTTGAAGCCTTCTCCTTAGTCTAGGCTGAGAGCAATCCTTGGGAAATCTTAGGCTAAAATAAACCGAACAGTGATCGCTTGTACCCAGAGGAGACTTAATCGTTAGATTACGGACAAGGAAATCGCAGCTGGATAACACGAGGTCAAGAATGTGGTTACCACGGGTTGGCGCCTTGACATGTTGCGTAAGTGTGTGCGAACGATACATATTTAGGAAGACTTTAGAGGCCTGATTCGTAGAAGAAATATTACTATTCCAAACAATGTCAGGAAAATTAAAATCACCAGTGATAACGCATGGCGTATTGCATGAAAGCGCATCGCTGATTGCTTTATACATTTGAACCGTCATACTAGCTGAACAACTTGGGGTTCTGTAGACAGAGACAATTCTTACTGCATTATTGCCAAACGCAATGTCTGTACAGAGAAAATCGTATGCAAGAGGGACAGACCCCTTAAATACAAGCACTGGTGAATAAATAAATTAGTAAAGAAAGTTGATCATCTTCATTGCTTTATTGATAAGTACAAACCCCATTTGATTTTCATTACTGAATCTTTGTTAAGCAGTAAAATATTGGACTCTGAACTTTTACGTGATCTCCCGTACTCCATCGTCCGAAAGGACAGGACATCGAAAACGGGAGGTGGAGTCTGCGTGTTCATTCATGATTTGGTGCTGTTTGATGAAATCAGTTTCAATTGGTGAAAACTTAACATCCGATGTGATTTGCTTCGATGTCTACAAGCCTACTGGAGGGAAGCATCGCTTCATCCTTGTTTACCGACCTCCTCGACCTACCGCCAAGCAGGATGATGAACTCTTATCCGTTCTTAGTGATCTAGCTTCTGCTGAACCATCCACAACAACTATCTTAGGCGATTTGAATCTCTCTATTGATTGGTCCGTGGGCTCCGCCACGTCACCTCCAGGTCAAAAGTTCTTAACTGTTTTCGATGCGCTTTCACTGAAGCAATTTGTTGCATTTCCAACTCGTGGAGATAGTATTCTAGATGTAATTTTAGCACCCCCTGAGTCCGTAATAGATGCCGAACCACTTCCACCCCTTGCGGCATCTGACCACAACGTTGTACTCTTCAAATTATCGCATTTAGCTTATTTTTCGCAGAAATACCAGCTTCGCGATTACAATGCGATGGATGTTAAATCAATTGAACGCGAATTATCACGTCTTGATTGGTGGTCCATCTTTTGTGATTTTCCCAATATCGACGACCTTTATGGTCGTTTTTGCACCACACTTCAAGGCATCATCGATAGATTTGTTCCATTTAAACATGACAGTCGTATGCCGGGCTATCCCCCCCCCACATTTCTAATTTGTTTGAACAGCGATACAGACTATTTCGCCAAAACGTCTCAACTAAATCTTACGAATATAAGCAGCTGACCACGAAACTTGGGCGGCATATTAAACGTTTCATGGCGAATAAAGTGAGGCGACTTGCTTCCTTCAGGAATGCCAGACGTCTGGCTTCCTTCGTGAATAAAATAAAGAAACAGTCCAAGCTCAAACCAATTTTGTCTGATGATTTGGGTAAAAAATATTCCTCTAATACTGAGAAAGCTGAAGCATTTGCGGACTACTTTGCAAGTATATTTACAACTAGAAGTGAACCTGGCCCTCTCCCATTCTCTCAAACAGAGCATGTTATGGAAGTTCCGACTGTCACTTTCCATGAAGTGCTCAAACAGTTATGTGCATTGAAACCTTCACAATCATTAACTGCGGATGGAAGCCCCCAGTTATTCTACAAGAGGTTTGCAAAGCACCTTGTTACACCTCTTATGCACATATTCAACATTTCCCTAATGTTTGCAGAAGTCCCAGAAGTATGTAAGTATGCATTTATCACTCCCATCCCTAAAACAAACGGTGCTTCGAATATCTCCGAAGTCCGCCCTATTAGTATACTCCCTACTCCTTTGAAAATTTTGGAGAAAATTGTCAAGAAAAGATTGCTAGAGTGGATCACCAAGATCAAGTGCATACCCGTAGAACAGCACGGATTCCTCCCCAGAGCGTCTACGTGTACTCAGCTAGTAGACTGTATTTATTCGTGGATTCAGTCTATTAACAATGGCAAGAAAGTGGATATCATCTATTTCGACTTTAGCAAGGCATTTGACAAAGTAGACCATGATCGCCTTCTTGCTAAGCTAGACAGTGTGGGAGTTCGTGGTCAAATGCTCCAATGGTTTGAATCTTATCTCTCTGGATGGAAATTGAGCGTTAGAGTAGGAAATCACTTGTCAATGCCCAGAAACTGTCCATCGGGAGTCCCCCAAGGCGGTAGTTTGTCACCGATCCTGTTTCTTATCTACACATATGATTTGCCAAGCTATCTCAAGACTGATCCCAGAATTTCGGTTGCTGCTTTCGCCGATGACATTAAGGTCTACATTTCATACGAAAGAAGTGAGTCAGAAGAAGCTACGCACTTAATGAATGAAGCAGTGTCGAAGATGAGCACCTGGTCCAAAGAATGGTCACTGCCTTTAAATAAAAAGAAAAGTCATATTTTCTCGCTTAACTCCTCCCCGCTAGAAATAAAATTTCCAGATGGCAGTTCTCTTTCTCCCTGCGATCAGATGGTAGATCTTGGCGTGCTTCTTTCAAAAGGCCTTTGTTGGTCAAATCAAGTTCAGGAAGTTGCTAAAAAGGGACTTAGGCTAGTTCACCTATTATTCCGAAACATCCACTGTTCTGATGTAAGCATTTGGTTGAAGCTGTATAAAACCTACGTTCTCCCAGTAGTTGATTATTGTAGCCCTGTTTGTAGTCCCCATCTGACTAAAGATATTCAAGCACTAGAAAGAGTCCAAAAGACCTTCACTAGGCTGTTGTACTACAGAGCGTTTGCCAACGATGGTTGTGATTCGAGCATTCCTGAGTATACGGTAAGGCTTAAACATCTCAATATGAAAAGCCTTTTCTATCGTAGAACTGTTTCAGACCTACTTCTTGCTTTCAAGATCTTCAGAGGGGAGCTTTGCCTGAGTCCGTCGAAATATTGGACATTCCGTCCATCGAATGGCAGGAGAAGTCGTTTCAACGTATATAACTACAAGTTGGGTCCATTTCAGAAAGGCCTACGTATAAACTCGTTCTTTGTTCGTACTACGAAATGGCTCGAAAGTCTGCCCGTGTCAGATTGTTTTGTCAAAACTCTTCTCAGTTCAAACAAGCTGTAAAGAAGATTGATATTTTAAGTTCTCTTGGGATCCCAGATGTCTCCTAGTACTCTTGTAGACTTGTTCAGATAACTCGCCCAACTGATCCGAGTCGTATTTATCCTTTATTCTCTAAACTCCTGGCTTTTCCGTGAGCGTTGCTTGCTATGTTTCTTTTCGTTCCAGTTATCTGCCTTTTAGCCATAGCTGACT
Source organism: Heligmosomoides polygyrus polygyrus (assembly GCA_947396885.1). Taxonomy (NCBI): domain Eukaryota; kingdom Metazoa; phylum Nematoda; class Chromadorea; order Rhabditida; family Heligmosomidae; genus Heligmosomoides; species Heligmosomoides polygyrus. Next base: position 89,365,064 of record OX377203.1, on the reverse strand, counting down.
GTTGTATCGTGGCGTTGCCAGGACATCTCTGAGTGTAGCTTCATAACTGGAGTGTATGTTATCTTGTGGAAACTCTTCTGGGCCATGGAAGACACTATGGTTGCCGAGCGATTCGTACCCAAAAATGGATGTCTTGTTTCCTTTTCTACCTCACTTTGTTCAATGAGTCATTAGGCCTGCGTTGGATATTTTTTTACTGAGTATTAGTGGCTGTTCAGAGTTAGGGTCGTTCAAGAGTTGATGTTTTTCTAGCGTTTTCCTTCTTCTCACATGTCTTACAGTGTCATTATGCCTGCTTAAACTTCTTTTTTATCTCGTTCCTTTTCTGATTCTGTTGCGGCTACCAGAGCTTAGGTACAGAGGAGCCTATTAAGACCCAGATGCTTCTACTCTTAGTCACATATTTTTTATACTGTTCATATACAGATATAATCTATAGGTTGCTACATTTAGATATGCTTTATTGCAAAATGGTTTAGGCTATCTCAGTTCCTATGGAAGCAGCTTCGAATGGAAGCGTAATGAAGGCCTGGGTATGACCGGAATTAAGACCAGACTCCCAGGTGCTTCCTTCTTATAAGCTGCTCGAAAGTGATTTCCCTATTCAATTGGAATCATGCCATAGCTATACTGGTTGCCTAACCAACCTCTGCACCGTTATACCAGAACAAAAATTAGCAAAAACCAGAACAAAATTATAAAACAATTACGTAAACTTTGAGTAATTAAATTACTTATTACTATATTCTCACGCTACGACTACCCATTGGTTTAAAGCTCCTTGTACTTGAGCTTTTGAATGGCCGGACAACACTGAAAAATTACAGAATGCAGCGCATAGTGATATTACGTTTCTCATTGCTGTTCCGCGTTAGATTGTTGCAGTTGTAAAAGATTACTTGTTCATTATCTCCTCGTTTGAGCGCACTTAAGGTGCAGTTATAAATAAATAAATAAATAAATAAATAAATAAATCCTCCTCACAAATAGAGCTAAACCTCCACCTCTTTTACGTTCGCGATCACACCGGAGGATCTCAAAATGAGGGCTTAAATCTCCGAGAAGAGAAACCAAGTCGGTGGCCGAGCTGAGCCAATTTTCTGAAAGCGCAACAATGTCCGTGTTCTGATCATGCAGGACAGAAAGTAATTCATTCTTGTTTTTCGCAATAGATCGAATATTTGCTGCAGTAAACGACAGGAAAGTAGCATCACTCCGTGAATGTCCTACGCGTTTCCCTGTTGGAAAGAAGAAATGGAGACTGGAGTGGCTTGAGATGTGGGTACCAAACCTTGATGAGAAACAACCAATTGCGAAGAAGCATTGCGAACAATAGGCGGAGACTTAGTGGTGGCGCTTCTTTCAGACGTTATGCGCTCCCTTTTCGACCTGGAGAACGAAGGCCTCACATAAATTCTATTAATAGGAAACGTCTTGAGCCTGGGTGCTCTACGAATGATAAGATTTGCGTAGAAAGAAGACGGTAACACAACTTTGAGTACACGCGGCCTACAGACAGAACGGCTGACAATCAATTTGAAGAAAATCAAAGAGTTGGCGGAGATGAGCAATATCATGGAGCACTCTTGAAGAAGCAATAGGAGCGAAACTCTCGGGAATACCAAAAATTACTACGGACCTCTTACGCTCAACTTCTTCGTACGACATAGACGAAAAAGAAAGAACATTGGATTGGGGAGAAGGATTATCCTTGGAAACCAATGCAGAACTCAGATTATCAATTTCGGACTGTAGAGAGGCATTTTCTTTGAGCAATTCGTCTTTTCTCTGTTGTAAGGCTCTATTTTCCTCAAGAAGCTCTTGATTTTGAGCAAGTACGGTGGAGAACTGATCCTTAATTTCAAGAAGATGGCCGATGACGACTCGCAGATGCGACGGCAAGTTCGAATCCTTGCGAAGGAGGTCGACTGCGGAATCGAAGTCCGGGGTATTTGGTGGCGTTGCTGTCGCTACCTTGTGTCGCTTCCCACGCCGTATCTGAAGCGAAATCGGAGCAACCGGTGTCTCCATCAGGCAAAATGAAAGTTAGAACAAGCGGTTCAGTAGACCTATGAAAGCGGCTTAGAATCGAGAAACTCTTTGCCCAGCCGCAGGGACGATCACAAGATCGATCGGTCTGGTATCGATAGCAAAACGCAGGTCGACTGACGGAAGAAGAAAAATAGAGGTAAAATAGACCTTTCCCGGTGGCGAAACTCGAACACGTAAACTAGCACCTCGCCACAGAAGTGCTTGTAGAACCAGGAGATCGGCACCCTCGAATTATGCAGTAGACGTGCGGCAAAATACAGCTGGAACAGTTGAACTGAGAGCACTGAGGCAGCCGACCGCGCGCCGCCTCGACCGGTGCGAGGATATAACCTATCAATCAAGGGGGGGGGGCAATTTGTAGAACGAGCATTTAGGGAGTTTTGTGAGAAATTCTCAGCCGCCCTACTCAGGAATTGCTGTACTCTGTGCCAGCGAGACTTTGGAGTGTGCTGTGCACAATGATATAGGATCGAACTTATCAATCAACTGGGCGGACGGCTCGCATATTGCACCGCTGGCGTGTTCTGAGCGCAATAACTCTGTCAAGTTCGAGTCTTTCCGGCTGCAAGTTTTCTTGCTGCTCCAGTAACATTATTCAATTCACCACCAAAAACTCTATCGTATGGTATCAGACTTGGCCCAGTTCAAAAAATATCGATTTTCGATTACGTCATTGTCCTTCTGCCGCGGCCTTGAGCCGCCTCGCGTTTGATGCGAAATTGTCAAAAAGTAGAAAAATCCCAGAATTGGTCGAGATTGAGACCACTTGATAGAGCTTCTCGAGCTGAACCGAATTGTACCACTGAGATTGTTGAGAACTCAAATATTAGCGAGTAAAGGCGGAAAAAGCTTCACCGCTGCCGTCCGCCGCTCTAAAATGGCAGATGGGGCTAAGGCAGTTTAGGCAGCTGGAGAGTTTGGAGAAGATCATCGTAAAGTGCCTTCGGTGCTTTGCTCGTCCGCGAGTTTGCATGCCGTTAGCTCACCTCGTGTACCCGCAGCGGTCGACCGAAATCTGAGAAAATCGTGTCACAGATGCCCAACCTGCATTTTCGCACCGCCGTAACCTTGCCAATTCGTATAACAATTTGCTGTGCTTTGGCGCTTTACTAGAGCATATTTCTGCCAACGGAATACACAAGTCAATCCGCTGCGGTCTGACGCAATCTGCCGTGCTCAGTAAATCCGCTGTGCTCTGAGTCAATCCGCCGAGCGTGCTTTGAGTCAACTTCGTGCTAGTCAACCCGCAGTACTCTCAGCGCCGTGCTCAGTCAATCCGACGTGCTCTAAGTCAAGCTGCCGTGCTCTCAGCGCAGTGATTTGTGTCAATCTGCCGTGCTCTCAGCACCGTGCTCAGTCAATCCTCCGTGCTCTCAGTAAATCCGCGGTATCATATATATTCCTATTGCCTGTTGTTATACTTAATCTCCCATCTTTATTTCATTTTAGGATCGATTTAAGTTGAATCTTTTTGAGATGCCACCGAAATCACAACACTCTGTCAAAACTAGCAACTCGACGTCTCAGGCACTTTCTGTGGCCAACAATTCTCTGCCTCAGGGGCCTCTTGTGAGCCAGTCTGCTACCGCTGAGGATTCCTTATCCTCATCCTTTCCAACCAATACGTCTCTCTTATTCTTGCTTGACAAAGCGCTGGAAACGAATAAGGATCCTGCTGTCGAAAAATCCTTATTGCTGTCAAGCAAAGAATTCCTCTGGAATTTTCAGAATCTCTAGAACGGGAAAGACGTGAACGCAGCGTGGTGATATCCGGCAATGATGAGGCGCCCGTCGATATGCGGCCTTCTGAGCGTCAGAAGGACCTAGAAGAGAAAATTGAGAAAGTGCTCGATGCCGTCAACGTTGAATGCCGACCGTGTGAAATATATCGCTTAGGCAAAACTGACCCTAGGCGATCTCGTTTAGTTTAAGTGGTATTCCCATCACACAATCATTGGCGGACAGCGCTAGCAAACGCCAGGTTACTTCGGAGCGCTGGTTTCTCCAACATTTTTATAGGGAAAAGCATGCTGTCGAAGAAAGGCAGCGAGAATTCGAACTCCGACAAATGGCACGTGAACGTAATAGACTGCATGGAGCTAAGGAATGGGTTGTGTATAGAGGACAACTCGCTCGCGTTTCCGAAATGCGTGTTACACCTTCGGGAAACCTGCAGTTCCGCACGGCGTCTCAACCATAAAATGCTGCTTGCTGAATGCTCGGAGCCTATGTAATAAAATTGATGACATGCATTATTTACCGTCAACCCTGATCTAGTGTTCGTCAGTGAGACGTGGTTTAATGAAAAGATCGCTGATTCTGAAGTGATCAGTTGATTTAATTACATCATTCACCGAGTTGACCGCAGCATTAGTAAGGGCGGTGGAGTCTGCTGCCTCATCAAAGCAGATGTTTACTCTGACGAAGTTAAACAAGTACAACCTAGTAAGGCGGATGTCCTGCGTGTTGATATTTTCCTACCTTCAGTATGCTCCCAGATTCGCTTCATCACGGTATATAGGCCCCCGAATTCCACAAGAGCGGACGATAGCTCGCTGCTGGAATTACTTCGTGACCTCTCGTCTGTTCAGACTTGCACAGTTATTCCAGGTGACTTTAATCTCAACATAGACTGGCCCTCGCTCACTCCTCTAAATTCAACTGCCTCTGAATTTCTCGATTTCTTCCAATCTTCTGGTTTCAAACAATTTGTAGATAAATCCACTCTTGGTGACAAAATTCTCGACATAGCCCTCTCATCAAAGCACAACATAACGTGGCTATGCTATCGCCATTAGGTACCTCTGATCATTCCATAGTAAGGTTCGATATGTCTTACTCTCAGGTGCGAAGGTACGATTTTCCTGTTCCAGACTTTATAAATACTGATTTTCCGGCTCTAAATCAATACTTGCTCAGTTTTGATTGGGTTGAGGTTTTCAGCTCGCATACATCCATGATTGAAGTATATAATCGATTCTGTGCTGTTCTCAATAAAGCCCTTTCCATGTTCGTACCGTTCAGATTTCTCAAACATTATTCGATCAGTTATCCTCCTCAGATTAAAAATTTATTATGCCAAAAGAACCGGCTGTGGAGTCTACGCAACCCCCTTTTCAATCCACTCTATATAATGTGCTCGGATCTGAAGCGCCATCTTAGGAAGTTTCTCGCCAATTACCAACATCGTCTTAGTAGTAAGCCCTCTTCAAAACAAATGTACCAATACTTACGGTTCAAGATGAAGCCTAAAGGTTCACTAGACCTCAGTCGATGAGTACGGGAATCGGTGTATCAGTGACAAAGAGAAGGCAAATGCTCTTGCTTCTTATTTTGCAAGTGTATTCATTAATAATTACTCTTACAGCAGGTCGGAATTGGAGGAGGTCAGCACACATGACACCCTTACTGAGTTCTACTTTTACCCTGACGACGTATATGATATACTAAAAAGGCTTAAGCCGTCTTGCACTGAACCCTTTGATGGCATTCCGCAGATTATATATAGTAAATGTGCTCACTATGTAAGCCGCTCGCTCGCGTTTTCAATCTCTCGTTACAATCAGGAGAGGTTCCTCCTTTATGGAAGCATGCCATTGTACAAGCTATCCCCAAATCATCAAGTAGCCATGATATTGTTAATTTCAGACCAATAAGCCTTACACACACCCCTGTGAAGGTGATGGAAAAGTTAATAAGGGAGAGAATGCTGACTTGGCTTAAATCCTCCGGCCTTATCCCTCAGCAACAACACGGTTTTCTTCCTGGTGTCCACACTACCACAAACCTACTTGACTCGATTTATGATTGGTGTGAAGCACTGAATAACGGGAAGTCAGCAGATATTATATATTTTGACTTCTCCAAAGCATTTGATAAGGTCTCTTATAATAAATTAATTACAAAACTATAGACTGTCGGTATTCGTGGTAAATTTTTTTAGAATGGCTAAAATCATACCTCCAGGACAGGCTAATGACAGTTAAAGTAGGAAATGCCTACTCTCCAAGTTATTTGTGTTCCAGCGGGACTCCTCAAGGAGCCCTCCTGTCCCCGCTTCTTTTTTTTTTGATATACACACATGAGTTACCTACTATCCTTCGAACGCACCCTGAAGTTCATGTAAAAGCCTATGTGGATGATATAAAAACCTACGGAGCATACGATCACACAAACGCCATAGAGCCGTGCTCAGCTCTTACCACCTCGATTGAAAAAATGAATGAGTGGGCTCTACAATGGAGTATACTTCTCAACTTACACAAGTGCTCGGTAATGCATCTTGGTAACTCAGAACCTTTTGATTTCTCTATCAGTGGGTTTCCCCTCTCAAACTGCAACTCAACTAGGAACCTCGGAGTAGTTTTTGACTCAGAACTCAGTTTTTCAAAACATATTGATTACTTGGTCAAAAAGGCATACAGTGCGTTATTCATGACTTTTCGCAGCATTAAATGCTCAGATGCGGTAACACTATTACGGCTTTACAAGGCGCATGTTTTGCCCCATCTGGAGTACTGCACACAGGTTTGGAACCCTTATCTCAAAAAAGAGGTGGTAAAAGTTGAAAAGGTTCAACAGCTATTTACTCGACTGCTGTGGTACAGAGTAGCAGGCGGTTATGATCCACAAGGTTTACCTGCCTATAAAGATCGATTAAAGATATTTTCTTTAAGCTGCCTGGTTTGTAGAAGATTAACCGCTGATTTGGTTTTGTGCTTTCGCCTTCTAGAGCGTGAATTCAATTTACCAGTTAGCAAATATTGGATTTTTAGGTCAGTCAGCTCGAGAATAGGTACTATAAACATACAGTACAATAGGACGAAAAAAAGCAATTTTCACGTGTTTTCAATTCCTTTTTTGCTCGATGTGCAAGGTGGATAAGCAAGTTGCCCGTGGAACTGTTCAACGCTACGACGTCAAAAAGCTTTAAAAACAAAATATCAAGGTTAGGGTTTTGTTCCGCATTTACTTACGGTTGATCACTTTTGTTGAAAATCGTCGATGTTACAGTGTTGTGGCCATCAGCTTTATTTTAGCTTTATTATAGAGCATGTTGTTCTGCACTTATGGCTTCAGATATGCACTGCGTGACCTGGCAGTATAGCATGGGAGGGCATAACCCATGCTGCGATAGATGATACGCCATCTCTCAATATCTCAGATCCAACCGTTCATTTCAACAGTGATGACGCGCTACCTACAAGTATGACACTATCGCTACATCCAATACAACAATACTGTGCAGCAGTGGCTACTCCTAGTGTTCTAGAGCAATGAAAACTCCTTATGCTATCTCGTTTTTTTTCCTCGCAGCTATTGTTACGATAACTCTATTGTTAGGATGACTATGTCTGCTATTCTCGCGCATTAGCGTCTGGCAGTTTTCAGAGCCCCAGCGCAAAGGATTTATACCTGTAATACAAAATACCATTTTTCTTTGAATTTATTTCGTCAAGCCTATTTCTGCTTAAAGTACTTTTCTTCTTCTGCTTGATCTCCGAATTTAGATAGATCATAAAAATGCGGTTGGTATGTTTTTAGTTCCTGTGGAAGCATCATAGAGAGGTAGCGCAATGTATCAAGTGCTCGCCTAGGTATGACCGGAATACGGCCGGACTCCTGGATGCTATCCTCTCTTCAGGTTGCTCGAGAACGACTTTCGCATGCTGGAACTCACACCATAGGTATATTGAATGCCAACGGCTGCACTTTTATTGCCTATGTCAATACATTTTTTTATCAACCCTAGCTAAACACTTCGACATTATATTTTGTTTCGCCATACCGGGACTTTCTTTTTACTTAATATTTTTTAAGCGTTTGCACTGGCTCTTCTGAAAGATCTGCAGAAACAATTTTGTTTAATCCAAATGCAGTTCATAGTTTCGTCCGAAACGCTCACAACAATTTGTTGGTGTTTTTTTAAGCCGATTTCTGTTTTTTATTGTATCTTTTCTGGTTTCTAATGGCGCACTATGGGTGCAATAATGAATGAAAGTCGCAGCCGGAAAGATTGGAAGCTGACAGAGTTATCTCGCTCCTAACACGCCCGCGCGTGCAATTTAGCACAACAACGGTCTATGTTCTCCGTGCCCTTACTCGCCCAGATAACAGCTCTCGCCACAGCTACGAGCATGTTGTCGTAAAGTGCTTTCAGTCTTGTGCTCGCCCCTGCATTTGTATGCCATTAGCCCGCCTCATCTTCCCGTAGTAGTCGACTGAACTCGGGCAAAATCGTTTCACACAAGGTTTGCCTGCATTTTCGCACCGCTGTAACTTTGTCCAGTCTTAAGCTAGGTTGCTATGATTCAGCGCGCTTCTTGAACTTTCTACTGCCTACAAAATCCACAACTTGCAGCCGGAAAGACTCGAAATTGACAGAGTTATTGCGCTCAGAACACGCCTGCGGTGCAATTTGCGAGCTGTCGCGCCCAGTCGATTGATAGGTTCGATCCTACATACATTGTGCACAGCGCACTCCAAAGTCTCGCCGCAGCAGAGTACAACAATTTCTGAGTAGTGCGGCTGAGAATTTCTCATAAATCTCCCTATATGCTCGCTCTACAAACAGTCCCCCCTCCCCTCGATTGATAGGTTCGGTCCTACATGCATTGTGCACGACGCACTCTCAGAGGATTCCGGACATGACAAAACACTTTACGCCATGCTTGAGATGCTCCGAAAACATGCAAGTCCTGGAATATAAGCTTCTCCAGTACCAAAAAGTCTGCTACAGTCATCTTTGACCAACTACTGTGAAAATGCGATGCTTTGGCGAAGCTGTATACATGCTTGTGTACATCTTGACGAGACGAATCGAAAGGTACCAACCGTTTCTCAACAAACCTCAAATTCGAGGAATTGTGAGCATGCGACGGTTTTCGACGCCTTGCGGCCGACAACTCGTCCGCGGCCGGCCTTCTCAATGGAGCGCAAGTTTTCAGTTTTGGTCATTTTTCATCTTTCATACGAAATGTATATACCAAACGATAGAGCACGATCTCTGGAGCTCAAATATACTCTTGGTTTTTCAAAAGTATTACCATTGGGCGAGTTATAGCAAGATGATGCAAAAATCGCAAAAGTGTGGTTGTTTCATCGTTTATTCAAAATATGCGTCCGGTACTGTATGCAAACTTCCGTAGTGAGTGTGTCGCAAATTATAAGCTGATCGTTTCTATTTCTACGAAGTTATCGTTACCTTTATCTAGATCCGCACATTAACATGAGCGTGGGATGAATTGACAGAAGTCAAACCCAAAACATATTTTTTTAACTTGTTTTATTTCTATTTTTTATTTTTTATTTTAATTTTATTCCTAAGATCTAAAGATAATGACAAAGCCAGAGTAGGAAGATTGAAAATTTTGTTACGAACATTGGCGGGTGTCATTCATAACCATATAGCCGTATCCTAAGTGCTCCGTCCTCTTTCCCGTGAAAGCGCAATGGTATCCACTGCGCCTCGAACCGTCTGTAGAAGCTGGCGCACAAATGAGTGCTAATGAGGGCCCTTCGGCGCCGCTACGATTCCATGGTAAACTTTGACGACCCGCTACTCGTTTGATTTAATAACCAGGCCCTTCCCTTGCTAGTAACAGCCAGCACTCCTTTACCTGAACTATGCTATGAAATCGAAAACGTTTCTCACGTTTGGCTACTTAAGGAGATCCCTTCGACCAGCTACGGAATATCTAGAGAACTGGATTTGGAAAGCGGGTGAGTTTTTGCCGTAAACTTTGTACCCCTGAGTATTCACACTGCAGCATTGCAAGAATCACAGCAAAGTCAGAAGAATCGTGAGTTTTTTAGAAATCGGCCATCGACCAGCAAAAACGGGAACACTTTGGACAAAGAGACGGAGGAATTTCTGAAAGTAAGCCTTTTCTCTTCCCAGAAGTTTTTGGACCATCAAAGTATCAAATTAAGTAAGTAACCCTTTTCACCGCAATGTCATTTTGTAGAAAAAATAATGTATGCATAAAGTGTTAGTATTGTGCCAAAACGAGGTTATTATGGTGAGTCTTCTTTATTTATCCATATATTCATTATGCATTTATGCATAAATAAAGAAGATTCACCATAATAACCTCGTTTTGGCACAATACTAACACTTGAAGAACTTGAAATGCCGAGGTTTTACGAAGGGAGAAGCTTTGATTTAATGTATGCATAAATTTAGGAGGCGTCGGAGACAGTCTTCAAAATGGCCGCTCAGAATCAGGATTATTTGGAGCGCCTACTTGCTCTGAGAAGCTGGCCTTAGCGTTTATGTTCGACTTACAACAGTGTAAACAGACGATACTTCATTCAAATTGTAAACATCTGATACTAAGCAATAAATTCTAAACACATCATGTTCATCTCCTCTGTGTAGAGGAAGCGTATATTTGAATGTGATCCTTTTTAAAGCTGTTTCCTTTGAAAAATCTCTTGTAATTGGGTTTTGTTCACGTGTTCACTGTGGATCTCGAACTTAACTCCTAGGTAGTTCAACGTAGGAAACGTGACAATAACGACAACTGCCTGAATGTGTCAAATGCATACAACGCTTTAATATTTATACCATTTTCATTACGAATTTAATACTTCTAAGCCGAATTAGACAGCTTCTAAGGAAGCTTGGCGCTTCTGAAATCAAGTTGAACATCCTTCAATATAAACTCAGCAACTCTCAGATTATGCAAGTCTTTCCGAAATGTTTAGAATAATTTCTTGTTGAAGGAGTAATTTGTATGACTTTCTCTGATTTTTTTAATTGGCCTTTCCTAACTAGTGGCATTCTGCTTAAATTTTTAAGAGATTTATATTTTCTAAGAAAAATTAACGACTCAAAGCTTATTTTAAAGTGTATAAAGGTGGTATTTTAACACTATGTAAAAATTTAATGCCCTTCTGACTCTTTGGAACAAAATGCAAATAATTGTCTTTTCTAAAAAAAAATCCAAACGGTCCATTTACCTTTTGCGGAACATAAATTTGGAAAAAATCAAAAAAGCCGTATTAATTTTAAACAGAGCAGAAAAGTTGCTTGACGACTTTTTATCCCTCTCCGAAATACAGTCGTTTTGATCTGGGAAGATGTTCACTTTTTGATTTTAAAAGCGTTAAGGTCTTTATTAGAAGGGAGACCAGTGAAAAGTGTTCCATTTATTTCTAGAATTACTAATTTTACGAGAAAATGACTTATACATGTGGCTGTTGGTCTCTTTGTGTTCTTTAGTTGGCCTAACTAGTGACAGTCAATCTTTCAAGCGAACAATATACAGGGTGTCTCAAACAAATGTGCCGCTGTTTGAGAGGTGATAACTTTGCTCACAGTTAAGAAGCTGAAAAACTTAAAAATTCATATGAAAGCCTGAAAAAATATGAATTTTCGACAAAAGAGCGGCATGGAATGCGCCATGCACTCGTTTGAAAGTTTGCATTTTACACACGATTGATTGCGTATCGCTTAAATGCTTGCTATAATTTCTTCACAAAGTGACCGTTTGATTGATATGAGCTTTTTAAGGTATAACACTTAGAAACACACTATGGCTTGCGAAAAAAATGCAGGGTATCCTCAAAATGAAGGTGCTATGTGAAAAGCTGTAACATTGCTGCTAGTGAATCTTTTGAAAACGCTTAAGACTCATATGAAAGCGCAGGAAACGAGATTTCTGTGGCATTTAAAAAGTTTAGATTGCGCCATGCTCCCACCTGAAACCCTGCATTTCGGACTCGACTGATTGTGCATGGGCTGCATGCCTGTTACAATCTTGTTACAACGTGGCTAGACTAACCTGTGTTGTGCTTCTTTTAATGTTTACAGCTTGACAATCATTTGAAAGACACGTGACACACGAGTTTATTGATTGCACGATTTAACTGTGAACAGGAGCTCCATTTTACACGGCGAATACCGTGGACTGATGAATCAACATTCAAGCTGAATGGGGAGGTTAATTGGCATAATTGCAGCTACCAAGCGAGGGAGAACGTTGAAAGAGGCACAGCTCAATTCAACCTGGCCGAATAGTAACAAGCATTCAGCCCCTACACAATCAATCGAGTCCGAAATGCAAGGTTTCAGATGGCGGCATGGCGCAATCTTGACTTTTTACACGCCACAGAAATCTTGTTACCCTGCGCTTTCATATGAGTCGCAATCGTCTTCAAGTGCTTCACTATCAGCAATGTTACAACCATTCACATAGTACCTTCATTTTTTAGGGTACCGTACATTTTTTGCAAGGCATAGTGTGTTTTTAAATTTTAGGCTTAAAACGCAAATAAATCGACACGGCCACTTTGTTAAGAAATTGTAACATGTATTCAAGGGGAACACAATCAATCGAGTGTAAAATGCAAAATTTCGGACGAGTGCACGGCGCATTCCATGCCGTTCATATGTCTGATAATTTCTATTTTCTTAAGTTTTTATACGAGTTCTTAACATTTTTAGCAGCTTTACTGTGAGCAAAGTTACCACCTTTCAAACAGAGTATACATTTTTTTAAGACACCCTACATATATCTCCCACTCGCTGGGAATCTCGTGTTTTGTGTATGAAGCCAGCAATCCATATCTGAGTGCTACGATTATCAACCGAATTCGTCAACGACACGTAACTTTAACGGAGAATTGTAAGCTTATCACGCGATATGGTGAGCGATAAGCCGCGTTATCTGAGCTTTTAATGTGGCTTATCGCTCACCATATCACTTGATAAGCTTACAATTCTCCGTTAAAGTTACGTAAGTCGTTGATGAATCCGGCCCCGGGAAGAATTTAGAGGGAGGGCCCTCCATTAACACAGTCCGTGTTGTGTTGTGCCACGCGCTCGTTACCCTTCATTCTTGGTCGATCTGGGCTGACCGTAAAATAGTGCACCAATACGCGAATTGGAACACTACTGACAACTTCGCCGCTGGTCGACGTGTGATCGTCATATTTAAACAGCAGCTAACCTTGGATGGAGAACAGTTCATACATTCACAAGGCAATTTGGCCTAAAAAGCGCTTTAAAAAACGTGAAATCAATTTCGCTAAAACAACCGATGGTGAATTTCATCACGACAGAGCTGAAGTGCACATTCGAAATCGATGTAATGGTTTTTCGGAGAAGTACTAAGGGATTGTAGTGGTTTCGAAACCTAGAGCTTTCATGCAGAATTCATTATTAAGCTTGGAAACATAGATGTTTTCGTTTTGCATACCCCGAATTTCGTTCTCTGTGCATTTTCAACCCTAGTTTCGATTTTCGATTTTTTGGCCTAGAGCTGCACGGGATACGGGAAAAGTCACAAATCACCTACCCATGATTGTAGCATTGCAGTCGCTTACTGAACTGGAAGTACAGATGTGCATGGTTTCTCTAGCATTCGTCATGGAGAGACGAATAGGGCCTCCTTTTCTCCTAGCGAACTTGAAAATAATATTGCCAATAGGTTTTGTTGCATCATGTTGAGCGATTGGTGAAATTACCGCTGAAAGAAATGCTTCCTGCTCATAGTCATATCGGAAGCTGAAGCTCAGGCGCATCCTTTGTGTCATAATAAATCGGACCTAAAGTTTCTTTCGTTTTGATGCAGCGAATCTCCCTAATTTCTTTTAATTTTTTCAGGGCTACAGTAGCGGTTATTTTGTTATTGGAGGACTATTCGACAGCAGTGGAATTCATGCTTTCCATGATTGACACCCTTCATGTAAAGAAACTTCTTTTGCACTTATAAAATGGTATATGTAAGCGAAGCCAGCATTGTTTGAGATAAAATCAGCCTTCCATTATCTACCAATTGACTAAAAATAGTTTTAAAAGCTTTGTAAGTGACCACCAGTCAATCGGTCTAGCGGCAGAACTGACTACTGGCTAGGTTTCGCCTCAGAATTTGGTACTCACTCTATCATTGTGGATAAGTTCATCTATTTCTTATTAGTTTGTTAGAAACTGACCAGCATTCATCATACATACATGCGTTACTCCTTCCCGGAGTTGTGCAATCTGGGCAAAAATGACACTGTTCATTACTGAATGGTCCACCAATATTGCTCCCTTGCAGTGGTTTCCGCTCAGACACAATGCTATTTATGTGACTCGCACCTCAAACACCAACTGATTCTAAGCGGGGCTGGTGCCCGCAGCACACCGATAAGGTGTCCTAAAACGGGTAAGTTATATCAGCTAGACCCAAAGTTCCTTCTCTTGCCTGATTATATGCTACAAGTGCTCCGTTACGCCTACTGGCGTGCGATGTTGCTTATCACTAAGCTAAGGACAATCACATCAAGCTAGCTGCTGTACTTGTACAGCTTTTTTCCCTACCTAGAAATACAAAAGGCTCGCAGTACGTACAGTGTATAGTATGACAGGGCGATCTATTGGTTCCTTACTACTGGTACTCCCCTAGTGAAACGGTTCCCCATTACTGGTACTGGTCTCCCTCAATGATCCCCCTTAGCGGACGACGTCTTCGGCACGTCTTCTGAGTCCACAGGCACTTTGGGCGACGTCGTCGGCACGTCTACCTGAATTCCCAAACACGTTGAGCGAAGCATTTGGCACGTCCTTTGAGTCCCAGGCACGTCATGGGACGTATTCCGCACGTCTTCCAAATCTCCTGGCACGTACATGTACATTTATAGTCTATTTATGAGAAAGACGAGTCACTGTTTGACGCCTGAGGAGGTGTGGGCAGTAAATGAATTCGGACCACGTGCTGTCGTCCCACCATCGCCAGTCCAATCGCTCTCGGTTCTCCTGACTCACCCGACCATCGCTCTTCTGATCTGCCTAGAATGAAGTTGGGCCGGTTGTCGGTGCACATCAGTTGACCCCGGATGAGACGCCCGTCTGTCAGCTCCACCTCCATCCAGCGGCCCATGTACTGGGCCACACGTTCCATGCCTTGAGATACTGGGTATAACGTAGAAGATGTCTGGATATTTTCCGCTATTTTTGCGCCCCGTAACTTGATCAGCATCGATTGATGGTGATCGAGACTTCAAAAACGGATTTTAGATTCGTGTTGAGCAACCTCGACTACCTCCATGGCTAACATTTTGAACCGCCTAGACGACATCCACAAAAAAACCGACAGTTTGATCAATATCGATTGATGGCGATCGATACTTCAAAAACGAACTTCAGATTTGTGTTCGGCGACCTCGACTTCCCCAGGAGTAAAGTTTCGGACCGCTTGGACGACATCCACAAAAATCGATATTTCGATCAATATCGATTGATGGCGATTGATACTTCACAAACGAACTTCAGATTCGTGTTCAGCGACCGCGATCACCCCAGGGCTGAAGTTTTCAGGCAGTTAGAAGAAGTCTGGTTCACCCTCAGGGCTGAAGTTGGCGACGTGCTCGGCACGTCTACGGCTCCCCGTGCGCGGTCGCCGACGTGTTCAGCTCGTCTACTGAGTCACCAGGCACACCGCGACTCTTCGTTGACTCTGAGTCACCAGGTACACCGCGACTCTTCGTTTAGTGTGACTCTTCGTTTAGCGGATCATTATATAGTATGATCCTCTCCTGAGGAATGCATAGCAACCGCGTTTGTGGGAGAGTTCCACGACCATTTTTGCAATCTCGATACGGGCACCACCCGCTAAGTGCCGATAAATTTATGTACAAACCGATAGGATCTATCAATAGTTCCTGTACGTCTTGTTTTTTCGCTGCCTGTTAAGTCTGTCAATCGGTAATACTCATGTGAAGCTTAACTCAGACCAGTAACTTTCGAGTAGAGGCTGATAATACTGGTCCAGGTCCCTCCTATGAGGTCCCTCCTATAGCACTTGAACGGATAAATAAATGGACAAACACTCAGAGAAGCAGATGGACAGACTAACTCATCCAGATATAGTAGTAGCAAGTTCAAGTATTTCTTACAACAACAAAAAATCGGCTACATATCTGCGTTTAAATATGCTCTGAGGTTTTGAAAACTGAGAGGACCTATCGTAATGGAGCAAGGCTTTGCGCATATTTCACCTTGATGTTCGAGCCCTTATTATTAGAGGATTCATTCACACATAGGTAAGCAAACCTGTTTATTTATCTTTCTACTCGTGGCATTGTTACATGACACGTGCGTGAAACAAGAGAAGATGAAGTGAGTTCTACTAGAGAACAGTATATCGCAACAACACACTAGCAAGCTGCAAGAATAGATAAATGAAGGAGGTTTTCACTTTCCACAAGCAGTGAGTTGAGGTTACGTTGCTTTCTGCATCTCAAAAATTAACATCTAGCTGCATTTCCTTTTATGGGAACATGTAACCGGAACCTTCCTCTTCTTGATCTTACCACTTGGATAAGGATAAATTATGAAGGATAGCGATAATCAATCTTTTCTGGGATGAGCTACTCATTCTACTTCTACTGGTGTATGTCGCGGAGGCAATTTGCATACGTATATGGCCTATTCAACTATTTTCGGTGGCTAGAATATAGATAAGCCAAGGTCTTTTCTTCGCAGACCAGTCTGGTAGCAATTTACCGGCCCAGGAAAGATGGAAGGCTTGCTTAGCCTGGGGGATCCGAACCATGATCCTGGAAGGAGGTACACGCGACAGCCAGCACCTCCTACAACTGTGCTCCACGGGCCATTTATGCTCCTTAATTGACTAACCATCTGATCTTGACCTGTTCTTGACCGTATTCCAACTGGAATATATACGTACATGCTGAATCCAGTGTCTTTTGTTCGGATCCCTAAAATCTTTCTGACCTATATACTTTTTCTTAACAATGAATTACCAAAGAACGTATTAATTTGATGAAGGCGTGTTCCACAGTTTCATTACTTGCTATGGATAGGAATTAATCGATGAAATACTTTGTTTTGCCTACACTTCTAAATGGGCTGGTGGTAGCGCAGGCGGAGGGGTGCAGGAGTAGAATACGTGGAGTATACCAAAAGATGATGGATGAACACCGTCGTTCGTCCTTGTCCCTACGTTTTCAAATATTTTTTCGTTCCTGAGTTTCATATTCCGTACATTTCTGCACAATTCAAGACACTGAAGCTGCAGATGACTTGAATGTTACGAGTTATAATCCTACACTAGGAAACTGGCGCAACGAACACGTTCCCCTAGCTTAAAAGGCGACGTTTGACGTCAGCTGGCTCCCATCGGATGAATGCTCGTCCGTTGCCGGATTTCACAATCATTCTGACGACAAACAATACTTATACATGGACACTGTTCAAATTGAAGCACTATGGAATAGGCACAACACTGTTCTCGCCGATGGATGGATGTTGAAGCAAGCCACTGCACTTGTCTGGTGAAAAAGTATCGATAGCCGCATAAAAGCCGTTCGTGACATGCTTGAAGTCAGTTCATTCAACAAACTACCAGCCCAGCGCCCAAGCATAATATCACATCAAATCTCTTTTATCACAAGCTTAATAGCTGCATATTTCTGAAGGTTTCTTACTCTCAAGTAACTGTCGTGCTGTTACTCCACAGCTCGACCTCGCTCATCTATTTTGGATTAAGTGGGTGAGTCGTTTACAAATTTAGCAGAACCTACATGTAGTGTGTTCAAGATAGTGTCACACGTGCTAGTGTCTTTCTATCAGCAACAAAAGCGTCCTAAGTTTTGCCGTCATCCAATACCACTGCCCGTCTACCTTCATGGAAGAACGCACCAACGCATTTTAAGCCAGCGCATTCTTTGCTGGCTTAAAATGCGTTGGAACCTTCGCTCTCCACGACAATTGACAGGGAAACTATTGCCTATAAGCCTATTCCTAAAAACTATTTCTGTTCCTTACAATCCGTCTTATTATAGAATACGCATAATGCAGTGGGATAAGGATGTGATCATGGTGAACACCGTCTAGTCGACCACAGTTCGGAACCTTCCCAAACCAACAAAATCTTTTCATCCTTCCTCGGCTAGTGAATTAACTCCTACCATCTTTGAGAGGCCTTTACGGGCCTATCGGAGACCATCGTATGTTGTTTAGGATAAACATGTCGAGGATAAAGTAATAAAGGACACCTTCTCAGACCGGGAACGGGCGTGCACGGGTCAATGCGATTTTCGTTAATCAACTCTTTCGAAGATGCGCCGCGTATTCTACTTCTACGGGATGTCTTGGAAACGATTTGAATGCGTACATATTTGGCCACAATGACTTACGGTTGGCAGCAGATGGGCAGTAGGGCTTTATCCTTCCCAAACGGGAAAGGGGTGTGCATGGGTCAATACAATTGGCTAGCGTGCGTTTCAGCAAGTGTTTTGATTGGCTGTGATCAGCTGTTACGCTCCTATCTTCCCATGTAGGCCGCCTTATCGACTCCTACCTAAATATAAAGGATAAAAGACGAAAATGTAAAGAATGATATACGAGCGCATGGTAGTGCAGTCGGAGGAGGCGCCGGCTGACGCGTATCAGGTACTTGGTAGGAATTTCCTATCCAGACTGACCAATAACTCCGGGGCGGTTTCGCATCAGACTTTTCTGGAAAAGATAAAACACTGATTCTTCTTCCGGTTGGCTACTGCAAGTCGTTGTATAGTTCAAATACGCATTTAAATCTCCTCCATGGTATTCCATGGTATTAGAATGCGCGGCGAATCCAAAAAAAATGATTGAATAACGCGGACTTTATCCTCTACCCTTAAAACAATGACCATAGTATTACAATAAATAATCTACGGACAATTACTAAATTTATTGATACAATAAAAAGAAATACTCCTTACAAAGAGCACAAAACTGTGCAACGTTGTGACATCCTGCTTTTCAGAAACAAGAAAGCCTCATCGTTTCTCAGCGAACTCTGCCTCGACCAAAACCTAGCTATACCCCATCAGCACGTGCCTCGGCCACCGGAACAACCAACATCTATATCGCAACGAATGATGTGCCACCTTCTCGATATGCACCAGCCAACAACCAGCCATCTTCTCTACATACTCTCCTTCCTTGTCACCTCCGCTATTGCAACTAGTGAGTCGAGGAACTGTCATCACTAACCTCAAACGGTCAGTGCTCTCGACATAACCGACTGATTCAGGGAAAACGAAGTACAGAGTTGTCGGGTCTACAACGTCACGAATGGAGTGGTGGTCGCTGATATCGTTGCGATGATAGCTGGCTAAGGCACCAGCATGATAAGCGTGTGCACTGCTGTAGCACCGCTGCCACTCGATGAAGTCGGAGAAGTCTCCGAGAGAATGTTCAAAGAACTGTTCGAGTTCGCGGCTTTCGTTGATAGGCATGGCGTGATCCTACTATGATCTATGGGATGAGTTTCGCTCAGCCGGCGACAAAGATTGTCACAGACTTTATTACGGCCGACGTTTCGGCATCCTCACAGCGTGGAAACGCCGGAACTAATTTCCCAAACACCATTCAACGAATACTCTTCCTAGGAAAGCAAAGTTTTTGACAACCTTGGTCAACAGCTGAACGAAATATTAGGTTGGAAAAAAAGTCTCTTCACACTTCGAAATTTTTTTTACCCTTCCCCTTGTAAACGCACTAGCCAATGTTGATTGCTGATTTCGTAATCCTATCACACTTGTCTACCGTTCGCACGCAGACACAGGTTAAGACTCTTCTTGTAATTCGTTATCCATCCAATCCTCCGGACTCAATGCCAGATCTACCTCATGGCCGTTTTCAGCACGGCATTCTTCATGAATTCATTAAAGAATCCACAACACGTCAGGCAGCAGACCAAATTAACCACATATATGGCTTGGGATCTACTACTCATCGCGCCTGTTATGAGTGGTTCGGAAAGTCTTTAAAGGGAGATTATTCACTGAGGGCAAAGCATGGTCAGGAAGGCCAAATGGATTGGACGACAGTGAACTACACCATCTTCTTCGTACCGATAGTTGGCAGACGACACGTCAGCTGGCAGAGAAGCTCGAAGTGTCTCATAGGATAGTGGGGATCCATCTGAAGAATCTTGGCTTTCATGGAAATTTGGAGCTTGGATTCCACATGCCCTGTCAGACACTCAGAAAGGTCGACGGCTCTCCATCGCTGCTTCTCTTCTGTCCAGATGAGGAAGAAAATCGTTTCTTCCGCGGATTGTGACAGGCGAAGAGTCCTGGGTTCTGTGTGCCAACTTCCGAGGAAAAGGCAATGGGTACAAAAGGGAGAGAGCCCTAAGTCTGATCTCAAGCCCAATGTTCACGAACGGAAGATTCTTTTGAGTGTTTGGTGGATATCAGAGGAGTGATTTATCGGCAAACTCTCAGAAGTGGAGAGACACTTACTGCTGCCACATACAGTGGCCAAGTCCACAAAGTCGCAGCAGCTTTCCAAGAAAAGAGGCCTGAGAAGTCGAAGGTGATGATCCTGCATGACAACGCAAAGCGACATGCTGCAAGACTCACAAGAGAAACAATAAAGAAGCTGGGCTGGGAGGTAATGCCACATCCACCGTATAGCACTGATCTCGCCCCTACCGACTACCATCTCTTCCGTGCTCTCAAGCAAGAAATTGGAAAGAAATATTTTGAAACGGACGAGGACCTCAAAAATTGGATTCAGCGGTGATTCGACTTCAGAACTGCAGTCTTTTACGCGAGAGGAATTATAAAAATTACCACGTCTTTGGAAAAGTGTAGTAGAACAAAATAGAGTTTATCTCAATTGATTTGACTTTGTAGTTGTGAAGTAATAAATCTTTGAAAAAAATGAAAAGACTTTTTTTCCAACCTAATATATTCTATTCGATGAATACTATGTTTCTAAACTTCTGTACATTGTATATAAATATATATGAATAGGAAAATTGCTTATTTTATTGCATGAAGGTCGTCTGTGGCACGTTCCACAGCCCTGAGTTACGTTGGAATTTTTATCGCAAATGTATAATATGTATGTCTGCGTGTGCATATGTGTATGTATTTAATTGTAAATTTGCTCTGTTAACATTTAACTTACTAGTTCAAATTTTATATTAAATAGAAATGAATAAATATGTGCTTTCTTTCATACAAATGTAGGGTCTTTGCCAGGAACGAGGATCTATATTGTGTAACACAAAAGAAAGCCGAGGCAGTAAGCACACACACGGTTATGCAAAAGTGGTATAGCATCCCTTATAATCTACCCATCCACGCACTAGAAATCCTGAATGAACGATAATACACTGTCCGTGTCACTCGAGCAAAGAGGGCCGATTGGAGCAGTCTGACACGCGACAGGGACGAATGGGGACGTTGAAGCCAGCTCGAGCAACACATTTCTATAATACTTTAATTACGCTATTACTGTCAGGCAAAGAAAAGAGAAAGAAAGAGAAAAAGAGAAAAAGAAAGAAAAAGAAATATTTACTATTTAAGAACAACTTTTACTCTATAAAATTCCTTAAAATCGATGGTTCCCTGAGCCTCAAGGCTATAACATCGATCCGAATAATGAAGCTTGCCCTGATAAATCCTTTGTTGGCAAAGTTTCAAACTTTAAGCTTTTTACGACCTCAATTCTGGGATCGATGGGGAGGAGAGGAGAGCGTGGAAGTTAAGTGACGATGGCCATGAACGATTTTTTGATGTTTTGAATTTTTTTCATTTTGTTCAATACGCATAACTTCTACATCAGGTCTCACACATCACATTCAAAACTACCACCCTAAGCTCCAATACTAAAATCTAACATCACCTGGAATTTTCTGAGTTTGCGCGCGACTGTTTCCGATGTCCCATATTTTTGCTAGGATTCATTTTGTCGAGTCAGGTACATTTGTTTATAAGAGCAGCGGCTTTGCTTTAAGATCGAGAGATAGCAGAATCCATAAATTTGAGATGGAGCGACTACGACATCGAACATCTTCTTTTCATAAACCCAGAAGCTTGGTCTCAAAGCATTACAGTGTCTTCTTAAGGACTGATGTTAGATGGTGCAGCCAATGTTCAGAGCATTTCCTGTGGGCAAAGGAATCACTGCATAATTCAAGATTTGCTTGAACGACTTGATGTTTCCATAGCCCGTCACACTTCAGATGTTACATTTTGGCGGCCTTCATAAAAAATCTCTTGTTTTTATATAATCTTATGGGCTCCGTCACGCCTATCGGCGTGCTTAGCACTTGCGCGCTTCGCGCGATGTTGCAGTATCACTAAGCTAAGGACAATCACATCAAGCTAGCTGCTGTACTTGTACAGCTTTTTCCCTACCTAGGAGTTCAAAAGGGTCGCAGTACGTACAGTGTATAGTATGATAGGGCGATCTATTGGTTCCTCACTACTGGTCCCCCCTTAGTGAAATGGTCCCCCGTTACTGGTGCTGGTCCCCCTCAATGATCCTCCTTAGCGGACGACGTCTTCGACATGCCTTCTGAATCCCCAGGCACATTGCACGACGTCTTCGGCATGTCTACCTGAATCCCCAAACACGTTGAGCGACGTCTTTGGTATATGTTTTGAGTCCCCGGCACGTCATGCGACGTATTCCCCACGTCTTCTGAATCCCCTGGCACGTAGAAGACGTCTAGGTCGTTTACGCTATTTTCGCGCCCCTAATTTGACCAGTATCGATTGACGGTGATCAATACTTCAAAAACAAACTTCAGATTCGTGTTCAGCGACCGCGATTACCCCAGGGCTGAAGTTTCCAGGCAGGGAGAATACGTCTGGGTGTTTTTCGCTATTTTCGTGTCGTAATTCCCCCCCCCCCCCCATTTTCCCCACTGCGCCGCGAGACTTGTCAGCAGTAGCATCGCGGGCGTACAAGAGACCCAGTGCTCGAAGGCTGAAGAACCGATTCCATAGTAACTTCAACGGTCCCATACTCCTTGGGTTTAACGACTTGGCAAAAAAGAAACACATTTTTATTCTAATTGTGGGGCGGGGATTCATCCTATATGACTCGCTCCTTCCGTTTAGACATACGCTTCAGACCCTTCCCTTGTAAGTGCCGATAAATTTATGCACAAATCGATAGAATCTAAGTTCCGAGCGATAAATTTTTTAACGAATTTTTTTGATCGAAATTTTTCGTTAAATTTCCAGTAAATCGTTAAATTTCTTTTAAAAAATACGAATAGCTGCAAACTATTATTTCAAGTGAGAAAAATCAGTGAATACGTTATACGTTTCAACTTCTACAAGTCAACAATAAAGTTCAAGGAATGGAGTGCAACGATGCAATGAAAAATAGACAAATAAGAAAGTGTGGAGAGCAAAACAAACAAGCCTCCAGCAACAAGTTGTCTACAGGGTGTGGAATAAGAACAGGTGCGGAACAGGGGTGCACACAAAATTCTGTGCGATAAATTTTTTTAACGAAATTTTTTAACGGAAATTTTTCGTTAAATTTCGTTAAAAAAATACAATTAGCTGCAAAGCATTATTTCAAGTGAAAAAATCAAGGGAAACCTTATACGTTTCAACGTTAAGAGGTCAACAGCAGCTAAAGTTCAAGGAATGCAACACATCAATCTACCAATATATAATTGAGTTAGCGGTCGATGACGTTTGAGTGATCTAACCTAAGTGAGATACGTTGCATCATCCACAGCGGAACCTAAGTGAGATACGCAGCATCGTCCACAGCGAGGGCGGTCGATTGACCTAATCGAAGTGAGGTACGCCGCATCATCTACAGCAAAATTTGCTATTGAACGTGGGATGTTGCTGCATAAGAGTAAGCGCAGCCCTTTGCTGCCTAACACAACAGCACCTATGCTTTCTGAGCGTCCAGATTCAGAAGCCGTTCCGCCGACTTCGTGACATTAGCAGAAGACCACTAAAGGGGTAAGAGTAGAAGGAGAGACTTCTAGGGTGGAAAACCGTCAACGACCAAGGGAGCGACCTGGAGGAGGAGGTCAATAGGGGGAACAATGAAGCAGGCCAGGAGGTGACATCAAGAAGGGTTTAGGCAATAAGGAGGGACCAATAGGGAGTTACCAATAAAGGAGAAGGCAGTAAGGAGGATCAGCAAGGGAATTCATTACCAGTAAGGGAGACCAGATTTAAAAGATATGACAACGAGGTCACGCATTTATTTATTGATTTATTTATTTATGCGCCCATGAAGGACACGCTAAATTTAAGTGATCCATGCTCAACAACAAGAGAAAGAACGCAAGGGACAGAACGAAGGGAAACGATTAAACTAGTTAGACAAAACGAACCAACCAAACAAAATAAGCAATTACAATCATGGAATGTAAAGGTAGTGCTATTCATGCGGTTGAAACAAGTTGGCAGATGAAGGAGATTTCTCGCCAAGTGGACCGAATCGGTTCAAGCATTGGGTGTTGTGAGCATGGGAGAGCTACTTAATTGGGGTAGAGTAATAAGGAATCCGAGGTGAAAGGGATCTACCTGAAAGAAGCGACCTGAAGTCGGGACCAGGACGAGGAACCAACAAGAAGAGAGCCGTAAGGGAATCCATACGGGGCACAGGGAGTCAGTCATACGCATAGCCTCTTCATGCTCGACACAGCGGCGACTGCGCGCGCTTCTGAGCTTTTGGATCCAAAAGCTCAGCCCCCTACGTCGCGCAATAAGCGTCCTGATTCTGAATACGTGTCACCGACATTTGCCGTGAGCATGGGAGGCGCACTAAGGGGGTCGATAGGGGCAGTAAGGGGACCTCCAGGGTAGACCAGGAGAGCGATCAAGAAGGAGAGGAATAGCCTGGAGGAGGGGCCAGGACGGGGAAACCAGCAAGAAGAGACCAACAGGGGTCAATAGTGGAAACAAAGAAGTGGGCCAGGAGTTGGTTTGGACCAGGCAGGAAGGTGGGGTACAAAGGGGGAGGGAAGACCAGTAAAGGCGGACCAGCAATTTGATCCAGTAAGAAGAAACGAGTGAGGGGGAACTTGGCTTCGGAAGACATATCAACGATATCCATAAACGCAAGCTGTTGAGCATGAGAACGGTTGTGGAGGAGCAACCTGAGGGACAGAAGTACTGCGCAGCACAAACCAATGACGTTACTGGACGGTTCGGAGAGAATGTCTATGATGAAGGTACCGAAGCGAAACTGCGTGATGCCGATAGAGCATGCACCAGGTCCTAGATGATAGCGAATTTTAAGTTTTACAAATACCACTTTCCATGGGTCAGTGATGCTCCAAAGTCGCGCAAAGCGCGCAAGTGTAAAATAAGCAATTCAACATCAACAAACGCAGAAAGATAAACAAACCTTCACCAACAAATTACCTACAAAGTGTGGAATAAGAAAAGATATGGAATTATCATTCAAGACTATCACCGACAAGGCATCTTAAAATGTGCGATCAGGCAAAGCTCGGAGTTCCCCTCTTTCCTAGTTGTTTGCGAAACGTTTTGCTGACTGTTCTACGACAAGGAAAAACCTGAAACCTTTTTTGTTTTTTGCCGGTACCCTGACATGGCATCGTGCCACACAGTCCCACACTGCCAAAAAGATGTGACACGTCGTCAAAGTGTTAACGTTCAGGAAAAGTAGCTTTCCTCACCTGTATCACCTGTCACCTGCCGTCCCGTTGATCATCGACTTGCTCGAGCGGGCGCCAGCAGCGTCTCCATTCGTACCTGTCTCGTGCCAGAGTGCTCCGATGGATCCTCCTCGCTCGAGAGACACGAAGAGCGTCATAGCGGTCGTTCAGGGCTTTCATGAAGAAATCCGACTAAGAATTCAGTCAGTGACGGCTCTCGTCCAGCGGGTGTCTGCGAAGCGCATTACGTGGCCGGCCCACCTAATTTTCGACAACTTGGCCCACGCGACAGCGTCTCTGATCTTCGAACGTCGGCGAAGCTCGGAACTCCGGAGGCCTTCTCTCACTTGCGTGAGTCGTGTCACTCCGAGCATCGTCCTCTCGATTCCACGCTGCGCGACGCTGATCGCGTGTTCATCCTGCTTTCGTATAGCCCAGGTCTCTGAGGCGTATGTTAGGGCAGGAAGAACAGTGGAGTCGAATAGGTGGGCACGGAGTCGGACGTTCTTCGTTTTCTTCACGACTTCTTCGACGCTCTTGAAAGCTCCCCAAGCCGCTCGTTTCCTCCTGCTCAGCTCTGGTGCTAGGTCGTTGGCCATGTTGACTTCGCGACCCAGATACACATAGCTGGAGCATTCGGAGATGTTCGTTCCGTTGAGCGAGAATGGTGCATCAGAAACCCATCCGTTCTTCATGAACATCGTCTTCGTATAATTCAGCTGCAGTCCAACGCTTCCACATACACGATCGAAGTCGGCCAGCATTCGTTCCGCCTGACTGATGCTCGGTGTTATGAGCACGATGTCGTCAGCGAAGCGAAGATGGTGCAGTTGCCGGCCGTCGACCTTCACTCCCATGTCTTCCCATTCTAGCTCGCGCATGTCGTTTTCGAGGGTGGCGCTGAAGAGCTTCGGGGATATGGTGTCCCCTTGTCGAACCCCTCTCTTCATGTTGATGACGACATCGTTGTAGACTGGAGAGATCTTGGTCGTGAATCCACTGTACAGCTCTCGAAGGACTCTGATGTACTGAGAAGGAACGCCCTGAGTGAGCAGGGCTTCGATGACCGCTTCAGTTTCGACAGAGTCGAATGCCTTCTTCAGGTCGATGAACGTAAGGCACAGCAGCAGCTTGTACTCTCGCGACACTTCGATGAGCTTCGTAATGGTGTGTATGTGGTCGATCGTGCTGAATCCTCTCCGAAATCCTTTTTGCTCGCATGGCTGTCCTTCGTCCAGCGTTCTGCTAATCCTATTTATGATCACTCGAGTGAACAGCTTGTAGACTACGGACAGCAGGCAGCTTTCCTAATTTTTGTTATTAGCGTTTTTTCTAAAATCGTTTAAAATACATCCTGCGGCCGAAAACGTTTCTCAGTCCTAAATTTTCCAGGTGGTGAGCGAAAGTATTTTGGGATAGGCAGCGCCTGGTGAGGATAGCCATATCTTAAGAGGAGGTTAGACCAGTATCTTTGTGGAGCCGTTGACGTTGACGTGCTTGGGGGATCGGCGAAGAAATTTCTAGCTCTAAGATGCATTAAACGATACGGATAAAGAACGGTGTTACTCAATTTTTTTTGGGATGCGCCACGCATTCTACCTCAACGGGACGTCGTGAAGGCGATTTGAATGCGTATTTGGTCACACAATCACTTGTGGTGCGTTGAACAGATGAGCGATGAACAATTCCATGTTCCATCCCTCCCAGACAAGTCTGGTACCAATTTCCTGACTTTGGAGGGATGGAGGGCTTCGTTGGCCTGTGCGGAAAATTCGAACCAGTAACCTGGTACCGGGTGTACACGACAGCCAGCATTTCGTCTGACTGAGCTACACGCGCCCCCAAAATGCATTATTTTCAAAAATTCAAAACAAATTCATGAAAGCATCAAAATATTCTTGCTGATTTCAATAGCTTTTTTCAGGAAAAGTCTTAATCAGTTGGGTGAGACCTTCAACTTTAATGAAGGGTGAGCATAAACTCACTCAGAAAAAAGTCCGTTAAGAGTTTCTAAAAATTTCCGTTAAGTCGTTAAGCCAGATTTTAACGAAAAATGCCGTTAATTCGTTAAATTCATTAAAACGTCAACCGTTAAATGTGCACCCCTGGTGCGGAATTACCATATCATTCAAGATAACGGTGTTTAGTTAGTGGGCTGGTGCCCGCATCACACTGGCAAGGCATCTTAAAATGTGGGATCAGGTAGATCCCGAAATTCATTCATTTTTCTAGTTCTGTGCGAAGCCGTATTAGGCGACTGTTCTATGGGCATAAACAATGTGCTTAGCGGGCACCAGCCTACTAAGTACAGAAAACATTGATAAAAATACATTTTAAAGCCTACCAGTGGAATGTTAGCACGTTGTCGAACGCACGATTTTCGCGTGCCCGGTATGTGGGATCAATCCATTTTTTGCAATGTCGGGACCGTGAAACGACGTCGTGTCACTGCAGAAAAGTGTGACACGGCGTCAACGTGTTAAAGTTCAGGAAAAGTAGCATACCAAATTTTTGGTATTAGCGTTTTTTCTAAAATCGTTTAAAATACGTCCAGCGGCCGAAAACATTCTCTCCGTTTCGAATGCGCCAGATGGCGAGTAAAAGTATTCTGGGATAAGCAGTGCAAAGGGAGGATAGGCATATCTTACGAGGAGGTTAACCAGCATCTTTGTGGATTCGTTGACGTGCTTGGGAGATCGGCGATGAAACTTCTAGCTTCGAAATGCATTATTTCTAAACATTCAAATAGGCCATAGAAGACATGAAAATAGCATGAAAACAGTAAAATATTCTCGCTAATTTCACTAGCTTTCAGAAACAGTCCTAATCGGAAGGTTTAGGCCTGCACATTAGTGATTACTAAGGGTAAAAGCGAAAAACTTACTGAGAAAAGGTCCGTTACAAATTCCGGTAAATCTTTGAAATTTTCCGCTAAGTCGTTAAGACGGATTTTAACGAAAAATGCCGTTAATTCGTTAAATTCGTTAACTCGTTAACCATTAAATGTGCACCTCTGGTTCAGACACTTCCCTTGTCAGATCCTAGTTGCCGCAGTGCTGCTGTCCGAGCGAGCCCTCGCTGCGCCTTTCCCTAATGGCTCCCATCTCCATGCCCTTCCTCGACCGGTAATGACTCTTCACGGTTGCCAGCGGTATTTCGGGTGGAAAACGGTACTTAGGGCGACACGCCTGGACGAGTCGAGAGCCAACCAACACCGCAGTCGAACGACTAGCAAAATCTGCCGTTGGAGGGAATTTTTTGCAAATTTTTTCTCTTTCCCTTTCTATTTGACGCTTGATAACCGAAGAAAGGCTGATGACCTTCAACTCTTCAGCGCCTTATCTCGCGTTCCGCATCAATTTTTAAAATCTCTTGGCCACTTCCTTCAGTGATCCAGTTACTTATGGTGATTTCTGTCCAAAAGCGCTTTCGAAACGTTCTTGCATCCCAGTTCCAGTTTTACTTGAGGAGAGTTGAGAATATCGCTAGAATCCAAAAATAAAGAATGAATCTTAAAATTATTAAAATAAAATATGCATTTAAGAATGTAAAATGTACATTTATTTAGTGTTTTAAAATTACATTTGTTTAAGTCTTATTAAATCAGATGCCTAACCACAATTTACGAACAGCCGCAGCGAGATGTGGCCACTTTGTATCTTCTCAACGAGGAGCACGGAGGAAAAAACAGAGCCGAAATAGAGGGTTATAGAACTACAGCTAGTTCAGCAGAATATTCTAGACTCCATTCCGTGGCACCTCTGTTGTTAGCTCCCTTTTCTAAAGAAGAGTGCTAGGATTCTACATACTTTGCATCAACAGCACCTAATTTTGAAAAAATTAGTTTAATAATCTGAAGGGTTGTTCATCTATTTAAAGATGCGCTCAGACAGGAGGGAGGAGACAGTGTCCGAAGCTTTTCGTTCTTCATCGTGAAA
This sequence comes from Heligmosomoides polygyrus polygyrus, assembly GCA_947396885.1. Taxonomy (NCBI): domain Eukaryota; kingdom Metazoa; phylum Nematoda; class Chromadorea; order Rhabditida; family Heligmosomidae; genus Heligmosomoides; species Heligmosomoides polygyrus. The sequence goes on along the minus strand of OX377203.1, from coordinate 89,335,669 downwards.
ACTTAATCATATTAATTTAGGTGCTATCGCGTTAAAATTCTCTAGACTTAATGTGCAAGCCTAGAGAACGGATCCATCCGGTTTTTTCTCAAACCTGGCAACTTTGTGTCACTCAAAACAAGCTTAGATTTCTTACCCTACCTATAGTCTTTATTTGTCTGAGATCACGCTTTTGTTTCACAAGCTTTGAATAAACTCCTGGCACTTTATGGAGGAAAATCAGGATCGGTCCCATTCTAGACCTGAACATTAGCTATCTCTAAATAAGGCAAATCTAATGAACATTAATTGCACGTAGCCTCTCCAGTGCAACATAATGTCTCGGCAAAAATACTTCACCACCAGATACACTTGGCAAATTCCGCGCTCCAACACCAATTTCCTGCGCGCGAAACTTTTTCGTTTGAATAGCGGGGAACATCTGTTCGCTTCACGTGCTTGAGCTTTTTAACTGTAGTAGATAGCTTCGTATGGCTGTTGTAAGATCTTTGGGGAGCTGGATTTTATCCTGCATGGTGTTGGACGTTGGTCGAAGGTAGCAAGGGCTTGGAATGTTTCGCTTCTTCCAAAGAGCTTTATTCATTTATTTATTTACTGCAATACAAATGTAGTCATGTGCTATCCACATAAATCTGAAAATGCGCTAAAGAGAAAGAGCACATGCTAACTATATGTTTTATACTATCTGCTAACTATATGTATTATATTATCTAGCAGCGAGAGTAATGATGGACAACATCTGAGGCAAACCGAAATCCTGTTGCGGATTCAAATATAGATTCAGAATTTTACTTCTTTAATTATAAATAGGGCGTGTGGAGCGCAGTCGGAGGAGGCGCCTGCACCCGGTACCAGGTTCCTGGTTCGGATTTCCCGCTCAGGCCAATCAAGCCTTCCATCCCTCTGGGGTCGGTGAATTGGTACCACACTTGTCTGGGAAGGACAAAGCGCTGACTTGTTCATCGGCTGGCCCCCGCAATTCATTGTATGACCAAATACGCATTCAAATCGCCTCCGCGACGTCCCGTAAAACTAGAGTGCGTGGCGCATCCCAAAGGGGAGCCACTATACCGTGACAGTGTTTATGTGTCTGTTCGACAACCATGTGCAATTTCGGAGCAGGCACCAGCCCGCTTAGTAACTATTTTATTAATGCACTTGCGCCGCTGGTTTGTTAAAGACAACTGCAGAGCTCAGAAAAATTCAAATTAGCTGTCGAAATGAACACGCTAATTATTATCAAACAAAAAATCTGTGTGTATTGACAGTTTACTAATGTGCTGCTATTCTTAATTATTTTGTCGCTTATATATTACGGCTGGTCTGTGATAGTCGTCTTCGTCGCTACTACGTAGTACTTAACATATTCCTTTTATTCTTTGAATCGGTATTGTTTGGTCTGTAATCCGGTTCATCAGTCTCATGGTGATGGTAAAAGTGTTCTCGTGGATATGCGGAAATACTCCTAAGAATCGTCGAGTACGCTCAATCTAGCAGTATATCTGGGCAGATGAGTGAGGTAAAAAATATGAAGGCCACGACATTGCTGCCCTTTTTCCAGCCAGCCCTTCATTCCGGCTTTAGATGCTGGTGAATCCGGCTCCGGGGGCTCAATGTGCTGGGTAGAACACAGCATTTTCTGGGGAACATCTTTCTTGAGGTTCCCGTTGTACTGTACTTCTTCTGGGTTTTGTAACTTCGTTGATTAGGAGTCGTATAACCTATTAGTGCTCTCGTCCACATCTGATTCAACCCTTTGCTTCTTTCCTTTTACCTTTTGTTGATCGTGTTCATTTTTACGTGCAAACATAGTGTTGACAACTCCTCGTGAGCTTATGCAATAAATAAACAGTCGGTAAAAGACGGCATTAAACCCTTTTGGGACGCGTTCTACTTTGCGGGATGTATAAGCAGTTTGAACGCGTATGTGGACATAGAACATTTACGGTAGCTAGTTGATGGGTAAGCCAGGGTTTTTTCGTTCCCAGACGACTGGTACCAATTCCCAACTGAGGGGATGGAATTGGTATCAGTCTTGGTTGGCCTGGGAGTGAAGTTCGAACTAGGAACCTGTAATCGAGTGCACGCGACAGCCGTAGTCAGCTCCGACTCCGCTAACACGTGCTCAAATAAATAAACGTCTATTTTTAAGGCATTAGGCCTAATCTATACAGATGTTGTTCCGGTGACTTCAGTTGTTCAGTTTTTCTCCCATTTACATTGATTTATAATTGAGCAAATGGTTTTGTGGGAGGAGGGTTTAGCTACGCTGTTGGAGTGAAGCTCGTTTGCGTTCATCCGAATCTTCCCTTTTCACAACCACCTTATTAACCACAGAGATACTATCGCTTCGTCAGATTGCACTTCAGCGAGTTAGGTGTTCCATAGAGGCCGTTCCTTTCAGGTTTTGATGGGTTTAATTATCTAAAACTGTAGTTGAACGCACACTTCTCAGTAAAAAAAAACGTTTGTCTTCAGGAGAGAGGGTGCTTATCAGGGATAAACGACGCCTCTTCTTCTTCCAACGTAGCCAGTGATGCTCGTGCAGGACAACCTTAGAAGTCAGTTCTACGACATCGTCCGGAAAACTGTGAGTGTTAAGGTTTTCGTTTTAGAAATTTAACCTTTTCTTTTTATAACGTAACATATATGTAACTTTTTCTGGGTACAGCCCTAGTTCTTGTGGATCAATCCAATTGGGGCAACTTTCCCTTCTCTCAAACTTGCTTGAAAGCCCACATCTTGAGGCAACCGCTTGGATCTCAAGTAAATTCAAAGTAATGGATGGTGAGGCAACAGCATTCTACCCCTTACCCAAATCTAGGATCGCACCCAAAACTGCGCACTGTCACGAAGGAAATTTGATTTGAAAAGTGTTGTTTGATAGGAAAATGGCATAAACATCCTTCGAAAGTCCTGAACGATGTTGTGTAAAGTAGGATATATGGTGCTACCTGAGGGTACGCTCAAATTTGACTTGTGTTCTGTAGTTATTCATATCGTATTAGTTGTTGTGTAGTTTTGTAGTTCGCTTAGAGGATAACAGTCTGCTAAGCATGTCCAGTTTGAACTTGAAAATAAATAAAAATTCAAGGAAACTTTGAAATTTTCACATATGGTAGCCACAGAGATCTTCGGTTTGACGGCCCGTTCCGATAAAAAAAATAAGCTCTTCTTTTCATCCACCATGTTCTTGGTTTAGTAGGGTTTTATCGTCCCCCGCCCCAAAGAACATATGTAGGTGTGAATTCACTGTTGCATCCAAAAAGTATGAGATGATGTGGACGGAATAGTCCCCCATATGCAATGAGGGAGCTGACTTTATAAAATGCTATGGCCTCCTATGTGTTCAAGTCCCAAGGTCGTTATTCAGAGTTTGCTTAGAAGGTATGCAGTAGTACGGTTGCCCATTGTCTAGTTCATCCCTCATCGAAAAGCATTCTCCTTGCATATTAATTGGTAGAAAAGTGCGGACGTCTTCCTCTACCTTTATGCCTTTTTGGCAGATTCACTCTGAAGAAGAATTTCTCTAGAAACCAATTGACGCTGTCAAACAGTCCTACTTTTATCCCGACATCACGGATGCATGCTGACGTGCTACGATGGTGTCGTGGAGGTTACGTGCGACCAAACACCAGCGGTGGTGTAACGCATAGCATCCTACCCGGAAAGCAAAGGGTGCGGGTTCGAGTCCCGCCAGGCGCAGGAGTTTTGTTCGCTCCATCTAGTAGTTTATAACCTTCGTAACAGTTGTCTAGGCTTTACGAAACATATAAGACATCGCTTCTAGTCCTAATTTTATCCAACTTCATGTTATTTTGTTTAAAAACACGTAGCTACAGTCCAAGTGTATCCCACAACCTCCCTTAGTTCGCATTGCAGTTGAGGTTTTTATTTCTAAGAACTTCACATTTTATTTATTTCTTGTTCTTATACCTCATAGAGTAGCCAACTGTAGATAGCCGTGAGTTGTTGTCCACTATTCTCGAACACACTCGAGATTAAAGCATAAGAAAGATAGCTTCTAAGCGGACAGTCGCTGAAACCTTACTTTTTGGAGACAATGCAGAACGCCTATTAAGTGTCACTGTTTAAACTGAGTACGTGCAAATAGAGTCGGGAGGGGGAGGGGGTCACCTTGTAGGACAGCCCTACACAACGTTTTGTGTTCTACAGAATTAAAGATTTATGTAGAAATCACATGTTCTACACCTACGGTGAAGTGAGCTAGGCCATTTGTGATGACATTGACTCCCCTCCCCCTCCGAACCTTGTGCCCTCCATGAGTAGGTTGAATTTGTTTCCATTTCTCTTTGTTATAGGTTATTTATCAGTGGATTCGATCATTTTATTTCAGCATGTTCTTGTTATAGTTGGGGAAGATGTTGATGCTCTGTGCGCCTACACCATACTTTCGGTGAGTTACCTAGCATTCCTTGATATTTCGCTGTTATCATATGTGAGTCCACATGTGACGTTGCCACTAAGCGCAGCATATCTTAAGTTCTGGATGGTCACATAATCCACTTCCTCTGTGCTGCCATATAAAATTGTTAATCGCCTTTCTACTTTCTTGCTTATTACGGCTTGTCCGATAGTTTCTTCTCCACCTTAGAATATTCTGAAACATTCTTTCGGAGCATTATGTCATTATGTCAGAAAGATTTTTTGAGATTTAGTACGATGATGTGGTCCAAACCAAAATTTTTATTTTCTTCAAATTATTAATTTCATTGATTTAAGTTTCATCTGAATTCCTAACAATGTCGTAAGTTGCGTTTATCTTAGAGTTCAGTAACAAAACAAAACATTTGAGGATAATCATTTTCATCAGGGTTGCACGGTATTCAGAAGGAAGAAATTGAACTACAAAGCATACAACTGGCCGCAGTGGCCCCATTTTCCAAATCGCCGAACGTGGTGGCCGCCCTTCTTCCGAATGTTTCGGGAAGATAAAAATTGTTGATGACCGTGAAGCCATCGCTTCCTTTGATGTCATCGTCGTTTGAGAAGCTGACCACTCGTTTCCTAGATATTTTTTGTTGTTGTTGATAATGACGTTTTCTGTCAATACTGGCGAATCGAGTTGATGAGCTTTCCGTTAAAAATTTTGATCCCCTAAACGGTGCTCACCTCCTTGAAGTCGCATGCATGGAATGCTACAAGTCGCTTTGGAGTTGCTTCTTGCTGATCCATAAGCTTTCATTTCAACTAGGCTAGTCTAGTTTCTCTACCCTACTACTGGTCTTTCAGGGTAGCATTTTTCGTTCCTCAGCGAGTTCGCCAATTCTGGCATAGCTGATTTGACGCAGCTAGGACTGTGGTGGTGCCGCTGGCAGGGCAATGCTGGTTGGCGAAACGAAGTATGTGTGAAAGTGACATTCAGTTGAAGAGTAGCACCCTGTTTTCATCCTCTTTCCAAAACAGAGGTCTGTCAGAAGTTTTGCGTAGGGGAAGTTCGTGCCCTGCTTAACTATGCGTTTTACTCCTCACTGCTGTCGGCAATTACGTATTCAAACTGCCTGCACATGATTTCCGTTGGTATGGTACGCGGTACATCTCTAAAACGAATCGGTGATCACCCTCCTTCGTCCCTTCGGCTCATCGATCATCGTCTTCTTTGGTTCAGTCTGTGAGAATGCTTTCGCCTCTCCATCTTACTATGAAATGCGAAGCCGAACAGGCTTCTTTCCACTGAGTTGATGGACCGAATTCCATTTGATGGCTATGATCTAAAGTTCGAGCCCGATGACAAATCTCGTGTGAGAGCTTGTGCTACTGAAGAAACACTTTGCTGCAACAGAGACTGAGTCTCGTTGCAACGACGTCGTGGAACATTATTTCTCCAAATTCTCTTATCAGGCTCCAATTTTCTCCAGTTTTGCCTCGTCAAAATGTTTTCATCATTCTTCATCATCATGATCAGTGTTCGCATCTTTATTAAATTCCTTTTAGTGTATATTTCGTATTAGCAATTCACCAGGGAAGGGTCTCTGGCGTAGGTCTAAACGAAGGAAATGGATAGTACTGCGAGAGCCTCCACCTTCCATATAGTAGAAAAACGTGATTCGTTTTTGCTGAGTCCTTGAAGCAAAAGAGCTACGGGCCCTCGAAGGCGGGGGTCCAGAAGCGCGCCGTCAGCATGTGCCCACGTGCATGCGAGCGCGCGCGATGTTGTATGGGACGCGGTGAAAGGCTCTGAGACAAGCGATTGGATGGACCAGCAGGGTGCGAGGCTGTTTCAAGGACGCTAGACCAGGTGTTCAACTGCGCTGCCGTGTCACGCACTATTTTTGCGTTTTTTCATAACCGCTGCATCCTTCACCAATTTGCTTCCTACACATCTCCTACATACTTAATTCACTCTAAATTGTCAAAAGGGCCAGATTCGTGATCAACACCCCATGACCTCGACAGCCCTAGTCACCCGTACCTGCTGTAACCTACCGTAATCAGCCGAAATTTCAAAAGCGAACGTCAGATTCGTGATCAACACCTCAAATAACCCCCCCCCCATCTAGGAGAAGTCTGGGCAAAACCAGTGATTATGACCTCGACAGCCTTAGTCATCCGTACATGCTGTAACCTGTACCTGCTGTGAGGCCACAGTTTAACATTCGCTAAAAACACAAAAGTTGTATAATTCAGAAACTAGGAAAAGTGAGTGAACCACAGCTCATAGTAAACCCTTATTTGACAATTTAGAGAGAAAGAAATTTGTGGGAGATGTGTAGGAAGTAAGCTGATTTAAATCGCCATCATAGCACTATTTATTGTACTTTCACGACTCCAGAGGTCGAAGAGAAGTCGATTTTTTTTTTGGCCCAAACCTCCCCGAGGAGTTATTTGGGGTGCTCACCACGAATATGACATCCGTTTTCAAAATTTATGTCGATTACGATAGGTTACGGTAAGTACGGGTGACTAAGGCTGTCGAGGTTATGGGGTGTTGATCACGAATCTGACCCTTTTTACAATTTAGAGTGAAATAAATGTAGGTGTAGGAGATGTCTAGGAAGCAAACTGTTGAAGGAAGCGGCGGTTATGAAAAATGCAAAAATTGTGCATAGCACGTGGGTCGAACATCTGGTCTAGCGGCTTCCCCACCTTCGAGGGCCCGTAGCTCTTTTGGTTCAAGGACTCAGCAAAAACGAAATATGTTTTCCTACTATATGAAGGGTGGAGATTCTCGTAGTACTATCCATTTCCACCGTTCAGACCTACGCCTGAGACCCTTCCCTGGTCAGAAATTTTTTCGTTACAATATTTGCCAGTTGGTAGCGCACGATTCTCCTGAAAGTATGTGTTATAAAACATTCTTTTTATCTAACAGAAAAGGCATAATTATTGTTGCGCTTTTATGTAGAACAACTAGAAATATCACCTTTATTAACAGGAAAGCTTATAAAACTATACACATATACGATGTATTACTGTTGTATCGCATATATTCGTCTGCTGAGATCAACAACAACAATAGTGAGAATAACCCATGACGGAGACAAGAGCACGAACAGAGGCACCTCCTTGAGTAGCACAATCTTCGCGAACAGGAAGCACTCAAACGCGATCTTCAACAGGAATCCGACTGAAATGCGAATACTATATAGTTCATTGTTTAAGCAAGCTCTACAAATCTTGCATATCTTGAACTGCATTGATACTAAAGACGCTTTGTAATAGATAAGATATAGGATAAAGGACAGCGTTATCAGACCGCTTTTTGAAGCATTCCAATTCCAATGAGGCAGCTTAAATGCTGTTCGGTTGACAGATTGAATTGAAGTGAGGAGATAATGGAGAAGTCATTGTTTTGCACTTCCAATACGAGTCCGATTCGCTGACAGTGGAGGGATAACAGACTTCGTTGGGCTGAGCGGGATCTATGTTAAGATCCTCGGCTCACGGTGCGTGCGACAGCCAATACCTCCACCGATTGCGCCACAAGGCACGTTTAATAAAGTACGAAAAACATTAACCACTTTGGAGAGGCTGTGAAATGCTTAAGAATGAGTGCGAATACTAGCCTTGGTTCAAGCGCTAAAAGCATGACTTAGATAGCCGAAGGCTGCGAAGCGTTTGAATGGAAATTTCAACTGATATGCATGACGTTCTGTCACGGATTCAGTTGGCACTAGTATTATACCTGGGGCCGGATTCATCAACGACTTGCAGCAATTTAACAGAGAAAATTACAGCCGAAATCCCTGTTAGCGCGGCTTATCAAGCTATATGGCGAGCGATAGGCCGCGTTATCTGAGTTTCCACTGTGAATTCTCTGTTAATGTTATGTAAGTCGTTGATGAATCCGACCCCTGGACGCCATATGTTAGGACTGTCACTTGTAGTGGCTTTACCCAAACAGTATTCAGTTCTGGTGAAACGATTACGTTCCAGCCCAACCCCCAAACCTGATTTGTCAAACATCTACTTGACTTGGTACTAACTTGGCTTATTTCTGTAATGTATGACTTCCGAGATGAATCCGAGACGACTTGCCGTCATATTCCCTAGAGGGGAGCATAGAGCAGCTCTTTCTGCTATATTACTACCCACGAGAATAAAGCCTTGCTGGTCTAAATATCTGATTCTTAACCTATGGCAAACTTTTGAGAATCAGTTCCAATAGTTGCGCTTTTACCACAGAATAAATTCCATCGCGTCAGCCCAAGGCTACCATCTAGGTTTAAGTCCATGATTACACTTAAATGAGTGGCAAACTTTCGAGAATCAGTTTCAATAGCTGCACTTTTCCCACTCATTTAGGTCTAATCATGGACTTAAACCCAGATGGCAGCCTTGGGCTGACACGATGGAACTGATCCTGTTTTGCGTAGCTGAAGCGGTGGATAGTGGGAGAGTCGAGAGCTCAATTTCACCTCTTACAGACAGTCCTACTAATATGAAAGCGTTAGTCCGTGTGTGTGTGTGTCCGTGTGTCACAAACCTGTGTAAGCATGTGAAACAAGTCAAACATATGAAGTAACCCGAACGTACATGTAAAACCTGTCAAGGTTTCTCTCACGTGGAATCGATGAAAATGGACGAAGATTGTCTGATTCAAAAAAGAAGGTAGAGGGACTTGATCGGACGACTAATGCCGATCGATATTATCGATTTTCCGCCGAAGTTATTGGTTTTCGCTCAGATTTGTTCCATTGGAGTGGGAATCACGCGATTTTGTGGCCGATGGGTCGACTTCACTGCAGGTTGTAGGGTTCAATTGGGCGACCACTATCGATTGGTGGTATCGAGTTTTCGACCGGAGCTTCCGGTTTTCGCTCAGATTGGATCCATTTTGGTGGGGGTTAGGCGACCGTTTCTTCGAAAGAATTACTAATGCTCGTAGGAATTACTCCAATATGATGGCGCTCAGAGAGAAACTGATGCAAGTTAACTGAATCGACAGACCGAACAATATCGATTTATCGATTTTTCTGGAAGCCCCAAGAAGACGTTTGGCGGCCGGAAGGCCGCAGAACGTCTGCTTTATAAATATAGGGCATAAACCGGTACCTCACTTCAACACTTTAGAATATATCGTTATTTGCTTTCAGTAATAAAAAAAACGAATTTCTTGAAAATAACTACAATATAATTGGGAAAATGCCTACCCAGCTGTGTGACCTTATCGCGGTGGAAGTACAGATAGCTGTACAGATGGCTGTAGTTCTGAGGGAGTGAGAAGGTGGTGGTGGAGATCATTGTCCAAATGATAGACGAGACATACAGCACATCCGTGATGGCGAACAGCACAAACATAAGGTACGGTTGTTTGTCGAAACCTCCATCCTTAAACGTGGATATTCAATCTTGTTTCATCTACCAGGGTAAAGAAGGAATTCGAGAATTACAGCGAAGATACAAATGGAATCCATTAAACACCTTGAATTAGCAAGAACAAACCAATTCGAACAAAAATGTGATTTTTTGCTGCTGTTAGAACAGTCTTAAGGAACGTACCAGATAGATCACCACCGATATTAGGGTGAGTAGCAGTATAAACCATAACGTGATGCATTTATGCCCCGTCAAGACGGCCATACTGAGCCATCAAAATCGTCCGAATTTTCCCCGTTTTTGGCATTTTATGCGCCAAGCACACACGGGCGGGGCGCCAATCGATGGCGCTGGCGCGATCGCAGTGCACCGCAGTCACTGTGAGCGAAGTTGGACGAGTGGTACCGGTGTTGAGGCGAAGGTTCAATTCCGCTCGATCATTGTATTTTTGAGGTCATTCATGATCTTCTGCACGTTGGGGAACTTGTACTGTCACAACTCCTAGCATCGAGAGGAGGTCCAAGGGATTTTTTGCCCAAACTTCGCCCAAGTGGGGTGGGTTACTTGGGATGCTAATCACGAGTCTGACATCCGTTTTTAGAATTACGGCGGAGTGCAGCAGGTGAGAGTGAGTCTGTCGGGGTCATGGTCACCAATCTCACCGAAATTTTGCCCAGGGAGATATTTGATGTGCTGATCACGAGTCTGACACCTAATTCTGAGACTGACTCAATACTGTATGCTACACTACTTTTGAGTGTTTTGGGCCCCGTGCATTCTAGCTTCTATTATATTTGATGTATTGGAGTATTTAACGCATACAGAGGTCTTGACAGCTGTCTAGGTAATGAATGTATGTATGCTATGTTTATTACATAAGTGTCAACTTATGCACAAATAGCAATACTAAGAGTAGAACTAGCAACAATGTCACAACAAATTATAATCTAGGAACACAAAAAAGAGATGGAAATGCAACTGCTGATAGGACTACTGATTTACTGCTCTTTCAAGTAATTGTGGTACCTATTCACTTTACATGTAGGAGACTTGGGAGGCTTTCATATTCTTCACGTGAAGGATACCGAATTCTAAGTACATAGACTGATTGGAGGTCCAGTGTGTGGCGCCATCCTAGAAAGGAGTACATGGCACGTAGCTTTGAGCTTTGTACGAATTACTGGAAAATCTCTGCTTGGTCGGCGATGTATTCTAAAACTCATGTTACGAGGTGTAAGGGATAAAGGGTGGAGAACGGCGTTAATCAATCCTTTTTGGGATTTGGGATCGCCACACGTTCCACTTCCATGGGATGTCGTGAAGGCAATTTGAGTGCGTATTTTGCCTGTACAATGACTTGCGGTGGTCAGCCGATGGACAAGTCAGTGTTTTATTCTTTCCAGACAATCTGGTACTATTTCACCGACCTCGGATGAAACTTTTGATTCGCCGGGGCAGGAAATCCGAACCAGAAACTTGGAATCGGGTGCACGCGACAGCCGGAGTCTCCTCCGACAGTGCTCCCACGCGCCCTTTTCAACGTGTAAACCAAAACTCCTGCAGAAAGGGGTAAGATTACCCCTATCTGCGTTGATCAGATGCTCTTTGAAGGAGTTTTTCGCCACCTATTAGCCATCGTAGCCTATATAGCACTATGAGCACGGGTAGAGCTCTTATGCGCGTGCAAAGTCGATTTTAGGCTCGGTGTTCGCCTAGGTCAACCAAACGTTCAATACCTCTGGGATTACTGAATTGGTGAGACGTTCGGAGAAGGATAAAACACTGCTTTTGCATCGACTGGTTCCCGCGATTCATGGGGCAAATACGTGTTCAGGCTGCCTCAGCAAATCTAGTGAAGTAGAAGGCGTGACGCACTACAAACAATGCTTTATATACATTAACATGTAAAGTCGTTAGTTATAGAGTGAATTCTTCTGTTCTGTACAGATAAAGGCCAGAAGCTCGATATCGACTCCAACTTCAGCGTTGTGTAATAGTTTGCCTCTAACTTTGCTTCATTTGCAGCAGCTGTTCATATGCGACGACGTCTCATTCTCCATGGTTCCAGTAAACGGCTGGGAGGCGTTGGATCGAACGTTTCGTGAACACTATGATCAAAGTAAGTGGATGGCAGTAGAGATCCCTGAAAGACGAGTGGCTCAAGAAGACTGATAGAGCACACCGACACTTCTAGGTCCCACGATAGTGCTGATCAACTGCGGTGGGAACCGTTCCTTACAGGATATGCAGGTCCCCGAAGGAAGCAAGGTGTACGTGATTGATTCGAGGCGACCGTTTCACCATGAGAACATCTTCGAAGGAGAGCAAATAATGGTTCTTGTAGATAGTGTGGAAGTGCCTAAGCTGAGGTAAGATTGGGTCGGTCTCTTTTATTAGTAGAAGTTGGGCCACGTTGGCTAAAGGAAACGTCTTCAGCCTACCAGAGATGTCGTCTGTAATGGAAGACGGTGAATCTAGCGAGTCGGAAGAAGACAGCGACAATGAGGATGGTAGAGGAGAGACGAGGATGGAAAGAGTAGAACGAAGACTCTTAAAAAAGGTTGGTATACGTTAAAAGAATGCAATTTTTTGCATGAGGTATTGTGAATTTCTTAAGGAGACGAAAAAGCAATGGGCTAAGCGACGGAAAAACATCTTATGGAAATACTATGAAAATTCCTGGTACTCTATATCCGTAAGTGAATGCTCTGTTTCAATGTTCGAGTTCATTCTACGTGTATGGCATTTCTTACGTTTCAGAGTGCTGTGAGAATGCTTGAACTAGCAGCGGAGTTAAACAAGGCAACGCCGGAATTGATGTGGGTGGCTGCCGTCGGCCTGAATAGTCAATGGACTGATAGAGTGGTGGGTTTCTGTGATAAATAGTCATGGATGTAGCTAGTAGGGGCGCGTGTAGGACAGTCGGAGGTGCAGGCTGCACCCGATGTCAGGTTCTTGGTTCGGATTACCGCCCCGCCCAGGCCAACAAAGGCTTCCATCCATCCAGGGACGGTGAATTGGTACCAGACTTGTCTGTAAAGCATAAAGCGCTGAGTTGCTCATCGGCTCACCATCTTAAGTCGTTGTATTGCCAAATACGCATTCATTTCGCCACCGCGACATCCGTAGAAGTAGAATGCATGGCGTATCCCAAAAAGGATCGGGAAACATCGCCCTTTATCCTAATCCTTTATAGCTGGTTCCTTTGGACCATCTCGTAGGGCTGGACGGGCCTAGGTTGGTAGCGTACAGTAGAGTACACGGCGATCCACATCCCTTTTTTCAGTCCTTCACCATTTTGTGAAGGATATTCCCACAGCTTTTATCAGCGCTTGTATTTCAATGACGTTTACGAACGTTTCATGCTGGTAGTCGAGTTCTTTCCTAAAGACATCTTGTTCAATTGGAGATCAGAGTGGATAGCGCTACTCTAATGATTTACCTATTTTATAGTTTTTGTTGCGATGAAGAGAATCTTGATTAACAAATATGGAACTATTGTAGATAACTATTGAATCGTACCACGATGTGTGCATTGATCGGATGCGGCCGTTCATTCACCGATTCTCTCCACGTAACTCTGGTGCTAGAGCAGACGACTTGCTGCGAGTGTCGTTCGAGAAGGAGTGAGTTTCAATTTAGGAATATTTTCAAGATATTTATTTATTTTTCTTGCGTAGATTACAATCAGTCACACTCGCACAAGATTTGATGACATTCAAAGAAGTAAAATAAAAGCAATGAATGGTTGTAATTTAATTTATGACTACGGATACTCTTTGATGGGCACGCTTAGTGCAGTGCTGTAGGTGCTGTCGCGTGCATCCGATATCAGGTTCTTGGTTCGGATTTCCCGCCCAGGCCAAGCATGCATCCCATCGCCCCACAAACAGTGAATTGGTACCAGATTTGTCTGGTACCTATAAAGCGCTGACTTCAGCGGCTGGCCACCGCAAGTCATTGTATGGCCAAATACGCGTTCAAATGGCCTCCACGACATTGTGTAAAAGTAGAGTGCGTTTCCCGAAGTTCGGTGTCTCCACGATATCCCGTAAAAATGGAGTATTGGAATACGCCGTGGCCGTCTTCTTCCACTTTATTCTCTCTGTCGCATATTCTTTGGTGGATCATGGGATTGCTCGACTGGAGCCTGCAGTGTCTTCATCTTATGAATCCGGCCGCGAGACAGAGTAGCCCTATGTGGCTTATCACCCGGTGGGCGAGGTTAGGGCCACATATCTCGTTCACGCCGTTTTTAAGAAGACTGAAACCAACGTCATAAATAAAAAGGGGAAGAGGTCATCCCACCGAGTCGAGTAGGCGACGATCCCGTCTAGCGGGTGTATCTATTTTTCGACGAAAATTTCCAAATAGTGGGGTCTGTGGTTCTCGGACGCTGACTAGGCTCGGAACTCCGAAGGTCTTCACTCACTTTGGTGAATCGTGTCATCCCTTGCATCGCCCTCGACTCCTTGTGCGCGACACTGAAGGTGGGCACGGAGTCGGACGTTCTTCGTCTTCTTCACGACTTCTTCGACGCTCCGGAGAGCCCCCCCCCCCAAGCCGCTCTTTTCCTTCTGCCATCTCCGACACTAAGTCGTTGGCCACAGTGACCTCACAGCCTGTTTGAGACGTCAGTTTGTGTATTTGGCCTGTACAATGACATGCGGTGGCCAGCTGATGGACAATTCTTGTTTTCCCCTTCACAGACGAGAGTGGTGCCAGATCTCCTACCCCAAGGCATGGAAAACTTGGCTACTCTATTAGGGGGGGGGGGGGGCAAAAGTAAGGAGACACCCCGTGCCGTGTCCACATATCTCGTGGCTGGAGTCTTGTTTCGTGCTTATCGTATTTGTATGTTTGTATGCTACTTATTGAAGCCCATCTGAGAAGTTACCACTTCCGCCCTTTCCAGAAACATGTCAAAACCCCAGTCTGTCTCGTGCCGAAACCCCGGTCTGACGAGTCGACCTGTTTCGCACAAATCTCGCCCAATTCCCAACCCCGAGCAGCCTGGGCTCAATAGTCACGCAAGATGAGAAGCACGTCTTCTACTTTAACCCTGCCAAGCAGCGAGTCTGGGTGAGGCTTGGTAACCTGTTACCAACCTTCGTTCGGCGAGATGTTCACGGCGAGAAGCACCTTTGGAGCTTTTGGGTCTGCGCCCATGGATCGGTTTACCGGAAGCTGTTTCCCAAGAGCACTACGATGAACTCCAAGGCCATTGTGAACGAAATAGAAGAGATGGGCCGGCGACTCGAACCTATTCAGTCGCAGCGCGTCAAGAAGGTTCTCCTCTTCGACAACGCCGCACCCTATCGGGAACAAGTAACCACGGATAAGCTTGGCCAGCTGGGCTACGTTCACATGCCTCAACCACCGTATTCGCTGGACATCTCTCCATGTGACTACCACCACTTCTTGGGCCTACGGGACTTCCTGGTCGGAAGGGACACAAAAACCCAAGGAGTCCTTGACAACCATATCGAGCAGTTGATCATCACCAGGCTCAAGCAGTTCTGTAAGGATGGGATCAGGAAGTTGACTGAGCGATGGCAGCAAGGTCATTGCCCTTAATGGCAAATACATTCCTCAGCCTCGTTGAGTTGTAATTGAGTTATAAGGAGATAAAGAAATTTTTCGGATTTGTCTCATTACTTTTGGCCCACCCCCCCCCCCCCTAATAGACGGAACCACAGTCAAAAATCTTGTCTCGAAGCACATGAAGGTCGACATCACTCACTGTGATACGCTCTTAATGGCCTTATTACTCATTTGAAGGGTATTAGAAAGCATTGAACATTTGAAAGAGTTCTATCAACTTCAATTCTTTCGTGGAAGTCAATCTTGTAAAGAAATTGCTGCAAAATTTTACTTTTTAACCAAGCTATGTCTACCTTTAAGATATAATGGCGATTCCGTAAGACACACGTTTCAGGCTTCCATTAGCTATGTATTCGCATTGGTCGTTGTATCGAGCTATGGCAGTTAATGAACATTTCGCTTGCAAAACAAAGAATTGGACGCAAAAGGGCGACTCTGAAGTGAAGCACCTCTTGGCAGCTCTTGGGTGAGGTCTCCAGCAGCTTCTGCATTGTTACAGCAGGAAACAACTTTGGATCCTCGTCATTCAGACTGACGTTGAACGAGACCCGACAGAAGTTCGAAGCGATGAAGTCAGCACGACGGAAAGAAGTGATACAGACGCTAGAGAAGGAGATGACCCCGTCGTTTGCCTCGTTTATAGCCCATTTCGGTTATTCCAACAGGGTGTGTGCTGCTGACGTGGCGAGAGGAGTGGCTGTTAGGTGAGATTCTGTGATGTGTTGGATACTCTTGACTCACATGCAAAGCACTCATTCAATTTTGTTCGTTTTCAGGTTAGAATCACCCAGAAGAGTTCCACTGGTGGAGCGGTTTGAGAACGCCCGAGGAATTCTGCGCTGCTTCATGAAGTCCCACCAAGACTATGGCCCGCTTGTGAAGTGCTTTGACCTCTACAAGGTGAGCAAAGGCATCGTTATTCTGATCAGTGCGTAGGTAACCCCTCCCTCAGAGGTCTTGTTAAGACGACTTTAATCTGAGCTGGAGGCATACCTGTCGCTTGCCTGTTAATAGTTTCTAGGATCTTACCTTGGCATCTATTGGTTCTTTTGTAGAACAGTTATTCTATAAGTGTTACGTCAAGTTGGATCCCTCTCACATCAAACTGGACGCTTCTAAACAGAACAAACGCTTTTGAAATGAAGCTGAACGTCTTCCGAACCAAAGCGAGCTCCTTCCACATTAAACTAAAGACTTTCCGTAAGGGATAAAATAATTTCATTTGTTAAGAAAATTTTAGTATGACTTTCTTTGACATTTTTATTCACCTATTTAATATGTGAACATATTGTTTAAAATTTTATAAAATCATCACTTCTGGGTAGAGGTAATGGTCTAAAGCCTGATGTAAAGAGCACGAAGGCTGCCCTCTTTACTTGTAAAAGAAGAGGTTGCGCCATGTCCTCGTCCAAGACGTTGCGATTTTTATTCGACTGGTACCAAAATTTTTATTTGTCGCGTTTCAAACCTCTAAATAATGCAACAAAAACAATTGTAATGAACATAGATATCCTCACTTTGATGCTCCATATTAGCTGCATTTACGCTATCAATCAAATAAATATCGCAGGGAGCTTTTCGAGTGCATGGTGCTATGTCGTCTTCCTTTGACTAGATGATTTCTGCCTTGTTGCGCTTTAAAACAAAATTAGTTTATTATTTTTTCTCAAAAAATGAAAAGTTTTATAAAATTTTTACTCTGATTCTGGCAGTTGAACTAGAAAAAATTAAAGAAAATTATACCTAATTTTCCTTTCGCAAAAAGTAATTCAAAGAAAATTTAGTATAATAAAGCATATAAAAAGATAGGTAAGGTATAAAAAAGGTAGGCTATAGTCCTATAACCAGGTATAATATTAACATATAGTACGGGGTGTCTCAAAAAAAATGTATACACTGTTTTAATGGTGATAACTTTGTTCACAGTAAAGCTACTGAAGAAGTTGAAAGCATATATGAAAGATTATGAAAATAGAAATTTTCTGACATATGAGCGGCATGGAATGCGCCATGCACTCGTTTGAAAGTCTGCATCTTACACTCGATTGATTGAGCTTCGCGTGAATACTTATTATAATTTCTTCACAAAGTGGCCGTTTCGATTGATTTGTGCTTCTTTTGAAGTTCAAAACTTAAAAACACACTACGGCTTGCGAAAAATGCAGGGCATTCTAAAAAAAATGAAGGCACTGTTTGGAAGGTTCTAACATTGCTGCTAGTGAAGCTGTTGAAGAAGCTTGAGACTTATATGAAAGCACAGGATACCGAAAACTCTGAGGCGAGTAAGTAGTCAAGATTGCCCCCTGCCCCGCCTGAAACCTTGTATTTCAGACTCGTTTGATTGTGCATGTGATGAATGCTTGTTACAATCTTGTTACTACTTCGTCAGAATAACCTGGACTGTGCTTTTTTTAGCGTTCACCGTCGCCCAGTAGCTGTAATGCCAATTAACCTCTCCATTCAGCCTGAATGTTGTATCACCACTCCACAGAATCCGTCTTAGAAAATGGGGCTCCTGGTCAATTAAGTTGTGTAACCAATAAACTAGCCTGTCACATCTCTTTCACGTGATTTTCAAGTTCTAAACGTTGAAGGAAGGTTAATCACAGGTTAATCTGTTCGGGTACTAACAAGATTGTAACAAGCATTCAGCACATGCACAATCAATCAAGTCTGAAATCCAAAGTTTCAAACGGGGGCGTGGCGCAATCTTGACTACTTACCCGTTTCAGAGTTTTCGGTATCCTGTGCTTTCATATGGGTCTCAAACATCTTCAAAGGCTTCACTAGCAGCAATGTTAGAACCTTCCAAACAGGCCTTCATTTTTTAGAATGCCCTGCATTTTCCACAAACTATAGTGTGTTTTTAAGTTTTAAACCGTAAAAGAAGCACAAATCAATCGAAACGGCCACTTTGTGAAGAAATTATAACAAGTCACACGAGGCTCAATCAATCGAGTGTAAAATGTAGACTTTCAAACGAGTGCATGGCGCATTCCATGCCACTCATATATCATAAAATTTCTATTTTCATAATCTTTCATATGTGCTTTCAACTTCTTCAGTAGCTTTGCTGTGAACAAAGTTATCACCATTAAAACAGTGTATACATTTTTTGAGACACCCTGCATATATTCTAACCATCTTGAAGAGTCTGCAGTTTAACCTCCGTGAAGCTCGCTTTGATTTGGAAAAGGTTCACTTTGATTTCAGTAGCATCAAATTTGTTTAGAAGTGTGTTCAGTTTGACGTGAAAAGTATTCAAATTGATCTGAAAACGGTATAAACGAATTTTCAAACCAAACTGAAGACTTTTTAAAGAATGCTCGATGCGAGATTAAATCAGACACTTTCTATGATGGTTAAAGCTTTTTTTGTTGAAGCAAAACATTATGACTTTTTTCAACAATATGGTTTTTTATATTCACCTGTCCTAAAAAGCTAACACATTGTTTGAAAATTTACGAGAATTTATTAACTCTTAAAGAAAAATAGTGGTTTATTTTGCTTTAAAACGATTTGATTGATAGCAAACATTTTATTTACATAGAGTTACGTATTTTTCAATTTTTCTATTCTTCGTGCAACAAAAACAATTGTAGAAAGCATATTTCCACTTTGAGTCCGACAAAGCAGCATCTACACCATCAATCAATGACAAAACGAAACGAGCTAGACAAGTACATGGCGTGATCTCTTTTATTTTTAACAAAAATTAAAATTTATAAAATTTCGAAGGGTGTGGTCACTTCTGTGGCAGGCGGATTAAAAAAATTAAAGAAAGTCATTGCAAGTTTTCTTTGAGCAAAAATTATTTTAACCCGCTCAGAAGCTGGTTACCTAGTTTAATCTAGAAGGCGGTCGTTTAGATTTGAAAGATGAAAAGTGTCAAGCTTGCGTAGAAGAGTGTCCACCAACTCGATTTAAAAAGTATCCAGTTTGGTTTGAAAAGCGTTCAGTTTGACTTAAAGGTGGAAAATAAGTTGCGTCTGTTTTTCAATGCACGAAATGTTCAGGTTGGGTTGGAATCCGTATGGGCCCTAGTTGCAGCGGCGATCAATCAACAAGAAGTGCTTCCTATTGGACCATTTTTCCTGCACTCGTCTACGGTTCCAATGGGTAAGCGGCTTGTTACTGTTGGGTTAGAGCAATCTGTTCCTCCGGTGTCTTGTTTTGTACTTCAGGCCCTATAATAGTCGTCTCAAAGGGCACTTTGAATCTCAAGGGAAAATATGTAAAAGTGACCGTGTTGTAAGGCATCTGGGGAAGGCGTGGACTGTTGTGTGCAAACCGATCAAGGTTCTTGTTTCGGGTTTCCGGTGCAAGCCTACAAGGCGCTCCTCTCTCCGGGGTCGATGACTTGTACCAGACTTGTCTGGGAAGGAGAAGGCACGGGGTTGTCTATATGGCGGCCACCGCAAGTCGTTGTATGGGCCAAATACCTATACAAATTGCCTCCTCAGCGTCCCGCCGAAGTAGAATACGTGGTGCATCCCACAGAGGGACTGAGTACCGCCGTGCTTTCTCATTTCTCCAACAGATGACTGCTTCAGATGAGATAATGGACGCGAGGCACTTTGTGTTCGTTTTCACGACATTCCTGCAACGAGCCTTCGCAGCAGCGAGAAGAAATCGAGATAGAACTACAAAGCCGTTTGTCGTGAGCCTGGCGCTCTCGGGAGACATGCAAGGCTGGCACATCGTTACTGGTGCAATGCCGCTAGACACGGTGTTTAAGGATGCGCAGTTGATGAGGTACGACTGAGCGTCGATCGTGGGTGTTGTTCTCGAAGACCCTGCTTTTTCAGTTTCATGGGAAGAGCGTTCGAACGAGCCGCAGAGCAGGCGCATTTAGAAGTACGACGGGACAACTTTGATCCGAACGGTACTCCTTGTCGTATATCTTCCTTTTTCATTAATTGTTTCGAAAACTGGTTTCAGTGGTGTTGATACGATCAGAAGACCGGTCACGTTTCTTCGACCTGTTGCAAGCCGTCATGGAGATCGAGTCTTGACGAAGGCTTCTTCAGGGGGGCCGGCGTAGTACTTTCGGACTTTCTTCTACCAAAGGAATTCCATGCCATCATTATTTGCTTCGGACTGTATATGGTGTGATGAGATTGCAATGAAACTATTCACTATTTGTTTTGTTTTTAACTATGATACATCTGAACGGATAAAAAAGGTCGAACGAAGGTCTGGCATTCCAAAACAGCGCACAAAAATTGTAGATAGACTGGAGGGCGTTTGGTGGTTCGGCGTGAAGGTCTACATTTTCATTATTTGGTTGCTTTGCTCCTGGCCATCTCAACGAATCCCTTACCTACCAAGCTTTTTTCCCTTTCCTAATCCATTCGCTTCCCCATGGTGGATCTTCTCTTTGAGAGGGAGGCGAGTGCTCTACTGTCTGCTCTCTTGCTCCCCTTCCTACATCTACGTACTAGTTTCATTCAGGATTTCTATTCATTTCTAGTGGCATCTTTATAGAATTAATTCTATAACATTTCTAAAACTTACTTCTTGGCGCTTAATTGTTGTTCGTCACGTCCAACGTCACCAGTATTTCAGGTTAGTTTACAGCTGCAACTACTTCCTTCCCCTCCCTTGCTGGTGAGAACAGGAGGAAGGAGGGAGGATCTGTCTGTTTGGTTTCCGTCTAACCAGGGAACTATCTCAACGGTAGGTCAGAACGGCCCAAGTGTTGTAGATGGGCAGAACCGCCTCTCTTTGGGGAACAACAAAATGCAAATATCTCGACCGCAATAGAACTCTGCGCAGAGTTAGAGACGACGGAAGTTGTGCCGTTGGTGGCATTAGCTCTCTGCTTGCACGCGAAGAACTGGCTCAAGTTGGCAGGAAGAGCGGTCATGAGATATGCCAGCACTGTAGCCACTGCGCCACCACCGCTCGCTCGTCATCGCTGCTTCCAGCCAACTTGAGACCCCTCTCCGCGTGCAGGCAGAGAGCTAATGCCGTCAACGACCCAACTTCTGTCGTTTCCAACCCTGTGCTGAGTTGTATTGGGGTCGAGATATTTGCATTTTGTTGTTTCCCAAAGAGAGGCGATTCTGGCCCTATACAAAACTTAGGCCGTTCCGACCTACCGTTGAGATAGTCTTCTGGTAAGGGACCGTGTGAAACGAAAGCCAAATAATTCCTTCTTTTCCATGTAAATGGTGGAGTTGTCGGCTGTCTAGGTATCACATGACCCTCCAAGGATGGGGGAATGTGGTATCCCCTTTCCTAATCCCTCTATCTACGCTGACGACGACGTCGTTGTAGAATGGCGAGATCTTGGTCGTAGACCCACTGTGCAGCTATCAAAAGGCTTACGTCCTGAATAGGAACGCCCTCTGTGCAGAGCTACGATGACAGCTACAGTTTCGACGGAGTCGAATGCCTTCTTCAGGTCGATGAACGTAAGGCACGCGGCAGCTTGTATTCTCGCAACACTTCGATGAGCTTCGTAATGGTGTGTATGTGGTCGATCGTGCTGAATCCTCTCCGACATCCTGCTTGCTCACATGGCTGTCCTTCGTCCAGCGTTCTGCTGATCCTATTCAGGATGACTCGAGTGAACAGCTTGTAGACTACGGACAGCAGGCAGATCGGACGATAGTTGCCAATGTCGTGCACGTCTCCCTTCTTGTACAGCAAGAAGGTCTTGCTGGTCTTCTACTGGGATGGGACCTCGCACTCCGACAGGTAGCGTGAGAAGAGCCACGCCAGGGTGTTGACGAGCGTTGGTGGGAGACTCTTAAGGTGTTCGGGTTTGATCCTGTCTGGACCGGGTGCTGTACGATTCGAGATGGCAATTCGGACCTCGGAAGGGATAGATGGGGTGGATGCATCCAACGAAAGATAGCATGGGGCAAGTAAATGCAGCTAACGTAGAGAAGTTGTGATTGAATTTCTGACCCTCTCGAAGAGGTGGTGGTCTCTACAACATTCTGGATCCAGGCCGAGGCATCTCAGCAGCGACAAGGTTGTTTTATTAGGTTGTCCGGAAGTTCTCAGCGTTTTGTGTTAGTATTTTTCATTCGTCTATTATTATGCAAAAATTCAACTTGCGTTGCGCATTAATGCTATCTGCACAGAATTTTTCGCTCTATCTGACTAAATAATTTGTGTTTAAACGTTGTTTAGTATTTATGATCTTGAAGAGCTTATTGAAGTATGTCGAAGGAGTGATTCCGATCAATATTTTATTTCAACTTCAAATTGAGACAATCCGTAGCCGAGACAGCCCGACAAATCAATCAAGTTCGGGGACCCAATAGTGTTGGAGAAAGCACTGTCGGCAGTCGTTCAGTAAACTTCGAACCGGAGATTTCAGCCTGGGAGATAATCACCGTAGCGTCGACCTACAGCAATCCTGAACGACGAGTTGAAGGAATTGGTGGAAGCCTAACCATCCCAAACAGTTCGCGGGATCGCGGATGAGCTAGACGTCTGTAAAACTGCTGCTGTTGATGTTTTGAAACGCCTTGGGAAGCTGAAAAGGCTCGAAAAGTGGGTGCCCCACGAGTTGAGTGAGCGGCAAAAATTGTCACGTTCCGAGACTTGTTCTTTTCTATTTCTGACCCGTTTTTGGATCGAATCATCACTTATGATGAAAATTGGATTCTGTATGATAACAGGAAACGTTCCGAACAGTGGCTGGATGCCGACGATAGGCATTTCCCAAAGGCGAACTTCCACCAAAGAAAGGTAATGGTCACTGTGTGGTGGTCGGCGGCTGGTGTTATCCATTACAAATTTTTGGCACCAGACCAAACGATAGCAGCAGAGTGCTACTGTAAGGAAATCGACGAAATGCACCGAAAATTGCGCCAACTTCCGCCTGCATTGGTCAACATAAGAGGCCCGATTCTTTTGCATGATGACACCCGTCCACACCTTTCACAAATGGCTATTCGAAAATTGAAGAAATTAAGGGTTGAAGTTCTGCCTCAGCCGCCACATTCTCTAGACCTCTCACCAATCGGCTACCACCTTTTCAAGCACTTTCAGAACTTTCTCGCTGGTAAAGCCTTCACCAATCAGGACCAAGCCAAAACAGCTTTCGTGGATTTTCTCGAATCTCGACCACACAATTTTTTCTCTGATGGAATAAGTCGACTGGCTGCCCGTTGGCAAGCGTGTGCTGATTTGAACGGTGCTTATCTCGACTAAATCCGATGAGATTTGAGAAAGTTATGGTAGTTCAAAGTGAAGCACTCAAAACGCTGAGAACAGTCCAGACAACCTAATAAAACTGAAGAACAGATTAAAGCGCGAAAAGTCGGAAATAGATATTTGACGTCGTTGACGAACTTCACAAGTAAGTCAGTGTAGATATAAATACATAATGCTCAGGGATCCTACTATCTTTAGAAATGCGCAGCCGATCTTAACACCTTCGTTGTGCAAAATTTTCCACAAGTTCTGGGAACACCAAAGAAGGAAAGCGGAAGGAAGCTCCGCTATAGACACCCACCGTGTTGCCTTTCCAGGAACCACAATCACGTTGCTGCGTTTGCCAGATATGGCTGTGTTACGATATCGCACTGCAATCTGAACGCTCCAGAAGAGGGGTGGTTCATTTTTATAGTCAGGCCATCCATGAGCAATGTCGATTTCACCGAGTTTTACACAATACTGATGTGCAGGTGGTGATCTTTGCTTTCTCCTTCATAGCTAATAATTAATCATGCCCTTTTAAGCGTTTTACCCAGTATAATTTTGATCTCTGTTCTCATGGCAACTTGTGCATTAGAGCCTGAAAAGCGGAAATGCGAATGTAAGTGGCATATCTCAACTACGGTACGGTGTACCTTTTCCTAGTTAAAAATGTTTTAGCAAAGCATGGTAGCAAAGGAAGTAAAGGTGGGTTCATGCAGCTTAATCCGCTTAGACACCAGGTGCAGTTTGGGGGCTTTACTACACATTTGCTCCACATCCCTCACACATCTTCACACGCTAACGTCAAGACTTCAGTCACGTAATATCGGTACAATATTGGGACGCAATACGGGTTTGGAGGTTGCGAGCCATGGTAGGCGTGGATATTTTCGATATACAGCTTGTGGTAGGATGAAATATTTCGCTTTTCTACCGGAAACCCACCATAACACCAGTAATGTGCTAAAATAGTGAAGCGTCCCTACTCATTACATCAAAGCCCTTCGAAAGCTTGGTGGAAACTGACGTGGGCAACCAGGTTCGCGTAGTTTACTAATTTATACATGTTGTTGCTCATTTAGTTGCAATCACAGGGGGGTGCAGTCCATTACGAATTGTTAACGATAGCTACGCATCTATAAATACAACATGCAATGCAACATATCAAACCCTTCACTTACCTGGTACCCTCCCTTGGAAATCCCTGAAATATAAAAGGTTTCATTGCGGCACCGGCTATGAAGAGACTGGAGCGTCTTTGCTCGAAATATCCACTTTTTTCAGGGTTCTGTTCAATTTACTGTGTTTCCATTACTTCCTCCTCTCCCCGATTAGGAAAGCAAATTAGAAAGCCAATTTTGGTATTGGAAGGACAGCATTTTATAAGATAAACATATTTATACACATTTATATGCTGCCGTGCATGTTGCATTACTTTAAAAATTAAAATGGACTGCCCCCCCCCACTCGATAGGGATTGCACCCTAATTTATTGTGTTTGATTTCTGTCGTCATACATGTTCTTTGATTTCCCCGGTTCTGGAAGTGTTCTGATGTAGTCCTACACCAGACGTTCAACGGCCCCCCGGCCGCCAAACGTCTGGTTGGGGCTTCGCCCCAAACCCGGAGAATAGAACACTCCGAACGTCTTCTTCTCCTCTTTAGACCTTCTCTCATTCATTACAGTAAAAAACAGGTTTTGCTATATAGAATGGTATAGCGGAATAGGGCAAAACAGGTCCATCACCTTCACTGGACCCCTCTTAACTGGTCCCTTATCACTGGTTCCCCTTTATTGTCAGCCCTTTACCGGTTCACCCTTCACTGGTCCCCCCCCCTTCGTCGGTCCCTACTACTGCTCCCACCTTCACTGGACCCCCCCCCCCCTTACTGGTCCCCTCTTTGCTGGTCATCCTATCCTTCACCGATCCCCATCACTGGTCCCACCCTCACTCGTCCCCCTTTTATACATCAACCCTTTTGCGGTCCCCCTTCACTGGAGCCCTTCCCCCCATTCACGGGTCCCCATTACTGGTACCTTCCTCACCGGTCCCCCCCCCCCCCTTCACCTAGTTCCCTCTTTCACTGGTTAACCTTCTATCGGTCCCCCCTTCACTGGACCACTCCCCCCCCCCCCCTTCACTGGTCCCCATTACTGGTCCCTTCCTCACCGGTCCCATCTTCACTGGACCCTCCCCCTCATTCACCGGTCCCACTTCACTGGACCCTCTCCCCTCCTTCACCGGTTCCCCCTTCACTGGATCCCCCTCACCGGTCCACATTGCTGGTCCCACCTTCACTGGACCGTCCTTTATTGGTCAACCCTTTACCGGTCCCCCTTACTGGAACCTCATCCTTCACCAGTCCCCTATTACTGGTCCCACCTTCACTGGTAACACGTTGTCTAAATCCGGAACCCGGCGCGACATCGGTGACACGTCGTCACCGATGTCGCGCCGGGTTCCGGATTCTGGAAGGCCTTTCGCGACATCGGTGACACCTCTTCTGAATCCAGGCACCTGATGAACGACGTCGGTGACATGTGTTCTCAACCTGAACGTGCATTGCGCGACATCGGTGACACGTCGTCTGAGTCTGGAAGGCCTTTCGCGACATTGGTGACACCTCTTCTGAATCCAGGTACATCAGTCACACGTCGTCTGAATCCGAACACCCCTTGCGGGACATCGGTAACACCCCTTCTCAACCTTAACGTTCTTTGCGCGACATTGGTGACATGTCGTCACATGGACAAACATGGACGCCTGTCGACAACTAGAACAGTTGACAACTGGTGACAACTACAACCCCTTCTCCCCTCCCCCCCCCCCCTTCCCTATACTTCCTCCCAACACACTCCTTCAGCACTTCTGTGCAAACAAACACACCCACAAACACACGCACTCACCCACAGACAAACGACCGTTCTCGCTTATATATAGTAGGATCGTACCACTGCATTGCGGCACAAAATGTTTTATCCTACCACAAACTTTCCAAGTGAAAGAAACTTTATTCTATTTCTAAGAAAGCGCAAAAGATGCGGAGCTTGAGATACGCCTATCGGCAGAACAGCCGCGACAACTTCAACATGCTCACCATAAGGAGGTATTTCAATCCACATTCCTTATAACGAGCTATCGCATGCATCACCATCGAGCATCCATTTAAGAGGGTTGAGGCAGCAGAACACGCCTTGAGGAAAATGGACTCGTTCGAAGCAGTGCAGCCGGTGTGGAGGATGGCGAAAAGGTCAAAAGAGGTTTGCGTTCCGGTCCCAATTCAGGTTTTCATATGTTACCATCATCATCATCATCATCATCATCATTTTCATTAGCGTCTGTCCCGCTTGGTGGCGGGGTCCGCTCTTCTGGTCTGGTGACGCCACTTCTCCCGATCAAATGCTTGATCAGGGTGCACACCAGCCATCTCTAAGTCCAAGCGCAACGTATCTAGCCAACGTTGCTTCGGGCGTCCTCTGGGCCGCTTTCCAGGGACCACAAGATTCAGGCCAATCTTACACACGGTGTCGTCGTTAGCGCGAAGGACGTGGCCGTACCATCGAAGACGAGCTTCGCGCAGCTTCTCGGATATCGGGGCGACACCGAACCTCTGTCGTATGGTGTCGTTACGAACGCGGTCCAAACGCGTAACTCCAGCCGTCCACCGTAGCATCTTCGTCTCCATTACACTGAGGCGGCTTTCAACTTCCTTCGTCACGGGCCAGCACTCAGCACCGTACGTCGCTACTGGGCGGACTACTGTTCTATAAACCTTCGATTTGAGGTGCTCAGGTATTGTCCTGTCGCAAAGCACCCCAGTCAGCGAGCGCCATTTGGACCAGGCTGCACTCACACGCGCATTCACCTCCATCTTTAAGCTGCCATCGGACGTGACTGTTGACCCAAGATACTTGAAAGATGTCACTCGTGAGAGCTCAGTACCATCGATCTTAATAGATCCGTGCTCATTCATATCCGTCGTCAAGTATTCCGTCTTTTTGACGTTTAGCTTGAGACCGAACAATGCCAAACGATCGCACCACGCCTGTGCCTGTCGCTCGAGTTCGGTTTTGTTTTCACATGCAAGCATGACGTCGTCAGCATACAGCAGCGTCCAAGGTGCCGCCATTTGGAGATCTCGTGAGATTGCATCCATCACGACCACGAAGAGCAGTGGGGATAGCGCAGATCCCTGATGCACCCCTACAGAGATGGGAAACTCCATCGAGGTGCCCGCTGGCGCTCGCACTCGACTCCTTGGGCAAGAGTATAAAATGCGCACCCACTCAATAAGCTCTTCAGGAATACCATGTTGTCGCAACGCGTACCATATAACATCTCGCGGAACGCGGTCGAAGGCCTTCTCCAAGTCGAGAAAGGCAAAATGCACCGGTTTCTGTTTCTCGCGGTGCTTTTCTAGCAGAAGACGAACGGCGTGAATGGCATCAACGGTGCCACAGCCAGATACGAAACCACACTGATTCGTGGAAAGCTGTACGACATCCCGGATACGTCCGTCGACAATTCGCTCAAAGATTTTCATGGTGTGCGAAAGAAGACGAATTGGACGGTAACTGGCGCAGTCTGCAGGACTGCCCTTCTTCTTCCAAATCGGGATGGTCGTGCTTTGCTGCCAACCCTCAGGCACTTTCTTCTCAGCAACAACCTGATTGAAAAACGCAGTCAGCCAGTCAGCAGGGCACCAACCCTTCGACTTCCACAGGTCAGCTGGCAGGTCATCGGGACCAGTGGCTTTGCCTGACTTCATCTTCCTCAGGGCTGCTTCAGTTTCGCTCACTGTGATCTTCTGAACGGGGCCGTATACAGGTGATGCAAAAGGAACAGCAGGATGTTCAAATTCTACATTCGAGATTTCCTCGAAGTAGTCGTGCCATCGCTTCACAGCCCTCTTGCGATCCATCAGAAGTTGGCCGCTCTCGTCGTTAATGCCAAAGAACTTCTCAATGTCTTCTGCTTGGCGACAGCGAGCTTTGGTGAGTCGGTAAATATAACGCTCACCATCGCGCGCTTCCAATTTTTTGCTGACATCAGCGTAGTATGCGGCTTTAGCAGCGGCCACTGCCTTCTTTGCCGCTTTCTTTGCTTCTCGATAGTTCCGCCAATTATGGACTGTTTTATCACCGATAAACACGTGATAGAGCCGTTTCTTTTCTCGGACTTTCTCTCTGACATCATCAGTCCACAGCCATGCCTGCTTGTCGACCCAGCGTCGTCCAGGCTTCGTTGTGCCGAGTTCAAGGCGTGCAGCCCGAGTTATCGCATCGGTAGCGTCCGTCCAGGTTTCGCCGACAGTTGTCACTGTCGGCAACCGAATGCGAGAAATCACTGCCGCTTCCTTCTCTTTCAGTCGCCACCATTTGATTCTAGCCGACCCACATCGCTCGACATGTTTACTCCTCGAAGGTGTGATCTTCAACGAGCAGATCAGTGGACGGTGTTGCGTGGCAACCGTCTCATACGGCACGGTCTTCGCGTCTGTGACAAGGCCTTGGTCGCGACGCCTAACAAGGACATAGTCAATCTGCGTTTTAGCATTCCCGCTATAAAACGAGATGAGGTGGGAGTCACGCTTTCGAAATTTGGTGTTCACAATGGTGAGGTCATGTGAGTCTGCATACTCAAGTATACGCTCACCATCGGCGTTGCGCGACCCATATCCAAAACCACCATGACAGTTGTAGCCGTCTTTCGTTGCTCCGACGTGACCATTAAGGTCACCTGCCACAACAACCATATCTTGTGACGGTACTTCCGCTGTCTTATCATCAAGCAGGGACCAGAACTCGTCCTTGGTTTGCTCGGAACAGCCTGTCTGCAGAGCATACGCAGAAAAGAAATGGCGTCGTCGCTCTTCTACGGCGACAACAATCTTCATCAAGCGGTCATCGAAACGTTCTACGCTTGCAATCGCGTCACGGAAACGCTCGGAGACGATTACACCGACACCACTGGTGGTCCTGGGACTTCCACATAGAACGGCCTTGAAGCCACGTCCTATGTCCCTTGACTTGCTGCAGGACCACCTCGTCTCCTGCACCGCACAGAAATCTATCTTTCTTCGCTCCAATGCTTCTACCAACTCGCACGAGCGGCCCGTCAACGTACCCACATTCAACGTTGCTACGCAGGTCTTGCCTACGTTACGGGACTTTCGGACTAGCTCAGTTGCCCCCCGATGCCGTCCTCGCATCAGGGACCCTCGCACACTTTTCACACTCGCCGGGCTTTGCGAGTGCGCGTCGGCTCCCGCGGACGCCGTAGCATTATCTCGAGAAGTCTGAAACGCCATCAACCACATGATGTGACAAAATGTTCGTAGGCCGGCCTGTCACTAGGGCCTGTCGCCTGCATTCGAATGTCCGTGTTTGGCTCGGCTTGCAAAAGCAAGCAGTTTCCAGTGGCACCACGTGGAGGAACGGACATCGCCACCAGGTTTTCATATGTTACCAACAGCGCATTATTTTGTGCCGTAGACCAGGTGTGGATTTTGGTAATGCCAAGGCTACAGTTGTGTATGTGACCCGAACGAACAATTATCGGTTGTTCGACTACCGAAGAAAGGGTAGCATACCGACTTGTTTAACGTGCTCGTAGTGATTTGCGGCTCTAATCATTTCCTTGAGTTTCTACGAGAGCTTCAGCGGCTGTCCCATGGTGCGAGGGCATTCATTTAAATTCAGAGGACGTTGTAACGGACAAGCTTCTTTTAAAGACGGTCGTAATAATTTCCGTCTAAGCACTCCATCGGACCCGTATCCGACCAGCAGAAATCGTTCTTATACAATGGATATTTCTCCGTTTGAGTGCTTCAAGAAGCACTTTGACGACAATAATTTATCAGCATTATTTATCAGACAATACAGGATAAGGCAGATGGATGGGTAAGGGGGGGGGGGGAAGGAATCGCATAAGGCAGGTCTAAGAACGAACGGCTAAAGCGCCGTCAGCTTCATAGGGGAGCCGACCGCCAGAGGTGGATCAGCGGGAGGAGGTAAACAAGCCGCCTAGGTTCAACTTGATCCTTCTTTTATAACCAGTGGCGAGCACGGCTGTCGCTGTTATTGACTACGAAGCATCGGCAGGTCTGCGTGAGAACGCGAGTATCGGCTCTCTTGAGAAATGACCTTCCATTTGTTACTGACTTCTCTACAACCTACCCTATTCGAGTGTCCCTGTCCCAGGGACTAAGCAAAACATAACGGTCTGGGGAAGGGAGTTTATAACAGCTTCCAGACGGTAATGGGAAGTGGTAGCGGCCTTGTGCAGCATATCGGCTCCGGTACGCTTGTGTTGGTTGTGCTGCTCCATTGTCATCAGGCACATCCAGTCTTCATCAGTCTCTCGATGCTGTGCACTGACATCGGTGAACGTGATGTGCTGCGATGCAATGAGCAGTGTAAGCGGCTCATTGTCGACTGCTTGTAACTCTTTGATACTGAAATTATTGGATGAACATGAATAATGGCGAAAATGTCGCTGCGGAGCACAATATAATGCTCCTGTATCTGTCATGAGACTAGGTGCCACAACCGAAGTTGAGGGAGGCAGTGGCTTATAGACTGACATCACATCCTTTAGTATTGGCTTTTATTTGTTATCTGACTTGAATTTGTATTTAACGGCAACCACAACATTCATCCCCTCACTTTCTTTTATATTTATAGTCCTACAGTGAAGGGTAGGGATGAACGACTGCTAGCTGATGATTGACGGTGGCATTTTCCGTGCTTTAGTCGACTTTTCAATTATCGAGCAGTCAATGCGGTGGTGGCAAAATAGAGGGGCTATTATATATGGGAATGGGGAATATTGAAGAAAATTTAACATGCTTCTACCAATATTTCCTATTAGCGGGATGCGATATGCAATGAACATCATTGGCCTTAATTTTACCATGGTCTGGCGCATTCTGTCTTTCCTTAGGACGTCTCCCAAGAATTGACTAATTGCACGCGGACACGCTTCTAGCAACTTTATGCTTTCTTTCTTGTTATACAGTTCTTCTCTATCAGGCTAAGTCGCTGGATAGTGCTCATAAGTTTTTGACATTGCGATTAAATCGCAGAAATAAGTTAAAGTTAGCTTTTGTCTCCTTCTTCGAATCTTCCCTTATTTGGTGAAAGGAGTACAAGTAACCTTTCGGAGTATGGTGGATTAAAAAAATATTTCAAAGCAATAGAGATGTCAAGATAGTTGTCTTACACTAGAACTTTTGTATTGGTGGTAGTTTTTTTTTGTAGTGCGGAGTATTGGTTTTTTTATGATACTATAAGGTATCAGCCTACTACACAAGAAGTAGACGCTCTTGGTTTATGCTCGATTGAGAGATGACTGTTTGTCGTAGTCTACATCACATTTAGGGATTTACACTTATATGACCTTATTACATGATTTTAAGAATGTTAATTGAGACAGTATTCTAGATCAACGGTGATACTGAGAAAGTAGTAAAATACTGTTTCATTCCATATTTTAAACTTCATCAAGTCATAATGCGTGGCTTTTCTTAAATCCAGCAAATATTTGACAGATGTTAATCAAAGTTGTTGTCCTTTCACATTCGAATTTAATTATTTGTCTATTTTTTACGGATGCATGCGTTTGAAATAGTATGTATAGGAACCATTTTCTGATTCCCAGTCAGTACGAATAGAGCATTGGTTGAACATATATAGGTGAAAAGTGACGGTAGGCCACCAGTGTTTCCTTTCGTTTCGAGCTTACAAATGGTGCTGTCTTGATAGGGATGCCGCTTCTGGTTGCGTAGCCAAATGCTTTGATTTATGAATTATGAGGAAATGCTATTATTAATAGATTAAAGAAATTATTGGCTATCATCCCTGTTGGAAGGCGGAAGTACAGTGTGCGCTAGCAAAGGTCACACTCGAAAAGTCAAGGAAGAAAGGAAAAGTAATTTTCATGAGGATGCTAGCTTCGGCCGAATTTTATTTAAGATTTTGAGAATTTTTCTTTTGAGATTTTCGGCAGTCCTCAAAGTAAACGTACACTTTGGAAACAATCAAGAATTCGAAGTTATTCACTACGTATGGATATATACAAATCATTTATTTGTTTTTACAGCATCTGTGCTTTGTCGCTAATGAATTCAAAGTAAGGATTGTCGTTAATCTGACACTCTAGTTTTCGTTAGGCCGTTTCAAAGCTGCTTTGTATGTATTTATGGTCTTTTGAGTGGTTAAAAAATTATCGATTGATACTATAAAAAATCAAGGTGAAATGAAGTGATCTTGATTTGGTTCCTATTTAAATGTAGAGAGGTTCTATTCAAACCAATAGCCTGATGTAATCCGACCTTAATCCTGAAGATGTTGTTGTCGAGATCGTTGTCCTTCTGAATACAGTTGGATGATCCGGCGGGTAGAGTGAGTGGAGTGGAGCGGTGAAGTGGCAGTAGATGGAGTAGTAGGAGTACAATTGCTATGAGAAGTATATGAGCGGGAGGGTAGTGGTGGTGGGGAGTAGAAGAGGAGGGGGTGTTTAAATATGTTCTCGTGGGAGATGGGATATGGGTCTGGGTGTAACTACGCATGGTTATTTTCGTGGGATGGAGGATGCTGGTAATTGTTTGCGTGGAGGGACAGCGCGATTGATAAATGGGAAGGAACGGTCAGGAGGCACGGGTGGGATAAGAAAGGATCAGCAGCCGGTGTTCGGACTGTGTAATGGGTTCCACGGAAGTGAGTGGTTTGTGGTTAACAGTCAACAAGTCCGTTGTAAACTGCGGCGGATACTTGATGAGTTTTCTTTTTTTAAATGAATTCTGTCGGCGAAATGAGAAGAAAGAGCCTTATTTTATGAATTATAGTTGCTATATGATGTGGCATTATTTTCTACGGAAATATCTGTGCATTTCCATGTTTCGAACTAAAAAGAGTGAAACATTACAGCGCTATACAACACCATCAAAATTATTCAAGAGAATAAAATTATTGAATGAGGTGTGGTGCGGCTCGGCCAAGACTTCATTTGTTGCTCAGATTCTTATGTTAGATGTCTAGAATTCTGGTCAACCTCATGCGAGAGAGCAACTTTATGCGCTTCAACTTTGCGTAGTGCGAAGGACAGAGAAAAAAAGAGGTTATTTTCAATAACAAGAGGAGAGAGTGCCACATCATGTTCTGCTAGAAAATAGACAGAAAGATTATTAGCTTCAGCGCAATCGGGAGCAGTCAAGAAATTCGAAGGAGTTCGTTCATTAAGGTTTGATTTTTGAAAAATTAAAACCCTAGCCGGGACCTCCATGTAACGGACAAGCTTCTTTTAAAGACGGTCGTAATAATTTCCGTCTAAGCACTCCATCGGACCCGTATCCGACCAGCAGAAATCGTTCTTATACAATGGATATTTCTCCGTTTGAATGCTTCAAGAAACACTTTGACGACAATAATTTATCAGCATTATTTATCAGACAATACAGGATAAGGCAGATGGATGGGTAAGGGGGGGGGGAAGGAATCGCATAAGGCAGGTCTAAGAACGAACGGCTAAAGCGCCGTCAGCTTCATAGGGGAGCCGACCGCCAGAGGTGGATCAGCGGGAGGAGGTAAACAAGCCGCCTAGGTTCAACTTGATCCTTCTTTTATAACCAGTGGCGAGCACGGCTGTCGCTGTTATTGACTACGAAGCATCGGCAGGTGTGCGTGAGAACGCGAGTATCGGCTCTCTTGAGAAATGACCTTCCATTTGTTACTGACTTCTCTACAACGTGGATGTGTGGCATAGAATGACATACGAAATTGAGGATATATCCTAGTCGGACCGCGAAGTTTAAGAAGTGGATTCTCAGAACTACCACTAACTGATACCTGTACACTCTCTTGCCGGCCTTTGGGAAGATACCATCATTGACAACATTGATGAGGAATATGACCGCATTGTGCACACGAACGTCAGGCAACTACCAACTGATGTCCGAGCTTGCGAAGCTGCAGAGCGGCGATAAAGGAGGATCTTAAGGAGAGAAGGGCGGAAGTGTTAGCTGAAGCAGCAAAGGCAGGGTTGAGCATCCGCAATGTCCGCAGGAACTTCGCCAACTTCAAGGCCAAGATGACCGCTCTCCGACGTTTTGACGGAACCATCACCTCTTCCAGAAGGACAAAGGAAAAGGTCATCCACGACTTCTACTTCGATCTCTTTGATAGCCACGTCCACCTGCCCCATGCCATTTTCCGCAGGACGGATACGTCGTTCCCTCTGTTCTCCCTTCCGAGATCCGACACACCATCTCGTCGGTGAAGAAGCGCACAGCACCCGGTCCCTACATGATCAGACCCGAACACCTGAAGAACCTCCCGCCAGCGTTCATCAACACCCTGGCGCGGCTCTTCACGCGCTACCTGTCAGAGTGCAAGGCTCCATCCAGTACAAGACCAGCGGGACCGTCTCGCTGTGGACAGACGGGGCATCCTATTAGAGCGTCTCATAATTTTTTGGACTATCATACCATTTTTATTAAATTTTATTTACAACAAGATGAAGACAAAGGGTAGTCAATCGATATATTCTCCATCTGTAATCACAACCTTTCTCCAACGATTGAGCATGGAGCTGATTGTGTTCTCATAGAAAAAAGATGACCAGCTGCCGATCCATTCAGCGATTGCGCACTGATCCTCTTGACGTTGCGAGCATCGTTTGTTCTATGGAAAAAGGAGCAAGACTTCTGAATGTTGCATAGTCACAAGGGTTGATATCTGTTGAATATGCAGGACGTGCCGCAATTTCGGTAGACTCCTTCCCCATCGTCTCCTGCGTTCGTTTCGCTCAATGCGGTCGTGCAATATCCAGTAACACACGAATAGTACCCAATCTCCGGTACGTCTCAAGCAGCTTACCCTTTATTTCCAGCATATCTTCAATGAACAAGTCTGCTGTAATCGTCGGTTCATCTGGTAAAAGCCGGTAGCGCACAACTGCCCGACTCGTGTACAGAGATGAAAACAAAATCTTCTTTGAGCAGCAAAATGCTGTATATTTCCTTCCGGAAACGATTGAACCAAGTTTCACACGTTGACATACTCCAGTTGTCTTACCTAACAAAGCAACGACAACTTTGTATGCAGCTTACAACAGTCCAGAACGAAAGTGATGAATAAGCAAGTCGCGATTTCGGCATCAGCATTTTAATTTTCAAGAAATTGCCAAAGTGCAGGAAGAAGCCCGATAGTGGTAATCGATATGCTATTGCGAAATATATTCGAATCGCTTTGTTGTGCCAAGGGAACATCCCGTTTGGATTTTGTATAGAGAAGTAGTAACGCACCAAGCACTCATGGTTCAAATAGTCAAGAAAATTATGGGACACCCTAATAATGTAAGGTAAGAAGATTATGCGTTTACGAGGGTTCTTAATCAGAAGTAATCCTTCTCAACGACAAACTTAGAAGCTGATCACGTTCAGAAGCGCAACAGATCTCACTCCAGATATCTGGTCTTCACGTGAGTGCGAACGACACCGAATACGCCACACTCAACGCAGGAATTCAGTCTGAATTCGAACCAGCTGTTGCATACATGAGCCATAAAGAATCAATTTAAGAAGACGCAGTCTTATAATTGCTTTTTATACATGTAGTTGTAATAAATCACACCGTTTAGCATTGCCAACCTTGAGTACCTACACTAGCGTGCTCTCATGTACACGTAACTGCGACAAACTGGGACGAATCCACTCTGTAGATCTATTCTTGTCCTCTGGGGTGTTTAGGTGTTAGGGGGCGTTCAGAGCGTTCGCGTGGCGACGCGAAGCCCACTGTCGAAGCGACGCGATGATCGCGACGCGATTAACATCTGAACGTAATCTCCATCATCTTTTCATAAGCTACCCCATATCATGCGAACACTTCGCGTCGCCTCGTCGCGAGGTGTTCATACCTGTTCTGCAGCGAACACCCTATCGCACGCAATTATCTGCATCGCCACGCGATGAAAATATCGCCCCATTTGCAAGCAGCGATGAACTCATCGCGGAGCGATGCAGTTCGTTCTCTCTTCACCCATAGCTTGCATCAGTCTATCCGACTGTGAACCAGGTATACGACTTTTTAAAGTAATTTTTTTAATTCGAGGAATCTTCTGAGCAGACCGAAGGAGCACAAAAAGCCTGCAGCAACTGCTGTTTCTGGTAAGTTTTTTTCTAGTTTTTCTATTATCTCGGTTTAGAAGGTATCTAATTGGTACTAAGATTGTTCGACGCAGATAGCAGATAGGCTACGGGGGGGGGGAGTGGGGTCACAATCAGAGATGGGCGGAATTCCTGTTTTCTCGTTTTCTGGCTATTTTAGGCGTTTTTCTGTTTTCTAACAGAATGGACAAAAATGGATAAAAAATTGGGTTTGCTCCGAGACTGTTCATGTCGTTTACACTCACATAAGCGCAGTTTCCATGTTCTACCCGCTGACGGAGAGGATATCGCGGGACTAGGCAACGTAATGAAGTGCGGGGTCTAGCAGATCTAACTTACTCATTACCGCCTCTGCTTTTTTTGCATTGACATTTTCGGCTCATATTACATGATGATCCATCGTTAATGTTAGTACTTCATACTTATACTGACTACAGAGATGCCTGCAATTGAAAGTACTCTAGAAACATTGGAATCAAACTCATAATTCTATTATAGTTTTTGAATTCCTTTTATTGGATTTTTGTGATATAATTTTGTTCGCAACTATATGTTCTGTTTTCTGCCCCGTTTTTTATCCATTCTGCCAGAAAACAGAAAAAATCTCCCAAAATGGCCAGAAAATCAGAAAACAGAAATTCCGCCCATCCCTGATTGTGACCACACCCCCGGACCCTATCTGTGTCGGACAATCTTTGTACCAATTAGATAATTTCTAAACCGAGATAGCAGAAAACATTGAAAAAACTTACCAGAAATAAAAGTTATTACCGGTTTTCTCTGTTCCCTCGATATCCTTAGAAGATTCCTGAAATTAAAAAAATTACGTTATAGAAGTAGTAGACCGGCTTCACGCTCGGATACATGTAGGCCGAAAGATTTAGGCGAAGGGCGGCTGTTGGCAACATGCCCAGTGACGTACGCGACGCAGCCGCTTGCACTCCACTTTGGCGACGGAGCGCGGAAGCCGTGCGATTTCTGCCTCTTATACGCCCGCGATGACACCTTCGCCAAGCAGCTCGTGGTGCAGTGGGTAGAGCGCCTCACGGTGATGACGGATGTCAGGGGTTCGGTTCCTCTGCACGCCGGTGTTTTTGCATTTCAACTGACTGGACGAGATCTCAGGAGTTTTAACGTCTACTCAGTTTTCAGAGGTTTTCTGCCCTTTTTTCCAGCTGTAACGGTTTTGCATGGCCCAGCTGCGGACTCCCCCCTGAGCGACGAAAGCGGTTTCCACACGAGCAGCTTGGATGGCACCCACCCCGGAGTCCCTTCCCTAGCCTGGTCCTGCGCTCGAAGAGCGCAGAACTCAGCTGCGGACTCCCCCCTGAGCGACAAGCAGGTTCCACACGAGCAGCTTGAACGGCACCCACCCCGGAGTCTCTTCCCAAGCCTGGTCCTGCGCTCGAAGAGCGCAGAACCCAGCTGCGGACTCCCCCTGAGCGACGAAAGCGGTTTCCACACGAGCAGCTTGGATGGCACCCACCCCGGAGTCCCTTCCCTAGCCTGGTCCTGCGCTCGAAGAGCGCAGAACCCAGCTGCGGGCTTCCCCTGAGCGACGAAAGAACCCAACAGCAATGGATTTCGCGCTCCATCGCGAACGCATGCGTAGCCGCCGCGCTGCTGGCAAATTGCCAACAGCCGCCCTTCGCCCAACTAATGCGGCCATACATGTATCATGATGGATATAGGTGGAGGGGGAAAGAATTCCATACCACGCGATGATTTTATCGGTGGTTTAAATGAGGCGATATCTTCATCGCCTGGCGATGATGATATGCCGACCGATAAGTTGTTCGCTACAGAACAGCTATGAACACCTTGCGACGGGGCTACGCGACGTCGCTCGATCGATATGTAAGATTATCATTACGTCGCGTCGCGCCGCGATGATGCTCTGAACGACCCCTTATGGGCCAGTTGGTGCAGTTCTTGGGGATCAATTGGTGTTTTGCAC
Source organism: Heligmosomoides polygyrus polygyrus (assembly GCA_947396885.1). Classification (NCBI taxonomy): domain Eukaryota; kingdom Metazoa; phylum Nematoda; class Chromadorea; order Rhabditida; family Heligmosomidae; genus Heligmosomoides; species Heligmosomoides polygyrus. The sequence continues at coordinate 89,296,998 of OX377203.1, read as the reverse complement.
CACACCGTCACCTATTCTGAATTCGCATTTGGTTCTGTATGATGTCAGAGGGTTCACGCAATTTCAGAAGAAGGGATGATGGGTTGTGCGAATTTTGCGAATTACCTGTCATCTGTTGCCATGTGGTGTGGCACATTCAGTTGAACGTTTTTCATCAAGGACAGATACAGCCAGCGATTCATACTACATACCGTCTTCACGTCGAATGGACACTTTTCAATTCTTCGTTCTCATAATAATGAAGCACGATACAGTCGAATATTTATTGACGACGTTTCTGGCCTTAAGCCCTTCTTCAGATCTAAAAGAACGATGTCGCCGGTGCGTTAGACATTACACAATATGTACTCAACAGCAACAAAACGACACGCACTACAGACCTGGCTAGGTTACAAGGGAGTAAAGAAGGGGAGGGGAGAGTCCAAACACATAGAGTGGCGTGGTTTGACCGAAAATGAGATGAAGGTTTCTTTGGGCTATTTATGTAGAATCGCAGGGAGCGACCGGTCTCTCGTCTCTTAATGTCGCCATTATCCTCAGCAGTCACATGGCTTGCAATAGAGACTGAAAAGGCCCATTGGACACTTCATTTCTTCCTTCTCGTTGATGGGTGGTCGCCACTGCTTTATTTCAAGCGCTTCCTTGATCTTGCTTTCTACTGGATCTGCTAGATTCCTATAAAGAACCGAAACTCGCAGCTGCCGCAGTGGATCGCAGGAATGTCTGAGGGTGCGATGTATAGAGAATGGATTATCTGGATAGCTCTGGGGGCTACGCAGTGCTCCACAATGTTTATCTATTCTCATACGCAGTGGTCTCGCTGTTTCGCCAATGTAGAATTCTTCATGTGTCATACAGACCACTTTGTACACCACGCACCTCATTTGACAAATTTGTTGTCCCCTTCACAGATGAAGCAACCTGACCTTTCACACTAACTCTCATATGGACGCGACGCTGTAAGCAGACGCAGAAGAGACGGAAGTGATCGAAACACGAGGCTTATAGAGAGCCCCCATCGTTTTACGACACGAATGATGTCCAAAGCGAAAAAATCCGTGATGAAAGGAATAATCGGAGGAGAACTATCAGGTCGTCGCTGAGATTTCCAGCAACGACACAGCTTCGTGCCATATCCGTTCTGCCACAGGATTTTCCTGATTTGATCTTCAACCACCAGAGAATCCGTAGTGGTAAGGGGTGCAGATGCGGTTAATGTATGGTGAACGATAGTTCGTTTCACATTCATAGGACGGCAACTCCGCGCATGAATAAGAATGTTAGGGGATGCCGGTTTCATGTACCACATAAATTCTACTTGACCTTTCGAAATTCTCTCTTTCGTATTCAAAAACGGCAAAAATTCATCTGAAGCAGAAGTCTCTTATGTTGGTTGGATCGTAGAAAATGCTGAATTCAGCCGCCTGAATGTCTGTCGTAATGTTGCTCGCGATTAACCCACAACAAATATGTCGCCGATGTATCGCCCAAAATATAACACTCTTGGAGATAAGGCCGGCCGCTCAAGACGGTCCATAAATATAATGACGAGCAGCGGTGCCAACCTGATTCCCATTGCAAGGCCTCGTATTTGCTTGTAGAACACATTGCGAAAACGGAATGTGGTCACGCCCACCAGGGGTGCACATTTATCGGTTAACGAATTAACGAATTTAACGAATTAACGGCATTTTTCGTTAAAATCTGGCTTAACGACTTAACGGAAATTTTCAGATATTTAACGGATTTTTTAACGGGCTTTTTTCTCAATGAGTTTATCACATTTATCCATAGTATTCTATAGTGTTGCAGGTCTCATGCTCTCGACTAGGACTGTTCCTGAGAAAGAACTATTTAAATCAGCAAGAATATTTTAATGTTTTCATGAATTCGTTTTGAATTTTTGGAAACAATGCATTCTGGGGGCGCAGGTAGCGCAGTTGGAGGGGGTGCCGGCTATCCGTGCACCCGATGCCATGTTCCTGGTTTCCCGCCGAGATCCACCAAGCCTTTCATCCCTCCGGGGTCGGAGAATTGCTACCAGATTTGTCTAGGAAGGATAAAGCGCTGACTCAGTTAGCCACCGCAAGTCGTTAGATGGCCAAATACGCATTCAAATCGCGTCCATGATATTGCATAGAAGTAGAACGCTTGGCGCGTCCAAAAAGCGAATGAGTAACGTCGTCCTTTAACCTTATCCTTTAATGCATTTTGGAGCTAGAAATTTCTTCGCCAAGCCCCCAAGCACGTCAACGAGCCCATAGAGACACCGGTCTTGTAAGATATGCCTATCCACACTTGGCACTGCTTATCCTAGATTTCTTTGGCCGCCACCTGGAACTGTGTGAAACGATGTTGTGTCACCCCCGATGTTGCAGAAAATGGATTGGTCCCACTCACCAGGCACGCGAAAATCGTGCGTCCGACAACGTGTTAACATTTCACTGTTAGGCTTTTAATTGTATTTTTATTAATCCTTTCTGTACTTAGTAGGCCGGTGTCCACATCGAGATTGTATAGATTGTATATCAAAATATGAGATCAGGCAGAACCCGGAGTTCCCCCTTTCCTAGTTCTTTGCGAAACCATTTTGTCTGATTGCGTCACCAAAGGGAACTCCGGGTTCTGCCTGATCTCACATTTTAAGATGCCTTGTTGGCGATTATCTTGAATGATAATTCGGCGCAAATAGGGTCTGGGGGAAGGTCACCACAGCATAGCGCGGCGGGCCGGCGTGGCGAGTAGCTACATAAAGTGAATGTAAATGCAGTCCTATCTCTTCGTTTCGATTATAGATCCGCGTCTTATGTGCTTCCTAATTGGAGAAGGGAGGGAACTCCAGGATGTAGGCAATTTTAACACGGGTGCGTCACTTGAGCTACACCCTGAAGTCCCTTTCCCTGCATAAATCTGCGCTCTCCGAGCACAGAACACAGTTACAGCATTATTTGTTTGTTTTCTTTACTATCAGTGTGCCTTGTCTCGTTTTCTAAGTGTTGGTGACACTTTTTATAAGGTATTTTTTTACCGAAATTTAACGATTTACCGGAAATTTAACGAAAATTTTCCGTTAAAAAATTTCGTTAAAAAATTTAACGCACAGAATTTGGTGTGCACCCCTGACGCCCACCACGCTTCGTAGAAGCTCTTCAGGTTCTTCTACTCGTAACCCAAAAACCTGTATGGCCTGTTGATGCTGCCGTAAAAGTTACCAGCAGGCTTCAAAAGCACTTCGATATCCACGTTCGTGTACAATGCAGTCACGTCAAAGCTTTGATATTCTAGTCGTTCTTCTCCAATGAAATTGCATTGTCTCAGTTGTTCAAGAAATTGTTGCACATTCCTTAGGTGTGCCGGTACATACGAAAGGACGACAAGAGTTGTTGCGAGAACCAACTAATTTGATATGTTGCTCCACCGCAGGAGGACTCTATAGGTCTTGCCTTGATAACAGTCTCTTTCTGTCTTGATAGGTGGAAGGAAAAATTTGGCGGTGTAGTATGTCAATGAGACTCACGACAGAATGGAAGCGTGAATGAGAGAATTGTGAAGAGGTGGATATCTTTGAAGGCGAAGATCAAACCTAGACGATTCACAACAACTAGTCGTGAAGAAAAAAACGCATTAACACCAACAGTTATTGCGTTTTGCTTCACAACTAATTGTGTGGCCACTGTTTCGAATATTCTGAGTGTCACCTCACATCTCCTATCGCTCCTGATAGACGAAACTCTGAAAATACGGCAGCTTCTAACGATTACCGGGAGTCTTCCACTCTGTCGACATAATGTTCACTATGAACACTTCCTCATGCGCGGAAAACATTGATATACGTCCAGTACATAGTTACAAGGATGTCGCTCGTGACTACGAATGAGATAACATAACATAAGAGCGGTTAAATGAGGCTACCACGAGACACACTTCCAAAACTAATACAAACCATTATAAAGGGATGACACAGATTGAATCAAACGAAGGCTTCCCCCACAAAACAAGCTGGTTTAGTGGGCAGCGGCGCATCTCTAATCGACGAAGGCTAGCTTGGCTCACATTCCGCAAGAGACTGAAAAGAGGTTGAAACACGAACCCTGAACTCTGCCGGGACCAAAATGCACTGATAAAAATGCAAAAAACACCATTGGGAGTGCAAAGACCCCACTCCCAGAACAGATCCCTTGACCGCCCCTACACAAGTCCACCGCGCTAACCACTCGCCATCCATTCGCTGGGAGCCGGCTGGCGAACGCCTCCCGTGAATGCGTCTTCTCGCTTCTACTAGGAATTTATCAAATCCCGCATTTTAGAAATGATTGAAGCTCCAAACACTTTGCAGTATCATTTCTGAGCACGACAAGGGTATTCCAGGCGTTTGTTTTGCATTATCGCCCCACACTGAAGCGGTATAGTTTTTTTTGCCATTTTTGACCTATCCGGAGGTCCGCAGGAAATTTGGAAACCACTATGGTGCTCCCCAGACAACGCCCTACAATCCTGTGTAGTTCGCTTTGAGAAACTCCACGGTCACCTCTTTGACCTTCCTCGTTAGTTTAAGTACAGTACAAGGTAAAAAAAGGTAAAGTAACCCTTTTGGGACGCACCACGCATTCTACTTCCACGAGACTTCTGTCGAGGAGGCTATTCGAATGCGTATTTGGCCATACAATGACTTGTAGTGGCCAGCCGATGGACAAATCAGCGCTTTATCCTTCCCAGACGAGTCTGGTAGCAACCCCTAATGGATGGAAGGATTGGATTGGGCGAGAAATCCGAAGCAGGAATCCGGTCGAGTGCAGACACAGCCGGTATCTCCTACGGCTGCGCTACATGATCCTTCACCCATTAGTACTTCTGCTAAAATCTATCGGAATGATCTTAACTGATTAAGGATAAAGGCCGCCTTCACTCAAGCCTTTCTCAGGATGCGCCACACACCTCATCTCCCCGGAATACCCTGGAGACGATTTGAAGGCATATTTGGCTTACACAATAATCTACGGTAGCCATCCGATAGGCCAGTGTTCTACCCTCTATCAAATCGCCTATCCCGAGGGATCGAGTTCCTGGTTGTCCTAGATGGGAAATCAGAGCCAAGAATCTTGAATCTATTGCATGGGACAGCCAGCATCTCCTCCGACTGCGCTACCACGTGCCCCGGAATGGTTTTACACTTTCAAAACGCATAAAAGACGAACAACTTCAGAATATGTATAACCGTGCTAAACCATACTTCCATGATCCTTTGGTAAAGCCGAGGACGGCGAAGAACAGCACAAGGAATGCGAATCGTTTATTTGATTATGGGTAGCGGATTGATGTAATACTCCTCTATTACACCAGAAATCCGGAGCAGATCGAAGCTTGTTGGCAGGGATGTTATGTGTTGTCGCCTCTGAAAGCACGGTAGATAAAGCTGCTTGTAACTTCCAAAACTGCAACTCCCTGGTTATCTACTAACTAATGACTGCCCTGGTGCGTTCCAACCGTGTAGTTTCTGGAGCAGAATAGGCTTACCCTTACTGTTCAAATCGCTTGTATTCCATGCAGTCAGGCGGTTTAACTTCCACTCGTTTCTTGCTGATCTCAGCCCAATTCGTCGACAAAACAGTGCCACCGGATTCTCTACAATGGCAGAAACGCTAAGGAATTCATCTAGAAATGTGTGGAAGAGCAGAAAGAGGACTTACTGATAACTTTTGATCATCGCTCTTTTCACATCGTCCGAAGCTTCGCGGTAGAGTTTTCGGAACATGCGATTAACAGCCGCGTCCCCTTCCAAATCTTCGTTCTCTTCTTCTTGAATAACGGTCTAGAAACGTCACATATTAGAACGACTCAAGACAACGGAGCTAAGGCCGTAGCAAGAAACCCTGTGTCAGCGCGATAGTAGGAAATGGAATGAGCATATCTACTTCATCAGAAACGGTTCTAGGAGCTGCTAATATTCAGACGCAATGGGGCAAAATGAAGATGGCTCAGATCCACATGCCTAAACAATGCCCTGGTTCCGTCAAAAACGGCCTCTTATTTGGAGCCACGACAATGAGCGTTCCTCGGAAAACTAATCCCAACCTAGACGATACGGAGCACTTCGTACGAATCGTTACTGAAGAGAATCTACGTCAATCCTTTTTTAATGTGAGTTTGTTGCTGTTATTGGTGCTCAACTTTACGTTCACATGTTGGTATTTTCTTTTGCTGCTCATGTAATAAATAATAACAATAATAAAAAATTTTCGTCTCTGAAAAATGGAAGAAGAAGAAGCTCACCCTCTCGATGGCCTCCCAGTTCTTCGGCGGAGGCGGTTCACTAGAAACAGGTTCGGCAGGTGCAGCCGACAGCATCGACCAGTGACCCTGTGTTTTCTTCGGCATCCTTACCTCCACCTAGGCATAGTTTGCATAATAAACACAACTCTATTCATAACCACCTCAAGAGCATCAGACTATATCAAAGCTGTTATCACTTACTACGGAGAGAGGAGACTGTAATTATCAACGTACCTACCTACATAGGCTTGATTTATTGCTTAAGTTTGGTAAACTGTGTTGTGTCAAAAACAATAGTAAACAGTAAAAACATACAAATTCTGCTACCAGTGAGTATAGCTGCCCACATTCATTATCTACCATTTATGGCATGTGTTTGTGTGCTTTACAAATCTAAACAAAACAAATCGAATACACAACCTAATGAGTTAGAACGTTCCTCGTTCAGATGGTCCATTGTAATGCTGCTTTTACTAAATCGTAATGTCGCAGCGAAGCACTCTTCTGAACATATTCTCTTCTGAATGCAATGATTTTGATCCAGACAAGAGTAAGCAAGGTAAGAGACGATAAGAGAGGAAACAAGACCTGCTGGGAGTGGCAAAATTACGAGTGCTCCTATTTTTTAATATTTTTACAGATAAATTGTGCCGGAACTATAATTACATCACTTTTCATCTGAACCGAAGTGACATGCTTGCATCGATAGGTTGGATTTCCTCTCATTTTGCTCCCATTTCCAAATCAATCGAATAGGTGCCTTTACACAAGAGCAACTACGGAGACGTTCTGGGCATGGCAATCTAAACCGAAGTTCCTATAAATAGGGTGAAGCACCATTGGAGGGGCAATACGATGTTTTACTAACCCTGCTAAGGTAAGGAAACCATAGACATAGTGAAGCTTAAAACCTCCATACACATCGAGCTGGTAAAGTTAAGGAGAATAGATGCAATTATGGAATGGTGGTTAAAGAAACAATTAGACGACTTCATGTCCGAGATAGAAGTAATGGTGCATTTGTAAATGTAAACCTAAGAATCACTAGTTCTTCAAAATACAAAAAATTGGAATAAAGAGGAGAGGAAACGAACCAAAAATGTGATAAAAATAGAAACAAACTGAGCACGACAACCTCGCTGTTGTCTTTGGATGAATGGAAATGAAAAAACTGAAAATTGAGACCGAATTTTTACGCAGTTCCCATAAAGAGCATCGGGAAGGCTATCACTGAAGCCAAGATTTCAGAAAGGTAGTGACAGTATCGAGCAGCAATTCTAAGTTATGCTGAATTTGACGCACGAAACATTCTTGGAGTATGTTGATCGGTGTACTACATTTGTTTACTCTGTCCTTTTAACGTTGTCATTTGCATCACTCGCCTTTTAAAGCTTCAAATACAACAAAATCATCAATTCGGCATAATTTATTTGTTGACAGAGCAGGTTCGGATTATATGAACCTTGACAAAAGTACAGCAATCCCATATGAGTTTAAAAATTTATTAAGAATGCAGTCCGATTCATAAATAATTCTAGGGGGAGTCCTGGGATGGAGCTCCTCTAGACTTTGCTCCTCTTTTAGTTCTACAATTAGTTCGGGACGGTTCTCATTGTATGTTTTGTCTAATTATCTACTTCCACCTGGAACGTTAACCGAGCTTATCCTGAAATTCATTTTATAAGCCATTGACTACATTGTTCTTTATATGGTCTTTAGCCAGGTAATACATGGTATCGGGAAGGCGGGAGGGGGTCAGCGCAGTCAGGGGAGGTGCCGGACGCCGCGTGACGCGATACCGGGTCCCTGGTTCGGATTTCCCGCTTAGGCCAACGAAGTCTTCTAGCTCTCCGGAGTCGGTGACTTGGTACCAGACATGTCTGGGAAGGATAAAACGCTGACTTGTTCATCGGCTGGCCACCGCAAGTCATTGTATGGCCAAATACGCATTCATGTCGCCTCCACGACATCCCGTAGAAGTAGAATGCGTGGCGCACCCCACAAGGGATTGACTAATGCCGTCCTTTATGCTTTTATCCTTATACAACAACAAACATTGTTCTTAGAAGACTAGCAGAAAACGTTCATCTAAAAAGAGCAAATAACTACATCAACCAAAACAAGTAGGTGCTCCTTAAAAATGATAAGCTAGAATAAGAGCTTCTCGGAGTCCACAAGCCTCGCAAGATCTAGGCCATTTAGTGGAAATAGGATTAATAGAAATAGAATATATAAAAATTAATAGAATTAAATTTATCATTCAAAACATATCAGCATTTGCAAAAAATACGTTATAGGCAGGTCAAAAGCGATAAATAGAATCTTAATCAACGTGGATCGCTAGCTGCCACCATGTCATGGATTCTGAGTATACTCGGAAGCTGCTATCCCACCAAAAACAAAACAGGATGAGCAAATATTGGCGCTCATTCCTTCACACTACCTAAGTATTTTGAACATTCTTTGAAAAGCCACCGACCGACTTAGAACATGTAGCCTTGTAGGGATGAGCAGACTGTAGATGTTTGATGAAGTTAGTCGAAGACAATTGAAAATTGGAAAAAAAAATGGATGCAAGCATTGGAAAGTTTGCACCAAACTATGCTGTTTCAATCGGTACTCGCTTCACCTCCAAACGTGGACGAGCACAATAATTTTGCCGCCCAATGTAGATATTTGCCGGGTAAAAAGGTTCAGCTCAAGGACCTGGACAGAATATATCGCCTGCTGACACAATTTTGCTATAGTGCCCGAAGTTCTAATTCTTTTGAAAGTTATCGATCGATTCAAAACTGGCAACAGTCGGAATTTATTAAAGAGCAGAAGCAAAACATTGTCCGTCTTTTGTTGTGGCTTTGGCATCTCTTTTTGAAATACGGCAGGTGTTAATTAATCTCGGATTCAATAAGTAATACAAGGCTTTCTATAAGCAATAGAAAGACTGCTTGTATTCAGAGAAGGTGAGCTAACCCAAAGCTCGATTCCAGAGGATCAGCGATATCGCGGCAGTCTAGGCATCGCGTACACAAGGCCACAAGGACACTACTATGCACGCTAACACTCGGCCTTTTGAGGTCATCATCTCCGCAGGAACCGAACCCGGACCGTCATTCCCATGACGTGGGCAGCTAACCGGTCGGCTAATTGCCTCCCTTGACCACTGCGCTCTCTCGCACCAAATGACTCACGTACATCGGGAACCTAATTTATCCTCCCCGGAGGCAGAATGGTATTACCTTCGAGGGAGTGCATGTCACTGTGAAGTCCTTCTCATCAACGGGCCTGGCCAGGATCGTCTCGAAAATCACCTCGTCACCGACGAAGACTTTCACTTCATTTTCATTGAAAGACACTCTGAAACATTCGCGCTGACCGCTAGTCCTTCAAAAGAAAACCAGCTCCCTAACGAGAATGCAATCACCGGCAGTTTTCCAAGTCCACTCCTTTTTTCAGAATCGTGATCGTCACACAGGAATCGGTTTGAAACCAGTCATACCTTCAAACACTCAAGCATTTGATGGTTCAATTAGGTCTAAACACGTCAAACTCTGGTTCTTCAACAACACTAGCTTCGAAAAATCTATCTGTGTAACAATAAAGAACGGCATCTGAGCACCGACCTCGGTTTCGCAGCCATTTCGATGTCCAGACGGACACGGAAGCCAACTGGAAAAGGCATATTCTCAACAGATCCTCTCTACACTAGCTATTAGGCTAAGCGATAGCCAGATAGGTATCGAGTTGGACTTCTCCACAGGATCTACGCACACAACACGGGAATAACGTAAACCTTTATTCAAATATTACTTAAAAACGAACACCGTATGAAATCTTTTTTCAAAAACGAGGGCACAATCGACATGTCTAAAAAACAAGTAACTTCTGAGTCAAGTGGGAAAACCAATACATCAAGCTATCATAACAGTACACGTTACGCATAGTGGAAAAATACGCAGCCTTAAATTAAACCATAATTATTACGTCTACAGAGCACCAAGGTGATCCTTGACTTGCTGCTTGGTTAGACGTTGGAAGCCTTTCGCATTGCAAATCGCAACCTAAAAAGAACAGAAATGAAAGGCGTACGTGTAGCTGCTGAGAGCAGTGTTCCGAAATTCTAGTATTATGAGCCTATCGAGAAGACCAAGTCCAGAAGAGAACCAGAAGAGGAAACTCTAGTGCACAACGCTCTCGCAGAGTACTATGAATGCGTAGCAGGCTTTCATAATGCTATTCCGACTGGCAGCTCTGCTAGTCGCTCCCTCATACCTCTCAAACAAGCCCGATACCATGGGAAGGGAAGGACTGGTTGGCCGTAGCACGCAACTGGTTACGAATGTACCCTTGTCGGCCACAGTTGCATGTGCATAGAATCACATGTCCCAATAAAGATAAAAGATAGAGAATGTGTTGGATCTATCCTAGTCCGGGAGGCCACATAACTAAAAAGTATTATATCTAACAAATCAAGTTGAGACCTACCGAACGGCTCATACAGAACAACATAGGACCCTTAACAAGAAAGTCACAAAGAAAAAAAAACGAAAAATTACATTTGTTGCGGTTGTAAGCCGGCAAAGTTGTGTGCCCTCCTCACCATGTTGGATCCTCATTATAACATGTTAGGCGGCAGTCAGCACACGGCATGCGGTCTCATGCGCCCTATTCACCATGTTAGATCCTGGTTATAACATGTCAGCCGGCGGTCAGCACGCGACATGTCTCCATTCCGTTGCTCTGTCTGCCGAGACGGTTGTAAACCGCGGGGATTTCTTCATTTTTTGTTTGTTTGTTCGTTTTTGGTTTCTTTTAGGTTCCAACTTGTTCTCTAGGAGCCGCTCGGTAAGTCTCAGTTCATTTTGTTACCTACTTTTTAGCTATGTGCCCCCCTCGGACTAGGATAGATCCAATGTGTTTAGCAATGGTATGCAACTATACACCATAGCTCCCTCTCAGCAACATAAAGCTCGAAGTTTGGGTAACATTCAAGTTGAACGTCAAGTATCAGACTATCATACTATTAGGTTGACAACTAAATTCGCGCTCATTCGTAGTTACTTCTTCTAGCATAGATGAGCAGGTTAGTTGTGCATCAGTTATCTTGCTGTTTCCACTGTTTGAAAGCGCTCATACTGTACATCTCGAAACTGCTTTTGTTGTCCTGCCATTCTGATTTCGGGCGAATTTTGAGAGAACGCAGAGTCAACATTCGCGAACGCCTTCTTCATTAGTTCCAACTCGGCCATTCTGCAACAGAAGCCCTACAGAACATAGGATAGCCGTAGGATACGAAGTTGTTCAACGATCATCACTTCAAACGGTTCAAGAGGTTCCGTGAGGGCAGCGTTGAAACTGAAGACAAGCTAGCCTTGGCCTCTTCTGGGAACTCATCGAGAGCGATTCCGGCATTGATGCCGCAGTCCACTCTTCTTAACTTGACCGCATGCAGACTCCGCCAGAATCGGTTTCAACAGCTCTTCAGGAGAGGCATTATAGTTCAACCGGATAACGCCAGACTATGCGAACCGGGCTCGTCAAAAATCGAAGACCTTGACTTGAATCCTCTAACTCATCCACGCTACAGCCCAGGCTGTGCGCAAAGTGACTGCCACCTTTTTGGATCGCTGAAGCACTCTTTGACGGGAAGACGGTTCTCCAATGTGGACCTGGTCAAAATGCACCTCCAAGGATTTTTCGCCTCAAAATCACGAGAATTCTATAGCTATGGGATAGACCAGATACCTGATAAACGGGAAGCGGCTCTGCGTTCCAACGGATCTTATTTGGATTAAAGATTGTTATTAGTTAATTGTTAATAAACACTTTTGTTGAAGATGCTTGAGAGTCCACGAATTTAGTTGCCAACCTAATAACTTGAAATTAGAATATCAGTCAACTGGCATAACTTAAGAAAGGGTGGAATTTTTTAGGTCGTAGCGAAAGTATCCGCCATTTTTGACTTCTAAATTGAAAAAATATCATAACTTCGTTCATTATTGGCCATTTCAGTTAAGGCCAAACTTTCACACCTGCCGTGCCAGTGCCAGTAAAACCGACCAGAAATAATCAAGCTGTAAAGAATTGGGCAAGATCTCATGAACCGTCCGAAGGCATTTTTGTGCTCTTCTTCCACACAATGATAATTCTCCTCCCAAAACATTCCTAGAAACGCGAGAAAACAACTGCGAAAGCGATGGAGACCAGAGACCAGATACATTTTTTTGGTACGGATGAATTTAACGAAGCGTTATTTGGAGTGGCCGCTGAGATGGATAGGGATTTGACAACATTTATTTATCAGACGGCGCACTTTCATCAGATTTTCACAATCTGTTTTGAGAAGTTCACCAGCATATTTTTCTCCAACTTTCAATTTGTTCGCTGCATTTCATGTTGAACTATACCGGCAGTACTAAAACCAAAAGTAATCTGTCCGCGTCCGACTTTCTATAAATCTTTCGACCATTTATTAGGCTTAGCTTCGGCGATGTCGTCTTCGCCAGTGCCTTAATAGTGAAGTCGAAGTAATCCACCAGTCACCCGTGGCTGGAGGTGCCCACCATCGCCACACCGCTGAAACGTTGGCCCAATAAAAGATCGATATTAGTCTTGGTCTACAGCTGAGAGCAAGTTGCGGAACATCGGTGCCAAAATTAATCATCTGAATAAGTCCTAGAAAGTTTGCGGTGGATCAAGGTTCCTACCCAATCCTCCGCAAACCAATTTGGCTATTGAACATGATATGTCCTTTAAGTCCTTTATAATAAGTGACTACTGTTTCGAAAAATGAACGTTCTTGGGCCGGATTCATCAAGAATTAAAACGTGGGTATGCGCTCTATAAGGGGTAGAGATAAGAGTCAGATAAGGTAAGACTCAGAGACGCAGGCTTCATTGTGGGTATCCCTACCCCTATACCCGTAGGTTAGTCGTTGATGAATCCGGCCCCTTACATCGCTTGAAAATGAATCAAGGGCTTGCCGTTGAGCCCCGTTGTCGAGGCCCCGTTGAATTCAGGCCATACTTTCTCTTACCCTTCCTCCCTTCGGTGATGTATCATCGCTGTCCCTGAGAGGTCTTGTTACCCATGGGAAAACAAAATAAATCCATATGGAGATGTGACGTTTACGTATCGGTGGCGGCGGTTGAGTAGAGACTTGCAGTTCTCCTACTGACGGTGTTCTTTTACTCGACCGCCGCCAGAGATAATTGAACGTAACATTTCTATATGGATTCAATTTGTTTTTAGAAAAAGTGACCCTATGCAACACGGTTCGCTTAAAGCTCGAAAAGCTGTTAATAAAGAACTGATAAATTCGAACGTCGGAGTTTCAAAACCGAAGTTTATAATCACTATTTAATTAATGTCTAATAATCGTTACCAGAGAAGAGGTTCTCTCAATTCCAATAGTTTAACAGTTATCCACGTGAGATAAAACGACGACTATCTCAGTGGTGCGTCATCGCAATTTGTCAAATGCAAGGTCAGATTCTTATTCAAGATGTCTTCACGGTCACTACAACGGGTTGCACATTCTCAAAGCATCGAAGGCTACCAATCATACATTTCGGCAGTGAACTCCTTTTGTTATATTCCTTATTAAGTCAGAGCTTCAATGGGTTTATAACTCCAAATACTCCTGCAATGTAGGATGAGAGAAAAATACTCCTACAGCGACCCAGAAGGCCGGACTTCTGACGGAACATTCGCATTAAGCGCTAAAATGATACTCTTAAGGACGCGGCTTTAATTCCTCGCTAACAGAATGCCAATGAACAATGATTTTAGCTATCCCATCAGATTATTTCTAAAGCATCTCGTAAGTTTTTCCACTTGTATAAATACAAACTTGTGCTATAACAAGATAGGTAGAGTTATAAAAACGGAATAAGTAGGCTAAACTGAATTTAAAAAACGAACCTCAACATTGTCCTCTGTCATACCAACATCAAACGACTCCCTAAGCGTTAGCAGTGCCGTGTGGATGCCGTCATCCAGCTCTAGGGCCTCGCTGTACCTCTTCTCAAGGAACGTCTTAGCATTCACGTCATTCTTGCCTAAGGCAGTGGCTTTCCATGCAAAATACGCACCCTGAACGAAAGAGGATTAGAAGCAGAGCGCATCGACTGGAATGGGGGAGAGGCAGACGCTTACCGATGGGTCACTTTGGAACAGAAGCGGTCGGCCAGGTGTCTTGTCCCATCCAGCGATCAACAACGACACTCCAAACGGACGCACTCCTCTGCAATACTGTGCGTTAGGAGGGTAATTTAGGTGGCAGCGACAGCACCTCAAAGGACTGGGCAAAAACTACTGGATCTGAAGGCACGATTGTACTTTCACAACTCCAGAGGTGCAGTAGAGGTCGAAAAACGAAATTTCATCCCAACCTCGCCCGAGGGAGTTATTTTGAAATTTCGCCCGATTACGGTAGGCACGGGTGACTAAGGCTGTCAAGGTCATAATGACCGATTTCACCCAAATTTCGCCATGTCAGTCACCCGTACTTATTGCAGCCTTTAGCGTAATACGGAAAACGGATGTCAGATTCGTGATCAGCACCCAAAGAACCCCCCCCCCCCCCCTCGCTAGGAGACGTTTGGGCGGAATCGGTGATTGTAGCATCGACACCCTTATTCATCCGTACCTACCGTAATCAACCGAAATTTTAAAAACGACAGTCATATTCGACATCAGCCCCTGACAATCCCTCTGGGAGAGATGTTGTCTTTCGACCACTCTTCGACCTCTGCAGTCGTGAAGGTACAATAGCGCCGAAGAATTAGTAGTGAAAAATACGCTCTCACCCTGACTGAGTGTACTCCTGCATGACGGCAGCGATCTGAGTGACAAGTTGCGTGGTAGGGATCTCTTCGCCATACATCATCTCATACTCCATGGCGATCTTTCGAGCTCTTTTCACCAGAATTCGAAAATCAGGGCCCATTCCACTGAAGTATATAGAGCTAGACATACTTGCAATCCAAATACAATACCGAGGAAGGGAAACCAACCTGTATACGCATCCAATGTGCTTGCTAATCTTCTCTATTTTCGGCTGGTCTTCAAACAGGACAGATGCGATGTTCTCCGTGGATAGCACAACGCCATCCTTGGCTAGAATCATAGGTAAGGTGTAGCTGTAGATCTCTAAAGGCTTCACTGATGCACCCACCTCTCAATCCTACAGATGGCTGCCCGTTTTTGACCGCATTCAAGGCATACTCGATCTGCATAAGCTTTCCAGATGGACTGAAATCATACGAATTGACCCAATCGACAACAGAAAGTGAAGGAAAGGTACCTGAAAGTGGTCAGGGAGAAGCCATAGTGATCACCCATCGTAGATCTGAAGAATATAGAAAGTTAGACAATGCCATTCACTACAAACAAGGGCAGCGTACAACACGTTGGCAGAAAAAGGCATTGAGACAGGTATTTCAACATGTAACTGTATCGGCTGCCGGCCAACACTGTTACGGACTTTCGCGCTATGCAGGTCAACGGAGGGGCGCTCCCTCCTAGGCGCCGATTTCTTCGCTGCACAGCTCACGGTAGAATAGCATGCTACGCTTTTTTCTGCCATGGTCCACCACAGCTCTAGAATTCCGTGAAAATATAGAACTGTAGTGAGAAAAAAAAGGAGGAAGAAAGGTCGTCATCACAACACGCTCATCCCTCCGTTCTATCCACCACCACCACCACCACCACCACCACCACCACACACACATACATACATACATACATACATACATACATACATACATACATACATACACACATACATACATACATACATACACACATACATACATACATACATACATACATACATACACACATACACACATTGAACGAGGGTTTTATTTCGCTTCGTCGTGCTGGCCTTCTTCGGGCTTGGAAAATTCTAGAACAATTGACTGTCTAGGTGGTTCTGGGCGAGGTTCCTATTCAAGTTGGTCCAACGGGTATTGTGCCTCACCTCCATTTCTTTACTCAGCGTCATAAAATGACGTTGGAAGGATTCGCAGATGTTCTCGACTTTTCAAGACTCAGAAAAAGGCGAAGATGTCGGAACATCAGCGGGAATAAGGCACATGACAATCCTGGCTTACAGCCAAAAACTGTACGTTGAAATACCAATGCTCAACACGCACCGCTTCACCAGAAGACGAACTTGGACGAGTTACACGGCACTGAGAAGATATACGTTGTACCTTGTGATGATACAAAAGCAAGAAACCAAGTAATGCAAACGAAACCATTTATGAACAGTCGAAAACCGTGCTATTTCGACAGCAGAAGCTCGTGTTCAGCAGATATCTCGTATTCTGACCAACTTCACTGGCGAGCCAAAAAACCGGACCACCACGAAGGTTCGCCACATTGTGCCGCTTTTAGAAGATAGCCGGCAATAAACAATCCCTTTGCGGAATGCGCCACGAATTCTACCCTTATCGTCGGGTCACAGGGGAATTTGAATTCGTATTTGGCCTATACCATGGCATACAGTGAGCAGCCGACGGGAATGCCAGTGAACTACCCTTTCAAGACAAGTCTGACACCAAACCACCAACATCGGAGGGATAGATGGTATGGTTGACCCATGCGGAACCCGAGCCAGCCAACGCTTCCGCATCCTCCGTCGTATGACTAGATGAAGGGCATTAAACTCTTAAAGACATCTTAACATACAAGCGCATATTAAGCCGTCTGAAACGACACCATATAAAAACTTTCACGATTGTCACGGTCTCGCCTAGAAAGACCAAAGCTTTCATTTCTTCGAGGTTAGTGGATTGGTAGCGGACTTGTTTGGTAAGGATAAATCACGGACTCACAAGCAGATGATAGCATGCCACTATGAAGGCGATTACGTATTCCTACTGCCCCCACGATATCAGCCTGAAAGGCTTGATTGGCAAAGGTTTGGGAAAAAATCGAAAATCTAAGAAAACAAGTACGCGGGGACGTATTTTACCAACAATAACCGATAGATTTTTCCAGATTTTATAGGTAGAGTTCTAGATTTTCCAATGCTACAACAGCATTTCACGTCGATGCTGCGACAAGGTAGAACCATATTGTATTTCTCTGTAAAAAAGTGTAGTTTCCACGTTACAGAATAACACGATTATGGGTCTGAGGAAAGTCTTCCTTGGAATCATCCGTTGCCCCATAACTTCGAGCTCACCTTTATTCCTCTTCTCTTTCATTACCGAAAAGATGCAGGGTGACTATTCTTTACTATAGTACGCACAACTCACTTTTAAGTAAATCAAAAGACTTACAAAGTACAGTCGATGATCACGTTGGCCACGCATTACTAGACAAATCGCCAGTAAATCCAGAAGAAGCGTTGGGTTCGCCGAGCTAAGCGCACAGCGACGTGCGAAACTGAAGTCTGCCCGCTCATGCCCACGTGATGTCGTCCTGGCCGTGTGACCGATGTTTACACTTCACCTCGTCCCTTCGAAAAGTGGTGAAGCGAACACAACATCATTGAGATTTCTCGCACCGGAGAAGAACTTCTGGTAGCAGTTTGATTGACGGCATGACAAGCCGGATAGAGGGGAGACCGGCCGAGATCTGGACTTCTCGAGATAAAGCACTGTTAATCGAACAGTCTCCACGTCTCCATCAGAACATATTGGCCTGCTAGAATCTCCTTCGACGACCGTCGTGGAAGCATCGCCCTCCACACCAGAACAGTTGTAATGCCGGCAACAGTGCATGAAATTCCACCACACTGTCTTGTCTCTCCGCCAATTTGTACAGCGTTGAGTACCAAACATTGCCGGTCCGTAGGGTGAAACTTATGGTTAGACGACGACTGGGTAGGATTTCTAGAAGGAACGACTACACGATGAGGACGCTAAGTTACGCTTGCTCAGGGTATTTTCACCTACGACAGACGCACAGTCTGATCTGAAGGATGTTCGTCAGGGAGTCGAGTCCGTCAATACATGTTTTAAGGATGTTCGTATTCACTCCACCTCAGGGACCTAATACAATGCTTCAATTCATTTTGTTGAAGCCTCAATTGGGAGGTACAGACGATGTAGGCTGTTATAACGATGTTTTGTCGCGACCAAAACACTAGCGCCAGGCGGGACTCGAACCCACATCCTCTGCTTTCCAAGAAGGATGCTACACCTTACCGCTGTTTGACCGCAGGTAACATATGCGATATCCTCACAACCCATCAGTACTCATCCGGGATATAGGGAGAAAATTAGGATTGTTAGGCTCCGTTTATACTTCCGACGCCGAGCGACGCGACGGCATGCATAATAGCCAAATTGACCGATGGCGTTGTCCGATCAATGTGGCCACAATACGTGGCGTCACGTCGCTCGGCATCGAAGTATAAACCGCCCCTTAGACAAGGTCAACTGGTTTTAAGAGAAATTCTTTTTCAGCATACACATCTCGCGGAACCCATGGGTACACACGATGGAAGTAGAATGCGTGGTATATCACTCAAAGGAACTCACTAACACCACCCTTTAATCTTTGTTCGGTTCATGTCGCAAAGGTGGGCAGCATTGAGAGATAGGATCGCGCCAACCATAACCAAGGCTAGCACCAAGCGAACACACGCCAACTGAGGTACCGACCGTACATCGCATCTCTGAATAGCACGTCCATTGATGCAACCTGGCAGGCTGGCGCGCCCGCACCTCCCAATGCTGCTTATTTTCGCGACATGTACCCTTTGTTATATCCCTTACGGAATTGCTCAAGTGTTGGGTTTTACTAGTTTTTCAAGCTCTGTAGGCGAAGGAACCAACTTCACTCCGATTTCACATGTTATCCTTTTTCTATATCCCTCTAACGACTAGTTCGCTCGTTTGAGTTTGTTACTACATGCGCCGAATATTGCTTTCGATGACTCTTTTGATGTTGTGGCGTAACCTGACTACAAATAGAGAAATGAAACGAAAAATTGCTCGTTTTAAATCGATTCATGCTATAGGGACATATACGCTATTAAGCCTTTCAATACCGTTTTGTTGCCAAGGGTCTGGCTTTATCTGACGAAGGCTACGCTTTTCAGATTTGTTTGTTAATGAGTTACACTTGGTTTGTTTTTATTAGGCAAAGTACTCAATTTTCTCAAATGGTTCTTCTAAGCGTTACTGTTTCTCTGACATTCTTGTTTACATCTTTCTTTTTGATTTTCGCGTGTGTTCGTGATGCACTTCAATAAATAAATAAGCTATAAAGTATCAAAACCTCGAACTGTGAGAGAAAAATCAGATTTCTGCTCGAAAAACCGTGTTTAATGAGCGCCCATCTATCTACAGGCTTGTACAGAACTAAGTAGTGCGTCTTCCAACGTTGAATTCAAAACGCAGGTGTCAAGAATTGATCTTCTAGCGATGTCTATCAAAAGAGGACATCTCTCAAGTGAAATCGAATTGCACAACAGGCTAAACGTTTTTTCACTTGGTTAAATTGTAATGTCGCACTGAATGCCCACATTCAATAGATCCTTCGAAGCAGAAAGCAATTTCTGCACTTTATGAGACAACCGTAACGATAGAAACTCGCACCTCAGGCGAGAAACATAGGCCAGAAGGGTAAGAACTCTATACACACTAAGTATCAAATGCCCCCAGACCACAGGCGAAGGAAGATGAAGCAGATAGATCAGGAAAGGCGAGTAATAAGAAAAAGAAACCGCGCTGTCATCCTCCGCAACTCAAAACGGATGGCATTAAAGGACAGCGAAATCATCACCTCTACCGTACTATTCGAATCAGAGCGCGAAAATCATCGGTCGTCGTCCCTGCGACGCAATAACAATGAGCGAAGCAACGTTAAGCACCAAGACGTGGGTGAGCTAACCTAGCTGCTGCATTAGGAATTCCTTCACAAGTGTTATCAAAGCGATAGAATAAAAAGCTTTGCGATTCAAATTTTCTGCACAAGTTCTGTTGTACGGATCAAACATCAAGGGGAACTTCCACGTAATTCATCACCTCCTACCATTATTACTCTGCACCACAAGGGTGAAGTATAAAGATCGAGGTTAGTGAATCTCTGCAGAATGCGCCACGCCTTCAGCTTCTTCGGGGTGTCAGGGAAGCGATTTTAATGCGCATTTGGTCTATACTGACTTTCGGTTATCGGCTGGTGGACATGCTAGTGTTTGATTCTTTTCAAACTAATCTGGCACCAATTTACCGACTCAGCAAGAATATGAGCCCGATAGGGCCGAGTGGGATATGCAAGAAACTTGCATTGGATACACGCGAGAGCCGCGCCTCCTCCGACTGCGCTACTACGCTTTATAGCCTGCTCTGCACCATACCGTTGAAATATGCATGGTTTGGAGGTGCAGCTTCTTTGGAGTTGCCTTTATCAAATGGAGTTTTCCATATCAAAACGTTCTCATGCGATGAAGTAGAGCAATTTTGGTGACAAGAAATGACGTCTACTGTGAATATAATGCGCTGCTCAAGGATTTCTATCAAGCACTTGAAACTTCTGGTGAACAGCGCCTCTTTAGCAGAGCATTGAGCTGTGCAGCAGATTCAAAGGCGAAACTTCACCGTTCTACAACATTCTCATCACTCAAACGTGAATAGAGATATTCGGTAACAAGACGCCATATCCTCACAGTTCTTTACCAGGGAAGAGTCTCAGGTGTATTTGTAAGCGGTGAAAATGACTAAGGCCTGAGTTATACTCCCGCGGGAGCATCCGCGGAAGGGCGGGAATCGCGCCGAGACTCCTCACCTGGCCAATCGCCGCGCCTCGCCACCAGGGATGGGCGGAAATTTTGAAAATTTTCCCAGAAAACAGAAAACAGAAAATTGCCTTCGTCAGAAAACAGAAATCAGAAAACAGAAAAGCCAAAAACGCCAGAAAATCAGAAAACAGAAAACAGAAAACAGAAAATTTTGAAATTATCAAACGACCTAATTATTTTACCTAAAGATCCATATTTCCAGTAGCAAATGCTTTTGTATGACCAGAAATGTAGTCGTAGACCAGCGTTTTAATTTGCAAGGGTTTATAATTTTTTTTATTAAACTCCAGTGCACTGCAATCAGCATGTTGTAAATCTTGACTGATAGATCCTAGGAATCTCGACACTTGAACTATACTACATTACTCATCAGCTCCGTTTCACCGCTAACGCCTCTATCAGCCGGTCCAGGCTTAAGCAAACGTGTTAGAGCATTGTTACTAGTAAGGTCTTCAGCTTAGCCGGTTCCATGCTGATATCAGCGGCCGGCCCATCCCCGTATCACGGGTGGGTGCTGAAAGACCTGGAGGATATCGCGGATGTTACGTGCGGTCAAAGAGCGCCGGTGGTGTAAGGCGAACATCGCTGCCTGGAAAGCAGAAGATGCGGGTTCGAGTCCCGCCTGGCGCAAGAGTTTTGATCGCAACAAAACATCCTGTAACAGCTAACGCCTCAATTAGAGAACCGTCCCACTAGTAAGAAACTGGCCTTTTAGAGTACCGAACACGATGAAGGCTCAGTAATCACTGTTTGTATGTTTCAATACAATTGCTTGAGTTTGTAGACACACTCTCGCAACATACTCTAAAGCTGTGCAGAGGTTCTTTGAGTAATACTGGCTGCGCCAGGATCTATTTTCCTAATTCGTCTTGTTCATCGAGAATACCTATCCTTGTAAGGGTCCTAGTTTCCGTGCAGCTGAAAGTTTTCAGGCCAACTTACCAATGCTCTTAACAGCACCTAGTTACTACTTAGCCGACTAAAAATGTTGTGTATTGGCTTGATGTTTCACAGAACAACACGAAATTGCGACTGAAGGGCTGTCAGCATAGCTGATCTTGGGTGACGGTGCTTCCTTGAAAGCGAAGACACCATATAATAGAGACCGAGCATTACCCTCTCCATCACATTATTATTATTATTATTATTATTATTTCTCCTCAGATCTACATATCATATAACATCTCAGTGGAAGGCCAGCAGAACACCTTTCTGTACAGGTGTGCACGACGTTAGCAACTATCGCCTGATCTGCCTGCTGCCTGTAGTCTACAAGCTGTTCACTCGAGTGATCCTGAATAGGATTAGCAGAACGCTGGACGAAGGACAGCCATGCGAGCAAGCAGGATTTCGGAGAGGATTCAGCATGATCGACCACATACACGAAGCTCATCGAAGTGTCGCGAGAGTTCAAGCTGCCGCTATGGCTTACCTTCATCGACCTGAAGAAGGAGTTCGACTCTGTCGAAACTGAAGCGGTCGTCTAAGCCGTGCTCGCTCAGGGCGTTCCTACTCTGTACATCAGAGTCCTTCAAGAGCTGTACAGTGGATTCACGACCGAGGTCTCACCATTCTACAACGACGTCGTCATAGACGTGAAGAGAGATGTTCGGCAGGGGGATGCCATATCCCCGATGCTCTTCAGCTCGAAAACGCCATGCGCGAACTAGAATGGGAAGACATGGAGTGAAGGTCGACGGCCGGCAACTGACCATCTTCGGTTTGCTGATGACATCGTACTCATAACACCGAGCGCTAGCCAGGCGGAGCAGATGCTTGTTGGCTTCGACCGTGTATGTGGGAACGTTGGACTGCAGCTGAATCTTACGAAGACGATGTTCATGAGGAACGGACGAGTTTCTGATGCGTCATCCTCACTCAACAAATCTTCGAATGCTCCAGATACGTGTATGCGAAGTCAACATGGCCAACGGCCTAGCGCCAGAGATGAGCAGGAGGAAAGGAGAGCGGCTTGCGGAGTTTTTAAGAGCGTCGAAAGAGACGTAGAGAAGACGAAGAACGTCCGGTTCGTACGCACCTTTTCGACTTCACTATTCTTCCTGCCCTAGCATACGCATCAGAGAACTGGGCCATATGAAAGCAGGATGAACATGCGATCAGGGTCGCGCAGCGTGGAATCGAGAGGACGATGCTCGGTGACACGACTCACGTGTCGCATGGGCCAAGTCGTCGAAAATTAGGTGGGCCACGTAATGCGCTTCGCAGACACCGAGTGGACGTCACCGACGGGATTCCGTGGGATGTCAAGAGAACAGCAGGAACTGCCCACCAACGCTTGTTCGGGCTTCTTCGTCAAAGCCCTGAACAATGACGCCCTTCGCGTCCCTCGAGCGAAAAGGATCCATTGGTGCACCCTGGCACGCGGCACGGACGTTTGGAGACGCTGATGGTGCCCGCTTGAACATCAATGGGACGACAGATGATATACGTGAAATGAGAAATTTCCTGCACCCTATCGCCAGCGAAATCAAAGGTAACTAAAAAACTTTTCTGCCTCCTACTAATTTGTGACACCAAAAGCTGAGCAATCTTCAGAGTTAGAAAAGCAGCTTCGACAAAGGCTCTGCAGAAAGCGATATTGGGGATGACCGGCCAACAATGTTCAATTTTTAAACCGGGGGTGGAGAATAACCCTAGCCACAGTAACTCTAATACAAGTGGTTAGTTAATACTTATTTTAGTACTTCTCAAAATACTAGTTTTATAGTTTTAATATAAGATTTTTAGTGATCGTAGATGGTCCAAACTACTGTTAATATGGAAAAGAATACAAAGCCAAATTATGAAAGTCGAAAAATGTCCTATGAAGAAACTCCTTGCCAGCAGCACTTACACAATCAATCAAGCAAACATGTGGGATAGTCCATGAGTATATGGCGCAATTGCTACATGAGCATTCAAAAACGCTACATGCTTGCCATTTAAGATACTCTAGAAACACTATTTTGGAATGAAGCTCACTATTCTATGATGCTTTTGAATTTTTTTCATAGGATTTCTGTGAAAAAATTTTGTTCGCGACTCTGTTTTCTGTTTTCTGGCCAATTTTTGGCCATTTTCCCAGAAAACAGAAAACAGAAAAAATTTGCCCAAAATGGCCAGAAAATCAGAAAACAGAAAACAGAAATTCCGCCCATCCCTGCTCGCCACGCCCACCTCCGCCGTGCACCATTGGTCCGCGGACGTTCCGTGGATGCTCCCGCGGGAGTATAACAGATGCCTAACGCTGAGAATCTTCACCCTTTAAGTTCTAGAAAAGTAGGCTAAATTTTTGCTGAGTCCTTGAAGCCAATGAGGAAGGGGCTCTCGAGATTTACGACGAAATCGCACTGTCAGCGTGTGCACACATGCGAAACTACCGCAATCGGCCAAAACTTTATAAACGAATGTCATGTTCGTGCTCAGCACTAGATAGCTCCTAGGCGAAATTTTGGTGAAGTTTTTTTCGACCTCTTTTCCACCTCTGAGGTCGCAATGGTGTCCCTTCTTCAAGGGCCGTAGGTGGATCCACTGAAGCGGATGGTTGAGTAGACCACAAGCCAGGCAGTCGGCATTTTAGGTCGTGCCTGATTCCTGCAGTGGCATTCAATTCCGCTGTTCAGACCTGCGCTTGATACCTTCCTTGGTTAGCTTCGACATCGGAAAGGTCGTGCGAAACTTAGATCTGGAAGACATTGAAAATCAGCTGTCGTGAACTGCTCCGTCTACGTTTCGGTGAAGCCGTCATGCTCAACACGTGCATTAGCCAAGCGAGCGAATGCTGGCCGAATTCTATTGCGTAATGAGAACGTTGCGGTGCGACAAGATTCATTAAGCTGACAGCTTCTGATGCCCCATAGATTCATTGTTTCCAAGCACTCATCGGAAACAGTGGTCACTTGGAAGCACGATGAATTTCTAAACGTCACAAAAGGTGGACTCAGAAAAACGATGTAATCGGGACTTATCCGTATTCGACGAAATTTTGAAGAATTGGTCACGAAATGTCTGTCACTGGCACGTGCTGGACAATAACACGAACAGGCAGTGTTTCACAGTTAACTTTTTGTATCCGATGAAAAATATTTTTTTTTTGTGAGCACGAGTTTATATCTTGGGTTCGCGATAGCGCAGTCGGAGTAAGTGCTGGCTGTCGGTTGAAATCCGATTTGCGGTTCATGGTCCCAATATTTCACCTCGGCCAGTCAAGTCTTCCATCCCGAAAGGGTCAGTGTGCTGGTACCGACTTCTCTAGGGATAATAAAACACTGACTTGCCTACCGTGTGGCGACCAGAAGTGATTATATGTTCATATAAGCCAAATACGTTTCCAAGTTGCTTTCAGTTCATCCCGTGGAAGTAGAATACCTGGCGCAATCAACAAAAAAGAAATGACTAACACTTTCCTTCATCATTTGTCGTCTTATGATGCTCTTTTCAGAGGGGGCGATCTTTTGGTTTGCTGTATCCGGAGCTCGCTGACGCATCGATGAACGTGCTAGCCAACTAGGGAAGCGTTACCGGGAGGGTCCGTCGAAGGACAGAGTTTTTCTCGTGGTCTTCGAAATCTATGCGAATCGGAAGAACGGAGCCCCGTCAACGGACGATTTACCGACCAGCCAGGTGGTCTTGTTGAAAAGGTCGAAATCATCGTCGTCGCCGTCGTCTCGACTGCTGCTCGTCCCTCCTCGCAGAGTGTTGAGTGTGAGGCGTCTGCCTGTTGACCTTGAGTTGCACACACGGTGGTTATTACTTATTGCGGTGTGCGATGAGTAGGAGCGACTGTTGTATAATGGGTGAAAGGAGGGCGAAAACCAGGCACTCGTCTCGGTCGCGTCCGGTCTTCACCTCAATCACACCGCTACTTAGCCTCTTCAACACCCCGTCCGTCGACGAGCATCATCAAGGTCTCGATCATGCTGGCACTTCCGCTGCAGCTCTCGCGATTGGTTTTGACCTTGTTCCAACCACTACATTGTCGCTGAGTACTCTTATGAAATTTCTGAGGGTAACGAAGGGCCGTCGTTTCAGAAACATCCATTACAACAACAGTCTCTGAAGAACGGAGGCTGTTTTGTTTTGCAAAAGGTCATTTGTGATACTTTCAACTTTTGCCCTCTAATTATGCGGCGCAGTTAGGAGCCGTTGCCCTTTCAAGAGATCGAATTTGCTCTCAACCCAAGCCGAACCAGGTTTTTTGTCACAAGCAGGATCGCAAATTTGCAGGCGTCATGGCCTATTAACAGAAGGGCTAACAGTTGACTGGGCCTTTGGCTGACACCTCAAAAAACCATTTAGGTAGAACAAGCTCTAGTGGTAGAGAAAATAGGGTGGATACATGATGCATTCAACTATTTGTTTATTTGTTTATTTATTTAAAATGTAACAGTGCGCTGGTATAAACAAGTAAGACACTTTATCCTCAATATCGTCACGCGCGACATTACTAACAATACTAGCAAAACTGCGAGTGAATCGGTGGATGGGATATCACTACGCACGCTTTAGACTAACAAGGAAAGGTTCCCAGTTCATGGTGAGCTTTTGCGATGCTATTTTGACAGGATGTAGGGCCTGCGAGCGGAGTCCAGAACCACAGTCAGTTTGCTGAACGCTTCTTTAAAGAAATGTAAAAGAGGTGTGAAGACGTGTGCTGCGCAACACTCATCAACCTCTACGACACCCCACGTGATGTGCCTGTAGCGCAGTCGGTAAGAGTACCGTCTCATAGAAGCACACCGGCGGACTTTTCAGTTCGAGTCCGAGTGCTGCCAATGTTCTTGCACGTTTTAGTTTGTTGTTATTACGTTTTCTCATGATCACAGAGGCAATCTTAGACCATCAATGCTTACAATGAACCAAGGCTGTCTATTTGCGCCTTCATATGTGCCAGTTTTTCAACTATTCATATCTGTACCACCACCATATCATACTGTATCACCAATGATACCATAATTGCACACAAATAGCTTATATTGAATGTAGGTAACTGGTATAAAATAAGCCACTACCTTCTTTTATATGGGATATGGTAAAATTTATAAAATGTACTTATATTGAACGTATATCGAAATATATTGAACAGCGAAAAACCAGCACATATGCAGGTGCAAATAGATAGCCTTGGTTTGTTAAAAACATTAAGAGTGACTCCCATGATTATGAGAAAGCGTAATAACAACAAACTAATACGTGCAAAAACGTTGGCAGCACTCGGACTCGAACTGAAAAGCCCACCGGTGTGCTTCTATGAGACGGCACTCTTACCGACTGCGCCACAGGCGCATCTCTTGGGATGTTGTAGGGGTTGATGAATGTTGCGCACACGCCTTCACACCTATTTTTCAGGCCATTAAAAAAGCGTTAAGGAAAAACTGACTGTGGTTCTGGCCTCCGCTTACGGGACCCTACATCCTGTCAAAATGGCATAAAAGCTCACATGAGTTGGGAACCTTTCCTTGTAAGAAGCCTGTACGTCATAGGTATTCAGAGTTTCAGTTCAAAATACTAGAACATAATATAACCATTTAACGGAATATAATCGAAATATGTCAATTACTTCAAGAAAATGTTTAGGCCATCAGTTTAGCACAACCATCAGAAGTGCGTTGAGTTCAGTATTTGAGTCCAGTGCAGCCATGGCGTGATTTCGAGCGAACAAAGAAACCGCTTTCGAGAAAGGGAAGCACCCAGGAGTTCCGTCTTATTTCGATCGAACCATGACGAACAACCAGCTATATTACGCTTACTCATAAGTTGCTTCCATAGGAAATGAAGTTAGCAAATCGCGCTTCAACGAATACAAGGTTTTTTTTTTATTGTTGTGGATACTAGGTTGGCAACCAAATTTTCTACTCATCTGTAGTCAGTTCTTCTAGCAGAGATTGTCAGAATATTTGTGCATCAATTCTCTTGCTCTTTCCACTCTTTGAAACCAATTAGTATGAGCTTCTCGGATTCACTTTTACTGTTATGCCATTCCAATTTATCGGGAAGTTTTTTAGTCTAAAATGAAAGGACACAGAATCACTATTCGCGAACGGCTCCTTCATGAGTACCAGCTCGGCCACTTGCAGCTGAAGCCCGACAGAACATATGTGCTGCTGTAGTAGATGAGCTTGTCCAACGATCGACAGTGCTCAAATGGTTCAAGAGATTCCGTTAGGACAACGTTGAAAATGAAGACCAGAGATGCACCGGACGACCGATTGCCGTTGGTCGTCGAACTATAATTAGCACTATCGAATGAAATCCGAGCTTGACAACAAGTACCATATATTGGCACTCGACTTCAGGTAGTCACATACCACTACTGAGAAGGTTATGCACAGCGCTCGTTTTTCTGTAAAGTTTAGTAAATGAATGCCGCACAACTTGAACTTATCGCAGAGAAAGAAGCGTGGGGATGTCGCAAAGGAATTATTGAATCGTCACAAGCAGGAAGCATTTCTCCACCGACTAGTGACACGTGATGAAAAGTGGATTCCAATTCATAATCGTTAGCGTTCTAACCAGTGGATTAGAAACAGAAGCCGCTACCAACGCTTAAGCCGGACCCCCACCAGGAGAATGTGATGCCCTCCGTTTGGTGGCGTCGGGAAAGTGTTATCTTCTGGGAAATCATCGAGGGGTTTCAGCATTCATATTAAAGTCTAATCTTTTCAACTTGACCGCATGCAGGCTGAACTCCGCCAGAATGAAATCTTAAGGAGTGGCATTACCTTTCAGCAGGATAACACCAGACCACACGTCGCGAAGCGGACTCTTAAAAAAATCGAAGACTTTGGCTGGTAGCGTCTAACTCATCTACCTTACATACAGCCCAGACTGTGCGCTGAGTGACTACCACCTTTTCCGTTCGTTGCAGTACCCCTTGACTGGAAGGCGATTTATCAATGTGGACATAGGATGTCCCACACGGAATCTCGCTTCAGACCAAAAAGTTAAATTCATACAAAGCAGTTAAAGCCAAACTTTTATTCAGTAATATATTTTCCACATTATCACCAACCTTTAGCCAACGTACACGCAAATAGTATGTAGATCTCATCTTTGAAGAAATGAGCTGGCCGCGATTCGAGGAAGTTAGACACCCAAATTCGGATTTCGTCCTAGTCGGCGAACTTTTTCCCAGCCAAAGCGTACTGCTTCGAGCGGAATATGTGATAGCGGAGGGGACGATGTCAAGGTTTTATGGCGGATGAGGTAAAACGGTTCAACCAACTTCCTCGTTTTTTGCTGAACGACTTTTACGATGTGAGGCTTCGCATTATCATGCAGCATGTTGGCACGACGTGTCAACTCCTTGACGGCGAAGCGCATCTTGTACTTGAGTAAACTGCTACGAGTACACTTCCAAGTTGACAGTCTGGCCTGGTTTCAGCACTTCCACATAGACGACTCCTCTACTATTTCACCAACGACAAAGCATTTCAGTCTTTCCGTGTAATTCAGGTTTTGCAACAGCTTTATCCAGCTCTTCAGGTGTTAACCGCTGCACCTTCCTGGTGGAGTTATCGTAGTGAATCCATTTTTTTTGTCAGACGTAATAATGGATTCGAGAAATCCAGAATTCTTGGATCTGCGAAGAAGAATTCCAGCCATTGATAGCCTCGCGGTTTTACTCGCTCCGCGCAGCAGCTGCGGTACCCACCTGTCGCAGCGTTCGACTTCACTATTTCTGAATAGTGGATTTGGAGCATCCAAACTCCACTGCAAGCTCCCGAGCCGATGTTGTTTGATCAGCCTCAACGGCAGTCCGTAAAAGGTCGTAATCCAGGATGGGCGTCTGTCTTCTGTGTTCTTCGTCTTCAACACTTCCGTCGCCGGCGGCAAAACGTTGAAACCACCGCTCGCACTGCCTTTGGAGGCTTCGCTAAATGCAGCTACCGACGAACGATGCGATTCCGCAGCGGATTTCTTCAATTTGAGTCGTAGAACAGGCACGCGCGCACAGTCATTTTCGGATCCATTGTAGTCTGAAGGCTGTATTTCTAATTTTGGAAACCGATGAGGAAATAATGCAGTAAAAACAGGAAATGTAAAATATGAAGCGCCGCGAAAAACTAACTTTAAGTGAGCCCTATCCGACGTGAATAACTGTGGAAAGAAGGCCACGATGTCTGTAACATTCCGTGTGGGACACCCTAATACATAAGTATATGTGTACGAAAAGCGTCTAGTTTTCTCCCATATTTTTTATTGGCTGCAAACTCTTTTCACTGTATGCCTAAATGTGGTTGCCTCACTAGGATTGATTTTCATCCTACTCATCGTTACCTTGAGATTGAAGATCAGTAGCTGCCCAGTCAGCGATCAGCTCCAGTGGTTCTGCTAGTTTCCAAAAGGAAGCTAAATCGCAAGTTTATTCTCCCTTATTCTTGTAGACGTAAGAAAGCCCAGAGACTAGAGCGCCTTTTCTTGGGCCGGGGGCATACATCGCCGCGATGCCGTCGCGGGTATGGCACACTTTTTCGCGCAGCGCGCGGTGTTTAGCGTTGGTCCTGGACGGATCGCCGTCGCGCTCCCTTGCAGAGCGATGAGCGATGCTACGAGCACTGAGAAGTTCAAATTCTTTCGCGTCGCTCTGCAAAACTCATCGCCGCGATTCCATCACAGCGACGGGAAGTATGCACGAGGCCTTATATAAACGCCATGATGTAGAGCTCTATTCGCTTGTTATTAGAGGCAAACTGAAGAGGCAACACAGCTTTTCTACAAGCTCATTCTCTTTTTGCTTGTAACCTCGACATAGAAGTACACTTTATCGGTGCTGTGCTTGTGCACGAACATTATGGTTGGATCTCTTTATTTCCATTAAGGTCCAATACAAAGTCCCTCGAACGAACTCCGTTTTTTAGAAGATACTTTAAAATGCACAGGATTTCGTCTCTTCGGACTCTTCGTCAGTGCCCAACAAAATTGTTCAAGACACGTTGCTTAACTGCGTCCGCGATTGGTTTCTTGCTCTACGAAGTCTCCTTCAGAAGAAGTGTTCTTATTACTCCTAACGAACGCGATGATCAATAATTAGAGCAGTCGCGGAGATTTTTCACCAGCATAATCACTGAACAACGAGGGCGTGGGAGAATTGTAACGAGACATTTATTAAAGGTGTTTCTTGTACTTATACTTAAATGTTATAGAAAACTCAGCACAGTTGTCTTGGGGGCCTGACAGCTTTTTACTCTATCTATTTGTTGATGGTATGAAGACAAATGGTTTTGGTGTGATATTGTGAGGCTTCATACGTCTCCTAAATTCCTGTCTACTGAACATAGGCTCCACAACTCTACTTGAACACATGAATGCTTATACAGGAGGAGCCATATAAAAAGCGCTCAATAAAAAGCGCACTAAATTGATCATGAGAAGGCGAAACCTCATCAACGATTTTCTAACAATCTATTTAACAAGCAGAATGGATATCATTCAATATGGCCTCCCTTGGCACAAATGACAGCCTTCAAACGCTTAGGGTCGGGCTCAATGGCGGCACGCACGGTTGCTTGCAGAATCCCCTTCCATGCTTTTAACAGAGAGGATTTTAGACCACGAAACGTATTGTTACTTGTAGCGCAGGATTTTTCCTCTAGGATATACCAAACGCAGTAGTCCACCACATTCAAAACTGGCGAGTATGCTGGCCATTCAGCAGCAGAGCTGAAGCTGAGAAGATTTCAAGCGCCCTACTACTGAGTCAATTTGGACTTGTGAGCGTATACGCCGTTCTGTTGAAAGGTCCATGTTGGATTTTCAATGTGTTCGTGAGCCCATAGGAGCAACTCTTTTTCCAAAATAAGTTGTTAAGGTAGATATCGGTAAAGATATTGGCTTCTTTTTCAACAAAAACTAATGGTGCCCGTCCTGTGGGGCAACCTCCAGCTTAAACCACTATAGAAGCTGCATAAGAGCTTCTGTGAGCCATTCTCCTCTTCCTGTCTGCATCTTCAACACATTCATTCAAAACCCGCGCATTTTAGCGATCAAGAGGCTGAAAAACATGGGAGGAAATTTCACGAGCAACCGTGCGTGCCGCCATTGAGTTCTCCCCTAAGCGTCTGAAGGACGTCATTCCTGCCAGTGGAGGCCGTATCGAATGATATTCGTTTTTCTTGTTAAATAGATTGCTAGTAAATGGTTGACGAACTCTCGCTGTTTCCTAAGCAATTCCACATGAGTAATTCGCTTTTTATCGAGTGAACATATTTATGGCGCGCCCTGTATGAGATGTGCCATTTCACGAAGAAAAGAATATGCGACTTGCCTCTCCTCTAAAATTTTGAACACTGATGGGTAATTTCCCCAACTCCGTCTGTCTTCTCTAGGCCCTGAATGTGGTGAATAGCCAAACCGCACGGCGAGCAAAGTTTCGAGTACAATGTTGGCACCACAGATTCACGACACTCTTTTTTGTTCCAAAAGTTGCCGAAATTCAATGTTAGTTGAGCGAACAATAGCCCACGAGGACGCTAGCTGTTGGCCTTTATTGCAGTAAATTATCCGAAGATTCGCCAGCAAGGCTATTAGCATTCAAATCGAGAAAAGCGTATTGTTAGCTATACTTGCGTGAGTCTTCTGCAGTTGTAACAAACATGAGGGAGTCACTGATTTTTTTAGCGCAAAGAAGTCAGAATTAGGAGGGCGGTAAGGCATTCAGAGGAGACGTTGCCTGTCCCGAATTGAGTGTATCGAGGCTCTTGATTTGAGTACCGCCAATGCCAGCCAAGCCTTCCCTGCCGCTGGGATCGACGACGTCTGTGAATAATAAAACACTGACTTGTCCACTAGCCACGCAGGTCATCGCATGGCCCAAATATAGCTAAAAATTGCCTCCACAACATCTTTAGAATGTAATGTGTATCGCAACTCGAGAATTCATTGATGAACTCGCCATCCTTTATCAATCTCTATCTCGTCTACTTTTTTTAACCGCTACATCTTTATTCCTTATAAGTTTTCGACTCTGATGATTCTTTCTGCATGTATCACTGTCCTCTTGAAGCACTCGCTCCGGCACTGTTCGCGAACTCCGTCTTCTACGCGGCGCAGGTCGACGATGATACGAAGATTGCTCACGCTGCCGTGGACGAGCACTACCCGGGAGAAAAGATGGCCAACTTGGAGTAAAGTACGGTAGAGGCCAGTATTTAACTGCTCCTTCACTTCGTTTCTTCAGACCATCATTCGACCAGGTTGAGTTGAAGATCGTCATGTGGCGCAGGTGGTCCTTGTCGCACTGCTCGATGAAGATATTATTGGGGTTCGGTTGCGGAGTTAGCATAATCCGGGGAGTCTGAATCATCTTTAGCAGTGTTCGAAACTGCGACGTATGACCGGAACGCTGTGGCACCCAAGTCCAAAGAAACCTTCTGACTGGCGAAGTTTCATTAGAGTGGTCAGTGGATAAACGTCATGTAAACTGAAGCGGTGAAAAAATTGTTCGAAGAAAAATGTAATAGGGATCGATCGCAGCACGGGCAAAAATACTACATGGTACATGCATGTATTTATCAAGATTTAAGCTTAAGAATAGTAAATAACCAGTTAGAAACTAACATGTTTGATAAAACAGGTTCTTTTACTTTCAAAGTCAATAGATTTCCACACTTTAACTCTGAAGTCTCTATCAAAATAAAACGTAATATCATGTACACGGCAACACTAAGAATAGCCAATGCTTGCTCAAAAGTTGAATATTTTTATGACAAAATAAAAGAGTTCCATAAAATTCTTGTAAATAACGGATTTAAAAGAAAATTTATTGTCAACAATATTAACAGATGTATTCTTAGAAATAAGCCAGATATTATATAAATATAACATGTTAGATAACACCAGCGATGCTATGAAATTTGTGAAATCATTGAACCAAACTTGACAATTATTGAAATTTGTTATGGGAAAAAAGACCGATTATGTTCATATATGTGTGCATATACCTCTACTAGCTTTGGAATACCATTAAGTTTTCGTAGGTTTTTGCTTGAAATTGCTGAAATTCCATCAATTTACAAGGACGGTGATTTTGAAACATGTATGTCAATTCAGTTTGGTTGTACACCTTGGCGTAGTTTCGATGAATCATTGATCTATAGCCATCTTCTAAGACGTCCCCAAATACTGTTTGGAGGATTTCATGAACTACCGTGCGTAGCTGTTTAAGATGACCAGTAGAATGTTCATCGCACGGCTGTCAAAGTTGGAACACCTCGACATCCAAGTGGAATCCTATCCTGACCTCCGTACCAAATCCGTTCTCAGATTAGCGTCACTGTGGTCCCAGGATCTCTTCTTTGCTTCAGCTTCTGGCTCTCCTTTAGGTATTGCAATGGTGAAGGAGGCGGTCTAGCTCCGACTTCCTAAGGTTTCCTGTGTAGCGGAACAAGCAGGATACACCGTCGTTTTCACTGTCTCTAAGTGAACTA
This sequence comes from Heligmosomoides polygyrus polygyrus, assembly GCA_947396885.1. NCBI lineage: Eukaryota > Metazoa > Nematoda > Chromadorea > Rhabditida > Heligmosomidae > Heligmosomoides > Heligmosomoides polygyrus. Next base: position 89,262,540 of record OX377203.1, on the reverse strand, counting down.
AGAATTCGAGCACCAGAATCAGAAGACTTATTAACATAACATAAAACAACATTTAAAAAATCTGTAAGCACGTAAGCGTGGGCGATTATGTGTGAAGGATAACGATAAAGAACGCTGTTAGTTAAGCCTTGTTTGAAAAGCGTCCCGCACCCTACATCTGTAACCATTGGTTGAAAATGGAGTATTTGGTATATAGGCGCTTGGTAGCGCAGTTGGAGGACACGTCGAGTATCGGGTGCACCCGGCTCCAGGTTCCGGGTTCGGATTTCCCGCCCAGGCCAACCAACCCCTTCATCCCTTTGGCATCGGTGAATTAGTGTCAGGCTTGTCTGGGAAAGATGCAGCACTGTCCATCGGCTAGCCATCGTAAGTCATTGTACAGGTCCAATTCGAATTGCCTCCACGACATCCCGTAAGCGTAGAATGCGTGGGCGTGGTGCATTTAAGGAGAGATTGGTTAACGTCCTCCCTCCTTTATCCTATATATACTTTATTTGGTGTATGCAATGTCTGGTACAATAGACTGTGACTGGTGCAACAGACAAGTCAGCGTTCTACCTCTCTTAAGTCCGGTACCAATTCACAGACCACCAGATGTGTGGAAGGCTTGGTTGTCCTGGCGTGCGCCTGAACCAGGAACCTCGCTTCGGATGAACGCTGCAACCAGCGCATCCATCGACTGCTCTATTAAACACCTTTTGAGGGTATAGGGGAGTAAAACGGGCAACCCGCATTTTTACCTAAACCTTACCAACGGGGGCCGTAGGTTTGCTTGAAGACGACACATCTTAGTTTTTCTTTGATAGCATATATATTGATCATTTTCGGTTACTGCTGCAGTTGAACCGGCCAATGATTACAGGTAACATCTCGTCGTCTCCGTTCAAGACCGATCTTTTGCTTTTAACGCATAACTTCTTCCTGCCTGTGCCAAAGAAGTAGAACTCCCGCGACAAGACACCAGCCCAGCCATCCTTCCAGGCCGGTAAAGGTTGCCTAATCACAGTGTTTTAGCGCAGCACTGAGATGCCTTGTCCGAAAAAGGCGCTCTTCCGGAGGTACCGGTGGGAACCGGTCGAAACGCAAACATTCCCACGCAGTAGGAGGACGTCGAGGAGGTGGTGCGTGGTGGTGGTGGAGGAGAGGACGACTGGTGCAAATTGGCGTGTTGGCGCGGGTTGCTTTGCGGCGCCCCGTCGACGGAAGTTTGCGTTCGGTTTTTCGCGCAGACGCAAAGAAGACGTCGCCGACGAAAAAAGCGGCTCGTCGCGTCGAATAGGCGGCATTTAGCGCCTGATGAAATGAGCTTCGCCGCCGTCGTGTCGAGGTCGTACGGTACGCGACCGTAGTCCACCGGCTTCCCCCCTCGCTCTCTATATCTCGGCCGGCAGCTCCCCGTCCAGGCTGCAGTAGCCAGCTTCTGTGCTCCTTCCGCGACCTACCTGGACCACTCAGGATTAGCTCGTGTGTCGTCGACCCGCTGAGGAGTTACGGTTTTTACGGCGCCGCACTCACGACGACGACGACCACGTCTTCAGCGTAGCGTGTCGTAACGAGCGTGTCGTCGCTGGCTGCTGAAGAAAGGTGGCGTGGAGCGAAGAGAGGACATTAGAACAATAGGCTGGCACAGTGCTGTGCTGGCCTCTCGGTTCCGTTCTGTAGCCGCCCAGCTTACCCCGCTATCCTCCTTCTCGCAGTGTTCGTCGCCAGTTGGCCAGCAGCGATTCGTTCAGGTCGGCGGAGACGTTGCGCTCCAATTTCCTTCGCCTACAGCCGAAGCTCTCAAGGCCAACAGGCATAATTCCTCTCAAATTATGCTCAGAGGTGCCTTAAAGACGATCTTTAGCTGTTTCAGGCGAAATGAATAGCACAGTAGAACGTAGGGTGCAAATCCGAAGAGAAATGTCCACTCTAGATCTCCTCCATAACTAAAAAGCGTCATATCTATCCTTCAGTGCTTTCACGAAGAAGCCCGACCAACGCGTCGGTGGGCGTCCTGGTGTTTTCTTGACATCCCGGGAATCCAGTCGGTGACGGCTCTGGTCCAGAGGGTGTCTCGAAGCGCATTATATGGCCGGCCCACCTAATTTTCCATGACTTGGTCCATGCGACAGCATCTCTGATCCTCGAACGTGGATGAAGCTTTGCTTTAGCCCCATCAAACTTAGGTATCTTCTACATTTATAATTTTAGAGCAATCAGAATGTCTGACTACCGTCTCGGGCTCGCCCTTTACGTGATAACAACCGATATTGTTTGCTGTTTTCGTGGTAGGCGTAACCACCGGGCAATATGCGCTGCGTGATTACTACCTCAAATGATTAACTTCTCGCAGAAATCGATAAAATCGATCGACAACATGGGGCGATCGATGTTGCTTATTCGTTTTTTGCTCTAGAAAAGTTCACAGCGGAGACAACATTGATACTCGTCGAGCAGTGGGTAGAATTATCTCTAGTCTCAGGTTCACGCTCAGCCAACATATTCTCGTAATTCCCCACCTCGAACGGCTACCTTCAACAAAAGTTGGTAAAATCGATTGATCATTGTGAGCCGATCGACATTGCTTACTTGCTATGAAGCATTCGAATGTATCATATTTCCACCTTGAAGGATTAACCCTATGTTGTGAATGCTTGATGGAGATCCTTTCCTCCATCCTTGTGCCTTTGTGACAGATGGGTGGACAGACAGTCAGACAGATAGAAGGACAGACGGACGTATAACTACTGCTGAGAACTGCTAACATTATTTTGTATTGCACTTGATGGATGTTGTTGTACAGGCTGCTCTTGAGTTTCTGCACGCTTCCGTGCCATAAAAAAATCAAAAATAAATAAGGATTAAGGACGGCGTTACCTCAATCCCTTTTGGGATGCGCCACGCATTCTACTTCTGCGGGATGTCGTGGAGGCGAATCGAATGCGTATTTGGCCATACAATAACTTGCGGAGGCCAGCCGATTAACAAGTCAGCGCTCTATCCTTCCCAGACAAGTCTGGTACCAATTCACCGACCCCGGAGGGATGGAAGGCTTGGTTGGCTTAAGCGGGAAATCCGAACCAGGGACCCGGTATCGGGTCACGCGGCATCCGGCACCTCCCCTGACTGCGCTGACCCCCTCCCGCCTTCCCGATACCATGTATTACCTGGCTAAAGACCATATAAAGAACAATGTAGTCAATGGCTGTATAAAATGAATTTCAGGATAAGCTCGGTTAACGTTCAGGTGGAAGTAGATAATTAGACAAAACATACAATGAGAACCGTCCCGAACTAATTGTAGAACTAAAAGAGGAGCAAAGTCTAGAGAAGCTCCATCCCAGGCTTAGGCGGGAAATCCGAACCAGGAACCTGGTATAGGGGGCACGCGACAGCCAGCGCCTCCTCCGATTACGCTACACTCGCCCCAAAAAATTCAAAAATGTCAATCCAAAAACAAATACAAATAAGTAAATAAAAAAATACAATATAATATGATATGAAAAGAATGAAGGATGAAGGAGGCGATAATTAATCCTCTTTGGGATGCGCTACTCATTTAACTTCTACGGGACATCGGGAAAGCAATTTGAATACGTTTTTGACCTATACAATGACATGCGCTAGCCAGCCGATGAGCAAGTCAGCAATGTGTCCTTCTCGGACATCCGTGCGAATTCATCCACCCGGAGGGATTTGTCGGCCTGGGCAGGAAATCTGAACCAAGAACTCGGTATCGGGTGCACGCGACAGCCGGCACCTCCTCCGTCTGCGCTCCATGCACCCAGCAATTTAATAAATATTAATAAAAGATCGAAGTGGGCATGTCAATTTCTTAGAGGCATAAGAAGAGAAAACCCTTTTTCATTCCTTCTATAGCTCACAGAGCTGAGGTCGAACGAGGAACTCCCTGATATTACTATGGATGTCTTCGTCCTCTGTACTTCAGCTCAGAATGGTTCCCAGGATAAACTTCCCGAGATAAACATTGAGTTTAACCCATCTTGGCTACGCCGATAATAAACGATAACCTTGAACGTTTTCTATATATACCTGTTAGCGCTGTACCAGCACCAAGTTTTGGTAGGGTCTTAGTTTCTACTGCCAACACCAGGCTTTTGTAGGGTGTTTATTTATAGCCTACACTGCATAATTGTTTCGAGAAGCTCATCTTGACGATTAAACAAATAGATTACATCTGTGACGCCTCGTTCTGTTGTTTTTTAGTGTCACTGCCTTCCAAGACCAGATATGGGTTAATCTTCCGTAAATTGTTGTTGTATTGCTCATAGAAGGTTATCATTATTTGGCTAAATAGTGTGGGTTTAGTTTAGTAGAGTTCAGAGGTAAAGGCTTGTTCCACATGTGGTGAGAAGTAGAGGTGTGCGTAAATGAAATTGGAAATTTCGTAAATCGTAAATCTTAAACCGAAAATCACAGTAACAGGTGTCGGAAATGTATTAAAACTATATTTCTAAAGTTTTTTTTTGTCTCACCGGTAATTAAGGGTGATTCAACACTTATTATAATTAGGCGATAGCTCTACCTTACTACTACTACCCTACTTACTCTACTATTCCTCTTAAATGGAAGAACTTTCTTTCCATCTGCGTATCTTTAAAACCAAATGAACACTCTTTAAATCAAAATGGACGTTTTTAAGGAAGCTTATACGAACAGTTGATTTAAAGACTACATATATCTTGAAAGAAAGCTTTTACGCGGTGTGCAAACAAAAACGCAGCCATAAAATCCCTATTCTTATCGCTTTTGATATTTTAAGCTAAAAATCGGAAGCATATCTCGTTTAAGAATTCGTTTATTTTTGTTTAATTATTAATTATTTATTAACAAATGCTCCGTCACGCCTTCGCGCGATGTTGCACTATCACTAAGCTAAGGACAATTACATCAAGCTAGCTGCTCTATCTATGCAGCTTTCTTTCCTCTCTAGCAGTGCCAAAGGCAATATTCGAGAGCCTTATCACGTTCCATATACTTCCCTTAAGAAAAGATGAGTACTTTTGCGGCATGAAGCCATCCAGACCCCCCTCCTCGGCTTCAACATCATCGGTACGTTCAACATTGGCATCATCTCCAGACGGTCCATGCTGTTGTGCTCGTTGAGGGCTTATGCGTATTTTCCGCTATTTTCGCGCCCCGTAATTTCCCTATTTTCCCCAGTTTCTCCCCTATTGTATGACTCATCGCTTATTGGATTATTGTATGGTATGATTAAATATTATTTTACTTTATTCAATTACTTTTTGTTCAAAATTTCAAAATTTTGTAACATCATCGTAACAACGTAAGAAGACGTGTTGGTGTTATTACCGAAGTCGCCGGTGCTTATTATAAGAGAGAGTATGCTCTTTCACGTTCCACGTGGAAGACAACAACCGAATATGGGTGTCATAAATCTGCCCGTTATATTCTGCTTCTCTCTTGGAATTCTAAGCAATAACTACGAACACATGAATTATGCTGCACAAGCATCGCTGCATAACGGTTGCTTTTGGGCGAGCTCATTTCCATTTAGTCCCAAAAGTTTCCCTCTTTGCCTTCTATTATGTAGGTCGTAACCAGTTCTCCAGTCAAAGTCAGCACCCACATACGTTGGACTTTTTGCGTGCAGACATAGGAATAAAGTAAGAAATCTCATAATCCACTAATCTTGCAATAAAGGAGCACTGTGCATTCTGACTGCACGTGTTTTTGATATCAGAGCTTAACACTGCTCCCACAAAAGCTTCTACTTTTTGAAAGTGCCTTACAGGTCAAAGAATTCCTATTGCTTTTTGTCCATTTAACGGACGGCGTTAATCAATCTCTTTTGGGATGTGCCACTAATTCTATAATACTTCTACGGGATATCGTGGAGGCGATTTGAGTGCGTATTTGGCCATGAATGAATTACGGTGAGCAGCCGTTGGACAAGTCAGTGCTTTATTCTTCCCAGGCAGGGCTGATAGCAATTCACAATCTTGCATTTTGTTTCAACCGCACAACGGACAGTGCATTTTCAATGTGCGCTATCATGAGGAGCTCAATCTTCTTTCTCGCTTTATGTCATAAATTGAAGTTAACACACGCTTAGTGAGATATACAACCTGTTGTACAGGGTGCGCCAAAATTATGGCGACAAGTTATCCAAATCGCCGAAAACGAAAATGCAGCACTTTCTAGAAACCAATGATGCGATAATGTTTTATTAGTTTATTGTGAACTACACACAACATTGAGATTTGAATATCTCTCCATCAGCGTCGATACAGGCTTTGACACGCTTCATCGACGGCGGCACACAGGTATGCCGCATCAAGCTCATCTGACGCCTTCTGGAGAGCTTCCTTAACAGAATCCACGGAGCGGTGAGGTTTCCCGCAGACTTTGGCTTCCAGAAGTGCCCAGACGGTGTAATCCATCGCATTCAAATCCGGAGAGTTGGCTGGCCACTCGTGGAGGCTGATGGAGTCCAGGAAGTTGCCTTTGCATCAGTCCTGCATCATTCTGTGAGCTGGAGCTCCATCCTGTTGGAAGATCCAGGAGCAGTTTGCAAAGTAAACATAAGCCCAGGGTAACAGTTCGCCCTTCAAAAGGTTTAAATAGCTCTTCCTGATTTTTATTTCTCGCGACATCCGGCGGACCGAGGGCGCTGAGAATACGTTCACATACCTTCACGATGTCTTCCGTAGTTGCCACATAAAAGTGTCTTCCTCGTCCGCATCTATCATACTTGGTTCCCAGGTCCTCGTAGCGTCTGATGGATCTATATAGAACACTTCGATGAAGTCCAAGACGCGTCGTCGCCGGTGAATGTCGCGTGCCGAGAAGCCTTGACGGTAAAGTTCTATGATTGAAGCACGGTGGAAAGAACGTTTCACAATCTTAAAAAACAATTTATTTTTATGCTTGGTTGAGATAATCATAAACAAATATACGCAGTAAAAACAATAAAATCACAGAAAAAAGCAGACGCTCCGAATAAAAGGTCAAATTGTTCATGCATGCGCTGTCGCCACAATTTTGGCGCACTCTGTATTACCTGTTCTCCCGCTGATCATCGAATTGCTTGAGCGGGCGCCAGCAGCGTCTCCATTCGTAGCTGTCGCGTGCCAGAGTGCTGCAATGGATCATCCTCGTCGGAGAGACACGGAAAGCGTCATCATTCGTTCGCTCAGGGCTTTCACGAAGAAGTCCGACCAACGCTTAGTGGGCGTGCTGGTGTTCTATTGTTATCTCGTAATGTTATCTAATCCAGTCGGTAACGGCTCCGGTTCATTGGGAGTCTGCGGAGCGCATTACAATGGCCGGCCCACCTAATTTTCGACGATTTGGCCTATGTGGCAGCATCTCTGATCTTCGAACCTCGACGGAGCCCGGAACACCAGAGGCCTTCTCTCACTTGCATGAATCATGTCACTCCGAGCATCGTCCTTTCGATTCCACACTGACCGACGCTGATCGCGTGTTCATCCTGCTTTCGTATGGCCCAGATCTCTGAGGCGTATGTTAGGGCAGGAAGAACGGTAGAGTCGAATAGGTGGGCACGGAGTCGGACGTTCTTCGTCTTCTTCGCGACTTCTTCGACGCTGTTGAAAGCTCCCCAAGCCGCTCGTTTCCTCCTGCTCAGCTCTGGTGCTAGGTCGTTGGCCATGTTGGCTTCACGACCCAGATACACATAGCTGGAGCATTCGGAGATGTTTGCTCATGCGTGAGACACTAAACACTCATCCGATTAATTTCAGCAATGATGTGTCAACCGTTATTTACCTAATAAAACTTTGGTAGAACCCAGTTAGTGTATTAGGCAGTATTGCACTCCTTGCGGTTTGGGTTTCAGAGCTTCATCGTCAAAGCTTTTTACGACGATGAAGCTCTGGGTTTCAGAGCTTCATCGTCGTAAAAAATGCGATAGGTGGTGCGTTTACGAAATGCTATGCACCTCTGTTAAATTAAGTGTGATAAGGAGTACTCCATAGATAGTGTAGAGGTATCCCGAAGCCAGAAAGTCATTTCCCGAACTCTCGTGCAGTTGAACATTCAGGCGAAGTCTAGCACTCTTTACTGATCACTCATTTTATGCTTGCCATTTAAACCGTCAATATCTTTTTAGATGCATGGTAAATAGCACATAAAGTTAATTAAAGTGTAAAGTGTAGTCAACAGTTAGAAGGAGTCCTAAAATATTCGTTCCATGACCCATTCCTAGAAAGCAATTACCTTTTGATTCTAAAGCGATCTAAAGAGTGGAATTCTAAGGTAGGCGTGTTCTCAAAACATCTCAATCGCGTTTTTATTTATTTTTTAATAAACAAAATACAAGATACAAAACGAAAAATTATAAACCTCCTTTCTTCACAGATGAGCCATCGCGGAGGTTCTAAAACGAACATGGTTCGTCTGAGGGGAGGTGGCGTAACGAACCATTGGAGTTTGCTTTTACTGTTGCTTCTCCATAATATTCAAGTATATTTAAGGAAAAAAGACCAGAGTTAGCCCAGTTCTTTTTGGGGTGCAAACACATCCTACTCCTCCGAGATGTCGTGGAGGCAGTTTGGATGCGTATTTGGAGTATAGAAGGAGTTGCAGCGGGCAGCCGATTGACAGTTCCGTCCATACAGCTCTGCTTGCAATTGTATTACAAATTTAATTTTTAAGTTTATTTCAAGTCAAGTTGGGGTCTACAAGAAGGGAAAGCACCTTTATAAAAATGAATCGAAGAGAGAGACGGTGGAGTTCTCCGTGTTGTAAATTGCAAAGCGCAAAACCCCCATGCATAGGTTATTAAATTGCTCTTGTACATATGTCAAATTTCATTTTCCATCTTTTATACGTGCAGTAGTGCAGCGGGATAAAGCGATGGCTGTTTTTGCACCCAATTTTAGGTTCTAGTTCAAATTTTCCGCTTGGGCCCAGCGTTATATCCCTTCCGAGTAGGTGAATTGGTACCAGCTTCATCTGGGAAGGTTAAAACCCGGACTTGCTGAAGGCTTACACAAGTCATTGCATAGCTTAAGCACCTCTCCACAGAATAGTTGATTGTTTGATCCGAATACGCGTCCAACATTATGCAATATCATTCTAACATTTATTCCATTTGATTGCAACATGCTTCGTTCACAGCAAGACTTGAAAAAAGGAATAATCAACGCAAATCCATCGTACATAGTCAGAATGCGTACATCTAAAAGCATGCTGATGGGCATATTGGCTAACAGAATGTCGGTCGGAAAGTATAATGGTAAGTAAATACTAAATATCGTGAGGATGTGCAGCATTAGGTTGTCCCATACATAAGTCCCCGCCGCTTTTTTCAACGATTCATTGCGATCTTCGCCGGCGGTCTCTTGCACAGTGCTATACAGCATTAGAAAGAGAATGATTTGCTTTATCAGAAAGTCTATTGCATTTCTCTTTTCATCGTGAATTTTGTCAATTTTTAGGTCGATAAAGTGGAAAGTGAAAAATTGAAAAAGTAGCTATTTGCGCACTTATTCTCTCCTGTTAAGATGAATGTTGATATTTAGCTTCGTCCAAGATTGTTATATATCTTTATTCCTGACGGCTGACGTTTCGGCGTTGTCGCCTTCTTCAGAGCCTGGAAGAATCGAATCGAATTCAAGAAACTATCCCTCCAAACTCCATTTCGTACTGCAAAGCAAGTTCACAAAGCGAAAAGGAACTAAAACGGCACCTCAAATTTATAGAATGGGCGACTTCAGAACTGAGAGTCGTCCACCGTCAATGGCCGCTGGATGTGAGAAGGAAAAACCCATGTAATCACTATATGTTGGTAATACTACCGATTCTTATTCTCTCCGCTTAGGTTTGTAATTTTTTGCGAAGCTTCTTATAGACTTTGGAAGACAATGCTTTGTGCTCCAAGAATATGTACCTATTTTCTCACTTGTCCTCTATTGATTTTTAGGCCATCAAATTGGGACGTCCGAAGGTGAAGAGTTATTTTTGCGAACAGCTCCTGCTCTGTGGTTGGACTTTTTTGATTGGTGTTAAATGTCGTTAGGAAGGGAATGTCTTGCTCTATAAGAATATGTATCGCTTTTATTGATTTCTGTCGAATCTCAACAAAATGCAAAAAAGTGAAAAATCGTCTTCATCAACAACTTCTTCTCCTTGTTCAGTCTGCCTTGCTAAGTTTTATGTGACACTCGAAGGTGCATGTCTTGTTCTACCTGAATATATGATTTGTTCTTTGGCCATTTAGATTTTTGCTAATTTTCAGGTCATCAAAATGGAGCAGTGCAGGGTCGATTTGGCACCTTCTTCTCCTTGCTTTCAGCCAGGCTTCTAGTGCGGCTAAGGCACTGGAACCCTGGTTGACCGTACAAACACTACAACACTATTTCACCGCCAGTTACAATTTTGTGCAAAAATCGTTGAATACGTACGTGTGATGAATGATGACGGACAAGCAGGCCGGCAATCGTCACTCGCTAGTTCCTGATGTTCATTCATCACACGGACTTATTCAACTATTCAGAATTGTAACTGGCAATGAAAAATAGTATTTGTACGATCAACCAGGGTTCTAGTACCTTAGCCGCACTAGAACCCTGGTTGAAGGCAAAGAGAAGAAGGTGCCAAAAGTGCTAATCCTTGTCGACCTGGCACTGCTTCATTTCGATGACCTGAAAATTAGCAGAAATTTAAATGGCCGAACCAAAAATCATATATTTTGATAGAACAAGACACCCACTTTAAGTGTCATATAAAGCTTAGCAAGGCAGACTGAAGAAGAAGAAGGAGTTGTTGATGAAGACAATTTTTCACTTTTTGGCATTTTGTTGAGATTCGAAAGAAATCAATGAAAGCAACACAGATTTTTTTTAAGCGAGACATTCTCTTCCTAAAGACATTTAACACCAATCAAAAAAGTCCAACCACAGAGCAGGAGCTGTCGGCAAAAATAACTCTTCACCTTCGGACGTCCCAATTTGATGACCTAAAAGTCAATAAAGGACAAATGAGCACATAGCATTAACACATATTCTTGTAGTACTTCCAAGTGGCTATAAAAAAACTGCGCAAAAATTACAAACCTAGGCAGAGAGAACAAGTGCGCAAATGGCTACTTTTCACTTTTTCACTTTTCACTTCAACGACCTAAAAATTGACGAAATCCATGATGAAGAAAGAAATGCAATACATGCTCTGATAGAGCAAATCATTCCCTTTCGAAAGCTATGCAGCGCTATGCAAGAGACCGCCGGCGGAATCTGCAGTGAATCGTTGAAAAAAAAACCACGGGGACTTATGGGACAACTTAATACATGGTGTATCTCATACAAAGGCTGAAAAACCACCATTGACTATAGGATAAAGGAATAAGGATCAAAGGGCAGCGTTACTCAATCTCCTTTGAGATGCGCCATGCATTCTACCTTCTACATTATGTCGTGCAGGAGATATGATTGCGTCTTTTGCCATACAACGACCTGCGGTGGCCAACCGATGAACAAGTCAGTTCAGCGCTTTATCCTTACCAGACAAGTTTGGCACCAATCCGCCGACCCGGAAGGAAGGAATGCCTGGCTGACCTCGGCGGAAAATCCTAACCAGGAACCTGATATCGGGTGCACGCGACAGGTAGACCCTCCCACAGCACTACACGCGTCCACCATTGGCTGTAAACCTCAATTAATTGATTGTTTTTAGCGATTTATTGGTGCTAATAATTATTCGTGTACTTTAACACATTTGCTTAAGTCTGGAGCGGCTGGTAGCGAGGCTATATGTTGTTAATGAATGTTTTGTTACGACCAATACTCTTGAGCCAGGACTTGAACCCTCATCTTCTGCTTTACGGGCAGCAATGTGCGCCTTACACCACCGGCGCTGTTTGGCCGCACGTAAGGCCTTTGTCATACCATCGCTCACCCCGAGCGACGCCTAATTATATGCACCCATACCGATTCCATTGCGCCGCCCGATCGATATGGGAGCTATGTTACGGGAGGGAGTTACGTATGTTACGCGCGGTCAAATAGCACCAGTGGTGTAAAGCGAACATCACTGCCCGGAAAACAGAAGATGCGGGTTTGAGTCCCGCCTGGCGCAAGAGTTTTGATCGCAACAAAACGTTCTATGTACGTTCTCTTCCCTTTTTGCCGAGCTTCTGCTAAAGAACGAGCGGTGGCGCAGCCAGAAAAGGCGAGAGCTTTCGCCGAATCGAGGCTCTGGGTTTAGTGACCGCGTATGACAATCAAGAATTCTACTCCTCAAGGGTCGGTGAATCGGTGATAAATTTTTCCGGAAGGAGAGCACGCAAGCACTGCTGTGTTCCATCCCTATATTAATCCGAGTTAGGTTACTTCTGATGTAGTTGGATATATACGTACCTTGCTATCGAGGCGGATAACCACGTGCAAGATGACTCACCCTTTCCGCGCTGCTTTGCGCCACCCTATCCTGTTCATCAAATGACCACCATAAGCCACTCATTTCGCCAAATTCATAATGCTTCCTAGATATGCCGTAGAAATAAAATGCATGGCGTTTTCCTCAGGGTAATTTACACCGGCTTTCACCGTTTCCTATTCGGCTGCTCTTGATACAAATAGGTGTATATTTTTACGTATTGATTGCACGATTACATTATTACATAGTGTTTTAATGGCTAGACTCGAGACTATCTTCTGTGAAAAACTAAGCGTCATTAGTGAAAATAAGTTGGTAAAAATTAAGTTAAGGCAGTTTTGGTCTTTTTATTAAATTTGAAATGGACAATCAAAGAGAGCACTATCGGAATACTTTGTTGTTATACTTCCGAAAGGGCAGGGCGGTGCAAGCTCGGAACATTTTGTGCGAAGTTTCTGGTGAGAACTGCCTTACTGAAAGCCATTGTCAGCGCAGGTCTACTCGGTTTTATTCTGGAGTTTCGAAAGTGCAAGATCACTTCATACTGGTCACGCAATCACTTCTGATGATGACAGAGTAAAGGTGTTAATGGAAACTAACCAGAGTGCGACAACTCAAGAGACGGCTGGAAGGCTTGACGTATCGAATTCAACCTAGCACTTACAAGAGCTTGGTTTCGTAGACAAACTGGATTTCCAAATTGGATTCCTCAAGAAACAAATTGGATTCCTCAAGAATTAGAGGAAATCCTCTTCACCAAAGGAACGATAACGTCAGATCAAACATCTCTTTGATAATTCCTCAGAAATTAACAGTCCTTCTCTGGGAACTGATGCCACACCCATCCCATAGCCCTGAATCAGCAGCAGCTGATTGTCGTTTGCTTCTTTCCCTTCAAAACAATCTAAATGGTAAAACTTTTTGGTACTGTAAATCAGACGGCCTCTGCCCATGCAAAGCCCTAGGATGAAATCCCAATGAATTGTTGTTGTTGTTGTTTGTATAAGCATCGTAGTTGTTTTAGACCTGAAGAAGGGCTTAAGGCCCGAACGTTGTCAATAAACATTTCACTATTTTGAGCTTCACTCTTAAGAAGAAGGATGAAATCCACCTAACACACCTGTGCTAAATGTGACCACATCCTGGGGTTCCTTCTCTTGCTCAGTATGTGCTCTCCTTGGCGTCCGACACACAAAAAACCCAACCAAGAGCCCTCTTTCTTCGCGCACGGGCCCTCTGCTTCATAAGTACCAATTTTTGATTTCGATCGAGCTTTTAAAAATAAGTTGCACCAGTTCTTAGCTTCTAAAACCCAAGGCTTCTTCGAGCAGACAATTTTTCAACTTACCGAGGGATTAAAAGGCCACCCAACAAAATGGCCAACATATTAGGTTGGTGCAAAATAAATGCAGGTTTTTTGCTTCATTGGCTTCAACACTTCTTTGAAAAATAATCTAAGACTCCTAACACAGACTCCTTTATACATTGCTGGAAAGCTTTTGCCTAAAAATGATTTGTTTATTATTTTTAGATGTCTAAACCCGATTTTTGTCAAATTTTCCGCTATGGATGACGTTGGGCAGCTTCTTTTTGGTTCAGCCACCAGGTAAATCGTCGCCTGTCATCATAAAGTGTCCATTTTTTATCGCAAGTCACAATCTGTTCAAGAAACGGATCGCTGCATTGGTTCGACGATATTTCAAAACGACGGTTTTTCTGAATTTCGACCAAATCAGCTTCTTGGCGTTCACAATTGGCTTCAAATGACAACAACTCAACAACTGCAGTGTGATCGACATCGAGGACCTCGGCAATATTCCGCGTGGTTTCGCGCGGATCAGCTTGAACTGACGCCTTCAGTGGATCATTATCAACGGCTGTCACGTGATTCGTCTTCGAGGCTGGTGTTGCCGGCACGAAACTTTTGGAGCCAACGTTGTACTGCGATCTCGTTGACACCCCCTGGCCCCATATTTCGTTGAAATTTCGAGTGGATTGAGCGGAAGTACAGCCCGGTTTCAACTCGTAGAAGTACACTTGATGAAAATCACGTTTAGACATCTTAAGATAAAAACAAAATTATTTTTTAAACAAGATAAAAACAAAATTATTTTTTAAACGAATTAGATTTCGTATACATGTTTACAAAGCGCATATAATAAGCTTTCCAACAATGTCTAATACAACCTCTATTTCCGCCACTTGACGCTTAAAGAAACTGGTTTGAATGATAATACTTTATGTTAAAGATTTTAGATTATTTTAAAAAAGTGCCGAAACCAATGAGGCAAAAAATTTGCATTTATTTTGTATCAACCTAATATTATTGATTAATGCTTGTTGTTGATTAAAAAATTCACTTTAGAAAATATCGAAAAATATGAAAAAACGACATTAATAATCGAACAACCCAATACATAGCACGTTAAAATATTGAAATCAGACGTGTCATTCTACAGCAGGTATAGGCCCTCGTTTTTCGCCGGCTGCGCATTTGGTTCAGGTCCATCACCACCATCAAAATCACCACCGTAATCCTAGCGGCGCACATCAAAGACCGTATGCGCGTATGCATTGGGGATGCTGATGGCTGGCCGGCCGGCCGGCAGACGGGTAAAACGACATGGCGACGACGGCGACGACGTTCAGATTCGAAACCGGCATCTATTCGTCGCACGCCATCGGTTTCAGTTAGACACGACACGAATCTCTTCGCGGCCGCTCTCTGTTTGCGGAAACCTTCTTTGTGCATATATATCTATCTATATCGGTGGGGTACGGTAACCGGGCGACAACGGTCGATCATCGATCTGTCGGTCCGCTAGTCCCTGTAGACGATCGATTTATCTATAATAGCTGTGTGCTCGGTTCTCTTGTAGTTTACCGTACAGGCTGCATTTTCCTATCTAAGTAGGTTTATCGCCATCGACTTCACTTTGATTCGCGCCATGCGTCCTATCTGTTACGACGTTCTAAGATGAAGCGACTTCTGACTGTTGTCTGCATTCTGAAAGGTATGTAATCGTCTTCCAAATCAGCTCGATGCCAATAGATCTAGCGTAACAAATGTGGTCCTGGTCCTGACTAGCTTAGGAACGAGACGATTCCTAGATTTGGCTACGGCGTGTCCTACTGTACTACCTATATAGGATTTCTTTGCAATGTTTGAATTTTTCCTTATGCCTCAAACCATTAGATTCGATCCTGAAAATTTGCTCCGCTTTCTGGTCACTGTTATTGTAAAGCATTTGCTCTCGTGTTTCGCCTTCCGCTTTGTCAGGCTTATAGGAGAAAATTGGAGAAATGTTTTCTTTACATTTGCATCGGAAAATCAATAAAAAATTAATAAAAATATATACTTCAAGCAGAAAGTGCGAAATTGTTAAAGAGTTCCAATCTTCAGAGCATTTCGCCGCCTAAAAAGGCTTATAAATATTTACCTATTACAACACGTTCACTATGCTTACGCAATATAATGTGTTTATTTCGTTATTTGCTTGGTGTTGAAGTCGTATTAAGAGTGCGATTTCAAATAAAGTTTGCCTAGTGCAGATCAAAGTAAAGGAACTAATAAAAAACGTGAAGAGCAAATGAGCAAATCTCTATAATCAAAGAAAAATAGGCTTTTTAGGAATGCATTAGTGTTGAAAAAGCTGGCCCAAAACGTGGGCTGAGTTCCTGAATCTCCATAAATTTTTATAACTCTTTTATAAAAATAATAGTCTAAAGTGTACTTCAAAGGCCGGGGTCACAATTTTTGAGACTATCGGAAGATCAGATCGTGCCGTGCACTCGTCCAACACGTCGCGATTTCTCTTGACAGAAAAACTATTGTTCGCTTGGGGTTACGCACTGTTTAACGCTTGAACTGAAACGTTAGAGAAAACACTTTATCTTCACATTACAGTATCACAGTACACTTCACAGTACAGCATTACAGGCAGGTTTTACTTTATTAATCAAATGGAAACCGCAAAATGTGTACGACTTCATAACACGTTTCACAAGCGATGTTTCCGCACTTTAAAACAATTTTTTATGTATTTGTTATTTTTATAACAGCCAAAATTTTCTCTAATATTTCAAACGCTGTATCCACATTTAAGCTGGTGCCAGTTTTCAAAGGAAAACCTCATTATTTCTTGAGCAGGAATTTTTCTTGATGTGTGTAGCTTTGTCCAAGAAAGGGCTCGAAAAATGTTTAATTTGAGGTGGAAACAAAATAATAACTACTTATTTACTTGACTAAGTACGATATATAGCACGGTTTAGATAAGAAAGCGAATGTATACGTTTTTTAGTAATCACGGACGTCTCACTACGGTCACATTATTTTAAGGAGGAACACGAACAGCGTCATATCGTTAGTTTAGGACTTCTTCGTGAAAGCCCTGAATAAACGATACGACGCTCTTCGTGTATCCCGATCGTGGAGCCACTGGAGCACTTTGGCACGAGACCAGGACGTAGAGAGACGTTGCTAGCGTCCGTTTTGACTCAATGATTGAAGGGACGACAGACGATGGTATCATTTAAAATGATTTAACAAGATTCACCTGTATCCATTCCTTAAGTCAAATTTTCAGTATTATGGCTTGTCAAGAAATTCACATCCACCTGATGCCGATAAACCATGTAATCACTGAAATAATGCCCATGAACTAATTTTTCTGATTTTGCATGTAAAATCAATCGTTGAAAAATTGTGATCTGCCTTTCTGAGAAAATGATACTCTTGTACATTGGCCTCCATGTTTTGAAGGCTTAGTCTCAATTTTTCTCAGTGATGCTAATTCGTGTGAGAGAGGTGCTGAAAATTCATCCGTGACATCATTTCTTCTAATTAACTATTATAAAATTTCCGTATTCTTGCTGGTTGACAGCCTGCTATAGAATAATGTCAAATATACGCGTTGAAAAACATCGACATAAAATTCCATTCAAGGTTTGTTCCTGAAAATATCTGAAATTGGAATAATACATAGAGAAAAGATTAGCATGATTCCAACGCAAAGATGACATGCAAAATCATGAAGCGTTCAAAAAAAAATTCCCTGCTAACATTTATGCTTTGCATAAACCATTTGGATAAACATGAGCATGTTAATTGATTTGTTTCCGGGTTTCTTTTGCATACCAATGCTGGTTAATTTGTTGTTTTTTGTTGTATCTTTGGTGTAATTGGTGTTTATAACGTATTCTGGGAGTTTTAAAAAACGTATACACTCTTTGATAGGTGATAACTTTGCTCGCAGAAAAGTTACTAAAAAGCTAAGCATTTAAATAAAAGCTTTAGAAAGTATAAACTTTCTTAGATATGAGCGGTATAGAATGCGCCAGGCACTCGTCTGATATTTTGCATTTTAAACTTGATTGATTGTGTTTCGCTTGAATACTTGTTATAATTTCTTCACAAAGTAGTTGTGCTAATTGATTTGTGCTTTTTTAAGGTTTAAAACTTAAAACACATAACGACTTGCGAAGAATGAAGGGTACCCTAAAAATGCAGGTCCTGTTTGAAAGGATCTAACACTGCAGCTAGTGAAACTTTTGAAGATGTTTCAGACTCATACGAAAGCACAAAGTAACGAGATTTCTGTGGAGTGCAAACAGTCAAGATTGCGGTATTCTCCCACCCAAAACCTTGCATTTCAGACTTGACTGATTCTGCATGGGCTCAATGCTTGCTACGGTCTTGTTACTATTTAGCCACAGTAGCCATGCACAATCTGTCGAATCGGAAATACAAGGTTTCATGCGGAAGCATGGCGCAATCTTGACTATTTACACGCCACAAAAGTTCTGTTACACTGTGTTTCGAGATGAGTCTCAAACGTCTTCAAAAGCTTCACTAGCAGCAATGTCAGAACATTTCAAACAAGGCCTCCACATTTTGGGATACATTGCACTGCCATAGGGCGTTTTTAAGTTTTAAAGTTTAAAGTTCTTCGATACGTCTACTTCGTGAAGAAATTATAACAAATATTCAAGCGAAACACAATCAATCGAGTGTAACATACAAAATATCCGATGAGTGCATGGCGCATTCTATACCCCCCATATGTCAGAAAATTTCTACTTTCCACTGCTTCCATATGAATGCTTAGCTTTTTTAAATACCTTTTCTGTGAGCAAAGTTATCACTTTTCAAACAGTGCATACATTTTTTTAGAGACACCCTGGGCAATACTTATGTGCCAGGGGGGTGTTAGTTGGAACTTTTATTAATGTGTAGGGCAATAATAAAAGTTCAACGTAACAACCAACTAACAACCTCGTGGCAGAGAAGTATTATAGGTGTTATTAACATCAATGAAGAGGTTTCAAGATGAGAGGACAAGTTGTTGAACAACACACCGCTGCCTTCTTACTTGTCCAAAGGTTTGTCTATGCATTCGTAATAAACATAAACATGGGGTCTCACATCTATATGCTGTAAGCATTTCTGATTCGCTTCCGTGCGTGTGGAAACGAAGGCTACAGGTCGCTCTGCAAGAATAACCACTATTTTTCGAGATCGGTACGGTGCGACAGCTTGACTAAACAGCGGAGATTGTTGTAAAGCAGCTTGCCGCCGAGTACTATAGCCAGCCGAGCTGCTACCCGCTTGAGGGCTGCAAAAACCACCATCAGCTAGCTACAGCTACTGTAGCACGACTGGCCCAATGTGTAAGAAGCGAACGGAGCCGGTGACGAGCGTCCGTTGCTAACCGGCCAATCTGTAAGCGCACGGTCGCCGACGAGTCGGACTCGGTCGGTAGCTGTTTTCAGCGTAATTATCCAACCCTCCACGCCGTCATCATCATCATTTCTCGCAGTGCCTTTAATCCGCGCACGCTACCGTACGCGCAGCCGTTCGTTTCGGTGGCGTTCGGCGTCCAGGCCGCCGGCGGGCGTCATTTTCAGCTTATCTTGCTGATCCCTCGAGGGTACGTAATTTGCCGTCAAGAGCGTCAACCCGACCAGCCAACCGACCGACCGAACGACCCGACCGGTTCGGGGTCGAAAGCCGTTGGCAGCGCCGGAGCCTGGCATATTGGGACGACGACAACAGCGGCGCTGCGCGGCACACTGTTCTCGATGGAGATGGGTTTTGCCGAGCGCTATTCGCACATTGTTCGCGAGTTCTCAGTCGCACTTCAGCGCCTCGCCAAGGACGCCGACAAGAGCCACACCACGACCGCCGTCGTCATCGTCGTCAGCGTCGCGTCGGTCGCCCGCTCCTGGCCGCTACGTCGTCGACAACTGTTTGCCGTCGATGCTCCCATTCATGACACCCGCGTGACGGGTTCCGCCTCGGTGGAGGAACACGGCGATGCTGCGCAGATGCACGAAAGATTCATGAAAATACTCATTCCGCGGGGTTAGCGTTCCATCTTGTAAAGGCTTCGCTCTGCCTGTTTACTCTGCTGTCGGTTTGTTCGAGGACGCAAAATTAATTGCCGCTTTCACTGTGGTGCTTTGGTCCCTTACAATGTTATTCGTGTCATTGTGGTAGCGCAGTTGGAGGAGGTGCCGGCTGCCGCGTGCCCCCTATCACAGGTTCTTGGTTCGGATTTCCCGCAAGGACAATCGAACGCTCCATCCCTTCGGGAATGACGAATTGGTACCAGACCTATGTAACTATGTACTAAGTGGCTTTATGCACCGTAACAACTCTCCATTCACTTGATGTCGGGGAAGGATGGAACACCAACTTATTGATCGGCTGGCCACCGCAATTTATTCAAATTATTCATTTTCCGTACAGGTCAAAAACTCAAATCAGCTCCACGACATCTTGAAGAAGTGGAATACGTGGCCCAGTCCAAAAAGAGGTTGATCAACACCGTCCTTTATCCTTAGGGTTAGAGCGCTTTGTGGGTTAGACGACGTAAGTCATTGTAGGACAAATACACAAGGGCCGAATCCCAGGGGAAGAGCAGGATATCTTAGAGTATTTAAGGCTCGTATCTCTGCTAAGAAGAAACATACCTGGTGTCGCGTAGAATGCTACTGCTCCGGCCGATCACGAAGAAGATTGGACATCTGGAAGGGCTACCTTAAAAAGTACCTTCAATTCATAAAAAATAGGAGAATGTCGCGGTTAATTTCTAACGGGAAAACACCTTACAAAACGGGTTTGCCCTATTCGACGAATCAAGGACACTTTCTGTAATCTTTGCCTGATGCTTACATAAAGAATAAAGATAAGGGATGACCTTGATAAATCCCCCGGCGTTTAGAAAGCGCACGCATTATACCAGTTCTGCGGTGTGTCGTGGACGCAATTTTAATCCATATTTTGTCTATACAATTGACTGCAGTGACCAGCTTATAAGCAAATAAGTGTTTTATTCTACACGAACAAGCCTGTTATATATCAAACCATCGACCACGAACGGATTGAAGTGTTGGTTAGGCTGACCGGCTCCAGAACCAGAAACTTCGACTAAAATTGCTTTCGACAGCCGGCGCCTCGTCCGTCTGCGTTACAATGTATCTATTTCTCATAGAGTTTCGACAGTTGATGTTGGCGAAGAAGCTCTGGACAGAGTTCTGCAGAAGTGAGCTAATGTGGAGCGGAGCACTCCAGAAACTTTCTAAAGTGCGAAAAACTTTGGTGGAGACTTTTCACTGGATAGTACATTTAAGCTAAAATGTTGACATCTTCTTCTTAGTTGTAGATCAATACTGATAAAACTTTAACAATCCTTATATTGGTTTATAAAGGCGAGAAGAGCCAAAACGATTTCGCTACTAGTTTTGTTTGCAATGAGTGAAAAACAGATTTATCTAAGGACCACTAGCTCAGTGCCTAGGCCAAATTTCCTGTATCAGCTGCCGTTCCAAGATGCTAGAGCGGGCATCAAGGTCTATCCGTCGTTGCCATGTGCCAGAATGGTCTTTTGACTCCTATTTACTCGAGAGACCCAAATAGCTTTTTTCGTTAGGTGAAATAGAAGGATAAAGGGCAGCGCCGATTCATTCCTTGGAATGCGCCACGCTTTCCGTTTATACGGGATGTGGAGGCAATTGGAATGCGTATTTCGCCACACAGTGACTTGCATTGGACAGTCGATGAAGAAGTCTGCGTTTTATGTTTCCTAGACAGCTATGGTAACAACTCAACGACATCAGAGGCACTGATGGCCAGGTTGGGCTGGACGAGAACTGCGAAGAAAGAACCAGCCTGGATTCGGGTGCACGAGCATGTCGGCACTTCATCCGACCGCGCCTTCTTTATATTTTATTTATTCTTATTTGAATTATTATTTATTATTTATATTACACTATTTATTATTTGTTATCATTTCTTATTTTACTTGTTATTTTGATGGGTGCGTGTAGCGCAGTCGGAGGAGGTGCCGGTTGTTACGTGCACCCGATACTAGGTTTCTGGTTCGGATTTCCCACCCAGGCCAACCAATCCTTCCATGCCTCTGGGGTCGGTGAATTGGTAACAGACTTGTCTGGGAAAAGCACCGACTTGTTCACCGGCTGGCCACCGCAACTCATTATATGGCTAACTACGTATTCAAATCGCCTCCACAACATCTCGCAGAAGTAGCATGAGTTGCGCATCCCAAATGGTATTCAGTATGTAATGTCGTCCTTTATTCTTTTTATCCTTTTTTGTTTCATATTTTTTTTGTGATTATTGTTAAGTTTACATTCTTATTTTATTTTCTTTTTATACTCTGTTCTACAATGTTCACAAATAGCACTAGACCGTCAGACTATGCGTCAAAGCTGTTCTCGCTCACCGGAGATGTGGCTTTTCTGATCTATCCTAGTGAAAAGAGCACTTCACTTCGTTTTTTAAAAACAACGGTAATTTTAAACATAGAACCTCACGATGACAAGGTGATTTGGCCCATGAAGGTTCCGGATATATCCTATTCGGGAGGGGGCAACCGTTACGTGTTAGCTTCGTATATGCCAGACAACCACATCCTCTGAATTAAATGAAGGTCTTCGTATCATGGCACAGCAGCTGAAGCTCTGGCAAAAAATAAAGCAAGGGATTGGAGACGCAAATCACTACATGTTCCCTCCGATTAGGATAGATCCAAGGTTGCTTACTGCTGCTGCTTCCTGCTGGGAGAGGCCATCCTGTTGTTGTTCGTTCCACTTTTCTAACGCCTTCTAGGCTATAAAACCGCTAAATAGCGAAACACTTAGATGGAAGGGATTTCGGCTGTAGTTTATGTTCTGTAATCCGCTTCCTCCCTACACGCTAATCCTTTAGCAAAGCTGCCGCCAAGCAGCGCTTTCCGTGAGATTCCAATTCCCGTATGGGGCGGCGTGTGCGAGGCGAATCGCATCGGCCGGCGGCGTGTATTGTCTGCCGGTTAGCGTATAATCGCCTTTCGAGTGTGCTTCTCCATAGCAAAACACTCTTCAGCCCGTTTTCGTCCACGGGCCCGATCGCGCCGCTCGCCGCGCTACCGTATCCCCAGCCGTCTCGTTGCGCAAGGCGACCGCCGGCCAATGGACGAGTCGCAGCACACGGCCGCAGTCGCCGGCCGCGACGGCTAGCTCTCGAGCGACAGAGCGCGACCGCTCTGATCCGGGCTTTTTGAGGGATTCGACTCTTCGAGAGGCCTAGGCTTCAAAGCCGCTGTAGTTTTCCTTGTTAGCTTGACACCTAGGAGATTGAGCTAAATGAACTATGGATACTGCTGTTAGTTTGCATAGCTGTGCTCGAATGACATAGTCGAATAGATGGATATATGAATGATTGTTGTTCGAACTTTAATATTCTAGTTCGAATGTTTGAAAAATCGCGTTTTCGCATGCATTCCCATTTCGAATATTTAAAAATTGCATTTATCGAATATATTCGAACTTGAATAATCAAAAAATAACATTTTCAAATACATCCAAATTTAAATGCTTGAAGTTTGTTTATTAGAATTTCTTTTAATGTTCGAAAATTTTTCGAGAGCACACCAATATTAGACTGTGGTATTGAGCGTTATATAACTGCATGTAGCGCCCGTATTCTTTCTGTGTTTTAAATAGGCGTAACATTTATGATTTTCATCCGTTTTAGAAAACTCGCATATATAGATTGCTATGATTGCCTCGACGAGATAATTTAGCACCTCAATGGTTGCAGCGTGTTGACTTCGGTAGCATGAAATTGCGATTGAAAGGGGGTCGCAGGTTTCTCTAATAGATTATCTGGGGCATTAAACTTTACATACCTGCAGTATGTATTTCATAACTCTTCTAGCTCTATATCTCCGTGTTCTCCACTACTTTTCAATATCTTTCTCTAAAATTTTTTCAATAGTTCTTAAGCTGTTACAACGTTGTTTTGTTGCGATCAAAACCCTAGTGCCAGGCGGGACTTGATCCGTCTGCTGACAGCGCGGGAATCCTCTACGCCATTACTCCATCGGCGCTGTTTGATCAAATGTTGAAATATTAGAATAGAATGTAATAAGGTTCTTTTCCATATTCTTTTTTAACCGCGAATATTCGGAAAGCGCCAGGGAACACTCACTAGCGACGGACGTCTCCACTTATTGCTCTCAAATGAGATTTCATTGCTCGGTTTGCGAAATACGTGATTAGCGTATTTGATAGGAAGTACTTCTTGGTTTTATAGGGATCGTAGGAATTTTATTTCGCTTTATGACATTTATTTATTTTAGATTTTTCAAAGAACCCTGCACAAGCTTTTTTAGAACCGAATTTTCGTTATGCCTTCACAAGGAGTAAGGAAAATAATAGTTAGAGGGCAATGTTAATTAATTTCTGCTTAGGACCCGCCATGCATTCTGCTACTACGAGATATCCTGGAAGGGATTTAAATCCATGTTTAGCTAACCTAACGGCTCGCATTGATAGCCGAGGGGCGTTTGACATTTTTTAATAGTTTTATCCTCCCTATGTAATCTATGTGCGAGTAGCGCAGTCGAAGGAGGTGCAGGCTGCAGCAGACACCAGGTTCCTGGTTTATGGCAGGCCAAGCAAGCCCTACATCACTCCAGGGTCGGTAAATTGGTGCTGGACTTGTATGTGAAGAAGAGATCGCTGACTTCTCTATCTCCTGACCATCGAAGGTCATTGTATGACCAGATACGCATTCAAGTCGCCTCCACGACGTTCCGTAAGAGTAGAGTTCGTGGCGCGTCCCAAAAGGAGCCGAGTAACGCCTCCTTTATCTTTTATGTTAGTCTAGTAGCAATTAACAGTTTGGGGAGATCGATTGGTCTGGACGGAACTTAAACCCAGAACTTCGCCTCTGGTGCCTGTGACATTGGTCACCTCCTCCGATTGCGCTATCACGTCCAAGAAATGGCTGAAAATGTGTTAGTAAAAATTTTTTTCTGCAGAACTATTTACCTACATGATGTACCAAATCTGCAGGAACGACGAAATTTTTACTCTCCTCTCCAATCTGCTCTCCTTTTTTCCTTAAAAGTAGATTTTTCTAATGCTACGGTTGCTACAACCTTTTTTGAAAAGAAATTAAAAAGTTGAAGTAAAAAAACCAAGACGTGCAGAACAACTATATGTCGGACCATCTCAAACCTGAAAAGGAAACATTTTTCTAGCCCTAAATCCAATGCGGTTCACTCTCAACGGCAAATTTTCGCTGCTTCGCATGCGATATATATTCTGTTAAAAGGAGCAGCGTTTATTCAAGGGCCAACGAAGAGCCTCCTAACCGTACGTGTGCTGAGTCCTTTTAAAGGAGAAGATTGGGTGCCACATATTCGCAACCTTATGGTTCGCTATGGGTTCCTTATGCATATGTAACCTCTTCTTTACATTTCTTTAGCACACAACAATGGTTATTCTGCAGTAGGCGGCAAGACGTGCGTTTTAGTTGCTACTTTCCTTCCTTCATAGTTTGGTGTTCAGATTTTATTCACTACTCCCCATTCTTTATATTTTCGACTTACCTCTTCTTCCTTACTTTTCTTCCTTTTTTCCTGCAGTAGTTTCTTTTCTTTGATTTGCTTGGTGTTGCTCCATGACGTGCTCGTGCGGCTGTCGCTGCTAGCCCTCCAAAAGTATCGCACTTGAGCCACTTTCTCCACACATTACATCCTCTGTGGCTCTATAAATGACACTGGGAATTAAGAGTTTTCCCCATTTGGAGCACAAAATTTCTATCCTAGTTGGAGGGAAGACCACGGCTAGAAAAACGAAACAGACAGAGACAGTGTGGCCTATCACTGGTAGAAAATTGCATAGAAATGTTCCCTATGATGCCAGCTCGCTGTAGAGCCGCCGTGACGTAGTTCAATTTCAATTTTACCATTGTCGTCAAAACGACTGAGTGAAATGCCCCTCCACTAGGAAAAATCCCAAAATTTTTATTCCACTATGCTTAAGTTGTAGTAAACCAAAGTCATTTGAAATAGGCGCCATTTATTTTGATCGACTTCGGTCAAATTGCTGGTAGACTGAGACGGAGGTTCTTTTTTTAGGGATTGAAGAACACATTATGTAGGTGCCTTTCCATCTTGCCGTAGACCACGAAATGTAAGCCATTCAAGAAGCGTTATGTGCCGAAGAAAAGTAGCAGAAAGAAAGACGCCTTCTTTTTCTTTTCACTTACTATTACTTTCTAGGACTACTAGCGATTTGAATGCACATTCCGTGCGTCCACAAATAAATAAATAAATAAATAAGGATAAGGATAGGATAAAGGACGGCGTTACTCAATCCCTTCTGGGATGCGCCAGCGCATTCTACTTCTACGGGATGTCGTGGAGGCGTGTTGAATGCGTATTTGGCCATACAGTGACTTGCGGTGGCCAGCCGATGAACAAGTCAGTGCTTTATCCTTCCCAGACAAGTCTGGTACCAATTCACCGACCCCGGAGGGATGGAAGGCTTGGTTGGCCTGGGCGGGAAATCCGAACCAGGAACCTGGTATCGGGTGCACGCGACAGTCGCGCCTCCTCCGACTGCGCTACACACGCCCAAATAAATAAATAAGAGCAAAGAAAGTGAAGTGGATAATCGACCAGAGTCCATCCATATTTTTTCAACTCAGCCTTCCTCAACTTAGGAATCGGTGGTCTGTGGTTTCCAGGGTCTAAAGACGGTGACATCGCCTCAAAGTAAGCCGCAATAACGACTTGCAACAATCTTTGTTACGCTAAAGAAACTGCTCATCTATTATAAGTAAATGGGGGGATCTTGTTGTTTTCCTTGCTCGCATATTTTCATGATATTGTATGAAGTGTTTTGAATTTAATGCTTTGGCAACACATTTTTAATACTCATGTTTTTATCGTTCCTTCAAATGCAGAAAATTTACTATTGGTTTCGCTCTCGCGGTAGACTGTTTAAGTTTTCGCGTTCCGGTTTCTGACTTCATTTCAGTAATCCCACAACTTTAGTGACATGGACGCCCGCTGGCTGTCGCTCGTCTCACCGTTTCCACCATTGTTTCCGCTTCCTCATCCGTTGCCGCATCCGCTAAGCTTCGGCGGCCACGCGATGCTCGGCTTTCCGCATCGGATTCCCTTTCTGCAACAGCAGTTCTCGCCGTTGCGCAAGAAGGACAAGTCGAAGCAGTTCCTCGTCGAGCAGCTGCTGCCCAGCGAAGACGAGAAGCAACCGCCCTCATCGCCGCTTCTGCAGCTCCAGAAGACCACCATTCCACCGGTGTGTCGGTCTCCGTTCAGCCAACCTTGAAACCGTTGCCTCTAGCGCGCGATCTCAGATTAGCGCTCAGCTGAGCGGCGTCGTTGGGGACAGGAAATCGACACTGCGAAGTTTCTCAACCGTTCCTCTCGTGGAGCTTCCGTGATATTAGGCGATGTGGATCAAGATCTGATATAGTAGTTATGTTTGGTACTAGTGCTAATTATTACATGGCAAAAAGTCCATGTGAACAACTGCATGATGAGCCGCAATTTAAACAAAGACCATGGTCAAATGGCTAACATATCGGGCCAGAATAGGATGACTAGAGAGAATATACAATGAGAACTGTCCCAAAATTATTGTAAGATTATATACGGAAGATTTCTTGTTCATTAGCAAATCATAATTTTATAACCATGAAAATTTAATCAAATACATGGCTGCCAACACTGTCCAAATCACGATTCTGCAGCTTCTAAATTCGCCTGGCCCAGAGCTAGGCGGATGCGAGTCAAAGCGTATTACTTCATCTTTGAATTCCCTGATCACTGAATTTCTTGTGGCTACGATGAAAGTTCAAGAAGCTTAGGTCGTCGCTATAAGGATCCGAGTCGGACCAATAAGCACCATGGGATAAGACTTCCGCCCATGAGTTCGGCAGGCTTTTGACGGCTCTTTGACAGCGGGAAGTCGGGCGTTCTCGTGAGGTGGTTAGAATTTGTTGCGCTTCAGCCGCTTGTGGCGTTGGCTTATTTTCTGAAGATGAGCAGCCTATGCTTGGGTGGTTACAGCAGGAAGCAACTCGAAGTACAGCTTTCCCTTTGAATCTCGACAACAGCCGAGTTCTCTTGGAGATGGGTCAGGCGGAACAGCCATTGGCAGTGCAGCGTATGGTTGACATAAACGACGCTCTGAGGTAACTCCCAGATAACTTCCTCTTAAGGAAGACCCTCCCGTGTGGGATTTCGATAGGAACAGAGTCTAAATTTTGGACAAGAACTCGAGAAGCTCCCACGTGAGATGAGCAGCAACGATCCATAGAACACTGATCCAGGGCGGTTTGCCCGAATCACGCGGTTCCTCTTGCACACCAGCAGGAAGAGAGAGAATTTTCTAGTGGTGTAAAGGTGGCTGCCTATAATCGCTCAAAGTCTGGGCAGCATCAAGGTTCCTTTCAAGGGTATTGCGTAGAGTCTCATCTTCCAAGGCCGTAGGGTGTCCAGAACATAGTTAGTCTTCGAAGGAAATATCTCGCGACCAGAAGCGTCGCTACGAAGCTGATGTCCTTGTGGCGACCACGGCTGGCGAACTACGGCCTTGTAGGATCTCATCGTAGGCTATGGCTCGCGGATGGCTTTGATTGCTTCACGTAGCTAAGCACGAGTTTATATACTCTTCAAAGCGACGCTCTAAGGGTTTCCCCTGCAACTTTGTGTGCAGAAAGATAAAAAGGATGAAGGACGGTGTTACTAAATCCCTCCTGGGATGTGCCACGCAATGTGCTCCAGCCGATGAACAGGTCTGCGCTTTATCCTTGCCAGACAAGTCTAGTACCAATTCGCCAAATTTTCGTGTATACGTGTTCAAATTCAACTTCAAAGAATTTAGAGAGAAAGAAGTAGTGAAAACTTTTTTTAGCAAAATATAAATCAGGAAGCAGTGTTGTTCTTTAAGTTTACTGCTCAGGTGAGGGAAAAATTAAGAACTATGAAGGTATTTGTTTGGAAAAGTGTTCTAAGAAACACTTTTGGGTATAGTGAAATCACCTTAAGATGAAGTGAGAATTTGAGGACCTTATTTCCCATACCCATCATTTTAGACGACTTTTAGTTATATTTTAAAGCATTTATCAAATACTGGAGTGGTTGATAGTGAGGCTACATGCTGTTACAGAAAATTTTGCTACGATCGAAACTTTTGCACCAGCCAGGAAGCGAACCCACACCCTTCGTTTTCTGGGCAGAATACCGCGCGTTACACTACTGACGCCGTTTGATCCAATGTAACACCCGCGATATCACGATATTACTGCTGATAGATTTCGAGAATGTCGCCGCTGTTACGTACTATCAAACAGTGCCGGTGCTGTAAGGCGTTGCATCAGGCCAGAGAACAGAGGGCGAGGCTTTGAATCCTGGCTGGTGCAAGAGTTTCGATAGCAACAAAGCTTTCAGTAACGACTTTTAACTACTTACATGCGTCTGCTCTCAAACGTTAGCAAAAGAGTTCTTCGTTCAGGTGTTACCAACTCCGCCGCTGGAGTTCGTGAATGGCGGATACGGCATGAAAAATCCACTTGCCACAGGAAGCACTACTATTCGGGACGAGACTACAGCGACAGCCAGCGATCAAGGACAGTATAGCTGTCGAGTTTGCGGCAAGGTAGTTTGCTATTCATAATTAAAAAAACAAATGCTAAAAACATTGATCAATCTCTGCTAGGTATGCGCAAGGTATTCGATGTATGTGCACCCACTTTGAATAGAACCTACGGATAAATAAGCGTTTTGCTCTTCGCGGAGATGGATGGTACAAATCAACAGACCATGATGAACGAATTGGTTAGCCCAGGCTGGACCCGAATTAAGAACTTTGGAACTCTTTGCACACGCAGGGCCGCGCCTCCCCTGTCTGTCCAACCATGGACCCATATACATAAATAATCAAAGAAATCTTTTAAAAATGGGTATTAGAAGCTTTAGATAGAACATCGCCTTGTAGATTAACTGTGAGTTGTATGCCGGGGTAATCGCTCTGTTCTTCTGTGCATGACCACTGTCAGCAACTGCAGCTCCAGTTTTATTTAATCATTTTTAAATTAAAAGTTTCTTCAGGATGAAATTTTCTTTATCCTCAAATTCCTTTTTGTTTCAATTTTTGAATTTTTTTGCTTTTGTTTATTATCTTGGTGTTTATGTTTATCTTTTCCTATTTTTTCTTTGATCAATTCATCATTTCACAATTCTCCATTTGTCCATTTAGTTTTATTTCTTTGCTATTACTTATTGATTTTAGGTAGAAATTAAGATTTATTAGACGCTAAAAACAAACAAAATACAAAGTATTAACTTGTGGTGGCCAGTCGATGGACAAGTCAGCGCTTTACACCGGTTCCAAAACACGTGCCTAGGAAGATGGAAGGTTAGGTTGCCCCGGGCGTGAAACACGAACCAGGAACTCGGTATCGGATGCACGCGACAGTCGGCACCTCCTCCGACTGCGCTACACACGCTGAAAAACAAACAAAAATCATAAAAGCATGACCTAAAGCTGTTTACAAAAATCGTTCTGGAGCTAAAAACGCTTAAAGTGATACACAGATGTTTTATCAAGACCTTCGGAATCGCTTATAAAAGGCTGAGGTTCCTCAAGGTTTGGGTAGGTGAGGAATTTAGGCCTAACTCTTGGTTAAAACCTAGGCGTATACAATTTTTCCTTATTCAGAAATTAACGGCAGCTTTATATGTGTTTCTTCAGTCCAATTGAAAGCTATGGGAGGATCGTAATTTATCTGTTATTTATTTAATTAATTTATTATAATGCTTCGTTAGACGAGAGCGACAAAGGCGACCTTTTATTTATTACATTTATATTTTTATGCCTTACTTTCAAAGTTTTTTCTAAAACTCTAGCTTTTCTTTTGACTTGTTTTTAACGACAAAGGCTCAGTGCTGTAAAAGAAATCCCATTATGAAACGATTTTTTATCCTTATGAAAACACCATTCTGTAGTTAGCCTACAACCGTGCTCTGGGTCGTAGGTGACTGCAGCCATGATGCTTTTTCTCACCTCAAGATATTTACCCAAATTTAGCTAGTTTTCCTTGAAAGAAAAGCATCATCTTCACCATCATTTCCTAGACGTTAATGATTCTATACGACTTCCTGTTCTTTCAGAAATTCGCCCTTCAGCGTCTGCTCAATCGCCACACCAAGTGCCATTCAGATCTGAAGCGATATCTGTGCACGTTTTGCGGGAAAGGCTTCAATGACACGTTCGATTTGAAACGACACACAAGGACGCATACAGGTAGAGCAGCTATTGTTGATTCAAAGCGCAATAGGAGACGAAGAACAGCGCAATTCTACCAGAAATTTGGCCTAAAAATAGAAAATAGGCTCTTCAGAGCTACCTTTCTCGACTTTCATAGACTATGGCTTATAAACTCTTATGATTGGTGATCACTCTTAAGTTTACAATAAAGAAACAGATTGTTTGCTTCGTGTTCAAAACTTCCAAAGAACTTCCTACAGCTCCTGGTCATTGAAAAGAGTCGACGATGGTAACGGGGAAGTGTCGCAATCGCAGGTGTTGAGCGCTTATCCGTGCCATTGAAGAACTGGTTACGTCCCCCGCTGCATCTGAAATCTGTGCGCTGTTTGCCAAACGAAAACCCATCAGACAGGGCGCTGCATATCTAGACGTCTATATTTGAGTTCCCATGAAGATACCGTATAGAAAACTATGCGAGGATTTGTGAATTTTCTTGTATGGTTTAAAATCCTGTCGACTGCAAGACAATGAAAACGTGCGACATATTTCCATAGACTGCACAGCTGATGAATTCCAAAAGGGATTCGGAGAAAGAACAACTGTACCAGCTAAAGAAAGTCCACGAAGGCTGGGCTTGTGGATTGTCTCCTTAATCCACTTTGCTGGCATTTTTGAGGCGTCTGTGTCCGTAAAATAAGTTCGATCACTTTATGTGACCATGTCAGCCCTCACGGGACTTTTATTTAAAACCTCTTAATCCTTCACCGATTGCAGGTAGCTAGGCAATGATGGCGATGGTTTTGTTCCACAGGTGACGAGATCCTACCAAAGAGCCAAAATTGACAAAATTCTCTGCATACATTACATGTGATACACCTTTTTATTAAAAGACTTTGTTGTTTCGACTAACTTTCGTTTTGCACTCTATAAGGAGTTGTTGTAGAGTAATAGGCCTCGTGAAATAAGAAGCCTCGAGATGACTTGAACGTGATATGCAAGTTAGCAATGGGCTACTCAATTAAAGCTTTTGCAGTCCTTTTTGCGCTGTAGTCATAATCCGTGTTCCTTTAGAAATAACCATTTTTAATATAAAATTTAGTTTTTGCACGGTAAAGAACAAGACCACAACCTTCGCAGACATCTCCAACTGTCGAGAGGTCAGACCGTAAAGTGATTAGGTGAACTGCATTCTTTTTCTAACGCAAGAAATTCTTTTCCAAGATAAATCTTTTCCAATATTTTTTACCTTTTTCAAGATAAGGGATAATGACGGTAATAGTCGACTCCTTTTGAGATGCACCACGCTTTCTACTTCTGCGGGATGCCTCAGACGCAACTTGAATGCGTATTCAATGACTTACAATGGGTTTTGTTCTCCCTAGAGAAGTGCTTTACTAATTCACGAACACCGAGAGGTTTGAGGCCTTGCTTTGCCTGTGCGGAAAATCAGGAACCTGGAGTCGGGTGCACGCGACAGTCGGTACCTCGTCCGACTGCGCTATCACACGCTCTTCCTATTTTGAATTTTTTGTTATTCCACACTTTCACATTTTATTTTTATTTGTTTATTCAAAATTTTAGAGAAAAATTCTGCTCTATATAAAGGATAAAGGATAAAGGACGGCGTTACTCAATCCCTTCTGGGATCCGCCAGCGCATTCTACTTCTACGGGATGTCGTGGAGGCGACATGAATGCGTATTTGGCCATACAATGACTTGCGGTGGCCAGCCGATGAACAAGTCAGCGCTTTATCCTTCCCAGACAAGTCTGGTACCAATTCACCGACCCCGGAGGGATGGAAGGCTTGGTTGGCCTGGGCGGGAAATCCGAACCAGGAACCTGGTATCGGGTGCACGCGACAGTCGCGCCTCCTCCGACTGCGCTACACGCGCCCTCCTCCGACTGCTCTATATAGCTTAGGAAAATTAAAAATTATTGTAGAATATCTCCTTTGGAATGAATGAGAAATAACATTCCGTAAGAGGCGCTGCGACGGGTGCTTCAAAGCTACTCACACGATCTGGAGGCTCTTATCAATCCAGGAGTGGCCCCTTATGAACAATACCGCTCCGCCATAATTTACAATCCATGGGTAAACAATACTTAAAATTCTACCAAATTTGGTTAATTCCTTGCCATTTTATACGGCTAAGTTTTCGTTGCAGGACTTGTGGTCCACCCTGTACAGGGTGTCTCTAAAAATGTAGACACTGTTTTAAAGGTAATAACCTTGCTCATTTGAAGGACTGAAGAAATTGAGTGCTCATACAGAGCCTAGGAAAATATAAATTTTCTGATATATGAGTGGTAAGGAAGCTCCATGCGCTCGTCTGAAATTTTGTGTTTTACATTTGATTGATTATGTTTCGCATGAATACTTGCTCTAATTTTTTCACGAAGTGGTCGCGTCGATTGGTCTGTGCTTCTTTCAAGGTTTAAAAATTGAAAACACACTACGGCTTGCGAAAAAAGCAGGGTATCCTAAAAAAATGTTCTAACATTGCTGATGAGTTTTTTAAAGATGTTTGAGACTTATATGAAAGCACAGGATAACGAGACTTATGTGGCGTGCAAATGGTAAAGATTGCGTCATGCCTTCTTTGCATTCCAGACTCGATTGATTGGGCATGGGCTGAATGCTTGTTACAATCTTGTTGCTACTTGTTCACATTAACCTGTGCTGTGCTTCTTTTAATGTCCTCCGTGGCACAGTAGCTGCAGTTATGCTGATTAACCTCTCTCCATTCAGCTTGAATTTTGCTTCATCAGTCCACAGAATCCGCCCTGGAAAATGGGGCTCCTGCTCACATTTAAATTGTACAATCAATAGACTATCAATAGACAATTTAACTTGACTTTAACGTAAATAACAAGTTCCTATCATTAAAATAAGCACAGTACAAGTTAATGTGGCCAAATACTAACAAGATTGCAACAAGCATTCAGCCAATGCACAATCAACGGAGTCTGAAATATAAGGTTTCAGGCGGGTGCATACCACAATGTTGACTATTTGCCCGCCACAGAAATCACCTTCAAAAGCTTCACTAGCAGCAAAGTTGGAATCTTTTAAACAATACCTACATTTTTTAGGTTACCCTGCGCTTTTCACAAGACGTAGTGTGTTTTAAGTTTTAAAGCATAAAAATAGCACAAATCAGTCATAGTTGGATAGTGCACTTTGTGGAGAAATTATAACAAGTATTCAAGTGAAACGCAATCAATTGAGTGCAAAATGCAAAATTTTAGACGAATGCATGGCGCGGTCCATACTGCTTATATGTCAGAAAATTTCTATTTTTCTATGATTTCGTATGAGCACTTAATTTTTCTAGTGCCTTTATTGTGAGCAAAGTTCTCGCCTTTCAAATAGTGTATACGTTTTTTGAGACATTCTCTATATCCCATTTTATTTTATTGTTCCTCATCAAGGTAAAATTGGATAGTGCAATTTCAGAATTAAATGAATGGTAGATTGCATGGACACTTTTTTAATTGTTTCCTTTTGCGATAGTTTTTAGGATTTTTTAGGATTTTCTGTCACTTTCGAGTTTGATGTCGTCAGCTCAAACCTTCTCTTGTCCTTCACACACTTATTTTCTTAGACAATTTCACTCTAAATTTCAAACTAGTTCTGCCCATTGTCTCCGAGAATCCACCTATATAAAAGCTCTATGACATGAAAATCCCTGCTGCCAGGAAATGTCTGGTTTTAGAGGGCACATCAAGAACGTTCCATAACTGTTTGAAACTAGGCGTTCTTCTCCATGTGGTGAATCTAACCACCTTTGGACGTTGAGAAATGTAGGAACATTTACATCGAAACACTTTGGTTTGACTCTATATAACAAACGTCGGGACTTTGGTATAGTAAAGCTACAAATTGGTGGTTCTATTCTGTCTTACACGTTACAGCGGAGATGTTCTTTATGTTCTCTATTTATCTCAACTTAAGCGTACGAAGAGGTCAAGTTCTTCGTTTCTTTTCATCCACTTTTACACATCCAGGAGTGCGACCGTACAAATGCGAGCAGTGCGACAAGTCGTTCACTCAGCGCTGCTCACTCGAATCCCACATGCGGAAAGTCCATGGTGTACTGCACAACTATGGCTACAAAGAGCGAAG
This sequence comes from Heligmosomoides polygyrus polygyrus, assembly GCA_947396885.1. Taxonomy (NCBI): domain Eukaryota; kingdom Metazoa; phylum Nematoda; class Chromadorea; order Rhabditida; family Heligmosomidae; genus Heligmosomoides; species Heligmosomoides polygyrus. Next base: position 89,227,452 of record OX377203.1, on the reverse strand, counting down.
GAATAAGGTTCTTTTTTTTGCAATCCTTTCAGCGATGTAGGGAAGAAAACTGCAGGCTCTAGGCCAATCTATATGTAGGAATGCTTCTTCTAAAATCCAGTCAGTTCCAGGTGTTTGTGTGCGAGGAATGCGGCTTCACATCCGAACTCTTCGACGTCTACGTGTCGCATCTGAAAATGCTGCATCCGTTCTCCGCTGCTCTCCTGCGCCTATCCGCACCTCCTAAAAAATTACAGGTAACGCCAAAGCCAGGTACACGGTTTCTTGGCGGTAAGGTTGGGCTTGAAGGATTCGTTCGAACAATTTCGCGCGATCTTTTGTTTAGTTGATCGAAATTTCAGAATGTCAAGTTATTCGTTTAATCGACTGCTCTAAGTTTCAAAAAGTCAAGTTATTTGATTGTGCGTTGTCTGAAATTTTGAAAAAAAGACGAGACATTCATTCCCTCAATTTCTCGATAACTTAGAAATCGGTTCGAAAAATCAAAGAAGTCAACTCTACCTGGCAGGATCGTGACTGATTACTAAGATTGCGATTGATTACCATCCTACCATTGTAATAACGATGGTAGACCCACCCTTTCTTCTCTCCATCGTCTGTCTTCCGATCGGCCATGATCGAAGAATTGCTCGATCGGCCGACAGCGGCGTTTAGGTGTCTGTGTCGTGTGCTAGAGTAACCCATTTATTTATTTATTTATTCAAGGAATAGATAATTGTCTAGCAGATTTAAAAACAAAACAGTACAGCAAACCGACAACTTTAAAATTACAACAACATATGTAAATAGAAGTATCAGCCGAATAAGGCAGTGCGTCATCAGCGTCCGGTGCACGGCGTAGTAAAATATCCTCAGTCTGAGAGACACCTTTTACAGGTTCGACTGAGAGTTCCCTCAGGTCTTCGTGCTTACCGAGCAAAGAGTTGAATTCCTTGAGAGCTCTATAAGTTGGAATGTCTGGTGGTTCTTCATCGTTTGAGAAGAACGAGAGCGTCATGCACAGAGGACCCCAAAAATAGAACACGTGCCTGTCTGGATGACCATAGCACTTTTAGTTCCTTAGAAAAGTAGAGCTGTGTAACGTGCTCCAGTGGTCAGCGTTTTTTTTGTGCGATAGATGTTAAAATAGCACCAAGCATGCATCCCGTATGTGGCAAAGTTTATTTGATTTTGCTGGTAGTGTAAAAGTAATTTACATGAAATTTTGCAAGTGAAAATGTAGAAATTCTGCGTCTGTCTTTGCTGAAGCATTAATTTAAAGACTGCTTCAACTATTTATGCAATTTCGTATCAGAGTTCTAAGCGTGTTAGCAAGGGCTCTAAGAAGCTACCTATGTTATTTCCCTTTAATAAAGGAGTTTCTTGGCTGAAACATTTCTTAGAGCAGACGGCGAGCCTCAATCAAGGATAGACGATTCTTCTGCACATGAAACGGCCATAGTACCGAAGATACAAATGACGTTGAATGTGCAGAAGAAAAGCAAATTTTTTATAATTCATGAATCCCAGCACATTTTTAATCCTAAAATCTGTTTAAGCCAAAAACTCCTTCCTTGACAGGGAATAAAGTAACTAGTTAATCTTCAGCTCCCAATTTCGAAACGCTAGTTCTCCTTCAAAATTTCGCAATTTATCGAGTAGGTTTCCCAAATTTATTTATTTATTTATTTATTTACACGAGTACAAGTACAATGGGGCGCAAACTGTATGAAAAAATCACCAAACGGGAAAAGCAAATGCAATCTACACATATAGTCTAGGTGAAAAGTAAATGATGGACAACGTCTAAGGCGTCAGTAAGTTACGGTTCAGATGTGATTTCAGAAATTTTTAAAAGCTTCATAATTCCCAGGAAGACTCTGTCATCTCCAAAACTTCTCATATGAAGGGTTTTATGCAAGAAGAAGAAGCGCCTACAAATTCTACAAACTAGAGCTTCAGCAATATCAGGTGTAAAAATTGAACATTTGTCGACTGTAAAATTTAATGTGAAGAATGTGAAGAAAATGACTTCTACGCCATTAAGACAATATCGCAACACATGTGACACAGGCATTTCGTAACCTCGCCACCTAGCTTATAGAGAAAGACTTAAAATAGACTAAAAATAGACATAGACCTAAAACGGCGGCTTGTGGTTGGGAAACATACTATGGTGTACTACTGTAGCTAAAAGGGTGAACGTTTAATGAAGATTTTGACATAGATAACATTCTTAAACCTCCTACATTTCGCTCAGAGACCGGATTCACGATTGCTAAGGTATTGGGTTAATAGTAATGGGCAAGTTTGCCAACAGAGGATAATGAACAGACGGCAATTGTGATATTCAGGACATGACATAAATTGGTGAACGATGTAATTCTACCCCACCATACACCCACCTCCACGCTCTTGTGAATTCCTGGTAATATTTCAATTTCTGCCCTCCGCCCACAAAACCCTATGTAAAGTCATTCATGGATGCGGCCTCAGTATAAGATTTCGCCGAGAATAGCTATAGTGTATAGCAAGAAGTTTGTTTTCGCCTGTGTCATTACACTACTTACTTAGTAAAAGGAAGCCTTTGCGTCTCCCATTTAGAAATACGATTTTTTCCAATTTTGTGCTCACGTGATGCTTTCCCACTATATTTCTTATTTTTTGTTTTTTCTTGATCAGCCTTTTACTTATTGATCTGCATTTTTTAACTGTTTCAGAAGCATTGATAAGTCTCTGAATCCACCCGGTCTTATTTTCATTCACTTTTGCCGTTTAAAGCTATCACATTACAGGCGGTGTCACCGACGGCGACTTCTGTGTCAAGCCCTTGAAAGGAGCACCTCGTTTCTCACTTATTAATATTTTAGAGTATTCTAGATTTTTAGCCATTTTCTCTTTATTTTTTCACTGTGTTCTTCTTGAAATTTCCATGTCAACAGCGTCATGACCCAGCATGACTTTTAAAGGCAGACCACCTTTATGACATTCGATCACACCCGATGACAATGACCATTGACCACGTTCCCGATGACAACTCGTTTTCGTTGTGATATTACTCGTTGACAAACTGATGACATCTTGCCTCCTATGACGTACTTCGTCCCATCTGTGACAGTCTTCTGGTTCACTCACTTAATCCCTTGATATCGTTGCGACATTTGTGATTGCCTTTCCCATGATAGCTTCTGTGAGTCGTAGAAGATTTGTGTAGTCAAAGGGAATGCTGGTGCACAGCAACTTAAGAGTGGGAGCCCTTCAGTTTCAGTCCAAGATTGAGACATTGAGGTAAGTTTCCCGTCTTACAACCTTCCAATGGAGGCGGAAAATGTAAGATGGAAAAATAAAGAAGAGACCGAATGCAGGATGAAAAGAAGGGGGTGAGTCAATGGTTTAGGAATCTCTACATGTATTTGCTCTTCTTAAATTAGTGACGGACAAATTTTGCCGCCAAATGAGGAGTGGTATAGGTTGGACTGATCTAAGAGGAGGAGGATCCATCTTACCAGGGTTAGTCGGGAGGGGCCAGCGCTAAGGTGATAGCGACACGACATCACATTCTCTGAGTCCCCATAAGTACCATCCTAATCCTATCATTTTGAGTAGCTGAAGTACTGAGACAAACTCAAGGAAGTGGTTGGAGCCGCAAAACACCGAATGCCTTCCTCCGATTAGAATAGATCCAAGAGAAAAGCAGGTGCACAGTGAGTAGGGTGCGTAGTTTAAGGCAAAGATTTCTAGAGGTAAGCTTGAAACTGGGGGCAAGCTGTTTACGTTCTCGTATATAGTACCATACTCATATATTCCTAGAGCCCACAGCAGAGCTAGTTAAAAAGTAAAAAAGGATAAAGGACGGCGTTATTCAATACCCTTGTTGATGCGCCACGCATTCTACTTCTACGGGATGTCGTGTAGGCAAGTTGAATGCGTATTTGAGCATACAATGACTTCCGTTTCTTAAGGTTCCGGTGGCCAGCCGATAAACAAGTCAGCGCTTTACTCTTCCCAGACAAGTCTGGTACCAATTCACTGACCCCGGAGGGATGGGCGGCTTGGTTGGCCTGGGCGGAAATTCGAACCAGGAACATGGTATCGGGTGCAGAGAGCAAGACGAGAGAGTAAAACCTATACTTTCGCAGGCATACAAAGTGCTGGAAACGTTTTCCAAAATATATGGCTTACCGGTGGTTTATGACAAAATTCATGCTGAGAATTGTTGACATATCAGAATTTCAGTTTTTGAAAGAATGCAACGCAACTGGATGGATGAAATCTTTCATTCTTATGTGTTTAAAGATAAAGCAGAACACTGTACATATGAGTAGTTCGAGGCATCTAGTTCTGCAAATAAACAACCATAAGATTATTTGATGCCTGTAAACTAATTCATTGTTCATATTTGGCGGGCGCACAGCGCAAAGGTAGAAGCAAAACAAAAACGTATTTTAAGCTGTTACATCGATGTTTTGTTGCGATCAAAACCCCAGCACCAGGCGGGACTCAAACCCACACCTCCTGCTGATTGCGGGGAATGCTCTACGTCATTATACCACCGGCGCCGTTTGATCGAACGCAACATCCAAACGTATTTGGAGTTCTACCCTGTAATGCGTTTTCTGAAAATTTACTTCTAACATGCTACTATTTTTAGATCACTAAGAAGGTGCCTAGAGGAGAAATCTCTTTGGGACAAAAGGGCAAGAGACGTGTCGAAAAATCCTTCTGTGTTTTGTGCGCTCTAGGCATCCAACTTTAGGCGTGGGAGAAGCATGTTCAGTAAACGGCTTATTTCCGAATACTTGCTGACCGCAACCTTCTTTAAGCCTGCTCAAATGGCGGAAAATGGATAAGGTTTTGATTGAGTGATGTTCCACATCAGCAGCAGAGCTGTCCAGTGGGAAACAGATTTATTCAGGCCTTGGAGAAGGAGATCTATGAAGTAAGAGAGATGGATTGATGAGTAATACTAGGAGCAGAAGCGAATTCCATCCAGACCATATTCTGCTAGCTATTCACTAAAATCAGATTTGGTTGATCTGACGCCTTCGTAAGGTGGACGAAGAAGCCGATTTCAAATCGCTTCACTGTGCTCGTCTCTAACCGAAGCCTCTATCCCACTGGGAACCAGTTCATACTCGCTATTCTACTTTGGTTTTCACGCAACCTCCTAGGCAAATTTTTTTCCTCCTAAGCGTGAGCCAGTCGCTGGAGAACGATAAAAAGGTTAAAAAGTGTCTCAAAGCTATGACTGAAGACTTACTAGATCTGAGGAAAAAATGACCAGCAAACGGGATAAAATGGTAAAGCTAGGATGGAAAGGAAAGACGAAGAAATGGAGGAGGATGGAATTGTTATCAAGATCTTCAATGCTTGGCGGTGGACTGAAATTGCAGCGGATCTTAAGCGCTAAGAAATTGGTTGGATCACTGAAAAATCATTCAATGAAGTTAGAACATCACTAGAATCTTTTGTAGAGAAATCTGACACCAGCCTTTACCTATAAGTGCTCCAAGAACTTCTACTGCTCATGCAAGCTTGACCACTTGCTTCGGATCTTCACTTATCATCCTCATAAAGCCTTGTTTCTTTTGACTTCAAAGCATAGACCGTTCAGAACCGCTCAGTTTCTTATTATTCTGCCATTAGGACCACAACTGTTGAATGGATGAAGCTGTGTTAGGGTGTAGTCCCCAGTGTCACTTATTTCCAGCCGTGCCCTATATCCCATGTCCTAACTGTTTCTTGTCCAGTCGTCGTGATAAATGATCCGGTCCAGAAGGAAACCATCGTGCTCCAGTTTCACTTCTATTGACTAATTCGAGCCGCCGGTTTATTTCTGTGCCGATGTAGTGTGAACTTTGACTTTTGAAATAACCTTAAAAGGATTATTGTAGTAACAGTAAGGATTCAACTTGCGAGTCAGACGCGATGCCCAGCCAAAGTCTACGGAAAGCTGTCTCTTCTCTTCGATTGTCATTGTATTTACATCTGTCACTTTATGAGCAGAGCTTTGATTTCATATGTGCTTTATGAATAGTTGTATAAATGTGTGCATTTTGAAATAATAAATATTGAGGTAAAAGAGCGCTCAAATTAGAGCAATATTTGGAACGACGGATTTTGTTGCTATTCGAGCTATTGTACGGCTTTGTTCTGCTAGAGTCGAGCACAGCACAGTGCAGCATGAGGAGAAGCTTTTGCCATTCAGGAAAAAAAGAAAGCTGGAGCAGAGTGGGTAGACCATGCTGAATGAGAATTGGTCCAGCATCTGGTATCACTAAGAATTTCTTGTAAACGCACTCTCACCTCCGAAATATGCCAAAAATCTGAGACAAAAATAAAAAGAGGTGCTCGTTTGAGATATCCAAAATATAGAAATGTGCGTCCAAGGGCCCTTGTAGAAAGAGAAGTTTGTTTTCATCACAGACTGTTTCAAACCGACGAAGAGCCGCTCAAAAAGAGAATCATCAACTCTTGCCGGCTCCTCAGAAGAAGTACAGTGGTTTAAGGACAGCGTTGCTCAATCGATTTAGGGATGCGCCACGCATTCTACTTCTACGGAATGTCCTGGAGGAGATGTGGATGCGTTCGGTTATACAATGACTTGCGGTGGCCATCCGATGAACAAGTCAGCGCTTTGTCCTCCCGAGGCAAGTCTGTTACCAATTCACCGCCCCAGAGGGATGGAAGGATTGGTGAGCCTTTGTGGGAATCCGAACTAGGGATTTAGCATCGGGTGGAAGCGACAGCCACGCCTCCTCCGACTGCGCTGCACGCGCCACTCCTCTCTCCTTCCCTCCTATGGACCGGATAAGAAGTGAGCTTGAGTAATATCGAAGGCAAGATGAGTGAACGACATTGGGAGACAGAAAGGTAGTAGAAGAAACGAAATCATGAAAAACTGGACCGTGCTATTGAAGAAAATCCGAGAAGGCAGCTGAGCTTTTCCCAGAAGATGCATGTAAATACTTATTCGTTCCTTGGCGATAAAAGAGGTGTAGCAGACATATTCTTCTTCTTCTTCTTCTTCTTCAGCGTTATTCCCGCTTAGCAGCGGGGTCCGCTCTTCTGGTATGGTGGCGCCGCTTCGCACGATCAAACGCTTGATCGGGGTGGATACCAGCTTCCTTTAAGTCCATGTGCAACGTATCAAGCCAGCGTTGCCTAGGCCGTCCTTTAGGCCGGTTTCCGGGCACATTTTTGTTGAGGCCAATCTTCCGAACGGTATCGCCGTCCGCACGAAGAACATGGCCATACCACCGTAGGCGAGCTTCACGTAGCTTGTCAGCAATTGGAGCGACGCCAAACCAACAATTCGCTAGGTGTAGCAAACATATAGCAAGTAAATATCTCGTTTTGCCTTATGAACCAACCTCCCGTAGAACTAATATTGTCCAAGATTACGGAATTCGCTAGAAATTCAATGATCTTGCATCTATCCAGCGCGGCATAGGCAACGATGAATGTTGGGCCTATTCTGTTTATCGAGTGGTTCCTAAGAGATGATGCTTAGTGTTTGCTAGCAAATAGTGGCGAACAATAATTCCTTGTTCCGACAAGTCCTACAACTAAAAATTCATGTTCCCAATATTGACATTACGAATGTAAATGGGTGCATCTATACACGTTACAAACGTGAAAACAGAGGCATGCAGTGCTTTCCGAATTATAAGGGAACCCACAAATATGTGAATTTTGCCTTTTTAATGACATTTTGCGGTATTGGGCCGCCTTTATAGAATTCGCCGTGATCGAAAACCACACCTGAAAATGAATTAGAAACCTCTCTTAAAAATAAAGCTTTTCTAGGAAGAAGTTAACTGTTTTTCACTGCATCAAAATTATGAGGCCACCACAGAGGTCCTATCTGGCATGCTTTCCGCCAAGCTCTTCAGGACGTCAGGGTTCAAATTGTTCACCGCTGCCACGATAGCTCTCCCAAGTACCTTTACGTTGTTGAATTGCCTTCAGATGGCATATATCTGACGTGCAATAATTCCCCAAATGCTCTCAACGGGTTCAGGTTCGGTGAAGCTGGCCAGTCTAGGATGCGGATATATTTGGAGTGCAGCGACATGACGGTTGAACTATTGACATTGCACCGATACGTTATCCTGCATAAAAGGAAACTCCTGCCCTTCGCAAAGAAACGGTAGCAGATGATCTTGAAGGGTATTCTGGTAATCGTGTGATTTCGCTTCGTGGTAAATGCGAGCTGAAGAACACAAGAGCTAGAGAGGACTCCCTTACCATCCGTAAACCATCATCGAAAGAACGTCTGCTTAAGACGAGCGAGTCCTTCCAGAAAACTCGCCAGTAGCAGGGAGATCTATTGGGGCCATCCAAGTTGAATTTATTTTCGTTGGATAAGGCAATATGACAGCGCCGGACCCGTGTAAAATGCAGGAACTTCGGTGTGAAAAATGGTGTACTGTAATAATCAATAGTAATGTTTCTACGCGCAAAGTGAAGAGCTTAGGGCGGTTAGTCAGCCTCGGATACTCCTCATCCACTCACGGACAATCTTGCCGTTGCCTCCACCTGTTCTCCGGATGCTCAGAGCACTGAACTGCAAATCCTGCTTAACCTGGTTGAACGAAGCCTTCCAGTTCGATTAGAGTCGCTGAATGTGTCGAACAACTTGGCCAGAAAGCACAAAATGTGTTTGAGACTCAGGGGTGTGCGTTTATGTAGCTATTAACAATTTACTGGATTTACCGGTATTTTTTCGTTAAAAATTTTATACTAAAACTTGACGACGAAAATTTCCGTTAAATTGCATTAACGACATTAGAGACACCATTTTTGAAATTTTACATGTAAATGAACCTTGGACAAATTTTTGGCATGAGGTTTCGGAGTATTGTTACAATACCGAGTAAACGTTCCACTTACTTGAATCATTGGAAATAGGAATCGATATGGTCCTCGTATTCGCCATTTTCTTGCTCCTTGACTAATTCATTTGTGTGCGGCTCAATGGCCAACGACCTAGTGCCAGAGCAGTGCAGGAGGAAAAGACCGGAGCTGTGAGCTTTCAAGAGCGTCGAAGTAGTCGTGAAGAAGGCGAAGAACGTCCGACTCTGCGCCTCCCCCCCCCCCCCTGTTCGACTCCACTGTTCTTCCTGCTCTAATATACGCCTCAGAGGCCTGGGCCATGCGAAGGGGGATGAACAAGCGAGCATCAGCGTCGCGCAGGTGGGATTAATAGGACGATGCTTGGAGTGACACGACTCGCGCAAGTAGAAAAGGGCCTCCAGAGTTTCGGGCTTCGTACGAAGATCAGATACATTGTCACCATTCGTCGAAAATTAGGTGGGTCAGCCATGTACATAATGCTCTTCGCTGACACGCGCTGGACAGGAGCCGTCTCGGACTGGATTTCGATGTCAGAAGAAGACCAGAACGCCCACCCACGGACTTCTTCGTGAAAGCCCTGAACGACCGATATAAACCTATTCGTGTCCCTCGAACGAGGAAGACCAATTGGAGCACTCTGGCACTCGAAAGGGACGAATGGAGACGCTGCTGGCGCATTAGAGGCATTCAGCCCATGCACAACCAATCGAGTCTGAAGTGCAAGGTTTCAGACTGGAGCATGGCGCAATCTTGATTATTTGCACGCCACAGTAATCTCGTTACACTGTGATTTCATATGAGTGTCAAACGTCTTCAAAGCTTCACTACCAGCAATGTTAGAACCTGACGCATAGTACCTGCGTTTTTAAGATACCCTGCAATTTTTTGCAAACTATAGTGCGTTTTTTAAGTTATAGACCTAAAAAATGCTCAAATCAATCGAAAAATCCACTTTGTAAAGAAATTATAACATTTATTCAAGCGAAACACAATCAATCGAGTGTAAAATGCAAAATTTCAGACGAGTGCATGGCGCTTTCCATGCCGCTCATCACCTGTATCACCTGTCGTCCCGTTGATCATCGACTTGCTCGAGCGGGCGCCAGCAGCGTCTCCATTCGTCCCTCTCGCGTGCCAGAGTGCTGCAATGGATCCTCCTCGCTCGAGGGACGCGAAAAGCGTCATATCGGTCGTTCAAGGCTTTCACGAAGAAGTCCGACCAACGCGTTGATGGGCGTCCTGGTGACAACCCGCGGAATCCAGTCGGTGACGGCTCTCGTCCAGCGGGTGTCTGCGAAGCGTATTACGCGGCCGGCCCACCTAATTTTCGACGACTTGGCCCATGCGACAGCGTCTCTGATCTTCGAACGTCGGCGAAGCTCGGAACTCCGGAGGCCTTCTCTCACTTGCGTGAGTCGTGTCACTCCGAGCATCGTCCTCTCGATTCCACGCTGCGCGACGCTGATCGCGTGTTCATCCTGCTTTCGTATAGCCCAGGTCTCTGAGGCGTATGTTAGGGCAGGAAGAACAGTGGAGTCGAATAGGTGGGCACGGAGTCGGACGTTCTTCGTCTTCTTCGACGCTCTTGAAAGCTCCCCAAGCCGCTCGTTTGCTCCTGCTCAGCTCCGGCGCTAGGCCATATTGACTTCGCGACCCAGATACACGTAGCTGGTGCATTAGGAGATGTCCGTTCCGTTGAGCGAGAATTGGGCATCAGAAACTTGTCCGTTCCTCATGAACATCGTCTTCGTAAGATTCAGCTGCAGTCCAACGTTCCCACACACACGATCGAAGTCGGCCAGCATTCGCTTCGCCTGACTGATGCTCGGTGGTATGAGCACGACGTCGTCAGCGAAGCGAAGATGGTGCACTTGCCGGCCGTCGACCTTCACACCCATGTCTTCCCATTCTAGTTCGCGCATGACGTTTTCGAGAGTGGCGCTGAAGAGCTTCAGGAATATGGTGTCTCCCTGCCGAACCCCTCTTTTCACGTCGATGACGACGTCGTTGTAGAATGGTGAGATCTTGGTCGTGAACATTGTACAGCTCTCGAAACTAAAAACTCTGATGTACTGAGTAGGAACCCCCTGAATGATCAGGGCGTCGATGACCGCTTCAGTCAGGTCGATGAACGTAAGGCACAGCGGCAGCTTGTACTACTCTCGCGACACTTCGATGAGCTTCGTAACTGTGTGAATGTGGTCGATCGTGCTGAATCCTCTCTGAAATCCTGCTTGTTCGGAGAGGATTCAGATCCATGCCGCTCATATGTCATAAAATTTCTATTTTCGAGCCCTTAACTGCTTCGGTACCTTTACTGCGAGCAAAGGTATCAGTTTCAATTAGTGTATACATTTTTTGAGACACCCTAGCGTATTGATAACGCTTATTTTACCACTGTGGTTCGACTTAGCACAACGGTACCGCTCCTAGTATTCAATGGCTGAAGCTCTCATACTTGAAAGTTATTCAGATAGGGTTTCTCTCCCAAAAAGTTGTCCTTTTAAAGCATAACATCCATCGGATGAAAGAGAAAAGGACAGTTAACGCGATGTAAAGATTCTTCACATAAAGAAGTAACGGAACGAGTTTCTTTCATGCATAATGGATTATACGCTTCGTTTACGCAACACAAGCACAGTTCGAAGCAGAAATCATGGTCGGCAACAACCTGTGAGAGGTGGAAACTTTATACTAGAAATCCTAAAGATATACTAAAATCTGAACAACGTAACAGTACAGAAGACAACTAGATGCCTGGGCTGCCGTACAAATTGTTTTACCAAAGGTACAGGAAGATCTCTGTTAAAAGGCATCTGACCTACTCTTGACCACGCATTTAGGACGAACTAGTCTAAACCTCGTTTTCCAAAGTTCGTATGATCCCGATTTTATCCGTGGACCAAATCAGATGATAATCTATGAGCACTACCGTATACTTTAGCGGAGATCTCTGACGTTCGGCCGTAGATGTTTTCAGCCGTTCTTTTTTCTTTCCAATCAACACCGCTCCTTCGTACTGGTTTTGTGGTAGTTCTCCTGATGTTGTTCTTGTCCTAGGTTCGACACGTTACACCGGTTCGGGCCTATCCCGCACTTTTCTGCTGCTCCAGGCACGCCCGAACGCCACACAGCAGGCTATTAGCGCCAACATCCTGAAAGTGATAAGATTCTACTTCTTGTAATGGTGTTTAGAGCGATGCATGTGTACGCTTAAGTAACTACCTACAACAAGTATAACCAATTAAAAATGAAACTCCGTGAAAACGATACTTGAACTCGTACCCAATATGGATTGAGCGGGTCTTGGACCTGCTGCTTTTTTGTTTCCAGAATTGACCGATGTCTCATTGTGTTTATAAGGGCTTACTAGCACCATGAATTTAAGTGGAGAGGAACAGGGCTGTAAGTTTACGGTTAAGAACTTCAGCATGGGATCGAAAATATAGTAATTTAACAAGAATATACAATAACATACAAGAAATTCGCTGTTCTCAATCTAGCAACGTGTGACAGAATTTTTGAGGAAAATTCATAGTAAAACAGCAAAAGTTGCTGAAGCTAACTGATGTTAGAACGAGTTGGGGCCATTGCAGTTGAAAAGAAACAGGCTTTCGCAAATTTGCCACAACTTTCTTTAAATATTAATGATTCATCTCCTACAAAAAATGGATACAGCACTTGAGATTTTTACTATTTTTGTAAATTTTTATTTAAATTTATTTTACGCAAAGTTTTTTAAGCTTTTTTTAAGAAAAAAAGTGAAAAGGATTTTGCCAAAATTCAAAGTGCAAGAGGGCAGTTATTTTTGACACATATTACATCATAGTGTGAATCTGATAAATAGTGAAAATGCCGATTGAAACTGTTAAAAAGAGACATGCTTGTTGTGGTATGTTCCTTCCAGCTGACTAATGAAAAAATCCGCGCTGGAAGCGTTTTTGGCATCAAGTATTTAATAATTAATAATTAAATAGCTTGTAAGGCGAGAGCATGGCACAATTTCTACATAAAACTTTGAAACGTTGATGCTCTCAGTACTTTGAAATAAGCTTAAAATCATTTTCAGCGCGGTATGTTCAAAGTTCATGAGAATTCAAACGCCGAATTCATCTTGGGGTAGGCGAATTATAAATTTTCAAGGAAAAATCAAAATTCGTTTTCACCTTTGTAAAAAATAAAAGCACGCTGTTTAAATGTGACGATTTTCGCTTGTATTTTAATGATGTTCAGTTTGATTTCAAAAATACCTGTTTCATAAAAAACGCTAACTTTTACGTGGGATTAGTAGATAAGTGGTTTCTTAATTTCTTTCACTTAAAACAATAAAACGCAGCTAACTGTATTTTTTGAGCTAACCCTAACCTAAAAACGTATGTTTGCTGATTTTTCAATTTAATTAATTATAAATTATCTTTTAAATTATTTTTTCTATGAATTAATCAAATATTAACTAAATATTTAATGATCAGAGCTTAACGGCTGCCAAACGGCAAAGAAGTGCGTGTGTGTGATTAAGCTGTCAAAATCGGTATTGAAACTCCACGAAGAATCAGACTCACGAGACTATAGCCGAGATAAGAGCCAGCAGAAGGGAAGACGGTTGAAGGAAGAAGCTTTGATGAGGTTTGTGGCTGTTTCTGATTTCCTCACGTCCGATCACTACGACGTTGGCGACCTGTCGAGCGAGCTGATCGTTGCCAGCCCACAGCTCACAGGCATACTCTCCGGCATCGCTCATTTGAATCTAAAACCATTGGGCATAGCTATTATAGGCAAGTCTAGACATTTCCCAGGTTACTTCAGTCTACTTTGCTATTACACACTGCACTGTCAGCTTCCTGCACTACTCCATAATCCAGCAGCAACTGCGAAAGAAAGACAATTCTTCATGGTTATCTTAGGTGCCCACCTTCTTGACGGCAAGAATTTGATTATGAGCTTTCAGGGAGGTACGCTCTCCATCGACGAACAGCGGTTCGCCATTGAATGTCCATTCCTAAAACACATTGCTGAAGTGTTGTTTAATAAACAGCTAAAAGTAGATGTAGAAAAATGAAACAAATCGATGGGACACGCTAGGAACTTGGTTGGGCCACACAAGTTCTTTGCCACTTTGCTAGGTTAAAACCAATATTTTCATACGGTGCGGCGTTACAAATCCTTTTTCGGATGCGCAACACATTCCACTTCTACTGACGTCGTGGAGAAAATTTGAATGCGTATTTGCTTAAAGAATCACTTGCGGTGGCCAGCCAATAGATTAGTCGCTATTCTCGCTATTTCCTTCCAGTCAAGTCCGGTAGCAATTCACCGACCCTGGACGGAGGGGATTATGGTATACAGCACTTGGTGTTCCAGTCTCCTCATGCTCGCTTGTAGTCTAGTGGTTCATCGTATATCGTCTACCTATTCGCTGGTACACTATTGTGCAGGGGAAACTCAACAATCCCCGTGGACACCTACCCTTTCACCTCCAAGATTCATGAATCCGTTCCGGGATCATAAAGGAATAATCCAAATGTGAAAAGATATTAAAGAAATTGGTCTGGAATTCAAGACGCTGAGTGAATGTGCGGATGCAAGTGGTGCAGTCAGGAGAAACTATCGCATGCACTCCGAATCAGCACAATGTTATAGCTTCACCCGAGCTATCGCTATCGCTCCACGGTCGGTAAAACTTACAGGACTTGCTTTGCTCTCGGGAAAGAACTAACATACTCGCCGTCAATTCTCAGCCGGGTACTGAAGGTCATAATGAAGGTCAGCTTGGTATTTTTGTTTCTTTGCGACTAATGTGACTCCATATCATATCGACAAAGCAGTTCTGCTAAGTCAATTTCTTCCTTGTTCCTATAAAAGACCTTCCTCTTCACTGAGGAGTTCTGCGAATGTCCATATTGCTGTATGTCGTTCCCTTTTGCTTACAATCGTCAGGAACTGTACAATTGCAAGCCCTTTTGTTTTTTAATTTTTTCGCTAATCCTCTTCCGTTTATACGTTAATAATTGGCTGTGTTTTCGTGTCAGTGTTAGAAGAGTTGCCTTCGCTTCTGGAAAAGAACAAACATGCTCAATTACCTACCACATAGGTTCCGAAAGTCATAATAAAGGTCTACCAGGCTGTCCAATAATTTTTGTCCGAAAATTTCACCATTTTTAATTTTTTCAACTTTATTGAAAAACAAGCCTAATCGACAATGGAATCACCACAATTATCCACAACAGTGGCCCATCGATTGGGCAGGTCGCCGATGCCCTTCGCTCAGAACTCGGCTGCGACTCGAAGAAGTCCGCGATGTCGGATTTGAGGTTGTCGTAGTTGGTGAATTTTCTTCCGGCCAAATGGTGCTTCAGCGGGTGGAACAAGTGGTAGTCGGAGGAGGCAAGGTCCGGGGAATGGGCAACCGTCTCCCAGCCGAGCGTCGCCAACTTCTGCTGGGTCTCCTTCGCCACGTGGGGGCGCGCGTTATCGTGCAGCAGGTGGACCGAGGCCCGTCGGGGACGCTTTTTTCGGATGGCTAGTTTCTCGAGCTGATCGGTGTAGATGGAGGCGGTGACCGTCCTGCCTTGCGGGAGCACTTGGCCCCTTGGCGTCCCACCAGCAGCAGAGCATGATCTTCAGCAGGTGCATGTCGGCTTTCGGCGTCGTCGGCGGCTCTTCTCCGTGCGGGATCCAGACGGCACGGCGGGCGACGTTGTCGAAGAGGACCCAGCTCTCATCCCCAGTGACCAGGTGCTCGAAAAACTCCTTGCGATGCGGACGACACTCGTACTACACGAACGTACGAATTCGACCTTGGTCCATTGTAGCTTGTACTGGTAGCTAGACGCGGCGACTGCGCCTTATATACCCCTAGCGTGGAACTCTGGAGAACCTTCTAGAAGGTTTTTACACTTGCCTGATATTATAACACTTCTAAGGACAATTATAGAATTTTGAAAAATTTCGGATAGGAATTATTGGACAGCCTGGTAGTTCAGGTTAGAACCAGTTCCATGGTATCCCGTATAAGAATAATGGAATGAGTAGCGCATTCCATTATTGGTTGATGCTGCTTGCTGTTATTAGGGTGTTCAGAAAGTGTCTGCAGAAAATTTCGCAATAGTCCATATTTTTTCTGGAATGTTCTGATGATTTCAACATGAGTGCTATATAAGGACACTATCCTATTGTATCTGCATAACATATCCAGCGCCGTCTTCCTTGCTTGTTTCACTGCACAATGGCCGAACTGCCTACCCATGTCTACTGTCTACCCGTCTGGACATATGCACTCAGCTGCCCTCTCTCGAAGTCGCACCTTCAGCTGGCTGGACACCATCGTCACAGGAGATGAAAAATGGGTCCTCTACGTCTACCAAGCTCGTAAACGTGTATGATGCCAACACGGAGAAATGTGGAAATCTTTCATAAAAGGTGAAATTCATGCGAGGAATTCATGCTGAGCGTCTGGTGAGGATTTATGGGATCTACTATTCCGATCTGCTGCCTGACTGCACGACTGTCACTGGCAAGGTCTACGCTACCCAACCGCATGGAACAGCGCAGGCCCGAAAAAGTTCGCTTGCTGCACGATAACGCACGCCCACGCATCGCGAAGACGACTTCTCAGAGAATTCCGGAACTCGGATGGGAAGTTTTGCCGCATCCACCGTACAGCCCAGATCTGGCCCCAAGTGACTACCACCTTTTTCGATCACTTCAGCATCATCTGGAAGGGAAGCGTTATGAAGATCGTGACCACCTTTTCTTCACCTCCAAGTTGTCGGATTTCTACGCTAGAGGAATTCGAAGTCTTGTGGAACGTTGGCGAAGGGTAGTCGATGTTGACGGGAATTATTTGGTTGACTAATAAAATGTTGATAAAAATTGTATTATTTTGAAAAAATCGTCGTATTTCTGCAGATACTTTGTGGACACCCTAATATTAATATATTGTCTAGTAGATACGAAATGTAATAGAAATGTACCAACCATTCTCTGCGAAGGATGAGCAAGATCCGCGTAACAGTCGAGAAGAAGCGTATCATTCACGCAGATCACCGTGTCTTTCAACGTGACGTTGAAAGAGTTCTCTGAAAACCGCTAGAATTAATTCTTGCGGTGTTCCTCGATACATCACCATACGTAAATTGGGAACGATTAGGCGGTGCGCTTCAAGGCAAGTGGGACAAACCTGCACGCAACTGCACTGCTAGACTTTAGTTCGCACCTGTCAGACTTCCTGTCATTCATCGTCACTATCTTATTTCATGTCAAGATTTTATTTAAAGCTTGTATCATCCATCTTCAACCACAACCGCTTGCTTGCTCCAAACATTAGATTTTCACAAAATTATTTTCATTACATGCCTCTCGAAATCTACCAAAGTCAAGCTTTAGGATTCGAATTCGGCTCATATTATGAGCATTGCGTCACTCTGGCGTCAATTCCTGAGGAGGATGTGCAGGATTAAGCACACAACTGTCCATCGAGTGGATAGCGTACGACGCTCTTTACTCGCCCAGTATCGTTCTATTCCCATCATTATATTGTGTATTGAGCAAGGATAGAATGCGTGGTGCAACGAGAAATGAATTGGCTAAGGCTCACTTATCCTCCATCTGATCGCAGTTTGAAAGTTCTAACACATTTGCTTAAGCCTGGAGCGGCTGGTAGAGAGGCTATATGTTGTTACAGGACGTTTCGTTGCGATCAAAACTCTTGCGCCAGGCGGGACTCGAACCCGCATCTTCTGTTTTCCGGGCAGCGATGTTCGCCTTACACCACCGGCCCTGTTTAACCGCACGTAACATCCGCGATATCCCCGACGCCTGTCAGCACCCATCCGTGATACGGGAATAGTAAGGTCTTCAGCTTAACCGGCCCCATGCTGATATCAGCGACCGACCCATCCCGTATCACGGGTGGGTGCTGACAGGCGTCGAGGATATCGCGACAGCGCCGGTGGTGTAAGGCGAACATCGCTGCCCGGGAAGCAGAAGATGCGGGTTCGAGTCCCGCCTGGCGCAAGAGTTTTGATCACAACGAATCATCCTGTAATAAGCAATTTGAAAGATTTCCATTTCTCGGTGCTTAACGAGTGCTTGATCGACTGGGCCGGGTGTCACATCTTTAAATTTCAGCAGAATGTGGATGTGGATGTTCATGGTGTAGAGTCAGAAGTACGCGAACTGAATAGGTAGCAGGCGCTGCCGATTGGCTAATGTCCCTTTGTCGTGAATTATAATAGACCAAAAGCTTCAGCCCTTCGAATGCCGTTCTTGACTTCACTCAAGTACTTTTCAGCAGGAAAGGAATTGTTATAATTGTTTGGAAGGTTTTAAAGAACAACACGCATTCTTAAATGCATATAGGGTGTATAATGCACCTTTATGTGGTCAGAGTCCAACCACTTTTCATCAAAGCCGAAAACCCGTTTCGGAGTTACCTGACGTAAATATTGGAAAAGCTAAGACAGAAAAGGATCGGAATTAGGGTGGTAGTAATATCTATAATAGTACAACTCCATCGGTGCTCAGAGCCCATTTCTTTACGGATTAGTAGCTATTATTTAAATTCTAGTGCAGGAGGAGAGTTATAGAACGCATACCTTCTTCTTGGACAAGGACGCGCATAGAAATAGCTGCGAATTTGTTATCTGGAAGGCTGGAAGGCCAGCAGCCAATAAGGAACCAGTCTGAAGTGAATGCTGGAGACGGTTTTGTAGGGTTTTCACCTCTTACTGCACAGTGATGCATTTTTTGTTTGCGTCCATAGAAACGGCGGGGAATTCTCCTTGAGCGAAAGCACTCGCAAATGTCCGAGGACTTATGTAGCAGTTAATAACTTCTTTCGTACTTAATACACTCTACCGAAAAAATGAAGGGTGACCTATATTTGTAAGCTTCTCCAGCAAATGCGATGGCTCGCTTCCTGCCGTATCTTGGAGGAACCGCAATGAGGTGCTCTTGAGGCCAGGCCTGCTCGCGCACGATCCGCGCGGAGTGCCACGTCCCCCTCGCCAGGCTTCTTACTTCGTCGTCGCTTCAAGCGGCTGAGAGGGCGCGGCTTCAGGACGCCGACCTCGTTTGCTCTCCGAACCATCTCCAGGAATTCTCATGCGGAGTATTGCCAATACCTCACTGTCAACACAGCCAGCTGCACTATAGGAAGCGGTGAGCCCCGATGTGACCTCACGTGAGCCCTTGGATTACCAGTACAGTCTAACATCCCCTAAAGCGGCCCTATCGACTTGCATATTCAACTCATGGCATCCTCTGTATTCTCTCTGGTATGTTCTGCCCTGATGTTATTTGTATGTGGTCAACCGTCCGGTGCTATTCTGTGCAGTTCAGGAGGAAGAATGTCGTAAATCCTTATAATTCGTTTTGTAGCCCACACGGTCAAGTGCAAGGGCAACTTGATTGTGCTTGGTTGGTATATTGGCTGTTATTGTTGTTGGTTTCATGTGTTAGGAATTGCGTTCAAGTAGTCGGAATTAGCAGAGCATGCTCGTAGTTTCCACGGCTCACATGGTATGAGCGTGCGTCAATCCAGGTTGGCTGTCCAGTGCAAGGGGTAAGAGGTTACCATACCGGCCCCATTTGCCGGAGAAGTGGCTTGGCGTGTTCACCTCTAGAGGTTCCTGCCTTACCCCCGGATTTCGGGAACAATGGCTACCTCGTGTGCCCACGGGGCGAACAACAGGGGCATGTTGCTTCGCGAGCGGGCCACCGATTCGCAACACCTTCGTCACCTACCGAATATTCGCAATGTCGCGCTCGCCTGAACAGCACCAGCATCATTGACTGCATGACAGGTGTACACGCCCTGAAAGTCGAACTTGATAGGAGTCCTACTGTCTCTTGATTACTTCGAATATCATGGTGAAACGGAGACATGGAGGCAAAACCAGTACTTCAAAACTTCTGAACCTTACGTACTTGATCTTCCACGGTAACATTCACTACATATAGATGGTCATCGTTCGGTCGTACGAAGAGTCGATGCTGAACGGCTGCTGGAAAAGTGGCTCCGCCATCCTTAGACCATTTGATCACCGGCGCAGGAATACCTAGAACCGTATGCGCCTTCAACATGCTTACGTAGGTATCTACTTTAGATCTTTGTTCAGACAACAAACACGAACAAACCCAAATCAAGCAGCTTATTAATGTAGTCAACAAGATTGTGTTTCTCCTCGCGTTCGATTTTCATGTCAACTTTTTAGTGCTTCGCGCTATTCATCACATCAATTTTAAATACGTGGCTCACTCAAAAAATAATAATATGGCTTTTAATATATTGCTTAGCAATGATCAGCTTACCTGTAGCAGCGCACATGATCTTCGCGTTTTGTCCGACTAGCAGCGACATGTCGTCTGGTTCATTCGAGAACACCGGCACTTGAAATATCTGTAATCAGCAAATTTAGGTATTTATTGGGCTTGCGACCGGATCTATCACGTAAATTTGAATTGGACACTCTTTTAAACAAGTCTAAAACCTTTGAAATCGAACTCAACATCTTCCAAATCAAAACGATCTCCTTCCACATTGTACAAAACACTCTCCAAAATGGATAGATAATTTTTTGCCCAAGAAGAATTTGGTAAGAGTTTTTAAAAAAATTTTTTTTCCACCTAGCCAATAAAAAGAATTGCAAAACACACATATTTTGATGCTTCACGCAAGCAAAATTTGGACTATCAATCGAACAAACACCGCAACAGGCTTTCAGATTGCACGGCGCGTTCTGTTCCTCTAAGGCACCACATTGTTACAGTCATGCTGCGCTCCAATGGTAAATTTGGTTTATTAGTTTATAAAAAATATAAAATTATAGCTGAACAAAAAAACTTTGAGTATGAAGAAAGTACCAATTTTTCTTGAATAAAAAAATTGTCCTAACCGGAGAGTTGTAAAGAGTCTTTGGAGAGTCTGTATCCTGTAAAAAGCTCGTCTCAATTTGGAAGATGTTCAGATTGAATTCAAAAGCGTTAGGTTGTTTGGAATAGTGTCCAATTTGACGAGAAAAGTGTCAGTTTGAATTAGAATGGGTCATATATACAAATTAATGGTGGAATTTCAATTGTATATAATTTGTCGGAAAAAATTATCATAAATGTGGCCAGGCTACGAAATTAAACAGCATGCTCGTTTTATACTCCAACCTTTCGGAAACTTTATATTGGGATATGCAGTCACTGTTCTCCAATCTCCTCATATTCCTCGTATTTTTTTACAGCAATTCTTTTGTCAAAGTAAGTTTTGCCTGATAAAAAATCAGCGGTTCATCTCACCTTAAGAAGGGATCGAATACTATGCTCCGCGGCGAAGCGATTCCGCACCACACACTGATATTCAGCTCCATCCGAAGTTGAAACGTCAAGAAGCAGCAGTTCGGCACTGACGAGCTCCTGCCCGTTGTTGGTGCCTGAGAAGGATACTGGTCAGGAGAATAAAAAAAAGCCGGGGTGGGTCAAAGGAGCTCTGATGCTCCTACCAATATTCCTATACAACTAACAGTGAGCCTAACTAATTAATAAAAATAAATTAATAGTGAAACGAGAAACAATAGCCGATCGATACTGATCACTGCCGTCTATCAGTTGTGAAACCTGTCTCTTGCCAGAAAAATTGATTGATATTGATTAACCAGTTAATATTGTATATCTTCTCTAAAGAAATACCTACTGGCCGCTGATACCCTCGTTCGTCGTTCATGGTCGGTAGGTCTATTCTATACAAACCCTGTGAAACCTAACCGGTAGCCAGTAATTTTGCGTAGATGGTCAAATGGGCCGAACAATTCTTTTACACACAGTAGCGCTTCAGCATCAATGGCTTGAGATTGGAAACGTTTGCAGTATGTCAGAGCAGGTTTCCATCCTACTATAAAAAGTATAAAGTTTTTTTCTTGTAAAAATCTAAGCAATGCATTTATTGGCATTTTTTCATTTTTTGTATTCGCTTTATAGTATCAAAATTGTTGGCCAAATAACTGAACTGAGACTCACCATTGACCACTGCGCTGTGGTTGACGTTCATAATGGTAGTCGAGTCAGGTACCAGTGTTCGGGGGCGGCCGTTTTCGATGACACGCCACTGAATGTTCATAAAAATTGAGGACTCATTTCGTAAATGCAACCAACATTAGGAGATTAGGAGAACGCGGCAGCCAATCATGCCGTTGATTGGCTGTGGTGTGTTCGATCGGTGCTCTGCTTGGTTGTGATTGGCAGGCGCCTTTCCACCTCCGAATGCTGCCCCCCCCCCTTTCACGACATGGACCAAATTTTGTGGTGAGTAAATGCAACAACCTGCCCTCCATTCTACTTCAGATGTGGAATCCTTCCTATAATTCGCATGAAAATTTCGAAACCAGAGGAGATGATGTAAGAGCAACAGTCACGCGTTCTACCTCTATTTGAAAAAGAATAGGCCTTCCTTGTTGGAAAAGACAGTTGCCATCACCCACTTGGTTTTTTTCAGTTCATAGAAGTTCATTAACTTTAGTAAAGGACTGGATCTTTATGCACAGGGTGGAGCCTCATGAAACTCAAACTTGTAGACAGCGAATATATCGTCTGAGGTACACGCACCCTTAACAGGGAGATGTTCCCAGGAGACAGTGCCATCTATGTTCCCCAAACGTCCATGTCTCCAAAGTACATTCCGTTTTAGAGCTTTTCGCGTTGATAAAGATGTTCTGGGCAGCAATGTCTGGCTTATCTCTACAAGACAGCAACAGTTATAGAATGGGTGTGGCGGCGATCCGATTAGCACTTTGGAGTCCTTCGAACTTTTTGCGAAAAAAGAAGGCGAGCCGAAATTTTTATCGGATTCTTTGTGATTAACTGCAGGCACTCGGACCGATGGTATTGTGAACGATCGAACAACAGCCAACGGCGAGAATAGTGCAGCTTTTTCGTATACCAAAAGAAGTGCGAGACACAATCTTGGGCCAACAAGTATGTATGGAAAATGTTTAGGTCAAAATGTAGAACCAACCCTCTCAAGTGAAAGGGTAGAAGAAATGTGGAACATTTAAAATCGCTTCTGTCCTAAGGCTTCTCTTTTCTGTTTTCATTATTTTCTATTGCTTTCTTGCTAAGAGCCAATCACAGTTTAAAACATTCCGTTGTTTACCGTTTGTGTATCATTGATCACGTCGGCTAAATAAATAAATAAACGCTAGCATAAACAATATGAACGGGAATAAAGGATAAGATGAAGTTACGTAATCAATGCTGTTTAGGATGCGCCACGCATTCTACTTCTACGGAGTCACGAGGAGACGCTTTGCGTGACTCTGCAGAAGTAGAATTCATACTTAGCCAGTACAATGACTTGAGTCAGTCAGTCGATAAAAATAGGTACTTTCCATGCAAGCCATGAACCTACTCCAGTGCGGTGGAACACGAACTAAGAACCTTGATTCGAGTGCACGTGAAAACCGCCGTCTCTCACTATTATGTTAACCCTGTTCACAAATATATCTCGTAAAAGCGCTCCGCAGCAGTGTGCCATTTGCATTTGCAGATACCTTTTTTGGTTCATTTCCTGGTGCAGGACAATCTAACATTCCATAGCTTTGGAATTGAGCTGACATTCATCATATTTGTAGTGGATGAAGCAGAGCATTGTGCAATGTGTCTCACGACATGAATTAAAAGTACCGGACGCGTCTTTTGAATAGACGCCGCAAAAACCGCAATTTTGCGGTTTTTGCGTCTTTTTGATATAACTCGCCTAAAATTCGTTTATTTCAAAATCTTAGAATATATTTGAGCTCCGTTCGTTGGTCCGTAGGTGGCGATGTCCGTTCCTCCACGTGGTGCCGCTGGAAACTGCTTGCTTTTGCAAGCCGAGCCAAACACGGACATTCGAATGCAGGCGACAGGCCCTAGTGACAGGCCGGCCTACGAACATTTTGTCTCACATCATATGGTTGATGACGTTACAGAGTTCTCGAGATAATGCTACGGCGTCCGCGGGAGCCGACGCGCACTCGCAAAGCCCGGCGAGTGTGAAAAGTGTGCGAGGGTCCCTGATGCGAGGACGGCATCGGGGGGCAACTGAGCTAGTCCGAAAGTCCCGTAACGTAGGCAAGACCCGCGTAGCAACGTTGAATGTGGGTACGTTGACGGGCCGCTCGTGCGAGTTGGTAGAAGCACTGGAGCGAAGAAAGATAGATTTCTGTGCGGTGCAGGAGACGAGGTGGTCCTGCAGCAAGTCAAGGGACATAGGACGTGGCTTCAAGGCCGTTCTATGTGGAAGTCCCAGGACCACCAGTGGTGTCGGTGTGATCGTCTCCGAGCGTTTCCGTGATGCGATTGCAAGCGTAGAACGTTTCGATGACCGCTTGATGAAGATTGTTGTCGCCGTAGAAGAGCGACGATGCCATTTCTTTTCTGCGTATGCTCCGCAGACAGGCTGTTCCGAGCAAACCAAGGACGAGTTCTGGTCCCTGCTTGATGAGAAGACAGCGGAAGTACCGTCACAAGATATGGTTGTTGTGGCAGGTGACCTTAATGGTCACGTCGGAGCAACGAAAGACGGCTACAACTGTCATGGAGGTTTTGGATATGGGTCGCGCAACGCCGATGGTGAGCGTATACTTGAGTATGCAGACTGACATGACCTCACCATCGTGAACACCAAATTTAGAAAGCGTGACTCCCACCTCATCTCGTTTTATAGCGGGAATGCTAAAACGCAGATTGACTGTGTCCTTGTTAGGCGTCGCGACCAAGGCCTTGTCACAGACGCGAAGACCGTGCCGTATGAGACGGTTGCCACGCAACACCGTCCACTGATCTGCTCGCTGAAGATCACACCTTCGAGGTGTAAACATGTCGAGCGATGTGGGTCGGCTAGAATCAAATGGTGGCGACTGAAAGAGAAGGAAGCGGCAGTTATTTCTCGCATTCGGTTGCCGACAGTGACAACTGTCGACGAAACCTGGAAGGACGCTACCGATGCGATAACTCGGGCTGCACGCCTTGAACTCGGCACAACGAAGCCTGGACGACGCTGGGTCGACAAGCAGGCATGGCTGTGGACTGATGATGTCAGAGAGAAAGTCCGAGAAAAGAAACGGCTCTATCACGTGTTTATCGGTGATAAAACAGTCCATAATTGGCGGAACTATCGAGAAGCAAAGAAAGCGGCAAAGAAGGCAGTGGCCGCTGCTAAAGCCGCATACTACGCTGATGTCAGCAAAAAATTGGAAACGCGCGATGGTGAGCGTTATATTTACCGACTCGCCAAAGCTCGCTGTCGCCAAGCAGAAGACATTGAGAAGTTCTTTGGCATTAACGACGAGAGCGGTCATCTTCTGATGGATCGTAAGAGGGCTGTGAAGCGATGGCACGACTACTTCGAGGAAATCTCGAATGTAGAATTTGAACATCCTGCTGTTCCTTTTGCATACGGTCCCGTTCAGAAGATCACAGTGAGCGAAACTGAAGCAGCCCTGAGGAAGATGAAGTCAGGCAAAGCCACTGGTCCCGATGACCTGCCAGCTGACCTGTGGAAGTCGAAGGGCTGGTGCCCTGCTGACTGGCTGACTGCGTTTTTCAATCAGGTTGTTGCTGAGAAGAAAGTGCCTGAGGGTTGGCAGCAAAGCACGACCATCCCGATTTGGAAGAAGAAGGGCAGTCCTGCAGACTGCGCCAGTTACCGTCCAATTCGTCTTCTTTCGCACACCATGAAAATCTTTGAGCGAATTGTCGACGGACGTATCCGGGATGTCGTACAGCTTTCCACGAATCAGTGTGGTTTCGTATCTGGCTGTGGCACCGTTGATGCCATTCACGCCGTTCGTCTTCTGCTAGAGAAGCACCGCGAGAAACAGAAACCGGTGCATTTTGCCTTCCTGGACTTGGAGAAGGCCTTCGACCGCGTTTTGCGAGATGTTATATGGTACGCGTTACGACAACATGGTATCCCTGAAGAGCTTATTGAGTGGGTGCGCATTTTATACTCTTGCCCAAGGAGTCGAGTGCGAGCGCCAGCGGGCACCTCGATGGAGTTTCCCATCTCTGTAGGGGTGCATCAGGGATCTGCGCTATCCCCACTGCTCTTCGTGGTCGTGATGGATGCAATCTCACGAGATCTCCAAATGGCGGCACCTTGGACGCTGCTGTATGCTGACGACGTCATGCTTGCATGTGAAAACAAAACCGAACTCGAGCGACAGGCACAGGCGTGGTGCGATCGTTTGGCATTGTTCGGTCTCAAGCTAAACGTCAAAAAGACGGAATACTTGACGACGGATATGAATGAGCACGGATCTATTAAGATCGATGGTACTGAGCTCTCACGAGTGACATCTTTCAAGTATCTTGGGTCAACAGTCACGTCCGATGGCAGCTTAAAGATGGAGGTGAATGCGCGTGTGAGTGCAGCCTGGTCCAAATGGCGCTCGCTGACTGGGGTGCTTTGCGACAGGACAATACCTGAGCACCTCAAATCGAAGGTTTATAGAACAGTAGTCCGCCCAGTAGCGACGTACGGTGCTGAGTGCTGGCCCGTGACGAAGGAAGTTGAAAGCCGCCTCAGTGTAATGAAGACGAAGATGCTACGGTGGACGGCTGGAGTTACGCGTTTGGACCGCGTTCGTAACGACACCATACGACAGAGGTTCGGTGTCGCCCCGATATCCGAGAAGCTGCGCGAAGCTCGTCTTCGATGGTACGGCCACGTCCTTCGCGCTAACGACGACACCGTGTGTAAGATTGGCCTGAATCTTGTGGTCCCTGGAAAGCGGCCCAGAGGACGCCCGAAGCAACGTTGGCTAGATACGTTGCGCTTGGACTTAGAGATGGCTGGTGTGCACCCTGATCAAGCATTTGATCGGGAGAATTGGCGTCACCACACCAGAAGAGCGGACCCCGCCACCAAGCGGGACAGACGCTAATGAAAATGATGATGATATTTGAGCTCATGAGCTCGAGCTCTATCGCTTCGTATACACTGTTCATATGGAGTCATGAAAATGTTCGAAAATGAAAACCTGCTCTGCATTGCGAAGATCTGTCGAGGACGAGTTGTCGGTCGCAAGGGGTCGAAAACCGTTGCGTGCTCATACATAATTCCTCTAATTTGAGGTTTTTTGAGAAACGGCTAGTACCGCTCGATTCGTCTCTTCGAGATCTACACAAGCATGTATACAACTTTACCAGACCACCGCATTTTCGCAGTTGGTGGTGAAAAATGACTGGAGCAGGCTTTTTGCGATTGTAGAAGCTTATATTCCAGGAATCGCATATTCTCAGAGTATCTCAAGCATGGCGTAAGGTGTATTGTCATGCCTGGAATCCTCTGAGTGTGCGCCGTGCACAATGCATATAGGATCGAACACAACAATCGAGGGGGGACAGCTTGTAGAGTGAGCATTTAGGAGTTTTCGAAAAACTATCAGCCGCTCCACTCAGGAATTGCTGTTCCCTGTCATGGTCAAGCTCTGGAATGCACTGTGCACAACGTACATATATAGGATCGAACCTATCAATCGAGTTGGCGCGACAGCTCGATTGATAGGTTCGATCTCTGCATCGCGGGCGTGTTCTGAGCGCAAATAATTCTGTCAAGTTTTAATCTTTCCGGCTGCAACATGTGGAATTTGTAAGCAGCAGAAAGTTCAAGAAGTGCGCGAAACACAACGACGTAGATTGTGATTGGAGAAAGTTAGAGCGGTGCGAAAATACAGGTAAACCTTGTATGACATGATTTTTTTCCGATTTCAGTCTACTACTGTGGGAACACGCGATCAGCTAACGGCCTACGAATGCGTATGCTAGCAAATCAGTTAAGGTACTTTACGATTAAAAGTGAACATTACTCACCAGTTGCCTAACCTGCATTAGTCCCAGCTGCCATTTTAGGGCTGCGGAGGACAGCTGCGAAGTTTCTTCCGCCCTTACTCGCCCACATTTGAGTTTTTGACAAAAGTGATGGTACCGTTCTGTTCGGCTCGAAAAGCTCTATTGAACGGTGTTAATCTCGACCAATTTCGGGAAAACGATTTTTTTGACAATTTCCCTCGAGGACGACGGCGCTCTTCGCCGAGCCTGCCCGAACGTTGACGTCATCGAAAATCGACGATTTTGAAATTTGCCAAATTTTGTTGTCCAAACTTCGTTTAAAATTGTTTAGTGGTTATTTGGAGCGCCGATTACTAACCTGACGTCCGTTTTTGAAAATTCCACCGATTTTGGCATGCTACAGCCATATGAGGTTGATAGGGTCAGAATCACTGAGCACCTTCAGCTATCGGTATGGGTAGTCTCCCGCCATAATCGGCCAAATGAACTTTGGCAGCGTATTCGGCACCCTGAATTCTAACGAAATTTGAGAAAAATTGGTGTTCTTGACACGACCACCCTCAGTTATCCAGAAGAAATTCCAAAACCTACCAAAGTCGGCGGAATTTTCAAAAACGGACGTCGGATTCGTAATTGGGTTACCAAATAACCCCCTAGATGATTTTTGGATGAGGACAGCTGGATATAAATAAATTTCGAGATCATCGACTTTCGATGACGTCATCGTCCGGGCAGGCTCGACGAAGAGCGCCGTCGTCCTCGAGGAAATTGTCAAAAAATCAATTTTCCCGGAATTGGCCATGACTAACACCTTTTGATAGAGCTCCTCAAGCTGAACAGAACGATACCATCTAATATGTCAAAAACTTGAACGTGGGCGAGTAAGGGTGGAGGAAACTTCACCGCTGCCCTCTGCAGCTCTAAAATGGCAGCTGGGACTAACCATAAGGCAGGTTAGGCTGCTGGAGAGTAATGGGTACTTCATCGTAAAGTACCTTATCTGATTTGCTAGACTACGCATTCGTGGGAAACTAGCTGATGGCGTGTTCCTGCAGTGGTCGACTGAAATCGCAAAAAATCGTGTCACACAAGGTTTACCTGCATTTTCGCTCCGCTCTAACTTTGCACAATCATAGGCTACGTTGCTGTGTTTCAGCGCACCTATTGAGCGTTCCACTGCTTACAAAATCCACAAGTTGCAGCCGAAAAGATTCAAAAGTGACAGAGTTATTGCGCTCAGAATACGCCCGCGCGTCCAATTTGGAACAACAACGGTCAATGTTTTCCGCGCCCTTACTCGCCCAGAGTTCTTGCTGCTCGCAGTAACACCGTTCAATTCACTATGAAAAGCTCTATCGAATGATATCAAAGTGGCCCGATTCAAAAATATTGATTTTCGATGACGTCATTGTCCTTCTGCTGCGGCCTTGAGCCGCCACCTTTGATGCGGACTTGTCAAAAAATCGATATTCCCAGAATTGGTCGAGATTGACACCATTAAATAGAGCTTCTCGAGCTGAACAGAATGTTCCATTGGGAGTGTCGATAACTCAAAGTGTGCGAGTAAGGGCGAAAGAAACTTCACCGCTGACCTCCGTCGTTCTAAAGTGGCAGATTGGGCTAAACCAGTTGGCATCTGGGGAATTGCAAGCATGTCGTCGTAAACCGCTTTCAGTCTCGTGCTCGCGCTCGCATTCGCATGCCGTTAGCTCTCCTTGCCTTCCCGTAGTGGTCGACTGAACACGGAAAAGATTGTGTCACACAAGGCTAAACTGCATCTTCGCGACGCTCTAACTTTGTCCAATCATAAGCTACGCCGCTGTGTTTCAGCGCACTTCTTGAGCTTTCTACCGCTTACAAAACCCACAAGTTGCATCAGGAAAGATTCAACCATGACAAAATTATTGCGCTTAGAACACGCCGACGGTGCAAATTGCAGCTGCCCAGTCGATTGATAGGTTGGATCCTATATACGTTGTGCACAGCGCACTTAAAAGTTTGGCCGGGACAGAATACAGCAATTTCTGAGTAGGGCGGCTTAGAATTTCTTATAAAACTCCCTAAATGCTCGTTCTACAAATTGTCCCCCCCCCCCTTGATTGATAGGTTCGATCCTATATGCATCGTGGACGGAGCACTCTCAGAGGATTCCTGGCATGAAAAAACACTTTACGCCATGCTTGAGATACTCCGAGAACATGCAAGTCCTAAAATATAAGCTTCTCCAGTACCAAAAAGTGTGCTCCAGTCATTTTTGACTACCCACTGCGAAAACGCGGTGGTCTGGCAAAGTCTTTCGAGGGCTTACGACCGACAACTCGTCCCCGACTGGTCTTCGCAGTGGAGCGCAAGTTTTTAATTTAGAACATTTTCATGGCTCCATGTGAATAATTTATATCAAACAATAGAGCTCGATAGCGATAGAGCTATACTCAAATATGTCCTTAATTGTTGAAATAAACGAATTTTAGGCGAGTTATATCAAAAAGACGCAAAAACCGCAAAGTCGCGGTTTTTGCGGCGCCGATCATGATATTTTCCGTCTTTACTGTACTGCAAGTCCCGAACAAAACGAACAGAAATGAGAGTCTGATGGCGAGCTCATGAGCGTTTGGGAGGGTATATTAGAAAACTATAGCCTACTTTTTCCAATAAGAACAAAGGAGTGGATGATGGTCAATCAGTCCTTGCAGAAATAAATAGAGTTCATGACTTGTCGATGAATCAGCCACTCAAGCTCCGACTCTATCTTGCGCGTACCCGTCTCCCCATGTTGCTCACATTAACGTCTACCACAAACATATGTTTCTGTTAAAAACACTACTGACCTCGACTTGAACAGGAGCATGCCCATACCCAGAACAGGTAAACCGTGCCTGTCCACCCACAAGGGCACTGACACTTGTTGCCGGATGTTCAATGATGCGAGCACGAGGAGAGTCGTCCACTAAATAAACACATAAAATAAAACATAAATACATCTATAACACCTTTTAGAAGTAGAACTAGCTGTATAAAAATTCTAGATAAGGAGAATGTATGGGCGCGTGTGCGCAGTCGGAGGAGGCGCCGGTTGTCGTGTGCACCAATACCAGGTTCCTGGTACGGATTTCCCGCCCAGGCCAACAAAGCCTTCCATCCCTCCGGGGTCGGAGAATTGGTACCAGACTTGTCTGGGAAGGATAGAGCGCTGACTTGTTCATCGCCTGGTCACTGCAATTCATTGTATGGCCAAATACGGATTCAAATCGCCTCCACGACATCCCTTGGAAGTAGAATGCGTGGCGCATCCGAAAAGGGATTGAGTGACGTCGTCCTTTATCCTCATCCTTAAGGAGAATGACGGTAAGTGCAGTTTGAATGCGTATTTGGCCTATACAATGACTTGCGGTGTCCAGCTGATGGACAAGTCAGTGTTTTATCGCCCAGACAATTATGATGGCAAATCAATGCCGGAATTTTGTAAGGCTTGGCTAGCCTGGACAGATTTCGAACCAAATTCGGTGAACGCGCGACAGCCTGGGCCTTCTCCTATAGCACTACTCGGCGTCCAGAGAATATTTAGAGAATAAATAGGAGACTTCAAAACAAGGGTCGCGAAACGGGAAAGTTCATGGATTAAGGGAATATGTAGATCTCCTTTACCAATCGTAAGGTCGATGAGAGGGGCGCGTGGAGCGCAGTCGGAGGAGGCGCCGGCTGTCGCTTGCACCCGATGCCAAGTTTCTGGTTCGGATTTCCGGCCCAGGCCAACCAAGTCTTCCTTCCCTCCGGGGTCGGTGAATTGGTAGCATACTTGTCTGGGAAGGATAGAGCGCTGACTTGTTCATCGGCTGGCCACTGCAAGCCATTGTATGGCCAAATACGCATTCAAATCGCCTCCACGATATCCCGTAGAATGCGTGGCGCATCCTAAAAGGGGTTGAATAACGCATTCCTTCACCCTTATCCTTTAAGGTCGATGAGGGTAGCCAGTTCAGTTAACCTAGCAGTCAAGAAAGAATAGTTCTTTACTTTTTTAGTTAGTTAGCATAGTTAGGAAGCGCTACAGAGTATCGCGGCTGGGCCTTCACGCTTTAATGTGTCTGCTGATGCCAACAACTTTACGTCTTGCAAGAATAGTTTGAATCTGGTATACCTGCTCGTCTAAGATCTATGGCTAGAGCACAGGCGCAGACAAAAATGTACAGGGTGAACCAAAATAACGTTGGCAGGATTTTTTCGTCATAATTATAAAACAACAAACAATTCGAGAAAACGTCGACTAAATTACAACAATACAAACATTAGGGTACGTCATGTTCAATTGGTTTCTTTTTTAGTGGCCTCCCTTGGTGGGGATGCAGTGGGCCAAATGTCTCGCGAATTTTTCGGCGATGGGCCGCAGGTCGTAACTGGAAACAGATTCTGTTCACAGACGAGAAGCTGTTCACCGTGGAGCAGGCGCACAATCGCCAATATGGTATGATGTGGTCTACAGAGGCTCCAAGTACCTCTGCTATCGTCCAAATCCCACAATCTGTCATGGTTTGGAGCGGAATCTGCGCCAGCGGCAAGACCCCTAGTTTTCGTGGATAAAGGAGTGAATATCGACGAAGATGTGTACCAGCGAGACATTCTTGAGTCCGTAGTTCTTCCTTGGGCCCATCAGCACTTCGGTAATGCCCATTGGACGTTCCAGCAGGACTCTACACCTGCACATAGTGAAGTGCGAAGAGTGCGCAGGCGTGATGCAAGGTCAATTTCCCTGACTTCATCACGCCTTCGGAATGGCCGCCGTATTCTCCGGATTTGAATCCGATGGACTACAGTGTGTGGGCATTTTGGAGGCTAGGGTCGGGGTCAAACGCCACCGCAGTCTCGAGTCCCTGAAGGAATCCTTGCGCCAGGAGTGGCAACGGCTGTCTCTTGATGACCTGCGGCCCATCGCCGGAAAATTCGCGAAACGTTTGGCCCTCTGCATCCGCTACAAGGGAGGCCACTTCGAAACCACTTGAACATGATGTACCCTAATGTTTGTATTGATGTAATTTAGTCGTCGTTTTCTCGAATTGTTGGTTGTTTCATAATTATGATAAAAAATCTTGTCCACGTTATTTTGGTTCACACTGTAAATTTACCGTCTTTAAATGAGCTGTGGTCGCTATCTAAGCCAACTTCGAGGGCAAAAATCTACATAGAACTTAGAAAGCTCTCAAGGGAATTCCACAACTGACCCGGATTAGAGCTGTTTCGATGGGACCTTTACCGATGTAAGAGATGGTATTTGAAGCGGTCAAGGCAAAGAAGGCTGATTCCTACCACACGTAAGGTTGTTGGCGTCAATGGCGAAGACGTCGATGCCACTGAGGGGAATCGGATGCGCACAGCGTGTATGGACCGTTCGGCGGGAGAGCTTCGAGGAAACGAACCACGACGAGAACCACGCCAGATGGCAGTCGCACAGAAGCGCCGATGTGTCCAGATGCCTAAATACAGAGTGGTAAAGGAGACTTTTGGAGATGCTCGAGGATTTCAAATTCTCAGGAATGGTTCCTTAATGTATTGTAGCCCTATGGGTCAGAGTTAAATGAATGAAAAATCGATTTTTTTCAAGTCCTCCCCAAACCCAAATTTCTAACAACTAGATCAGCTAGAAGATGCCTCCCTGTCTGCGAAGAACGTTGACTTCGTTACGAGGCACATGTCGCTATGAACTTAACGAAACGTGCACGTCCATGGCGCGTCCTGCTACTGCGCCACGAACAAAACGCTTGTTAAAGCCAATATTTCAGCTCTCTCTGGGTCACTTGAAACCTGATAATAGTTGACGTCAAAGTGCCTATAATACCTCCGGGAAAAGCGCAATTCCTAGTTTAACGTAGTTCTTTCGGAACCAGACAACTTGACAACAATGCGAATCACCTCCGGTTAAGGTGCGTTGGACACGACGTACTCCCTCTAAACGTACATGTTGTTTATACGTATAAATAAAGTAATAGTCCTTTCAGGTGGCGATGTCCGTTCCTCCACGTGGTGCCACTGGAAACTGCTTGCTTCTGCGAGCCGAGCCAAACACGGACATTCGAATGCAGGCGACAGGCCCTAGTGACAGGCCGGCCTACGAACATCCTGTGTCACATCATATGGTTGATGACGTTACAGAGTTCTCGAGATAATGCTACGGCGTCCGCGGGAGCCGACGCGCACTCGCAAAGCCCGGCGAGTGTGAAAAGTATGCGAGGGTCCCTGATGCGAGGACGGCATCGGGAGGCAACTGAGCTAGTCCGAAAGTCCCGCAACGTAGGCAAGACCCGCGTAGCAACGTTGAATGTGGGTACGTTGACGGGCCGCTCGTGCGAGTTGGTAGAAGCACTGGAGCGAAGAAGAGTTGATTTCTGTGCGGTGCAGGAGACGAGGTGGTCCTGTTGCATTCGAGGGACATAGGCCGAGGCTTTAAGGCCATTCTGTGCGGCAGTCCCAGGACCACCAGCGGTGTTGGTGTGATCGTCCCCGAACGTTTCCGAGATGCGATTGCAAGCGTGGAACGTTTCAGTGACCGCTTGATGAAGGTCGTTGTTGCTGCTGAACAGCGTATATATCATTTCTTCTCTGCATATGCTCCGCAGTCTGGCTGTTCCGAGCAAACCAAGGACGAGTTCTGGTCCCTGCTTGATGAGAAGACAGCGGAAGTGCAGTCAGAAGATATGATTGTTGTGGCAGGTGACCTTAATGGTCACATCGAAGCAACGAAAGACGGTTACAGCTGTCATGGTGGTTTTGGATATGGGTCGCTCAACGCCGATGGTGAGCGTATACTTGAGTATGCAGA
Organism: Heligmosomoides polygyrus polygyrus; assembly: GCA_947396885.1. Taxonomy (NCBI): domain Eukaryota; kingdom Metazoa; phylum Nematoda; class Chromadorea; order Rhabditida; family Heligmosomidae; genus Heligmosomoides; species Heligmosomoides polygyrus. The sequence goes on along the minus strand of OX377203.1, from coordinate 89,192,984 downwards.
CTCACATGACCTCACCATGACCATAAAACTGCATTTTCGTGTGTGACCTCAGCCCACGTCATAGATAAGTAAATAAATAAATAAATAAATAAATAAATAAACAGTGCGTGCGCTGTATTCCTGTTCATTGAAATAACTTGATAGTACTCACAGTTCTCGCAATTGAAGCGGGTTGAATGCTCCTGGATGTATGGTGGTAATCGGGTTGTCGGCCAGGTCGAGATGCTCAAGAGCTGGGAATCTTTCGAACGCTCTACAAAGGACTGATGAATTTCTATTCTCCAGAAAAAAAACAAGCAGTTTATGATTCACCTGCTTGGTATCACCCTAAGCTGGTTGTTTCTGAATCCCAGTGATTTGAGATATGGCATGGATGTGTTGTAGAGCATAGCGTTGTCTTCCAGGCAGACTGCGAGCGAATTTGACGACAGGTCCAGCCTAAAGCCAACGTTCTCGTTTCTACATTAGAATCGAGTCGGGGTGTCAGTTTGTAGACTCACTCGTTGAGCTGATCCAGACCGGTCATCGCAGTCTTGTGAAACGATTCGATGGAGTTCCCCGACAGACTGAGGTATTCTAGTCGAGAGAGAAGACGAAATGCACCAGATGGCAGGAATTGGAGTTGGTTGCGATGAAGCGAGAGCCATCTAAATCAGTACTGATGATCTAACTGCAAACGTTGATAGTAATGCTAATTGTAAGTATCATATTTCGTCCTTTGCAGCCAAGTCCGGTAAAAATTAATGAACACAGAGGGGTAGGAGGGATGGCTGGAGGCGAATAGAAACGATCTGTTAATAAAATCTATTCTTCCTTAGGCTTGGAAGTTTCCAGGAAGCTCCGCTGTGCTCAGCTGATTAGCGCTGACCGTAGAACATCAGAAGGAGAAATGTACTCACTTCAATTCCGAGCACTGCTTCCAGGCGTTCGCGTCGAATGAAGCAATGTGATTGTGTGAAAGGTCACTGCAACAAAGAAATTAGTGAACATATGAAGAATGAGATTCTTAAGAAGTAGGTTTGTACGACTTCTGCTTGTATGTATTAGAAAAAGTAAAATCCTATGAAAATTATCACTTTCTATTATTTATTACATTTACTACATGTGGTAGCAAATAACACATCAAAGACTTAAGGTGAAATAAACTAATTACTTGGACATCACCATCTATGAATGAAAACGACGCAGAAAAAAAAAACTAAACAGAAACAACAAGCACAATGGAACCAGATATTTATCTATCGTGTTTTTAGAAGACATACTTCCGCTCGGAAGTATTCTTTTCTTGCTGAGCAGGATGTAATCTATCCCACAGATGCGTCGGCAAAAGCTTTTAGATCACGAAAACTTGCTCAATCAAGAAAAAAAAAACCGAAGGCAACGCCCGCCTTAGATCTGCGGTTTTATTTTTGATCAGATAAATAATTGTATTCAGCGCTAAGGTTCTTTCCGGGAAAAGCAAATGCTTACAAGGGGTGCTTTACACGACACAATCTTAAGTTGTCAGGTTCGTGGAATTGTCTCTTAAATTAGCTAGATTCAGATTCAACTTTGGAGGTATTATATGTATGTAGTTCATACTAGGTGGAAATGAGTAGCAATCAGGATATATTAGTACCGGCGGCCTCCTGCATAGCGCTGCATAGCTTTCGAAAGAGAATGATCTGCTCTATCAGAACTTGTATTGCGTTTCTTTTTTCTTTGGGAATTTTCTCAATTTTCGGGTCGTTGAAGTGAAAAGTGAAAAAGTGAAAAAGTAGCCATTTGTGTATTTGTTCTCTCTACTTAGGTTAATTTTGAGCAGTTTTTCATAGCATTTGGAAGACAATGTTCTGTACTACAAGAATATGTGTTGGTCCAATTTTCTCACTTGTCCCTTATTAATTTTTAGGCCATCAAATTGTGACGGAGGATGGTTATTTTTGCCGACAGCTCCTGCTCTGTGGTTGGACTTTTTGGGTTGGTGTTATATGTCCTTCGAAAGAGAATGTCTTGCTCTATAAGAATTTGTGTCGCTTTCATTGATTTCTATTGAATATCAACAAAATGCCAAAAAGAAAAAAATCGCCTTCACCAACAACTCCTTCTCCTTCTTCAGTTGTTGATATTCGGCAGAAATCAGCGTGAGCCAATAAACGCGACATAAATTCTTACTGAGCAGGACATCTTCTTCTAAACGACATATAACACCAAGCAAAAAAGTCCAATAACAGAACCGGAGTTTTGGTAAAAATTCGGACGGGAAAGTCGGAATTCCCAATTTGATGGCCTAAAAATCAATAAAGGGCGAGTGAAAAAATAGGACCAACACATATTCTTGTAGTACGGAACATAGTCTTCCAAGTGCTATAAAAAACTGCGCAAAAATTACAAACCTAAGCGGAGAGAACAAGTGCGCAAATGGCTACTTTTTCACTTTTTCACTTTTCACTTCAACGACCCGAAAATTGAGAAAATTCCCAAAGAAAAAAGAAACGCAATACAAATTCTGATAGAGCAAGTCATTCTCTTTCGAAAACCATGCAGCGCTATGCAAGAGACCGCCAGCGAAATCTGCAGTGTATCGTTGAAAAACTGCGAGGACTTATGGGACAACCTAATAGATTCTTTGTTGTCAGTGTTGTGCTGTCTGCCTTTGTGACAAGTATGACAATTTTAACGCCACCGTAGTAACGTAGTCACAGGCATGCTGTACACGGGAATGATTTAATCACAATAGAGACCAATTTATACCATTTTCAGTTGAAATTCAAAGTTTTTCAAATCAAATCCAACGTTTTTCAAAAATTGAACGTATTTCAAAACAAATTCAACGTTTTTCAAACCAAATTGAACGTTTTTCAAATCAAATCCAGCGATCTACTGTAATCTTTCCCGTATCATATAAACGGATGCTTCCACTCTTTCTTGTCATTGGGCGATTTGCCATGTTTGCAGGCAACATAAGTAACGATCAACCAGATGTTCAACAAAGCCAGCGACGCGGCCGATACAGTCGAGTGTCTCGGAGTCAGAAGAAGATCTTGATCAAGCTGTTGTTCGTCAACGGAAGGACCACACACAAAGGTGCTCAGATTGCTGGTGTCAATGAGAACACTGCACGAAGCATTATCAACTCGTAAAAACGAAAAGGCGAAATAATTGAGAAGGCAAATTAGGAGACAAGGCGAAATAGTTTTAATTAGTAGAGAAGGTAGTTTTAATTAGTAGAGAATTAGTTCTAACTTTCTTCCTTAAAAAATCGCTCTAATTTTCTAATAGTTCCAATAGTAGAAAATACCAAATATTTCCAATTTTCGTTCGATAGCCTATTTCTGTTGGATAGCCTTCAGTTCTAATCTTCGTTGGATAGCCTTCAGTTCTAATCTTCGTTGGATAGCCTTCAGTTCTAATTTTCTTCCTTAAAAATTAATTCTACTAGAATCTAGTAATTAACACTACAATAATAGAATCTCTAATCTAATTTTCTTCCCTTGCATGTTGGAGAGCCCTCAATTCTAATTTTCCTCCTTTAAAAAATAGTTCTAGTTTTTTAACAGTCCTAGTAGTAGAGAAGGCGAAATAGTTCTCGTTGGATAACCTTTTTTGGAATGCTGAAATTTTTTGAGAAGAAATAAACATTGAAACGTTCAACTTGCAAAAAAGACGTGAAATTTGACTCGAATGCCGTTGAATTTGATTTGAAAAACGTTGAATTTGGTTTGAAAAACGTTGAATTTGATTTGAAAAACGTTGAATTTCAATTGAAAATGGTATATATTGACTAACTATTGACCAGCGTCTAGCTTCATTAAGGTCACATAAACAGCAGCAGCTATATACCATGACTACGACTATGCCCACAAGCAATGGTGAAGAAGTGAAGCGGTCATGTGGTCAAGATAAGCACGTAGTTCGTACAAGTAACTCTTCCACGTTGATTTCTTCAGAACATTTGATTGGAGCTCTGCTCAAACCGAATCCGCTAGAGATTGTATGAGGAGTCGTCCGTTCACACAGTAAATGTGAAACTTACAGCTGTTGAAGTCCGGTGAGTCCAAAGAGCCATTCGTCAGAGATGGTTCTTATATGATTTCGGGACAAGTTCAGAGATTTCAGCGCTTCACAACCAAAGAAGACTCCATCATCGAGTCTGCAAATTCAAGAAGATTTATACTGCTGTAGGGCTCAAAAATGGTCGTCAAAAGTTTAAATTTAAATTTAAAATATGTTACCTGAATATCTCATTTCTCGCCAAAGACAAATGAAGGAGCGAACGAAGATTGTGGAAGGCTAGCGACGGCAGCGATCGAATTAGATTCTTCGAAAGATCGCTGAAACTTGACGCTTTTTCGATTTCAAAAATTAATTAAGAAAGAAGTGCAGAAGCGATCGTGATAAATAAATAAATAAATAAATAAATAAATAAATAAACAGAGCATGGATGGGAAACATACATGGACTCCAAGGATTCCAGACCACGAAAGGTGTGACTTTCAATAGACTTGATTTTGTTCCTAGAGATCCTTAGCGACTGAAGTGATGTCAAAGATGTGAAGATACCAGAATGAAGAGACGACAGTAGGTTTGAAGCCAGATCCCTGAAATTTTTTTTATTAAAATTAGATAATGTTCCGCTTCAATCAGAATAGAAGCCATGCACTATTTTTTGTTGACTACAGTATCGATTAGTATCGAATACAGTAAACATTGAAGTCTCCTAGTGGGAGTAGCATACATAGTTTGGATTGGGCTTTGTTCAGCGTCGGTAATGTCGAATTGTTACTGCCTAGGGAAAAATTTGTTAAGGACTTTAAATGGGTAAAGGATAAAGAACAGTGTTCATCGCTCTCTTTAGGAATGTGCCACGCATTCGACATTCATGGAATGTAGTTTAGGCACGCATTTGGCCTATTTGGCCTATGTATACGCGGCCTATTTTTAGACCTGCGGTAGTTAGCCGATGGACAGGTCAGTGTTTGATGCTACCCAGACGAGCCTCGTAGCAATTCACCGACCCCGGAGAGAGGAAGGGTTAGTTGACTTGGGCGACTAACCCAACTAACCAGGGAAGGGTTTCAGCCGTAGGTCTCAACGGGGGAAATGGACAGAACTGCGAGAATCTCCACTCTTCATATAGTAGAAAAAACATGCTTCGTTTTTGCTGAGTACTTGAACCCAAAGAGCTACTGGCCCTCAAAGGGGGGGGGGGGGAGTACAGTAGCGCACCGTCAACACGTGCCCACGTGCGTGCCTGCACGCGCGCTGTTGTAGGGGACGCGACGAAAGGCTACCCGGGATGCGAGTCGGTGGCTCAGCAGGGTGGGCGGCTGCTTTACGGGTGCTGGGTCAGATGTTCGACTCCCGTCCTGTGCAATGTTTTTGCATTCTTTCATGAATGCCGCTTTCTTTACCAATTTGCTTCCTACACATCTCCTACATATTTATTTCATTCTAAGTTGCCAAATAAGAAGCAGATGCGTGCTCTACGCGAAGTTTGGGCAAAACAGTGACCATGACCATACCATTAATCACTTTTACCTACCGTAATTTAACATGCTCCAGCATAGTATGGAAAACGGATGTCAGGTTCGTGATCTTCTTCTTCTTCTTCAGCGTCTGTCCCGCTTCGTAGCGGGGTCCGCTATTCTGGTGTCATGACGCCACCTTTCCCGATCCAGCGCTAGATCAGGGTGGACGCCAGCCGCTTTCAAGTCCGTATGTAACGTATCAGCCCAGCGCTGCTTCGGGCGCCCTCTAGGCCGCTTTCCTACCACCTCGAACTTAAGGCCTATCTTGCGGACGCTATCTTCCTTTCCACGCAGAACGTGGCCGTACCATCGTAAGCGAGCTTCGCGCATCTTGTCAGTTATCGGCGCGACACCGAACTTCCGCCGAATAGCATCGTTTCGGATGCGGTCCATGCGCGTGACTCCTGCCGTCCAGCGCAGCATCTTCGTCTCCATGACGCTGAGGCGCGTTTCAACTTCCTTGGTCGCAGGCCAACACTCAGCGCCGTACATCGCTACTGGCCGGATGACTGCCCTGTAGATCTTTGACTTAAAGCGCTCCGGTATCTTCCTATCGCAGAGCACCCCAGTCAACGAGCGCCACTTGGACCAAGCTGCACTCACGCGTGGATTCACTTCGACCATCAGTTTGCCGTCAGACGCGACTGCTGATCCCAGGTACTTAAAGACCGCAGTGCGTGGAAGCTCGATGCCGTTAACCTTGATGGAGCTGGACTCGGTAACGTCCGTCGTTAAATACTCGGTCTTCTTCACGTTCAATCTGAGTCCAAACCGCTCCAAGCGATCACACCAAGCTTGCACCTCTCGCTCGAGTTCACCTTTATCTTCGCTAGCGAGCATCACGTCGTCGGCATAAAGCAACGTCCAAGGGACGGGCTTCTGAAGATCTCGTGTGATGGCATCCATGACGACAACAAAGAGGAGTGGGGAAAGCGCAGAACCCTGGTGTACCCCGACAGAGATGGGGAACTCCATCGAGGTTCCAGCTGCAGCTTGCACTCGACTCTTTGGACAAGAGTAGAGAATTCGCACCCACTCTATGAGCTCTTCGGGAACTCCATGATGTCGCAAGGCGTACCATATCACTTCACGCGGTACGCGGTCAAAGGCCTTCTCCAAGTCGAGGAAGGCGATATGCACTGCCTTCTGTTTCTCGCGATGCTTCTCTATCAGGAGGCGGGCGGCGTGTATGGCATCAACGATGCCACAGCCAGCCACGAAGCCGCACTGATTGCTGGAAAGCTGGACGATGTCAAGAATTTGTCCGTCGACAATTCGCTCAAAGATCTTCATGCTGTGCGAAAGCAAGCGAATCGGACGGTAATTGGAGCAGTCTGCAGGACTGCCCTTCTTCTTCCAAATCGGGATCGTCGTACTTTGGCGCCAACACTCAGGCACTTTTTTCTCCGCCACAACCTGATTAAAGAACTTCGCCAACCACTCAGCAGGGTACCAAAACTTCGACTTCCACAGTTCTGCTGCCACGTCGTCGGGCCCAGTCGCTTTGCCTGGCCTCATCTTCTTCAAAGCCGCTTCAATCTCCTCCACGGTGATCTTCTGAACGGGGCCGTGGGTTGGAGCCGTTGAGGGGATGGCTGGATGAGGAAATTCTACTGTAGAGATTTCCTCAAAGTAATCTCGCCATCGCTTCAATACCTTCTTGCGGTCCATAAGAAGACGGCCGTTTTCATCATTGATGCCGAAGAACTTCTCGATGTCCTCGGTCTGGCGATGGCGATTCTTTGCGAGTCGGTACAGATACCGCTCACCATCGCGCGACTCAAGCTTCTTGTTGACATCTCCATAATGAGTGGCTTTTGCAACAGCCACGGCCTTCTTTGCAGCTTTCTTCGCTTCTTGATACCTCCGCCAGTTATCGGCTGTCTTTTCGCCGAGAAACACGTGATATAGCGTCTTCTTCTCTCGAACTTTGGCTTTCACGTCATCTGTCCACAGCCAGGCCTGCTTGTCGACCTTCCGTCGTCCAGGCTTCGTGATGCCGAGCTCCGACCGTGCAGCGTGACGAATCGCGTCGGTGGCCTTCTCCCAAGTTTCGTCGACAGTTGTCACTGTCGGTAACCGCACGCGAGAAATCACAGCTGCTTCCTTCTCTTTCATTCGCCACCACTTGATTCTTGGTGCACCGCATCGCTCGACCTGCTTCAGCCTCCGAGGGGCGATCTTTAAAGTACAGACCAGCGGTCGATGCTGTGGGGCGACCGACTCATACGGCACGACCTTCGCGTCTGTGACAAGACTTCGGTCTCGATCCTTCACAAGGACAAAGTCTATCTGAGTCCTGGTGTTCCCGCTATAGAACGAGATGAGGTGGGAATCGCGTTTGCGAAATACGGTGTTCACTATGGTGAGGTTGTGCGATTCCGCATATTCAAGGATACGCTCACCATCTGCCTTACGCGATCCGTAACCGAACCCACCATGACAGCCGTACCCGTCTTTCGTCGCGCCGACGTGCCCGTTGAGGTCACCAGCGACTATGATGACATCTTTCGACGGTACCTCTGCTGTCTTCTCATCAAGCAGGCTCCAAAACTCTTCCTTGGCTTGATCCGAGCAGCCAGTCTGCGGAGCATACGCAGAGAAGAAGTGATAGACTCGCTCTTTCGCGGCGACAACGATCTTCATCAATCGATCGTCAAAGCGCTCGACGCTTACAATCGAGTCACGAAATCGTTCGGAGACGATTATTCCGACACCACTGGTGGTCCTGGGACTTCCACACAGAACGGCCTTGAAGCCACGTCCTATGTCCCTTGACTTGCGGCAGGACCACCTCGTCTCCTGCACCGCACAGAAATCAACTCTTCTACGCTCCAGTGCTTCAACCAACTCGCACGAGCGGCCCGTCAACGTACCCACATTCAGCGTTGCCACGCGGGTCCTGCTTACGTTACAGGACTTTCGGACTAGCTCAGTTGCCCCCCGATGCCGTCCTCGCATCAGGGACCCTCGCATACTTCTCACACTCGCCGGGCTCTGCGAGTGCGCGTCGGCTCCCGCGGACGCCGTAGCACTATCTCGAAACACTTGAGCTGTCATACACCATGTGATGTGACATGGGTCTTCGTAGGCCGGCCTGTCACAAGGGCCTGTCGCCTGCAATCGAGTGTCCGTGTTCGGCTTAACTCGCAGAGCGAGTAGTTTCCAGTGGCACCACGTGGAGGAACGAACATCGCCACCATGTCAGGTTCGTGATCAACATCCCAAATAATCCCACTGGGAGAAGTTTGGGAGAAATCGGTGATTATGACTTCAACGGTCCTATGCTAAAAATTGAAAAACAGATGTCAGATTCGTGATCAGTACCCCGAAAAAGCTCCTTGGGCAAGGTTTGAGCGATGTTGGTGATTATAACCTCGTCATATCTAGTCACCCGTACCTGCTGTAACCCGTACCTGTTGTAAGGTCATTGTTTAAGATTCGCTGAAAAACAGAAAACATTGTATAAATCAGAAGCTGAGCAAAGTCAGTGAAGCACAGCTCACAGAAACCTTCATTTGACAATTTAGAGTGAAATAAATGTGTAAGAGATGTGTAGGAAGTAAGCTGATTTAGACTGCCATAAGGCACGACTTTCACGACACTACTTTCACGACTGGAGTGGTTGAGGAGAAGTCGAAAAAATTTTTTCGCCCAAACCTCGCCCAAGGGGTTACTGGGGTGCTGATCACGAATCTGACATCCGTTTTTCAAATTTCGGCCGATTGCGGTAGGTTATGGTAGGTGCGGGTGACGGTGCAATGCTGTACCCCCAATTTCGAGGGCCCATAGCTCTTTGGGTTCAAGGACTCAGCAAAAACGAAACATGCTTCTCTACTACGTGAAGGGTGAAAATTCAAACTATGCCCGAGACCCTTCCCTTGTAAGATCCTCTGGTGCATGCGATAGCCAGCGCCTACTGCGACTGAGCAATCATGGGCATTGAGTTCTTTAATGCTGCAAAAATCACACAAATGATGGAGAATGGTAAGTCTACACAGTTGGCAGACCCTATGGAAATTTCGCTACATATCCCTTTCCTGTGCACTCCTCTACCTAGCGACTAGTTCTTAGTTTAGATAAATTCGATCTTGTCCACAAAAAGGTCGTCCCACTGTTTCAGCTAAAATTAGCCGAAAATGTGCTTTGCTCTCTTTGGAACCTTCGGTTTTAGTGAAACGTACAGCTTCTCGATGGCAGAAGTCATGTTGGCGATTTTCTCCTTCACTCTCGGCCAGTCCTTTATGAAATTCCTGGAGATGTCAACGCTTCGGAATTGTGATAGAGTAGCAACATCGTCCGGTAACAGTGATGATATCAGATTGAGACGGCTGAAGAGCAGAGATGTCAAATCTACGACAATTTGGTGGAAAAGTAGAAATGTGGTTCAACTGCGTTCATACAGATCAAGCTTGTGCAGTCGGATTCCGTCCAGGCCTTTCGGAATCGAGCGTAGATGGTTCCTGCGTAGATTTCTGAAAGTAGGAAACTGGCTATCCCAGCCGATCTTAACTTAACGAAGTCACTTCATTTTAGCAACATAATTAGCACAGCCATGTCGGTTGTTGAATGAATATTTTCTTTGAAGGTTCAAATGTTTGCGGTTTCTCTTGCTCCCGTTTCACTCCATTCTCTAAACCTTTTATTATCTTCATATAAGTAATCTATTCACCTACCCTCACCACAACCAACTCCCATCCCATTACGCCAATAAGAAGCATCATTCGGTACAAGTCGATAATTTGGCCTACATGGGCAGAAAGAGTGGAGCGCGCTAGTCGAGGCTGCATCACACGAGCACTGAACCCAGAGCTATATAACAAAAAAATGGGTTAGTCAATCCAGTGAATGCGTGCATGATGTTTCCGTTATCGGCTGACGCGTGTTCGATCAATGATCTGCTCAGATATGATTGGCGGACGTGTTTTCACCAGCCTATGTAGGCCATATTAATGACTAGTGCCTTCCTTTCTCTGTATGAATTGTCCTCGTCAATTTCTCATATTCTTAGCACATTCTTCCCCATTCCCAAGTTTACATTCTCCACCTTTATCTGTGAGGTATACTTTCTCTTTGATAGCTCTTATCGCTGAGAAACATTCGCCCTAGAGCTTTGTCCCCGACTAAAATCTCTTTTCTTCTTCATTTTTTAAAAATGAACGTTCATTTTAAAATCCTCTATCTCCTTCTCCAATGCTTTGCATAGTGCCTTTTACCGTTAAATCGAGCTTCGTATGCTTCTTTATAAGCCTGTTTCATCTCGTGGGCAATCCTATTTTTACATTTTAGTTTATTGCAAAAAAGTAACACCACTTTCTCTGCCCCGCTCCCTTCTCCCGTTTGCTCTGTGAATATCTATATTTCAAAAGAAACTAAAAGACATGGAAACTCACAGCGTCCTCAACATGTGAAGGCCTCGAAATGCATGGCTGTCGATGTTGCGCAGGTTGTTCTTCGATAGATCCCTCAAACAGAATATAACAAGGGCTATGAAAGAATATCAGAAATTATATAAGAAGCAGGAAGCTCACTAAACCATGAGCAGCTCATACCTTGTAAAGGAATAAATCAAGGAAACTCGAAATACTCAAAGCACTCGATGTGATATAGCCTCTACTAAAAAATCTGTGGGCTTATTTGCTACCATTGTGCTCAAGTTGCTTCTCGCTATAGTTAGGCTAGATATATGGTTCATGGAGCTCTGGGGAAGATAAAAACTCCGTCCCAAAAATAGGTCTGGTCACTTATCAACTTTTTTGTTTATTTGTTCATACATAGTAGAATACTGTCTTCTGTGGCAGGCTACTAGTTAGGTAATTCTTAACTGAGTCTTAGGTTTCCGCGGGTTTGCGTTTATCTGAAATCGGGCCCATGTTGTTCAAACTTGGTACTATTTAGTACCACAATGACACTTGATGCGTAACAAATACAGATCTGCTAAAGCAATAGAAGATTTCTGAGTTTCGATGGACCTCGTCAATGAAAAGCCTTAAGGACATGCCACTGGGGATCTCGGAGGGGTCGTAAATCAATTAACGGAGCCGAGGAAGCAAAAGGCTTCATAACTAGGTCACTGGGAAATCGTTTTAGACGATGTTTAGATCGTTGGGTAGAAAATGAAACGGGGCTTCTAGTGATGTTAATTAGATTTTAAACAAATAACTTTGAAAAGAGTTATGGCAATGCGACGCTTTGTGACGGATTAATCCGTCGCAAAGCGTCTTTTTTTGCAAAGAATATGAGCGGCATTGTACATGGAGATCCACCGAAAAAACAAAGAGAGATCCACCGAAAAAGCAGAGAGGCAAACAGAAGAAACACGCCAGTGAATGAAGAAAGCAAAGCAGATGTTGCTAAACATAAAAGACAGATAGAAGCATCAAGAAGTAAGTATCAGAAACGTCCTGGAGCTACTGTTAAAAAAATTTTGTATTGCTCTAAAAGGTAATGCAATTTCTTTTAAAATTTTCTGAAATTCAATCCCAGCTCTTGTGAAAAATAAAGGTTATAGGTCGATCTTAGCTAATTAGTTTGCGGGATGCAGGACACATTCCTCTATGTGGTGTCGTGAAAGGAATTTGAACGCGTATTTGGCCTATACAATGATTGGCGATGGCAAGAACAAATCAGTGTTTTATCCTTCTCAGACGAGTCTAGTACAAAGTCAATGAATTTCGTCGGATGGAGAACTCGGTTAGCCGGAGAATCCGAGCTATGAACCTGGAATCGACAGGCTGCGCCTTCCTTAATTGCTCTACCATGAGTATTGTGAAAAATGCTGAACCTATATTACGACATTTTTCTTGAATATGGATCTCCAGCTAGCCACCTCTAGTTCTAGTTCCATATATCTACTTCTGAACTGTGTGCTCTGAGAAAGTAAAAGGAAAAAAGGTGAAGGACGGCGTTATTCAATTTGTTGGAAGGAATGCGCAATGCATTCCATTTCTAGGACAAAACTTGCAGCCTACTTTAAAGGGCAGTTGATCTCTACAATTACTTGCAATGGCCTCCCGACGACAGAGTCACCATACCTTTCCAAAAAAGTTTAGTACCGATTTTACGCCTCAAATTGTGAATGACATACCATTACTTAGTTGGTATAGGCGAAGCATGAACCTTAAATCCATTCGGGGAACATGCAAGAGACAAACTTTAATACAGGAGTGCTGCACATGCCCGATGCGCGAATAAGTACGATGAAAAACGGCGAACTTCCCCACTAACTCCGTTTGTGGTTACGGTAAGAAAAATGCTAGTTAATACAGTTAGGCTCTCATTTTCCAACAAAATCTATAATTGTGTTCAAAAAGACTCACAAATGCACAAGACTGTCTCCTAGACCAGCAAAACTCGAGCGTGATAACACTTCCAGCAGATTCCCGCGCAAGTCACTGAAAACACAAAGCAAATTATTTAAATTATTTAACTAACCACTGGTAAGTTGCAAAGCGATACGTCGAAACACAGTCTAACTCAACAATCTAACATAAATATATAAAAGTAAAGCTTTTATATATTTATGTCAGATTCATATTTTTGTTATTATATATTATTATATTATTATATATTTTATTTACGTGCTTTCTTCTCGAAAGCATCGAGGCAAGTTTTTTTCGCACTGTTGTGCTGTTGACACTTCCTGTAAAGCTTTGAAATAATTAACATGGCATGATCATGTAATAAAGAAAGAAAGAAACCTACAGAGTCGTGGTGGTCGCTGGAATACCCAATGGCACTTCGGTGAGTCCGCGTTGAGAGCAGTCCGTTCGTCCATGAGGGCTGCATTCGCATACCGATGGACAGGTCCTTCCAGAGGTGATTACTGCGGCAAAGAGCAGAATAACGAGGAGCACCATGACATTCTGGAATACAGTCATTCTGAGAGAAGTTCGGAATATGCTGACGGATCGTTCCGATCACGAAGAAACAACAAAAATGGAAATGAGCCCAAGAAGACCTTGGACACTTGGACACTTAGACAACTAGGACGGGAGCAATGTTTTGAAGACAGCGAAAACAGCAGCGGTTGATTTAAAAAGTCCCTATCAGCTACTCGTCTGTTATCACTTAAATCCGCATGTTTTGCTAGGCGGCGTACGAACCAGGGAGTTGGTTGTGGTTGAAACTGAAGTTCAACCACGTGCCAGAACACATTTATGTCGGAGGAGGGGCCGGCAGTCTTCTGCACCCGATACCAGGTTCCTGGTTCGGATTTCCCGCCCAGGCCAACCAAGCCTTCCATCCTTCCGGTGACGGTGAATTGGTACCAGACTTGTCTGGGAAGAATAAACCGCTGACCTGCCCATCGGCTGGCCACAGCAAGTATTGTATGGCCAAATACGTGTTGAAATTGCATCCAAGACATCCCCTAGAAGTAAAATGCGTGAAGCGTCCTAGAAGGAATTGAGTAACGCCATAATTTATCACTTATCCTTTAGCTCTCCCTACCCACCGAGAAACCGGTAATACAATACAACTAATTGTTCTGCTCGAAATACGCTTTGTACTCCCTGTATTACAGGTGGAAACAATTCGTTGTCATGCAGAAACTTTGTATAATAATTTTAATAAAAATAAACAATTAAGATAGATGTTACTCGGTTAACGGACACGTCACACCCGCTCCAATATTTGCCGCTACTCTACTGTAGCCCGCTATCTTTATCTGTTTCTTTTACGCTCTACGTGCATAAAATATGCCAGAAAACAATAGTTCATATCTATTGCAATTAGTTATTTAAATTTTAATTATTACATTATTTAATTTATTGTTTTATATATTTTTATTTTCCTATATTTCATGAGTTTTATTTGTTTTATATTTCGTTGTTTAATTATTGAATATTATAAAGATGTATAATACCAGAAACAACTTGACTGAGTATTCGGTCTTTACAATGGCTTGCAGTGCTGAGCCGATGGAGAAGTCAGCGTTTTTCTGTGGATGTTGCATTCGATCAAACGGCGCCGGTGGTGCAATGCCGTAGAGCATTCCCGCCCGGTTAGAGGGAGGAACGGGTTCGAGTCCCGCCTGGCGCTAGAAGTTTTGATCGCACCAAAACATCGTTAGGACAGTTTACAACCTCGATACCAGCCACTTGATGCTTGAGGAAACTGATTTGAATCAACGTTTTTCTTTCAATGCAGGTCTAACACGAACCAATTCACGGGCTCGAAATGGATGGAAAGCGGGGTGGCCTGTTTAGCAGCCGAGTTGTGAACTCGCTCAAGGTGCACAAAACGGTCAGCGCCTCTACTGACTACGCTACTAACCACGTGTAGTTTAACGTGGGATAAAAGGTTGATCAAGCTCTGCAGGATGTGCCACGGATTCATTTCTACGCGGTATCGTACTAGACAAACCCTTGTGGTCGTCAGCATAAGTCAGGGTTTTATTCTTCACAGAAAAGTCTGGTGTAATTTATCGAACCAGGAGGGATGGAAGGCTTGGTTGGGAATTACGGGAAATCGGAACCCAGAACGTGGGATCGGGGTGCACGAAAAAGCCGGCGGATGATCCTACTGCGCTACCACGCACCTAACAGTGTGTAGCCCGCAAAGAACATTTGTCGTCTTTTATTGACAGCCAAATGTCCGACACTTGTTCCCTTTGTTTTTATTAGTGGTTTTATGGTGTTCGACTTATACCCTGAGATAGGAGTGTAACTAACACTTTTCCCAGACAAGAACAGTATTATCCCATCAGAAAAGAAAGCTAGATAAAATTAGACCGCGATCGTGACTGGGCCACACAATCCTCTCTTTCATGTTTGATGCACGATCATCGTCGGGACGCCCGGCTTTTGTTAAACGCGAAGCTAAGCTAGATTTCCTTTGAACTCGCATACACGGAGTGACTTCTGCTGGTATGCAAAGATTGCACTTTTATCGAAGCTACATATACATAGAGATGTTGTGGTGATTTGAACAATAATAGTTTTTTCGGATATCTTCCTGTTCAGTACTGGCAACTCTAGGACAGCAGTTGTATCCGTCATTTCCCACACCACCAGTAGCTGCTGCTGCTTAAGAGCCGGAAACATCAAGTGGATCTTCGGGAGAAGAATAGCGGAATGTAGAGGCAAACACACCATATTTATAAATGTTTATAAAGAACAGCAATGAAGTTGGACCGGAAGAGGACCGTCGCGTGCACCCGATGCCAGGCGTTTGGTTCGAATTTCTCGTCCACGCCATCCAAGCCTTCCATACCCCGCAGCTCCAAGACGTTCAAAGGAAATAAACAGATGACTGGAAACTTTCCCTTGATACTGAGAAAACACATCGACTAGCAGCGCATTTCAAGCTCCAATTCCATTTTCCAATCTATGGGTTCAGATACATTGACTTGCAGAATGTTTCGGAGTATCTGGACTGCAGAAGCACTTATGTATGTAAAGATCCCTCACTCGTTCAGTTCCGCAACTTCACAAACGGAGCCACAATTTGCTATTAACATAGTGGTTGAGATTCTTGCTACATGAATCTCTTCCACTGTTGAAACATATACTTCAGAAGGCATCCACTTGTCGGGACGAAATACAGCCTCATTACCATGGATGTGCGAAAATTCCGTTTCTGTGTTCCGAATTCCGGTTTCCGGCCATTTTGGGCTCTTCCTTTCCGTTCCGTGTTCCGCCTGTTTTTGAACCGGAAGGCGAAAACGGGGGGGGGGGGAAATAAATTGAATTAACGGGAATTGTGGGAGAAATACTGTTTAACAACCCTAATATTCTTATTATTATTCTATTAGTATCAGTATTAATATTCTTGAAATTGATTAGACTATCAAAATAAAGTATTCAAAATTGGCAACGGCTGCGTGCAGGGCAAAATTAATGTGCCGCAAAGGCTATGTATGCACTGCTAAGAAAATGCACTGAATAATCATAAAATTCTTGATCCATTAGTTGGCATAGAAGTTGGCAAGAAGCATATGGCGCAGTACCATGAAACAAAGAGTTCAGTGAAAGTTGTGGCATGCCGTTTGTGCTCCAAGATTGTTCCTGATCAAAGGTGCAAAATTCATTTTTTAATTTCGTTAGGTGTGATACTCAGTCATATGGAGTTATGCTATTCATTTTTTAATGAAGCATCACGCATATCTAGTATGAACTGTTATTTTGATTGACTATGGTGACTTATTGAATTCTGTCAGAAAAATATTGCTTCGAGAACCATTTTGGAACTGTCCAGCTGTGTCACTTTGGGCGTAGGGTTTCCAGGCCTGCATAGACTGAATATTTCTGTGGGAGTGTGGATCCACTATGACTAATCAGTCATCCAGTTATCATATTAGATCCCAGAATCAATTCTGAGTACTAGTTCTGGTGATTACAATGTAACTGCTAATGTTGAATATGCAGATATCTGTGAAGTCATCACGTCATCCATGATTTCTAAAATTTTCTAAAGTCACAGGTTTCTAAAAATGTTGAGAGGAATTGCTTTCCTGGTCGGAAAATGACCTGGGTTACTTCCCCCGTTTTAGACTTCACCCGAGTCAGTTTTTTTGAATGCGGATCTGTAAATAACCTCAAGTGATTAAGTCGGTTAAGTCTACCGTACAAATAAAAATATCAGCATCAAAAAGTCTGCGAAAAACCCGTCGCGGGAACTAAATGTGGAAAGGATGCATACTGAAATAGAGAGAAATAGTGAGATAAGCCCCTGAATTTGTTTTCGCTTATTGCTCAGTCATAGCTAAAAGGTTATCATAGCAATATTATGAATTCATGCTTCGTTGTGTTATGTTATGATGAGGATGAGCATTAATCTGTGGAAGATTCTGCTGCTCGCAAAGTTCCGAGCAAGAAAACGTGCAATAGAAGCCGCTTCTCACGCCGTTTCAGATGCACTTTTGAAAAAATGGCGAACATGTGTCATTTCCGTTTCCGCGTTTCGTATCAAGGTTTCTGGTCATTTTGAGCGTTTCCGTTCCGTCTTTCGCCTTCTCTTTTCCCAGAAAAAATTCCGCACATCCATGCTCATTACATAACCCTTCTCTCAAACGTCCATTATTTTCTTTATATGCAATTTAAAAAATAAGAAATCAGCAGCAGTGAATAAATATAAAACGCAGAAATTAAGTAAAAATAGATTGAAAATGAAATGGTTTATTCAACATCATACACCCGAAGGTTATCATATATCGTATCATATATCGTATATTGCCTCTGTTGTCCTTGCAAAAAATTCTGAATGATGAAATTGTGCTTAAGATGTTACAAGTGTCTCAGACTTTTACGGGCCCTGAAAATGGTAACGACGCCGAATCGTCAGCCGTAATAAACTTGAGAACAATCTTGGTCGACAGCTGGATGAAACTCATCTACAGAAACTGAAATCGAACTGCTTTCAGAATGAAGAGGAATTGTCGGACAAGAAGCGAATCGGACGAACTACACGCGGACATATTCAAACCCATTTTCAGTCGGAAACTGAAGGGCACTTGAGAAACGAGCCCTAACGTCTAAAGAAAGCGGTCAGTCAGTTGTGAGGTGAGTTGGCGCCGAAAGAAGCCGGAAGCGTCTGCGGGTAGCAGGTGAGGGATGGCCGTCAGCGAGCGCGCGAGGACCAGCAGGCCGTTGTTAGCGATCCCATTAACGGACCTCACCGAAAAGAAACTGGCGCCATCGGGTCGGGACGCTCCTAGATGGGCACGCACGATCGCCGCGGTTTCAGCCTCGAATGTGCGTCGCCGGCTATATTTGAACCTCTCAGAGGAGATGCTGGACGTATTGTTTGGGGAGAAGGGCAGTGGCTGGGGAGGGAATTGAAGGATGTGGCCTGCCTATCCACCGCTACACAATCGAGTTTGGAAGCGTGGTAGCGCAGGCCTCCATCCCTTCGGGGTCAGTGAATTAGTGCAGATCTCGTCTGGGAAGGATAAACACAGACTTGCTCAGAAGCCAGCTACAATAATTCAAGTGTAAGTCAAATGCGCAGTCAAGTTTACTCCACGCAATCCAGTAGAGGTGGAATGCGTAGCGCCCCCGGAAAATGGACTGATTAACGCCGTCCTTTACCCTTTATCCTTATATCAAACAATTAGGTAAAGGTGCGACTTAAAGGTGCGGCTTAGGCTGCCTAGCTGCTCAATTTTTATTCATTTATTCATGAGGAAGCAAAGCATATGCGACTCATAAAACAAAGGATAACATTACAAGACCAGAGATAGCCAAGGTAGAGCAGTAAAGAATAAGGATAAAGGACGGCGTCACGTATTACTTTTGAGATGCTCCACGAATTCTTCTTCTACGGAATTTCGTGGAGGTGACGGGAATGTGTACATATTGGACCATAGAAGGACTTGCGGTGGCCAGGCGATGAACAAGTCATTGTTCTTCATGTTCTTTATTCTTCCCAAGCGAGTCTGGCACCAATTCGCGGACAACGGAGGAAGGCTAAGTAAGGTTTGGTAGGTCTGCACGGAAAATTCGGATCAGGAACCTGGTGTCGTGTGCACGCGACAACCGACACCTCCTCCAACTGCGTTACACGAGCCCATAAGGTAGAACAATGTAATGGGTAAATTACAAGCTCAACACCATTGCGCAAGACTACAACGGCTTGTTCAATTGAAGATTCATATAAGATCTTTTCACTAACGACTTGAAGAGAGACGGTTTTAACGGTTTGCTGTTTTAAAAAACTATTAAATTTGCTTTTCGATCAGATGGCAAAGAAGTCTATGTGGAGTTTAGATCTAAACCTTGGAGGAACCAATTTAGCAGATCCACTTGGGTAACTGAGTCTCGCAAAGACAGCATCCTATGGTCAACTTTTCCTAACAGTATAAAACATAAGAAAATGTAGAATTCGAAGAAGTGAAGAAAGGCTTAAAATAATAGAATGTTTAAAATTATAATCAACCAAAATAACACAAAATACAAAACATGTAAAAGGTTCGTTTCGCCACTGCCTTCAGACGAACCTTTGTGTTAGAATCCTGGCTCTTCATTGATGAAGCGGAGTATATTTTGAGATTTCTTTAAATTCTCTATATACAGGGTGGCCCATAAGTCCTGCAACAAAATTAGGAGACCTTATTGGCTGTCTTTTTCCAATTGCAAAAAAACCGCATACCAATGGTTATGTAGCACATACTTAGTGCTATACTTCTGGAAAGTATCATGGTTGTAGCTGCTCTTATTACAAAAGTAATGCACTCTCACGTAAAACTACCGAAAATTCTTCTCTGGCCCGTGGTGGGGCGCTTCCGTTCCGATGTGACTAAATTTCGGAAGATTGGTTGTTGAACGTGCAGTATGATGGTATTGTGTAGGGCAGTGCAAAGGCTTCTCAAGAGTTTACATTGGATGAACGGATCTGAACTACAGTAGAAGAACGCTATTCATTTTCTGATCATACAGGATGCAGCAACCAGCTGGAACAAATTCAATATTCAGCCGTGTGCGTAATCTATTACTAAGTAGTATGCAGTTTCTAGGAAACTACAAGGAAAGCTCTACAAGTCCACAGGTGAGGTTAAGACTCAGCTATGAGGAGAAGAGAGTAGAAGGAAAAATTTGTAAGCGCAGTTGGAGGGCGTCGTTCGAAATGGGTATTCAGCCTCTGCCTCATTTGATGAAAAATTTCTCAAAGTTGAGCGATCCCAGAAAGGTCAAAATAATAGTGTGTTTAATACTACCTTTGCGGGAACCTGATGATATAAACATAGTGGTCACGCATGGCAGGATTTTGTCATACACAATTTTCCAAAATGTCTCCCCGCACTCCATAGACTTTTGTGTAAAAATAGTGAAAATCAATAGAAATGTTCGTTTGATAGGAACAAAAACCTAACACCATATATTAGAGACTCAATCGCGCTGTTTAAAGGCAAAATGCACATTCTGGTAAAGCGATTCCTGTAACAGCAAAAGAAAAGGACGTGGTAGCGGTTCTCAGTCCATCTGCAAAATATTGCACCTGCGAAAGACTAGCTGTGAAATTCCCAAATCTTTAGATTTCGATCTTTGTTTATTAACCATCTTAAAGAAAATGTCTTGCTCTATAAAGCCTGGGAAAACTATTGTTCAATATCTTCTATGGAACGAATAAGAAGAAAAACTCCGTAAGAGTGGCTGCGACGTGAGCTGCAAAGCAACCCACACGATCTGAAGGCTTTTATCAATCCAGGAGTGATCCCTTATGAATAATACCGCTCCGCCATAATCTACAAACCATGGGCAAACACGGTTTAAAAATGTACCAAATTTAGTGCATTCTTAGCCTTTTTATACGCCTATGTTTTTGTTGCAGGACTTATGGGCCACCCTGTATAGTGAAAAAAATCAAGAAAAAAAAGAAAAAAGTAAAATAAAGTATAGGTTAAAAGTAATTTTAAAGCATCACCAGGTCGTTATGTCTTCGTGTCAGCGTTAACGTCTGCAACCCGACAGTTCTGTTTCTGGCTATGCCCATTGGAACATTCTTGCAGTTGTATCCATGCAACCGAAAGTTTTCAAGTTGACTTATATGAATCCTCCAATTTACGTATATGTATCCTACAACTTACGTATCCAACCCTTCTCCGGGTACGAGGATATTATGGTTACATATTCAAGAATATCACGAACATACGTTTTTAGGCACGAATAAAAATTTACAAATTATGACAACTGGAATTATCATGGACGGGTACCACTGTATTGATGAGCGGCCATCCGAATTTGGTGAGCACACAATCATACCAAGCGTCAAGCTGCTCTCGAGGGCACAGTGAAAGGAAAAATGAAGTACGACCGAGTTTTCCACGAAAATCATCCGAAGACCAACTTCACCGAGTTCTTAAGAGCCTAACAATTATTAGAATTAAAACGGGGAATTGAATTACCCACTCCACAAACCATTGGCTCTGCATTTTTCTCGGAGTCTGTTTACATTGGCTTCTTCTTGTTAGTTAAAATTTTGCCCCTACCACTATCATCATAAGACGCTAGGTTGTGTTGTTTAGGGATTTAATTTTTAGTTTTTTTTTTAATTTTCGCCACTACTGTTCTGTCCACGCCATGTCCATGTTATTCAGTTGCTTATCATTGCGCACTATACAGTTCAAATAAATAAATAAATGAATAAATAAATAAATAAATAAATAATATGGAAATTGTAATACACTAAATTTGGTATTCAAAACCTGGATTTCAAAAACCAAAGAGTTAAAAAATAAAAAAAAAACAAAATTTAATCAGGACTTTAAAAGTCTAGAAAGGTTATGCATTTTATTTTGAAAGTTTCGCATCAAAAAATGTAAAAATGGAATGAGAAGCGAAATAAGACGAGCATGTGAAAGACGGCGCCACCGTTAGGTGAGTCGCATCTAAAAATGGAAGTATATTTCTGTAGCTTAAGTTGTTTTCTTATGCATTCTGTTGTAACGTTTTCTTGCTTTAAAAAAATGAGCAAATATATGAGCATATAGAATCGGTTGCAGGAAAACTTTCTATCGTGTAATCGTAGTTTCAAACAATTTGGACAGCTACTTAAAGCAAAAAGAGCAGGGCCACATCACCGTTAATTAATTGTTTTGTGGGATGTGCCATGTACTCCACCTCTATGTAGAGGTGGAGTACATGGCGGCATCCCGCAAAGCAATTAACGAGGGGATGTACGAGGCGATCTGAATGAGCATTTGGCCTGTACAATGAAGGACGGTGAACAGTAGATGGATAAGCCAATGTTCTCTCCTTTCCAGACAGGTCTGGTGCTGACACAGCAACCCCAGAAAGATAGAAGACTTGGTTGGCCTGAATCGGACCCAAACCAACAGCCTCGACTCGATCTGCTCGTAATGGAAGGCTTGGCTGGCCTGGGAAATCCGAACCAGGAACCTGGTATCGGGTGCACGCGACAGCCAGCTCCTCCTCCGACTGCGCTACACGCGCCTGTAGAACAAACCATATTTTAAAAAATAAAGTTAGAAACAAAAAGTAAAAACAATAGGTCAAGAAGGAAGAACAAAGAACGGAAGACACCATAAATTTAACTGCTTATTCAAAACCCGGCTTTCAAAAAGCGAAAGGTGGAAAAATAAAAATCAAACTTAATCAGGATTAAAAAAGCATATAAACGTTGGAACTACGAGTTAAGAAACTCAAACCAGAAAACGTAAAAAATGAAATAAGGATAGCCGTAAACCAAAAACCACTTAAAATAAGATTTAAAAAGAGAGTTCTTCAAAAGTCGAAGAAAAAAGAACGACTGCAAAAATTGCTGACACTCTTTTGAACAGGTATGGAAAGTAACAAATATTTTAACGATTTTCGAGTTACTAAAGTATTTTCAAGATTTTTAGGGCGTTTATGTATTCGCAATTGTTTTAGGGAATGCGTAAAAAATCAAATTTTTATAATTTTTAACGTGAAAATAGGCGGCTCATAAGTAATTAAGGTACCGGAAGGAATGGCGCAAGCACCGGTATGACTGCGGCGACGACGAGGGCGACGGCGGTCACACGGCCCGACACGCAGACGAGGAGAGCGACCGAAACCGAAGTGGAGGGAAGCAGCGTGGGGCGAACTGTGCGTGGCGGTGTGGTGTGGTGTGTGTGTGCTTAGCGGCGGTGAGCGAGTACGATGTCGACGGAGACGGCGACGCGCTCTACGCGGCCGTCGCCGGAGCTGCAACGCAGCGATAAGTCGTCACCGACGCGGTGATGAGCGCCGATTGATTCATGAACGTCAACTCCCATTCGCATGTCTCGGAGTTGCACTTCGGCTGGGACGAGCACGCTCGCCGGCGCGGCGGCTGAGGACACCTTTTCGGGCCGACGGTTATGTGTGGAGGAATTTCCAGGTCAACAAGGTCGGCTTCAGGTCGACCAGCGAGCGATTCGAGAATTCGACGTGTTTCACCCGGGAGTCGTTCTTCGTAGCCCGCTGCAATGTTACAGGCTTTTCCTGGGCGTCCAACAGTTGAGGATAGTGGGCTCCAGGCAATGTCTGAGCTGCGTAGATTAACCCGGCGCCTAACCCAAGAGGAGCTTACCCGCATGTGGGACATACACGACAAAGCCTGTAAGTAGCATATAAGAGATGGAACCAAGGAATGTCTACATACAACATGTATTTGTTATTCTTCTACTCGAATAATCGAATTCAAAAATTATTTGAATAACTTTTTCGATTTGGGCGTGTGTAGCGCAATCGGAGGAGGCGCCTGCTGTCGCGTGCACCTGATAGCAGGTTCCTGGTTCGGATTTCCAGCCCAGGCCAGCAAAGTCGTCCATCCTCTGGGGTCGGTGAATTGTCTGGGAAGGATAAAGCGCTGACTTGTTCATCGGCTGGCCACCGCAAGTCATTGTATGGCCAAATACGCATTCAACTCGCCTCCACGACATCCCGTAGAAGTAGAATGCGTGGCGCATCCCAAAGGAGATTGAATAACGCCGTCCTTTATCCTTTTATCCTCTATAGATTCTATTTCCCTTACTCCGGATTTTTGTTTTTTGAGTGTTATTATGTTTTACGACGTGGCTATTCACGTATATAATAAATAAATAAATGCCGCCTCCACCCCACTAGGGCAGATCCACTGATCACTTAATGCGGCGTGCTCACAGCAGCTCGCGAGGTCAAGGAGAACAGGCTACATTTTATCATCATTCAGGAGGCATCGTCAAAAAGTGAAGAACTGAAGCCGAAGTGATGCACTGGTAATTGAGAAGTTAGCTAGGTCAAATGCTTTAGTGGGACCTGCCCCGATGAAAGCAATGAAGCTGAGAAAGTTTTTCCGTCCTAGAGCTCTTCCGTGATGAGATCGTCTGGGCTCACTACTTTAGAAGGAGTCCAAATGCCTCAATTTCTGCGCATCTGCCAACTCCCTATCTGTCTAGTCTCTGAATTCTGTGGCGCAACAGAAACCGTCGAAAACATCTGCGAACTGAATTGGCGTTGTTGTTCACATGCTAAGATCGTGAGACAGCCTCTCGATATGAGCGAGAGTGCGAGAAGGCGCCCAATCGCAACCGTCGTTGTGAGCCCCAACTCTCTCTGTAATGTTATCTTTCGTGAAAGGCACGTAAAAATACCCCACCCTCCATTCAATTCAAAAAATCTTCCCACGCGAAAAATGTCCTTGAAATCAATGTTTTTGTGAATACGATATGAGGTTCGTAATACGAACAAAACATTACTCTTCACGTCTTCATCGTGTGTTGCGCAAAAGTTCTAACCCTTGTTTGCAAGTGTTTGGCAGAATCTTTGGATAAAATTCATCGAAGAAGTTGAAATCTCGATTCGGCTAGAGTGTTCAAAGCATTTATCATATTTTGCGTGCCGCTGCACCGACGACGGTTGATGGAGCAGTGAAGAGAATTAGTTCTACAATTTATTATCTTCATATCCTACGGATGATCTCGCCTAAATTCTGCCCATCAATCCGCGCGCGTGAGACCGCCGCGCGTAGCTCAGGAGGAGTGTATGACTTGTAGAGCCCCTAATTGTGTGGTTTGACCAGGGGGAAAGGAAGGTGACTGCACCGTATGGGGTGTAGTCTACCTGATCTCCTGTCAAGCTTGTGGCGAGGAGCACATTGGCGAAACCGACCGTTCTCTGTATGTGAGGACAAAGGAGCATCTGGATGGTAAGGAAGCGCTTAGGGCATCTTCTGCCCTAGGCTACCACAGGATCAATCCTCATGTAGGGGAGGATTTTGGGGTTGAGGTGAGGATTCTGGGACACGAGATTTAAACGTCGGCGCGCAAAGCCCTTGAGGCGTTCTGAATCTATTCCAGGGTTCCCAAGGTCAAGCGGAAAGGGGAATGACTGTATATAACGCGTAAACTCAAGCACTACCTCAGTCTCGCATTCTAACCTGAGGCCGGATTCATCAACAATTAACCCGTGGGTATGCAGGTGATAAGGGGTAGAGATAAGATAAGAGTCAGGTAGAGATAAGGCAAGAGTCAGAGACGCAGGCTTCATTGTGGGTATCTCTACCCCTTATACCCGCGGGTTAGTCGTTGATGAATTTGGCCCCTGGGGTATGTAGGTGCTGTCTCGACCCCTGCTTACTCTGTGCGGCTTCTTTTGATTCTTCAGTGGACTGTTGTGAGGTACGATACTCGGATTCTCTCCTTTGTTAAGGCTTCCAAAAAATTTGACATTGAATTAAGTTGAAGAGATGTTGGTGGGATAATTCCTAATTGACCTGACCCTTTCAGGCTCTGAAGAAGGCGATCCAGCCGAAGCGTTAGCCACCAATAAAGCGGTTTAACAACCTAGTGATGAGCTTAGCAACTCTACAGAGAGATTCTGCCATGCCGAGGTTCATGGAGAGTCGAGCATGGCTACTGTTACACGGCATCCCTACGGATTCGATCGACGGGCCCAGTGCAGTTTCGACGTCGAAAAGTATCGGCGAGAAATTTGCAAATGTTGAGGGCTCGAACAAAGACTAGGTCTGAGGCAATCCTCTGTTGTGGTACGGTAGTCGGACGGGCGGCTTCCGAATGCAAATTACTCGTGGTTGTCAAGACATATGCACTGCTTACGATTAAAGTGATCATTTTGTGCCTTTTCACAATCATCTTAATACAGTATTTATTCGGAGCGCATTACATTTGAATAGCAAATCACAGTCCATCATATCGACTCACGTCCGTAGAATCAAGCTGAAAATATTCTATAAATAATGTTGCCTTAAAATTTTTCCCTACTTGCGCAGTGTACGGCAGCAGTGTGTTACTATCGTAGGAAATGGACAAATGAACAACATTAGAGTCAATATTCACAAAGCCAAATTCTCAGAAAGGGTTACTTGGCGTCTGATTAGGAGATTACGATAGCCCTTGAAAGACAATTGAGTCTGCTCTGAACTATGAGACAACCCCATCTAGTTAGTCTTCAGTTGGTTGAAAATTGGGGGGAACCACAACTTTTAGGGTAGATACCTTGGATAAGCGAACAGCGGCTGCATCGGCTCTGGCCGACGGTGACAGATCCGTCAACAGCCGATCAGTGTCGTTTTGTAGATGTCGTTTGATGAGCTCATCCAGTTGATCTCTTACGGCGTTTCTGTCTGATCGCGAAGATGATGTGAGAATCGTATGCACAAGCTGAAATAACGACTCAGCGAGGAAGGCTTCATTGATTTTGGAAATGTGACTAGGAACGCGGAATAAATTGTTTTTACACTGTAGTTCTCAAAGACTGGAGGAAAACAATCGTTCGTTAAGCAAGATTTGTGCGGTGAAAAAAGCAGAAAATATTTTTTGTTCCCAAAATGTGACCCAACCTACTGTGCGCGAACGTTTTGCTGAATGTACACGATTGCTGGAAATTAAGGACCGCAATTTTCCGAGAACAACCTCCCGTTTTAAATGTAGTTTATATAACTTTGGTAGAGCAGCTGCCAGAGAGGCTGACAGAAAGAAGAAGGCTCCACAATGACTGGCATCGGGTCTAATCGATACATTCTCAGTTGTCCAGTTCGGATATCCCAACCGGAATCTTCTTAAATGCGGGTGCCGCAAAATCGCAATTATCTGAATCGTTCAAAATCTGGGGGATCTCATGATTGCTTTCGGAAGGTAGGTACGGCGGATTTCATTTCTCGCGAAAGAACGATAGACAGGATCCTACCGTATTTTTCAGTAAGTGAGCTCACATCAGAGAAATTCATGTCGTCCTTCGTTTTTCCACCTGAGGCTCTTTCTTCGGACGTGTTGTTGTTGTTGTAAATCATGTTGTTGTTACTGTCGCTGCCCGTAACGACCACACCTGGTACATTACCCATCATGGCCGCGGAGCGATTACCTGGAGTTCTTCTGGAAAACGACGTCGATCAATTCCCTTCGCCGTTGTTTTTTGCTCGTGAGAAAGCAACTAGTGAATGCCGACCCCCTGGCTTCAGCTGAAGAGGCCGTAGAGTCGGGCAGTGTGATACTGTACGAGAACTTGCTGTGGTTCGATGGTGAAGCTGCCGTCCTACGAAGAAACATCGTCCAACTTAACACTCGCAAATGCTTGCATCTTTTTGAGCCCTATCCAAGCACATTTTGGGCAAACTAAGCAAACAAGGTTGTCCGGGAATCAATGCAGGTTTTGGACCTCAAAGGTTAAAACGACATATCTCAGCTCAAACCCAACTTTATTAATCGAAGTACGAACCATTCGCGTCTACAGTTCGCAGTTTCCACCTGGGCTCGGTTATTGAAGCATTTCTCGCTCAAGAACTTATCCAGATGTTTGAAGAAGTGGTAGTCGGTTGGCGAAAGGTCCGATGAATATGGTGGGTGTGTAGAGTTTCGTAGCCCAACTCGTTCAACTTCTACAGCGTCGGATGCGCAACATGTGGTCGCGCGTTGTCGTGGAGAAGGACCGCTCCTTTTCTACTGACCACTGCCGGGCGCCTACGTTGGAATTTTTCGTGTATTTCGTCGGTCTGTTGGACACTTCTACACCGTCATGGTTTCGCCCAAATTCAAGAGACTGTGTTGAATTAATCCAGAGCAGACTACAAAACAGATATCATGATCTTCTTTTGGTGCAAGGACGCGTGTAGCGCAATCGGAGGAGGCGCGGGCTGTCGCGTGCACCCGATACCAGGTTTCTGGTTGGGATTTCCCGCCCAGGCCAACCAAGCCTTCCATCCCTCCGGGGTCGGTGAATTGGTACCAGACTTGTCTGGGAAGGATAGAGCGCTGACTTGCTCATCGGCTGGCCACCGCAAGTCATTGTATGGCCAAACACGCATTCAAGTCGCCTCCACGACATCCCGTAGAAGTAGAGCAGTAGTGCGTGGCGCATCCCAAAAGGGATTGAGTAACGCCGTCCTTTACCCTTTTATCCTTTTGGTGCAACTTCGGTTTCGCGAACTGCTGCGGAGCTTCATCGCGGTCCATCCACTGAACCGTCGTCGCTGGTTAATGTAGAGGATCCATTTCTCATCACAAGTGACGATACGGTCGAGAAATGAATCATTCTAGCTGCGAAGAAGCAGCGCTGACGACACTTCGAACCAACGATTTTTGATGTCGTTCAACTCGTGTGGTATCCATTTATCGTGTGGTATCCACTTCTTCGTTTTTCCAGTTCATCAATGCTAGAGCGACGTCTGCGACCTGCTTCATCCTCAAGATCAAATTTACCTCGACGAAATTTTTGAAACCAGCGCATCGTCGTGGATTCGTTCAGATTCCTTGGCTCCATGCCAGGTTGATGTTCCGTACTGTTCTTCCGCCGCAGTACGAACGAGCTTGAACTCATACAGAAGAAACTAGAACTGAAGGGGTTATGAGCATGCGACGCCTTGCGACGCAATTTTTGCGTTTTTCGCCCACTTTTGACGATGCGGCGCGAGCGATATTGTAGAAGTAAATCTGCCAAAATTGCTGCTTTGACACGCCCATTTATAGCCTACAAAATCAGCCGTGAGGTAACCCATATTAAAAACGAATAGCAAAGTGAGAATGCGCACAAAACCAGCTTTGTAACCGTGTAGAATAATGCACTATTACAAGGTAAAGTCTTGCCAAAAAATCCCGCTCCAAAGTTGGAGGTCGAAAACCTGCATTAATTTCCGAACAACTTATACCCCTTGTTTACCTTCTCCGTTCATTTAACTGTATTTAGACTCATCGCAGTGAAGTTCTATTCTTGTTTTTTAAAGTCGTACCCCATTTTTCTCCTCTCATAGACGTCTACATGACGCTATAAATATCTATTATTGGGACGTCTTTTTTTAATGACAGGAGATGAAGCTAGAATCTTGCGTTCAAACGGTGCCCGATAATGTTGTTCTCTCCATTCTGTTTAGCTCCAAAATGTTTTTCAGCATTTTTTGGCTCCATTTTTCTTCGCAAGCAAATCAGTAACTTTCTGCAAGTTAATCAGGAAGATTTGTGAAGCGCTTTCACTATGTTTTGTGAGAAATGCGCTCGAATTCTAAGGGATTGGCTGGTGATTTAATGAACTCACGGCATTACAACCGCAGATTGTCCGTTAGACGTATAGCTACAACTCTGTTCAGCGTAGTTTCTATAGGGATGCGAAGTATGGCCAACCGATGCTCCTTGTACGCTATAGTGATGTGGAATTAGGGGAACCCGGCAAATAAAGTCACGACAGTACTCACTTAATTAATTTCGCAGCCCACGCCGATGCATCCTTTCCTTTCAGTCTGAGTTTTACCTGAAATGCGAGTTCTGCCGCATTGTGACGACAAGTTGCCCTTGAATAGTGCAAATTTGAACTTCAGCGCCCCAGTCACATGTAGTTCTTTGGGCTCTAATTAGGGCGATTACTCTTTTGGCATTGCCTCAGGAGTCATGGTACCGTGTCCGCCTTGCAAAGATCGGGCCCTTGTTTGATTTCTACGATCCTCTTAGGCTTTCTTAGATCCTTCTTTTTCCTAGGGGGAGCGAAAGGGTAAATTAGACCCCATGTCCATTTCTCTCTTATTGCCTTACTTTTCACTGGGTTCCTATGCGCGTGAGGCACATGTTCTCATTTCCATTTCTTAACCCCTTCTTTAGGTCTATCATACCTTTATGTTGCATTGTTCTATGTACGTGTATGTCTATAATATACAATACATATATAATAATATATGTCTACAATATATAATAAAAACATCTATACATTATATGTGTATATGATGTACTAATCTCCATATCGTTAAAACTTTTGTGCTTCCACTCTGCATTTGTAATTTGTTACGATCTATATATTGACGCGTGTAGCGCAGACGGAGGAAATGCCTGCTGTCGCGTGTACCCGATACCAGGTTCGTGGTTCGAATTTCCCGCAAATGCCAGCTAAGCTTGTCATTCCTCCGGTGTCGGTGAATTGGAACCAGATGTGAACGTTGGTGAACGTTCACCAACGTTCACCTCCGTCTGACGGTGACGGTGGAGCTCCTCGGCTTCCACCACAAAGGCTCCGACGAAGGCGAAACCGCCGAAACGTAAGCCGAATAAAGTGTTGTAACAATCTCGGTGCACAGCTCCTCGAACAAACAATTCAACACGAAACATCATGCCGAGATTCATGGAAAGTCGGATATGGAGTCTATAAAGCACTGACTTGTTCATCGCCTGGTCACCGCAGTCATTGTATGGCCGAATACGTATTCAAATCACCTCCACGACATCCTGCATAAGTAGAATGTAAGGTGCATCCCAAATGAGATTGAAGAACGTCGTCCTTTCTTCTATATTTTTATGACGTATTTTTTCATGATGCTTGTTTGTGTTGGTTTGGTTTTGAAATGAAGGTTGTAAACTTAGAGGTGGTTTCATCGGGCATATTTTCCCACTGGTGATGTTTGGCGAGCAATTCAAACAAGTGTTCTTCATGTTGGCCAAACAAGGCTGTCAAAGTCGAAGCAACTAACTAACTAAGTGAAATATTCCGTTAACTGAAGAGGAATGTTAGATGGATGTCTTATTTATTTATGAGATTGATTTTGGCATCACCCGTGAAAACATATACAACAACAAACTATTTAGTCAAAAGATAACCAGCATCCTGAACTATTAATGATATCAGAAAAAAAGAAAACGAGAAAACAGGAAACAATAGAGTAACGTTATAGCGATCACCTGATCGAGAAGCACAATGGGTAGGTATTCTAAACTGAGCCAGATATGGTGAGAAGATACGTTTTGGAAATAGAATTGAGGGCGGAAGCAGTTCTATTGGCAAAAAAACCTTTCCCCCAGCTGTGATTTCGCTGTGGCCACTCTAAACTTCATAGCCCCCTTGTCCACGAAAATGTAGGGTGAAAAAACTGTTGTACCGTGCTCAGCTATTGGACGCACACATGATTTGTAGGCCTGTAATAAGGAAGATGAATTTTTTGTCATAAGAGCTTTAAACAGATTGTATGTGCAAATATAAATAAATATATAAATTTGAGGGGAGGGGGTAGACTCAACATCCTCACGGTGTACCGCATCTACAGTAACAGTGTACACCTTATCTACGAGTCTAAACAACCTTACTACAGTACAGGACGTGTCTGTTGAATAGACGCCGCAAAAACCGCGATTTTGCGGTTTTTGCGTCTCTTTAATGTAACTCGCCTAAAATTCATTAATTTCAAAAACTAAGGATATAGTCGAGCTCAGGAGTTGGAGGTCTATCGTTTGGTACACATTGTTCGTATGGAGCCATGAAAATGTTCGAATTTGAAAAGTTGCGCTTCATTGCGAAGGGCGGTCGCGGACGAGTAGTCGGTCGCAAGCGGTTGAAAGCAGTTGCGTGTTCACAATTCCTCTAACTTGAGGTTTTCTGAGAAAGGGGTGGTACCTTTCGAGTCGTCTCTTCGAGATCTATACTAACATATGTACAGCTTCGCCAGACCACCGCGTTTTCGCATTGGGTGGTCAAACATGACTGGAGCAGACTTTTTGTGATTGGAGAAGCTAATGTTCCAGGACTTGCACGTTCTCGGAGTATCTCAAGCATGGCGTAATGTGTTCTGTCATGCTAGAAATCCTCTGAGAGTGCGCCGTGCACAGTGCATGTAGGATCGAACCTATCAATCGAGGGAGACAGCTTTTAGAGTGAGCATTTAGGGAGTTTTATGAGAAATCCTCAACCGCCCTACTCAGGAATTGCTGTTCTCTGTCCCGGCGAGACTTTGGAGTGCGCTGTGTACAACGTTATCGGATCGAATCTATCAATCGACTAGGCGCGACAGCTCGCAAATTGCACCCGCGGGCATGTTCTGAGCGCTATAACTCTGTCAAGTTCGAATCTTTCCGGCTGCAATTTGTAGATTTTGTAGGCAGTAATGAGCTGAAGAACCGCTATGCAACACGACGACGTAGCTTATGATTGGACAAGGTTACAACGGTGCGAAAACGTAGTTTAGCATTGTGTGACACAATTTCTTCCGAGTTCGGTCGACTACTGCGGGGAGACGAGAGCTGCCGGCATGCAAATGCGTGAGCGAGCACGGGACTAAAAGCACTTTACGATGACATACTTGCAGCAATCCAGATGCCTAAACTGCTTTAGCCCAATCTGCCATTTTAGAACGGCGGAGGGCAACGGTGAAATTTCTTCGGCCCTTACTCGCCCACATTTGAGTTTTTGACACTCGTGATGGTACCGTTGTGTTCAACTTGAAAAGATCTATCGAACGGTATCAATCTCGGAAAATTACGAGAGAATTGATTTTTTCTGACAATTTCCCTCGAGGACGAGGACGCTCTTCGCCGAACCTGCCCGGGCGATCACGTCATCGAAAGTCGACGATTTCGAAGTTGGTCAAATGTCCTCATCCAAAATCATCTAGGGGTTATTTAGGCCTATGTTATACTTCGGCGACGCGTCGGCCGACGTCGGCGACGCTGTGCTTTGCGGGCAGCTACGCACTGCGTGGCAGCCCGCCCAACACAGCGTCGCCGACGACGTCGCCGAGAGCTCCGCAGGGGGTGTTATACTTCCGCCGCCGACGTCGCCACCGACGTCGTCCGTGGGTCGGTCGCCGCGCTGTGCACGGCGACGGGCCGTCGCCGGCCTCATTCAAGGCTGGGAGAAAATGCGCTCAGAGGGAGTATTTTGTTTGTGGGTGAGTTCTTCGTTCCCGGCACTGTCAACATCCTCGGCGGACCTCGAATTACGAAATCGAAAGTGCAAAAACGCCCATCTTGCGGCATCCAGCCAATAGTGTGAAAAAACCAACGGTCGCGTCAGACTCCTAAGTGGTCCAGTACCATTTGGATTGGGTTAGTCTAGAAGAAATAGAGTTCGCTTCAAAATATAGTTCATGCCTACTTTGAATCGACATGAGTTTCATAACCGCACATCAAGAAGGCGCCTCGTTTGCTTACTTTCTCTCAATGTCGGCCATCATTTTGACGATGTTTAGCACCTATCGCGCCGTAATCATCTTGGCTCTTCATCACTTGATACTTAAATGGGTTACATATTCGCGCTGACAATCTTCTTTTCCTCGCACACTACAAGATTTCCAATCATGCTCTACCTTAGACAAATCACATTTTATTCTATTCAGATATTCTATCGCCCAATTATGCAATCTGCTAGACTTCTGCTAAATTTGCATTTCTTAAAGAGTACATACAGAACAACAAATCATCATCAAGTCTTGAAACAATGAGAAGAATTAAGAATAAAAAATCCTTTTGAAGATTAAGAAAAGCACAAAATGTATGCAGTCGGCAGACTGGTGGCCAAATGATAACATTGAAAGCGCGCTCCGATGCTAAAAATGCGCTCCGATGCTCTCCTGTCAACGACGTCCCCGACGCCGCCACAGAATCTGTTGACGACGTCGCCGACGTCGACCACGCGTCTGAGGCGACGTCGGCGGCGTCTGTGGCGACGTCGGCGGCGTCTGTGGCGACGTCGGCGGCGTCTGTGGCGACGTCGGCGACGTCGCTGGTGACGTCAGCGTCGGCCGACGTCGGTGACGGGCTGTCGCTGACGTGTCGCAGCGTCGGCGACGCGTCGCCGAAGTATAACATAGGCCTTAGGGCGTTGATTACGAAACCGACGTCCGTTTTTGAAAATTCCGCCGATTCCGATAGGCTCTGGATTTTCTTCTGGATAACTGAGAGTGGTCGGGTCAGGAACGCCGATTTTGCTCAAATTTGGTCTAAGAACAGGGGTTGTTCAGGGTGCCGAATACGATGCGGGAGTGCATTTGACCGATTATGGCAGGAGACCATCCATGTCGATAACGGAGGGTGATCAGTGATCCTGACCGTAGAAACCTCAAATGGCTGTAACATGCCAAAATCGGTGGAATTTTCAAAAACGAACGTCGGATTCGTAATCTGCTCACCAAATAACCCTCTAGATGATTTTGGATGAGGACATTTGGCAAATTTCAAAATCGTCGATTTCGATGACGTCATCGTCCGAGCAAACTCGGCGAAATCGCTGAGAAATTGTCAAAAATCGATATTCCCAGATTTGATCGAGATCGATACCGTTCGATAGAGCTTTTCCAGCTGAACAGAACGGTACCATCTCGAGTTTCAAGATCTCAGATATGAGCGAGTAAGGGTGGAGGAAACTTCACCACTGCCTTTCGCAGCTCTCAAATGGCAGCTGGGACTAAGGCAGATAAGGCAGATGGAGAGTTATGGACACTTCGTTGTAAAGTACCTCAACTGATTTGTTAGACTACGCATTCGTAGGCCGCTAGCTAATCGCGTGTTCCTACAGCAATCGACTGAAATCGGAAAAAATCGTGTCACAGAAGACTAACCTGCATTTTCGCATCGCTGCAACTTTGTCCAATCGCTTATTACTGCCTACAAATTCTACAAATTGCAGCCGGAAAGATTCGAACTTGACAGAGTTATAGCGCTCAGAAAATGCCCGCGGGTGCAACTTGCGAGCTGTCGCGCCTAGTCGATTGATAGATTCGATCCTATATACGTTGTACACAGCGCACTCCGAAGTCTCGCGGGGACAGGGTATAACAATTCCTGAGTTGGGCGGCTGAGAATTTCTTATAAAACGCCCCAAATGCTCACTCCAAAAGTTGTCTCCCTCGATTGATAGGTTCGATCCTATGGGCATTGTGCACGGCGCACTCTCCTGGCATGACAGAACACATTACGCCATGCTTGAGATACTCCGAGAACGTGCAAGTTCTGGAACATAAGCTTCTCCAATCGCGAAAAGTCTGCTCCAGTGATCTTTGACCACCAACTGCGAAAACGCGGTGGGCTGGCGAGGTTGTACACACGTTTGTGTAGATCTCTAAGAGACTAATCGAACGGTACCATCTGTTTCTCAAAAAACCTCAAATTAGAGGAATTGTGAGCACGTAACGGCTTTCGACGGCTTGCGGCCGCGACCGCCCTTCGCATTGGAGCGCAAGTTTTCAATTTCGAAAAATTTCTCACCATATGAAAATGTATATCAAACGATAGAGGTCTAGCTCCTGAACTCGAATGTATCCTTAGTTTTGAAATTAATGAATTCTAGGCGAGTTATATCAAAAAGACGCAAAAACCGCAAAAGTGCGGTTTTTTCGGCGTCTATTCAAAAGACGCGTCCGGTACTGTACTTCTTGAAGGTGAAGGCCACGTGATCTGCTTGATCGCAGAAATACATTTTATAAGCATTTTTTAGAAAGTTTTCGGTACTTATAGGGAAGCGGATCCCTGCGCGTAAAATGAGGGCTTTTGTGTGAGTTCGCTGACGGATAGTGCTGACTGAGCTGGGGAAGGAACTCCACAATGTTGCCAATTTCAGCTCAATTGTAGCAGATAAACCGTGGGAACCAAATTTTCCTCCTAATGTATCTTGAGTTTGTGCATGGCCCCTCTGATTCGGTGTTTATAGTGTGAAATGCCTCTTCTACCCACTGCTTCTTTTCTACTGGTCCATTCCTGCTAGCTTTCTCTTTTCATTTCACTCGTGATTAAGGAGAAATCCTGACCTTTTCAGCACTTTGAGTTGTCCTTCATTCCTTCCCTGATTTCAATTCATTTCGTCCTCGTTCATTGTCGATTCTGTTCTCTATGTCTTTATATGCTCTTGATTGGATTTTCAAGCAACAAGAACGGCCGATCGCAGTTGCCGTCCCTTCCACTGCAGATGCCTCTTCTACCCACTACCTATTTGTTACTGATCCACTCATGCTAGCCTTTTCTTATTTTTTCTTTTCATTCATTATCAAGAAGGATTCCTGGCCTTTTCAGCACTCTCAGCAATTTGAGCCATTTCTCAAATTTCTCAGTTCATTACGTCCAACCTCTGTTGTTGTTGATTCTGTTCCCTATGTTTTTCTAAGCTCTGATTGGATTAGTTTCAATAAATAAATACTAATCGAAGCATGGAAAACTACAGCTCTAATTATGTGTGGTTAACAAACACCAATTAAGGGGTACACCTCATCTCACAATTTGTTCACGATTTGCCTTTTTAATTCTTTACAGCTTACTATAAATAAATAAATTTATAAGTTGCGCTCTTTCCTTTAAAAACAACTTACGCTTTTTCCATCCAACGTCCGAATTCGCGATATTATCTCTCCGTCTGGAAATCTCTCAATGTGCATCACTTTGATCTTCTCAAGTTCGTAGATCTTGCCCATGAGTGGTTCTCTGAAGGCGTATATGAAAGCGGTTCGAATAACGATAAAAACTTTTTAATGGAATGGAATTTTCCTTCACGAAAGCATTACTGCATGTCCAACTGGCTGAAAAAGAAAGATGCTCGCAAATAGTTGCCATTAATTCAGGGCAACATTCTTCGGTGGAAAAAGTTTAGATTTACCTGGTATAAGGAGTGTACAATTTCTTAATGACTGAATTCTAAATTTACCGCAAGGTACTATTAGGTTATAACGAATTAAATGGCACTGGCTCGCGCCATTTTTTGGCGCGTCTTTACGCGTTTGATCAAGAACAAACCGTAACAAGTGGCACATCATTTAGAAGCGCAAGCTTTGCTCTACCGGTGAGTACCAAATTTTCTATGTAAAAGTGGGAAAACTTTAGAGTTTTATTGACTTTTTTGCAGATGGACAAAAGGGTAATCCGAGGCATTTATTTGTATGAATTCAAGCTGGGCACTACAGCTAAGGAGGCGGACGAGAAGATCAACGCCGCATTCGGTCAAGGATGTTCCACAATTCGGACGGCGTATCGTTGGTATCAGAAGTTCCGGAATAGAGATGAGAGCTTGGAAGAACATGAAGGTCGTGGGAGGCATAGTGATGTTGATGAGGACAAGCTGAGAGATGTGGTAGAGGAGGATCCACGCAAAGGTACCAGGGAGATAGCGAAGGTTCTTGGCGTCAGTCACAACGCAGCTGCCCGGCACCTGAAGGAAATTGGAAAGACCAAAAAGCTGGAAAGATGGGTGCCTCACGAGCTGTCTGTGGAGCAAAGAAACCGACGATATGAGATATCGTCCGCACTGCTTCTACGGAACGAAACGGACCCATTCCTTGATCGCATCGTAACCTGTGACGGGAAATGGATAATGTACGACAACAGGCGACGATCGGCACAGTGGGTGGACAGCGATGAGAGCCCCAAGGTTTTTGCGAAGCCGGAATTGCACCAAAAGAAAGTAATGGTGACAGTATGGTGGTGTTCGCTGGGAATTATTCACCACAGCTTCCTCCCTCCCGGTGAATCCATCACGGCAGAGAAGTGCTGCATTGAAGTTGAAGAAATGATGAAAAAGTTGAAGGATATCCGGCCGGCCTTGGTAAACCGAAGGCGAGTTCTCCTTCTGCACGACAATGCTCGCCCCCATGTAGCACGAATGACGTTGCAGAAATTGAATGAGCTGAGCATTGAAGCTCTACCACATCCTCCGTTTTCTCCCGACCTCTCCCCAACAGACTACCATTTCTTCAAGCATCTTGGCGACTTCTTGGTAGGGAAAATATTCAAATACCAACAGGATGCCGAAAGTGCCTTCGAAGATTTCGTCAATTCCAGAACTTCTGATTTTTATGCTACTGGGATAAAAAAAAGCTTGTGTCACGTTGGCAAAGATGTGTAGAATCAGAAGGTTTTTATTTCGATTAATAAACTTGCCTACAAGCCGAGATATTAACTGTTTAAATTTACAGTGGTTCAGTGCCATTTATTTCGTTACAACCTAATAGCTTCAATAAATCAGATCAATCGGAAAGGGGAATGGCCTAAGCTCAAGCTCTACCTCAGTCTCGCATTAGACTGGGCATTGAATTTTGCTTGAGCCGATATTGGTGGGATAAATCCTAATTGATTTGACCCTTTCAGGCCCCGAGGAATGCGATCCAGCCGAAGCGTTAGCCAATGAAGCCGTTTAGCAACCGCGAGAGGAGCTCAGCAAGATAACACACACTTAATCGTGCCGAGGTTAAGCGGGAGTTGAGCACAGGCACTAGCTTCGTTTACCTTACTTCTTAGATCCTCTTGAAGGAAAGGGTAGCAGTGTTCTAGCGCATGATGTAGAACTTTTGCGGGCAGATGAGTGCGCGAGATGCTAAACTAGCCTGCAGCA
Organism: Heligmosomoides polygyrus polygyrus; assembly: GCA_947396885.1. Taxonomy (NCBI): domain Eukaryota; kingdom Metazoa; phylum Nematoda; class Chromadorea; order Rhabditida; family Heligmosomidae; genus Heligmosomoides; species Heligmosomoides polygyrus. The sequence continues at coordinate 89,154,523 of OX377203.1, read as the reverse complement.
GACTACCAACGGTATATTTTCAATAGATATCCTTGCTGCTGTAAAGACAGCTAGAAAAAGCGTAAAACTAAGCATAATAAAAGTAAATATATGCATCTCAATTGAAAAAGCCGCCATTTTGGAGCTGCAAAGAGCAGTTCCAAGATTAATGACAAAATTTCACGCAAATATTTAGACGAAAGAGGTGAATTCGGGCCTCATATGCATTTTCCTTTCATGGTTTGATTTTGATTTCATCTGATTTTCAATTCTTTCTACCATTTTTTCATTATGCGTTGAGTTGTTGTGGTAGTACGAGATCCACACTTGAAACACATACACATAGCTAACACAAAGAATGTGACCATTAAAGGCAACGCAGTAGCAGCACGTTATCTCTGTGTAGGCTGTCAGGCTAATTTTTTTTGATTACATATCTCATTTCTTTCTCCTACCTCTGTGGATTTACGTTATTACTCTTAATACGTGCCTAATTGCAAAATTTTCCTCCTGAAAATTCTTAAGGAGTGCGCTTGCCAACCCATATTGATATGTACTATTAGGGTGATTCATTTGTTCTTGCGATTTTTAACATTTTCAAATTTTTATATCTTTGATAAAACTAACCTTACTCATCGAAATATTGCCCATATTTTTTGATGACTGCCCTCCATCCCACCAGCTGAGGAAGTGCCTCCCATACTGGAATCAGAAGTTGCTCATGCCATCAGAAGGATGAAGCCAGGCACTGCTCCTGGACCAAACGGCATTTCTGCTGATCTCCTTCGTGGGGGTTGCAGTGCCCTCTGCTCACTTCTTGCCAAGCACTTCAACCACTACCTTCGACTTGGTAGGATTCCGAACTCGTGGAAGGAGTCGAAAACAGTTCTAATCTTCAAAAAAGGTCAGCAGTAGAAAATCAACAACTATCGACCCATCAGTCTTCTCTCGGTTGTGTACAAAATCTCCACCAAGATATGCTCAATCGTATGGAGCGTTGATTGGATGAGTATCAGCCAGTGGAGCAAGCAGGGTTTCGCAAGGATTTCTCCCGCACGGACCATATTCAGACTGTCTCACAGCTCATCGAAAGGAGCCGCGAATACCACCTCCCACTTGTCCTTGTCTTCGTGGATTACCGGAAAGCGTTCGGCTCTGTGGAAATCAACGCCATTCTGAACGCGCTTGTGCATGCTGGTATACCATCGCCCTACATCCGGCTTCTCGACGAATGCTTCTCGAACACATCGACTACCATCCAACTGTTCGATCGAAAGCTTAAAATTCCTATCGGGAAAGGAGTACGGCAGGGAGACACGATTTCTCCCAAGCTATTCACAGCGGCACTCCAGGATGCCATGAAAGGCTTGAACTGACACGATAAAGGCTACCTTGTCGACGATAAACGGATCAGCAACCTTCGCTTCGCAGACGATATTGTTCTCATCTCTACCAGCACTGCAGAAGTCGAGGAAATGCTGAACGAGCTCAATGTGGCAGGCATGAAGTTTGGATTGGACATGAATATGTCCAAGATGCAGTTTATGGTCAACCAGTGGTGTGACACAGGAGTCTTAAGGTTAACTGGAGTCACATTACAACAGGTGGACTCCTACGTGGATAACGACCTCGCTCCTGAAATCGCCCGCAGGAGACGCGCAGCATGGGCAGCCTTCGGTTCGATTCGCAAAGTCACCGATCAGGTCAAGGATGCCGGCCTCAGGGCCTCTGTACTGCCTGCGATGTGTTACGCGACGGAAACCTGGCCCGACAACAAGACAATCGCCAGAGCAATGCAAACTACGCATCGTGCACTGGAGAGATGTCTTCTGAGGACAAGCCTTCGTCAGCAATGGCAAGAAGGCCTACGAAGCTTGGAGCTACGGGTGAAGTCGCAATTAGCAGACCCGCTGCAGCACATGAAGAAGTCCAAATATCGCTGGGCCGGACACCTGCTTCGACGAAAGGACGATAGATGGAGTTTCTGTGTCACAGAATGGCTCCCGAGAGACCATAAAAGATCACTGGGACGACCGCCAACGCGATGGGCAGACTCATTCTCAAGGTCTTTCAGAGAGCGGAGTCTGCCTCACTGGATGCAAGCAGCCAGAGATCGAGCGGTCTGGAAGAGTTGTGGTCCCCGCTGAGAAGACCTCCAGCCGACAAAAGGACCATCAAAGTATCAAAGTAAGTCCTCCATCGTTTCAGCAGGGAATGGATGCCGTGCCGATAGAAATCCGGAGTTTTGATTCGAAAAAGTGACGAAGGTCGGGTTCGGGTGCCGCCCGATCATCGCATCGTTTTCCATTCGGAAAGTGAGCTAGCGATCGGAATAAATGGCAGTCAGATGGGGCAAGGTGTGGGAAATACGGTGGGTGGAAAACCACTTCGTATCCTAATACATGGAGCTTTTGGCGGGTCATTTTTGAAGCATGCGGGTTTCCATTGTCATGGGAATATAAATCTTGTCGAGTTGTGGGCGCTTAATTTGAAGGGCGTGGCTGAGTTTCTGTAAATGATTGAGGCAGACCTGATTGCAAATGGTGGCACCAGAAGGGAGAAGCTTCCAGTACACAACACCAAGAACGTCATAGAAAACACTCAGCATCTCCTTCCTTGAGTGCAGATCACCTTTAAAAACAGCTGGCGGCTTCGCCTCTGCTGGAGTTCAAGCATGCCTTTCTCATCAGCTCGTGTGGCAAACTGGTCAAGTGGCAAATCATGCGGAACCCATTGGCGTATTTTCCAGACGAAGCCAAGCTCGCGTAATTTACGGGTCTTCTTTGATGTCAGCCAGTAGGGAGTCGCTGTCGACCAATGACTCGCGTCCAGACTTGGGTTGTTCGGACAACGAAAAATCTCCCAATTTAAAGCGATTCAACCAATTGTCACAGGTGCGTGCACATGGTGCATCCTGTCGAAAAATACGCGCCAGGTTACAGTGAGCCTTGGCTGACGTGTGTTCCAGATAGAACTCGTAAAAAAGACCGTTATGGAGATGGAGTTTTGAAGAGTCCATATCTCTTGATATAAGCGACTTGTAGATTGCTAATAAGTTGCATTGGCAGGAGCTGACCTTTAACCATTGACATAACCTATTGAGAAACCGATAAAAATTCTCAACCAGGGAGGCCAAGTTAAGTTGCAAAATCGCAAGAACATTTGAATTACTCTGATACATATCAGATGTATATCATCTCCACTAGGAGTATACAAAAATATATAAAACCATCAATAATAATGATCATGAATCCTAAATCTAAGTGTTAGTCAGGCCACTGAGTCTCATTCTAAATTCTAACCCAGGGCATATGTCCAGTAAGTAGTACTTGTATATGACGAGGTTGTTGTCTCGAGTAATCACCGCCAGGCGTTTCTCCCAGTTCGACATCGCTAATCGTTTCTCCACATAGCCACATATGGCACCTTTTTCACGGCAGTACTCTTCCTGAAAAGTGTAGAATACTTCAAAGTAGCTCCTCGCATTTTACCAGATGTTGGAAAATTCTCTCTGCTTAGATGATATGATAAAACGGGGTAATGCGTGTTAGAGGGGTGCATCGTTGTGATGGCGACTTTTCTTCCTTGTTGTTCGGCGCGGATATGGTCTTAGGAAGTCACCTTGTACTATGTGGTTATCCGCCTTGGTAAGAAAGCACATTAATGTCCAATTACATCAGAAGTGGCCTAGATCAGTTCCCCATTAAGCAAGGACACACCAGCGTTGGGATATATCCTAGTCGGAGTGGGCATATGGTGACTTGCATCTCCCATGACTTACCTGTGCTTCTATGAGACCTTTAGCTAATCTCCCATTATGTGGAAGGTTTTATTTGAACTCAGAGAATATGGTTGAGTGCTGAAGGATGGCCTGCGCAACTGACACTTTACGGCTGCCCGCTCCAAACTACATAGGTCCCAAAGTTGTGTAAATTTTTTAATTTTACGCAACACAAACCTCGTATAAGGGTGTCTTACGTGATGGCATCGACCCCTTTCCCAAAGCGCTTTACCCTCCTATGTCTTGAAATGTTTTATATTTGAATTTCCAATTTGTGTTCAACTCAGATCGGGATACTTACATTTTGTTAATTCTGAGCGGTGGACAATTCGGTTGTATCTAGTTAGGAGACGGAGCCTTAAGTGTCAGTTGCGGACGTCATCTCAGATCACACAACCGTATTCCATAGATTGGAAGGAAGGCCGTCGTATCATGGGACAGAAGCCGAAGTTCTCGTAGAAGCTTAAGCAGTAACTGGAGGAGCAATCACTATACGCCCCCCCCCCTTCAGGTTAGGATAGATCAGCGCAGTGTTCCAATATGGATCAGCGGTTAAATCTTACACTTTAGAATGTTCGCTGGAGAGTTCCTCTCATAGTAGTGAGTAGCAACGAACCCGATAGAAGATGATCGACGGCAATCTCGGAGCTCGCGCTGCTCGAGGGCGGTCGACTGTGCAGAACCACTTAGCTTACTTCCGCTATGAATGTCGTCAGTTTCTATCCAGTTAATCTTGACCAGCGGGGCGACAGGGCTTCAGTCCCTTCTGGGCTTGGATGTTTTCGATCCTAGGCGAAATGTTTCACCTTCCCAGCAGCGTCCAGACCAGCATTAGGAATGCGCTAGAGCAGTAACTCTAATTGGAAAAAATCCAGGAAAACGCATCATAACAGTGATCCTTTATCCTAACCTGTACTGCGGTTATTTATCTACGTGAGGGAGCTGATCCTCCTTACTGCCCCCCCCCCTTATTAGTAACTCCTAACGATAGCCATTAGAACTAACCACTTGCTCCACTGGCAATATGCCAGCTTCTGCTGGAGTACCACGCAAACTTGCACATCAATCCGTGCCGAGACTGCTTTCGTCGCTAAGGGGGACATCGGAGATGGGTTGTGCGCTCGAAGAGCACATTCGACGCTCTTCGAGCGCATAACTCGGCTAGGGAAGGGACTCCGGGGTGTGGGCTATCCAGGCGGCGGCTCGTGCCAAGAATGCTTTCGTCGCTGAGGGGGCATCGGAGATGGGTTGTGCGCTCGAAGAGCACATTCGACGCTCTTCGAGCGCATAACTCGGCTAGGGAAGGGACTCCAGGGTGTAGTGCGTCCAAGGTGCTCGTGCAGGAACTGCTCCCGTCTCCCAGTGCTCTCCTGTAGCGGCGGTGGAAGAGCCGCGATCCGCCACCGACCGCTCAACGACGATGGCGGCTATTCTTCCTTCGCTGCGCCGCGAGCGGTCGCGTCGCGGACACGTGGCAAACGTGGAAAACGAGGTCAGCGGGTCAGTCGATGTGGAAGGCGGCTGATGGTCGGTCGGTGGCTGCTCACTGCTCCGTGGACTCTCCCTGAGCGACGAAAGCAGTGGAAACTGCAGTGGAAAGCAGTGGAAATGTGAAAACATGGGTAGTTTGGATGGCACACACCCTGGAGTCCCTTCCCTAGTCTGATTCTGCGCTCGAAGAGCGCAGAATCCATCCGCGGACTCTCCCTGAGCGACGAAAGCAGTTCTCACATGGGTAGTTTGGATGGCACACACCCTGGAGTCCATTTCCTAGCTTGATTCTGCGCTCGAAGAGCGCAGAATCCATCCGCGACTCTCTCTGAGCGACGAAAGCAGTTCCCACATGGGCAGTTTGGATGGCGCACATCCTGGAGTCCCTTCCCTAGCCTGATTCTGCGCTCGAAGAGCGCAGAATCCATCCGCGGACTCTCCCTGAGCGACGAAAGCAGTTCCCACATGGGCAGTTTGGATGGCGCACACCCTGGAGTCCCTTCCCTAGCCTGATTCTGCGCTCGAAGAGCGCAGAATCCATCCGCGGACTCTCCCTGAGCGACGAAAGCAGTTCCCACATGGGCAGTTTGGATGGCACACACCCTGGAGTCCCTTCCCTAGCCTGATTCTGCGCTCGAAGAGCGCAGAATCCATCCGCGGACTCTCCCTGAGCGACGAAAGCAGTCCCCACATGGGCAGTTTGGATGGCACACACCCTGGAGTCCCTTCCCTAGCCTGATTCTGCGCTCGAAGAGCGCAGAATCCATCCGCGGACTCTCCCTGAGCGACGAAAGCAGTTCCCACATGGGCAGTTTGGATGACACACACCCTGGATGCTGCGAGAACCCCAGCTGCGCATTCCCCCTGAGCGCGCACAGCTATGAAGGAAAGATTTCGCGCTCTGTCGCAAAGATGCGTGAGAATATTGCGGCGGGTGCGTGCGTGCGATGAGCGCTCGCGGCGTAGCGAAGGAAGAATAACCGCGATCCTCAACGACCCTCCTCCATATCGACTGACCATGGTGTCGGTGGATATCGAAAATGGCCACGTCGATATGACGCGACATCAGGAGAATCTGGTTAGATCTAAGTAAGACCACTCCTAACTCCCTACTGGTCCCTCCGTTTTGCCTAAACCTTTCTTGGTGCCACCTCCTGAATGCTTGATTCTTCCCCCTATCTACTCCCTCCCTCCCCCCCCCCCCTCCCATCCCGATGCGTCCTTCAAGTCGCTCCTTCCTGGAGCCGAATTCATCAGTGATTTACGTAACTTTATCGGAGAATTGTAGGCGAAAAGCTCAGATAACGCGGCTTATCCCTCACCATATCGCTTGATAAGCCGCGTTATCTGATCTGTTTGCTTACAATTCTCCGTTAAAATAACGTATGTCGTTGACGAATCCGGCCCCTGGTCGCTGTTTGTTCTCCACCTTCGAAGTCCTCCTTCTACTCTTACCCCTTCAAAGGTCTTCTCATGCTAGTGATACGAAGTCGGCAGCACGGCTTCTGAATCTGCACGCTCGGAAGCGCGAGTAGGTGCTGTTGTGTTAAGCAGTAAAGGACTACAGCATGACTGCTGCAGCAACATCCCACATTCAATAGCAAATTTTGCCCGCGCTGTAGATGATGCGGCATACCTCACTTAGGTTAGATCACTCGACGGACAAACTTTTACATATAGGTGGTGATTGCAAGGAAAGACCAGGTTCAGGTAGAACAGTGGATCCAAGTTCTTGTTGAGAGCTGAAAGAAGAAAGAAGATCGCTAACCTGCGCTGGCAGTGGCACGTTGTAGTGGCGCTTGAAACACAACATCGACCGTGCTGTTAGTAGAAAGTAGGATGACTGACCGAGCATCACATCGTCGGTCGTCAGAATTATCAACCATTTCTAGATTTCGTGGCTGAAAGGGTGATAACAGATCAAGGTGCCTTCATAGCATTTCCTCAAGCAGTATAATTTGCATTACAGCTAAATAGGAACCACCTTTGTCCCAATTGTTAAGCAGGTATTTTTCTGTTCCTAATAGTGAATGTAGATCCTCGGTATCTTCCGTTATTTTACAATCTACGATTGTCTCCTTTATTATAATATGTTACTATAAGCGAGATAAGCTGATTTTCGGTCACCATAATCCTACTATATATAAGCGAGAACGGTCGTTTGTCTGTGGGTGAGTGCGTGTGTTTGTGGGTGTGTATGTTTGCACAGAAGTGCTGAAGGAATGTGTTGGGAGGAAGTATAGGGAAGGGGTTGTAGTTGTCACCAGTTGTCAACTGTTGTAGTTGTCGACAGGCGTCCATATTCAGATGACATGTCACCAATGTCGCGCAAAGAACGTTAAGGTTGAGAAGAGGTGTCACCGATGTCCCGCAAGGGGTTTTCGGATTCAAACGACGTGTGACTGATGTCGCGCAAAGCAGGCCCGACTTCAGAAGGCATGTCACCGACGTCGTTCATCAGGTGCCTGGATTCAGAAAAGGTGTCACCAATGTCGCGAAAGGCGATCCAGACTCAGACGACGTGTTAACGATGTCACGCAAAGCACGTTCAGGTTGAGAACACATGTCACCGACGTTGTTCAACAGGCGTTCGGGTTCACAAGAGGTGTCACTGATGTCGCGCGAGGGTTTCGGATTTAGAGGACGTGTTACTAGTGAAGGTGGACCAGTAATGGGGGACCGGTGAAGGATGGGTTCCAGTAAGGGGGACCGGTAAAGGGTTGACCAATAAAGGAGGGACCAGTGAAGGTGGGACCAGCAATGATGAGGACCGGTGAATGAGGGGGAAGGGATCCAGTGAAGATGGGACCGGTGGGGGGGAGTGGTCCAGTGAAGGGTAGACCGGTGAAGGAGGGGGAGGGGTCCAGTTAAGGGGGACCGATAGATGGTTAACCAGTGAAAGAGGGAACCAGGTGAAGGGGGACCGGTGAGGAAGGTACCAGTAATGGGGACCGGTGAATGGGAGGGGGGAAGGGGTCCAGTGAAGGGGGACCGGAAAAGGGTTGATGAATAAAAGGGGGACGAGTGAGGGTGGGACCAGTGATGGAGATCGGTGAAGGATAGGATGACCAGCAAATAGGGGACCAGTAAGGGGAGGTCCAGTGAAGGTGGGAGCAGTAGTAGGGACCGACGAAGGGGGGAGGGACCAGTGAAGGGTGAACCGGAAAAGGGTTGACAATAAAGAGGAACCAGTGATAAGGGCCAGGTAAGGGTGGTCCAGTGAAGGTGGTGGACCTGTTTTGCCCTATTCCGCTATACCATTCTATATAGCAAAACCAGTTTTTTACTGTAATGAATAAGAGAAGGTCTAAAGAGGAGAAGAAGACGTTCGGAGTGCTCTATTCTCCGGGTTTGGGCCCGGCCGTTTGGCGGCCGCCAGGCCGTTGAACGTCTGGTAAACACTATTTCCCTAAAAGATGGTCTAGATTGCTTTTTTTCATGAAGAACCCTAGTGTTGCCTGTTTTTCCTTTTTCTTGTTCATTTTTTTAAGGTTTGGTTATCTAGGTAATAAACAAAACAATTAATCAAATCATACATTTTCAATACATAAAGGTATTACGAAGTTGCACATTATGTTAAAACGCTACAAGAGTGGCGGATCCGTATCCACAAATTCTACGATGTTAACAACGATATAATGAAGCACCTCCAAGAGTTTTCATACTGGAATTTCCCATGTGCCGTTTTCAAAAAGTCCAAAAAACCTGGAATGAGACCGGATATCCATGAAACGTCGATGGCAGTCGATTTACACTTTTCTGTTCCATGACATCCTACCTGTTATAGGATAATTCTAGTTCATGTTTGACTTGATCTAGTTGACCGTCTCATGCGCTCGTGTTGAACGGTGGCATGATATGGGTGGCGTGATTATTGACCTAGATCCTCGAGCCACCGAGCACTATAAAAGGCCACCGTCTTCGTTCAGTTTAGTTCTGCGCTAGCTGTGGTCGACTTCGCTACTACTGTATTCTGTTCTGGTGATTGCTAATAAAGATCTAATCGAGCCGGCGACTACACCACTGCCATAGCTAGCGAATACCTGCGTTGGATCGCGCTCTTCTAGACTGAGTTCGCTGCACCGGTGGTAGACTTCGTACGACACTCAACTCGTGGCCGCGTGTTGAGGCACAATCAGAGTCGATTTCTTACCCGCTTGCTCTTACATGCCTGCCACGACTTAAGAGGTGAGGCCTTTTGTGCCCCGACTCCATGTGACGCGGATCGGATGTTGTTTAGGATCTCCCGCGGACCGCACCTGCGCTGGCCCCGACATCCCTACCCCATATTCACATCACTCACGTGATACACATGAACGAGCCGACTCTTGTAATTGTAGTATCAACTATTGCGCTCTAATAAGCAGTTTTCCACGTTCGAGTCGAATAACATTATAGACATTAGACATTACCTTTATAGCAATTCCAGTACAGACAATACATATCAATAAAAAGGAACACAGCTGCCCACAAGTTAAAGGCTAAGCCTCGCCACCTCACCTACGGATCAGCCCAAAGCGTAACCCGCATAAACTGCCCGGCTCCTACCGTGGAACCTGTGCTCACGAGGGCGGTGACGCGGTTGGCTTCTGCGATTAAGTCCGATCAGATGCTTCTGCTCGCCTTCTGCTGGTCACCTGCTGTCCCGCGGTTCGTCGAGTCGATGTCCATCGGGACATGGAAGCGATACAGCGCAGTATAAACGGCTTTCCGTATGCCCTCCCCTCCGTGTCAGCACCTGGGCGCCTCCAGGCGTGCGTGTCCTTGAAGAGTCGTGATGGATCGTGGCGAACGTCATGACATAGGCGTTATGTCATACACAAACTCAACAAAACCGAGGTCTTTGGAGAAGAGCCGCGTTTCTGTTGCCCGATTTCTGCTTAACAAGGCTAGTATTTCCAAATTCCATCTATTATCTAGGCAAATAAGTTGTTTGGAAATGAGGTGAGCGTCCGGCTGCTCCGTTTCCACTTCGGCGACCGTCTTCCGCGGTGCACCTTCCGTCCGCGGACGTCCCGCGGGTACTTCCACGGGACTATACCATAGGCTATATGTTGTTACAGGATGTTTTGTTGCGATCAAAACTCTTGCGCCAGGCGGGACTCGAACCCGCATCTTCTGCTTTCTACGTTCTGATTTTGATAATTTTCGAAAGCCAACTTTTGATGTATCCTTTTGAACAAAACTTACTTTGTATCACATTTTGGCTAATAAATGTTCTGTTCTGTTCTGTTCTGCTTTCCGGGCAGCGATGTTCGCCTTACACCACCGGCGCTGTTTGACCGCACGTAACATCCGCGATATCCTCGAGGCCTGTCAGCACCCACCCGTGATACGGGATGGGCCGGTCGCTGATATCAGCATGGAGCCGGTTAAGCTGAAGACCTTACTAGTACTTAGAACATTTATACCATAGGCCTTAATCGACATACAGCTCTGTCGATATCACAAGGTATCACTCAGAAACCATGGTATAGCGTTCAGCTTCATACATGGAGGAACGCGGACAGTGCGCGAAGCGGAATGATTTGCAGAAGTGAGAAAAGAACTCTGGTGCTCCATCGAAATCCTAGGATCAAAACAACTGTCGTCTAGAGCAATGTGTCGAGGGTAATTTTGAACGGTCACCCCAGCCAGCAGCGTTTCAATAATGCCTAATGTAAGCGTACCAAAACTGGCTCTCGTTGCCACTTGTCCGATTTCTTCGCTACCGTTCAGCAACAACACGAATATTAAAGCAAAATTAGTGTGTAAACTCGATGCTCATAGTTTAAAACATTTTATCGACATTGAAAACAGAAGAAAATGTACAGCATTGTAGACCTCATTTACGCATGTAAACAGTCCCTTGTCTCTCCTTCGAACTTGCCGGCTAATTGAAGAATTCCCAAGTTGAACGTGTTCGACGGCTGCTTTGCTGTTGTGATGTACTGTGACGGGATGAAAATGGTGAGCTTCCGCTGGCACGGCTGAACATGATAAGGTTGTCAAGCGGAAAAGTGGGGTTTAGCACATGTTATTGAATACATGGCGCAAACTGCAAAAATCTCGAGTGCATCAGGAATCGCTCCTAGATTTAGTTTGGGTATGCTTTTTTGGGTAATTTTTTGAAATACATGTTTGAGAAAGGTCTATTAGTAAGTTCTCCACAGGCCTGCTGAGAAACCTATGATATTTCTGCAGTTTGCGTATTTGCCCTGTTCCCAGTCCCTTGCCTTCCATTTTATCTGAAGGGAAAGCATTCAGGATTCGCCAGCGTTCAATGTTTGCAAAACATCACATTGGAAAGGATATATGGAATCGTAAGCTAACAGTGGCGTCAAACTCTAGACAATTACCATCCCACCAGAGAATAAGAAAAACTTTGAAGATGGTGGGTAAGGTATACAAGAAAGAGTTTGGGTACGCACCTTTATACCGTCATCGCAGTCGTGATAAATGTTGATCTTCGGCTCGATTGAACCAATCTGTAAAAAATTACTGTTGCTTTTTCAGATTATTTCGTTTGCTTGCGCTGGCGTTACATTGCATTCTCGAGTACAAGTAAATAAATAATTAAATAAATGAGGATGATTTTCTTTTGATGTGGAGATTTCGATTTAAGAAATGTCATCTCAGTATGGGCGCGTGTAGCGCAGTCGGAGGAGGCGCCGACTGTCGCGTGCACCCGATACCAGGTTCCTGGTTCGGACTTCCCGCCTGGGCCAACCAAACCTTCGATCCCTCCGGGGTATAAATTGGTACCAGACTTGTCTGGGAAGGATGAGCGTTGACGTGTCATCGGCTGGCCACCGCAAGTCATTGTATGGCCAAATACGCATTCAACTCGCCTCCAGATATCCCGTAGAAGTAGAATGCGTGGCGCATCCCAAAAGGGATTGAATAACGCCGTCCTTTTTATCCTTGTCATCTCACTACGCATCACCTAATACGAATCTAACAAAATAGAAAATGCTTGAAAGAAGTTTGATAGCTGATTGAAAAGTTGTAGTGACAAAAAATTTCTAATGGTAAGGGATGAATCAGAAATCAGACTAATCGTAAGAAGCCACAAGCCCCTAGTTCGCACATTCTTTTTTTTTTGTTGATAATTTTCTCTGCAGTTCACCAAACAGTCAAACAACTCAAATCAGTTTCTTTAAAAATCAAGTGGCTGGTATCGAGGTTGTAAGCTGTCACAACGATGTTTTGCTGAGATCAAGACTTCTAACGCCAGGCGGGACTCAAACCCGCACCTCTCTCTGACCAGGCGGGAATGCTCTACGCCTTTACCCCACCGGCGCCGTTCGATCGAACGCAACATCCACACCATCAGCTAAACTGGTTCCATGCTGATATCAGCGACCAGCTCATCCCGGATACGGGTGAGTGCTGATCGGTCCCACGAGATGTGGATGTTGCGCTCGATCAAACGGCGCCGGTGTGCAAAGCGTAGAGCATTCCCGTCCGGTCAGATAGAGATGCGGGTTCGAGTCCTTCCTGGTGCTAGAATTTTTGATAGCAGCAAAACATCGTTGTAACAGTCAAACAACTGTGGGTGGTGCCTGCTCCGCTATCGTAGCGCTTCTGAAGGCATCGGCAACATGGTGATGAAGGAGATCGCTCTTTCTTCGAGAGCAAACGCTCATGTAGAGAAACGCATAGAGAAGTCTTAAAGGAAAATAATGAAACAGATTCCAAGAAACATTAGGCGTTCGCAATGATGACCTCGGAGGGCGCTGGTATGTTCAGTACGAGGATGAAGCGCATCAAATCAAGATCAAAAACGAGCAGGAAACCAAATTTATTTAATTATTTTTTATTATTTTATTATTAAAATTTGTTTATTTATTTATTTATTTATTTAAATGAGACGGATATTCTATAATTCTGTAACTCAAGCGACAAAGCAGGTCTCAGATATTTTGGCCATAAGGCTGTGCACTTACCTCATCGGCCGAACCACTCAGTTTGAATTTTCCATGACTGTCTGTTTCGGCGGAGTCCATTAGCTCATCAGGAGTCACTAAAGCAGCACAAGCTTTGGCTTTAGAATATTACAAAGAGATGCTCAGAGGATTCAATAAAACTCTTAGCTCACTGGAACAGCGTTTACTGCCAAATTTTTCACTTTCCGCCCTAGAAGAGACCGCAGTGTTCCTAAGGCGCTTGATAGAACATCTCTTAAGTAAAGGCAATTTACGTGCCGAACTGGTAGAGGCCCTGCCGACATCGATGGCGCCATAGAAATCGGTCTCACCCTTCGATTATCCTTCAGAACTCGTCCTTAGTGTGGGAAGCCAGTAAGTGCTATGAAGTGTGTTTATCTAGTTTGCGGTCGCCATGTTGGAATTGCTCGTATTCTCACTATTTGGTTGACCTGAGATTTTTTCGACAAAAGCCGGCTCAATAGGCTATATTTTTGCTAACTGAAGCTATGAGTGGGGGGGGGGGGAGGAATTCATATAAGCATTTTTGTGTTTCACGTCCTGTATATGTTATCGGTCAACCGTCAAATGCATTTGTCCGAAAACTCTGGGTAAAGTCACGCCCTCTGTTGCTCTTGCACTTGAATTAATTGGAGGAAATGGTTATTTGAAAGAAGAATTGAATGATCCAATCAACGAAACGGGCAATTGTTTCATTTGTGGATTTTTAGGGCTGTTTCACGGCAAAAAGTTCTATTTCTAAAAGACATTTTGATACAATAAATCAGGAGTGGGTGGCGGTTCGGTGGCGGTTCGGCGGCCGGCAGACTCCGTTGCGCGCGAGGCGAAAATCGTATATTCAGTATGCATTGGATCCGAATGAATCATTTTCGGATATCCTATTCGTACGACACGATCCGAATCATCCAAAAATCCGGGTCCGCAAAATTGCCGTTATCCGAATCATCCTATTCCAAAGTCCGAAGAGTCCGAAGATATCCGAATATTTTCGATCGGATCCAATGTATAATGTTCAGATGTTCAAGGCACAATGAAGAATCAAGCCCCTCTTGTATGTATGGCATACTTGAATTAGTGCCGAAAGTTCGACAATGGTGACGAATTGCTCGAAGAATCTTTTCATGCCGTATGATCTTGTACTCAGAAGACACAGCTCGTACTCGACGCTTCTGACGCGCCACCCTTTTTATCATTACGTGACCTTGTAGCCGTTACTGACACTCTAAGATCCACGGTAACAAGGTTCTTCGGACGCCCTCCAAAAATGCAAAGCTACATCAAGCATTTCTTATGATTGCTATGTTTAATGGACAAACTGAAGCTTCTTGATGCTCTTTAACCACCATCACACCCCTGGAGATTGACTCCAACGTCATCATTGATGAGAAATATTACGGTATAGTGCGCCATAATTGTTGCGAATCGGCGGCCCCGCTCGCGAGGGTGTTTGCCCCTGTTGAGCGTGGTCCCCCACTCGCCCCGTGGTGCTACGAGGTACCAGGAGACCCAAGACCCAAGGTGGACATAGGGGGAACCCATGGTGTGAATAAGCCACGCCCCTTCTCTGGCCGACGTTGGCCCCGCGTGGTGACTTCTGGCCTCTCGCGCTGAGCAGCGGCTGGATTGACGCACGCCCACACCATACACCAGCCGCGGGTGTCTACGGGCGTGCTGTATTGACCCCGGACTGTAGTGAGCACTATAGCCCTCGCAAAATTTTCGAATATTCGAATGGTTTCGAATACCCGCAATTTTCGAGCATTCGAATTTCCAATGTATTCGAAAAACACGATTTTTTGAACACTCGAATTCGGATACATTCAAAAAACGAGATTTTTTGAACAATCGAATTCGAATATTGATTCGAATATTCTATTCGAATATTCGAATATTTTCGAATAGAACGCTGGGTTCCATAAAGGAAGAAAACGTGACTGGTGCTTTGGTGGCAATGACCGATAGACGGCTTACCTTGACGTAGTAGGAAATTTACATTTGTTTGTAGAGCTTTTAACAAAGTTTTAATGGAATCATCTTTCCACCGAATCCTTCTATGCCTGAAAGGATGAATTATAATATGTTAGGGGTCATCAAACCAAACATCGCGTTCTTAAAAAGTTTAAGTTTAGTTCTGTTTCTTGAAACGGTCGACTAATAGATCCCAAAAACCATACCTCACCTGGGGCCAGATGAAATTGCACGGGATTTAGCAGGTGTATGGTAAAGCCCTTAACTTTGGTTAGAAAATGCGAAATCTGCGGGTTACCCGAGCATCCACCTTTTCGGCTTACTATAGGACCCTTTTTCATGGAACACTTGAAAACTCTAATGAACTATTTGCTTCATTGGAGACCAAGGTCATCATGATGGAGATCTTCAAAACCGGTAGGTACCGTCTGCTTCATCTTTTTATTCACATTACCAAAGAAACATGAAGGGCACATAAGAACTGGCTTAGAGTTCTTCATATCACTGAGAAGTTCTTGAGCGTTGTTAGTGCAATATTTTTGATGGCATCAGAAAGTGCGGAAGCTTTCTAGGTCCAAATGATCTCCATAATTGAGAAGGGTGGTCGTCGAATAGATGTCCGCAGAAGTTAGTCAAAAATATGGGAAAAATCAGTGGAAAATTAGTGATAAAATAGCTGAAAATACCCAAAGGTCTTTCTACGTGCTTGGGGATTCAGAAGACGTCCAACGTTCCTGGGGTTCCAGGAAACGTGCCGGACACGAGGTCCAACGTGCATGCGGATTTAGAAGACGTACCAAAGACGTCGTTCAAGTTGACTGGAGATTCAGATGTTCGCCGACGGAAGTGCTTCACAGCAGGTGGAAAGTTTCGATCGAAAGGCGAATATCGATCGACATTGATTAGGCAATTCGTCACTGCTGTAGCGGTCTCGCGTAAAAAAATTTCTGTTCAACATAGTATTAGAAGCGATGGGAATCCTCCGTTCTGACAAAAAGGCTTTTCGTCGTGTAGCAGAATGTGATCAGACGGTCAATCTCTATCGAGAATGTGAATTTTCGCCTGAAATTGACCGTTTGAGGATGAGGAGTGTACGTGCCGGCAGTCAATTTGAGGCTAGAGTGAGGTGGGGACGTACAGAGAGTCATCAGGAGGGTCGTCGAAAAACCTAGGGGACAAAGGCCCTAATTAGCACAAACAACTATGTCACTGAACCGTCTGGAGATGATGCCGATGTTGAGCGTAGTGGTGGGGGGGGGGGGAGGGTCTGGATGGCTTCATACCGCAAAACAACTCGCGTGATCTTAAGGAAGGTAGAACAAGGTTGGAACATAATAAGGTTCTCAAGCGTTGCCTTTTGTAGTGCTAGGAAGGGAAGAAAGCTGAAAAAGCAGAGCAGCTAGCTTGATTGCCCTTAGCCTAGTGATACTGCAACATCGCGCGAAGCGCGCAAGTGCGAGGCAAGCCGACAGACGTAACGGATATATACATTATATATTATATTTTATATATATAATAATATAATATATATGACAGTATAAATATATATTTACATTAAGGACTGAAGAACAGTGGTGTTGCTTTTTGCTATACTGCCGATATCTGATTAACAACGTGCGACATAAGATGAAATGGACAAGTACATTCGGGTTATGGAAGCTAATCCAAGACCAAGAAGAGCATAACCGAGAAACATTGTGTGATCTGACTTCTTTCTGTCGATGCTTAAGATCACCTGAACGGAGCATGTGTGTTACTAAGTGATAATCAAAACCCAACAAACGGAAGTAGCGTTCCCTAAGCAAAACTTCGCGATTAGATGTTTACCATGCCTATGCAAGGAAGATCAATTTTGAGCAGCATCACCTCTCTCCCTCCTCGTATTGGTAGTCCTAAAGGTTCCTCCTAAAGACAGCAATGTCAGAATCTTGAGTTTTGGCGTGAAAACAACGAACTGGTCGGAATGTTAGGAAACTCAGTAAGGACTTATCAACGTTACGACCTTGCTCGGCACAGAAGCACCCTTTCCATAAACATTCGCTTCATCCAAACTGAGCTAAGAACCATTTTGCATGGGCGTGTACACGGAAGGGAAAGGCAATGCCTCACGGAAAGTTTCCCGAGAGATAGTGGCTATTAATGATCACGCTGTCCATAAGTGTTCAGCTGATGCAAAGAAGAGCGGTTCGAATAGGAGCGCCTACACTTGTTTCGAAAAACCCCTTCATAGCGTCCTTTGTCTCTTATGAAGTGAGCATCTCTGATCAGAAGTGCCTGATGCTGTTGTAAAATCTGGTTGCTGTAGTTGATCAATCACTTAGAAATCTTATACCTACTAGCCCGCCTATATTATCGTCCCTACGGGACCCTATCTGTATAGTTTACTGCTCAGTTAATAGGGAAGGTAACTGCGCCGCATGGTGTTGCAGATCTGCCACCCCTCGAACAGGGAACACTCCAAGCAAAGCGACGTCTAGAACTTTAGGATGAAAAAGCAACTTGACGTGAAAAGAAAGCTTAGAAAGGCTATCGTAGGATCCATTGCCACCAAGTACAGGACGTCGCAGTGAAGACGGAAAATTTGGAGCACGAGGGTCAATACTCTGCGCACAAAACCCTTAATGTTTCCGGATCCACACCAGGAGTCCCCTATAGAGAATAAGAGAACAAGCATACGTTCAATGGAGATGAGGTCGAAAAACAGGATTTGTCGTAGGCAGTGTCAAACTGAAAACTGTTTCCTGAGGTCCAATACGACTCGAAAATTTCGAATCCGAATGAAAGTATAAGCCTCCTGTGAGTAAAGCTCCTGAAGGTTCAACTTCTGATTCACTCGTGCTTCTTGTTTCCTGTGTTGTGTTGTGAAAGAAGGACTAGGAGACTCATCACATACGGCATGAAAGGGAGACGATGTACCACTTACAATTCCTGGACCTTGATGCAAAATATCCATGCATGGACTTCGCAAGCAATGTAGATCCTAACTTGCCTACTGTACTGTACCTGTAGTGCAAAAAAAATCCAACATTCGAATGGCATCCATTGAATACTCGAATAATTGTGAGTTTTTGGGAATTTTCGAATATTCGAATAGTTTCGAATGCCCGCAATTTTCAAGCATTCGAATTTCGAATATATTCGAAAAACGTGATTTCTTGAATACTCGAATTCGAGTACATTCGAAAAACGCGGTTTTTTAAACATTCGAATTCGAATAGCTTCGAAAAACACGATTTTTGAACATTCGAATTTGAATATTCAAATTCGAATGAAAATCATTCGAATACCTATTCGAATAGGTATTTCGAGCACAACTATAGTGAGCACACCTGACCCCTCGAATCACCCAATAATTGCATGGAACCCCATACAACACAATGGCAATAGCCCCCAACATGATATGACCCAAGAACAAATATACAGCAATACCCACAACAACACTATGGAGGCATTACTAGGAGACTCACCATCTTCCTCGGCGCAGACAGCAGTAGACATATATAACCACGGTTAATTCCATATATCAACATCACACAGCCACAACAATATAATACCAGAGATGGACGCTAGATAATATGGAATACAGATTTGATGGGACCGCTCTGGCTAGAAGGACTGTAGTGGCTATCCGAGGTTAGACGAGCCCCATCCAGACTCGCCGTCCACCCTGTATTGCAGCCGGATGAAGTGCGACGTGAGGAGCGGCAAGGCTCCGCTCAGACGATCCCCGGAATAATGACGAAAGCGGGCTCACATGTACGGCGCCCCAGAGCAGCGCCCGCGCAGCCGCTCGACGTGCCGACGGAAGTATACATAGAGCCGGGCGGGGGCGGCGCACCGCGGTCCCCGCCGGTCAATAGCGTGCGCAGGCAGGCCGAGCCTCGCAAGCGCCTCATCGGGGTCCCGAGCGGATACGGCAGCCTGCGGGAGTTTGAATATAAGGGAGGAACCATCGCATTCGCAACAGTAATCATTAAGCAACTTCGGGGAGTTATCCGAACCACGGCCGAAACACCTCGATCAGGACAGAGAGGAGTTGTTTTTCTTCAAGTTGGACATCGGTGGCTCACTAGCAATTGGGTACAAACGGTTCTACTGCAGACTCTTTCTGTATGAAGCTGTAGAGGATAGGTAAGCTAAATCTTGGATCAATCGTTGTCTCAGAAGGAGAAATTTTTTCTTGGACAACGCCAGAACATACACAAAGAAGAGGATCCAGAAAAGATTGAAGAGTAGGCAATCCTGCAGTACTCGCTTAGTGGAGGAATCCTTTCGCTGTGGATGTCCGCAACCTTAGAAACCAGTTCTGTTCTGGCATGCGCGCAGAGTATTTAAGCACATAGTTTCAGGGAAATGAGCAAGGCTACAAGTACTCCTTTTTCCACTGTTCGATTAATGACCTGTCGTTTTTGCTGTTGTTATTACTTGTTTAATCAAATCACTAAATTCTTGCAAAACCTCCTGTACACCCTGTTTATTAATGTCAATAAAACACGACAACGAAACATGGCGTGTGCTTGAAAAATAACCTCTAAGAAACTTTGGACAACCTTATATGTAGAGCGATCGCAACAGGTTTAATGCTTATTTTGCCCTTAATAAAGAGTAAGCCATGGCACTTGTCCCCTCATACCAGTTTAAAGAGGCCTTTGAGATACAAGACCCGAACGCCATGGTTAAAGCTAAGCAGCGTCCTATTGTAATAGTGCTATAGCTGCCTGTTAAACTCATAAACTGGAATTCTTTCGGAAATGGTGGATTTCTTGCTTTAAGCTATGTCATCAAGATTTTACGCCTTCGTACTTTAGTTAAGCAGAGGTTGCCTATGAGAATGCTGTTCTTTTGCGTTTATTCTTTTTCTTTCTTCTTCTGCACACTTACTTCCTCACTCTCTCCTATTCATTTGTTTTCTCCCTTTGCACTGTTTTTGTAATGCTGGTTTCAGTTGCGTTCTATGGCAGTTAGCCGTTTGTTCTCCTATTAGCTGCACTGGCACGACTTAATAAATAATTAAATAGCACATACGTCGAATGAAAAGAGGTACTACATCGACTCGAGAGCGTAAGGAAGGTCCGGAGAATGCCTTGTTTCTATCTTGATTCGGCTTTAGGGGCTCAATCATGAATTCAAGTCAGGCATTTCAATATTGAGACGCTTATAAGTGTTGGATATAAACCACTCCGCTGAGAGATGCTCAGGGTCTCTCCCTTAATACAAGCTCTGTCTTCAGTAGCAGAGTTCACTAGATCGAGTCGTTCATTCATTACCCCTATTGCAGTGAAACACCAATAAAAATAAGGCAGAGTGAAAAAAGCCTTACATGTATCGTGCTCGTACATCTTCACCGAAACGCTTCGAGCTGGCTCATCCCCACACATCAGTATACCTTCGACGGCTGATGACTGTGTGCGTCCGAGTGATCGAGCAACAGTCGCAAATGACAGAAGTGCAAGCAAGGACCTCAACATGGCTAAAATACTGAAACTTGGATATCGCTTGTTGCCTGCTAGCACCGTTAACATGAGCTTAATATTACAGGGTACTATGAAAAATGTGAAAACTGTTTGAAAGGACATAGTACTGCTTCTGGATAAGCTATTGGAGAGTTCAAAGCTTATATGAAATCGCGGAACGATATGATTTTCTAACGTCTTGGATAGTGCATGGCTAGAGCCATGCACTATCCAAGACTTTACACTCACGGCTCAAGCGAATGTGTGGAGCAAATACTTTTTGCATGTTAGTTGTAAACTGACCGCATCGCTGCTAGTCTCAAAGTCGGAAACGATAAAATTTAGAAAAAACGTACAACAATTTGTTGCAGAAGATATGTAGGCAAGAGAGCGAGCACTGATAGAAATACAATAATTGTGTTGGCAAGGCTATTAGCAAGGGTTAAGGTTTGGGTGAAAGAGAGGAAAATAGAGAGTCTATGAGCTACAAATGTCGAGATCGCGTCGTGTGCTCGTTCCGAACTTCAAACCGTAGGCGTGATTGATAATGTAGAGTCGCATGCATATTTCATATTCTTTGAAGTGGCCTGGTTACGGCCTGGTTCGCATATTCTTTTCTCTAGGCTCACGTTTTGCTGTCAATTCATCTGTGAATTGATCATATCGTTGCCACATTGCTTTCTTTGAAGTCTAAAAGTCTTAAAAAAACATCAATGCATCAGCAAACGTCGTGGGCGTGATCACTATTTCCAGCAGGAAGGACCTCCTCCTCGGTGCTACTAGAATGACTAAGAAGTTTTTTCCACCACGCACAGCTTGTCGAACAGGCGGATAGGAAGAAGAGGCAGTCTGCAGTGGCCTTCGCTATCAGACCCTGGACAATGACTTCTCCTCTCTTCTCCTCATTTTTCCGTACTTAAAAAATTCCATCTTATAGTAAAACCGGAAACAACTGAGAGTTGAAGATTGCTGTCAAAGAGTACGTGATCGCCTTCCGTGCAACATGAACCTAAGCGAATGCGACACCGTAGAGCAGATATTTGAGACGCGTCTGGAGAACAACGGGTTGGATTTGTTGTAGTGTACACATATTTCTGGAAAGGCGCTTATTAGATAGCTGCTGTAATGGTGTTTCGTTGCTGTCAAAACTCTAGCGCCAGTCGGGACTCGAAACAAACCAGTAAAATATGAGCTCATCATCATACGCAGCACCATTTTTGATGACAATGGTTTCTCATATTCATCATCTATCGGTAAAGCCAATCTACTCGCTTCCCAGTTTCTTACGCACTTTGGAAAACGTACGAATCCGAACTCTCTAACATATCACACTCAGGATGGAGATGAAGAGAATTCGGATTTCTTACCGGTTCGTTATATTCCCCAAATGGACGTTTCTCCGTGATTCCACAGGGAACAAATCTATGATATTCTCTCAAAATGGTCAAAATCGTCCTCTATCTTTCCTGACTTCGTTCCTTTACGCTTTATTAAACAGATTTTAAGCCACATACTTTGCCCTCTAGAACATATTTTCAATTCTACTATTATGACATCTGAAGTGCCGAAGAGATGGAAGCACGCTTTTGTTACGCCCATTCCAAAAAAGACTCCGCTAAGTGATCCAAAGAACTATCGTCCTATAAGTATTACTTCTGTGTTTGCTAGGACCTTCGAAAAAATCGTCAAAAAAAACATATCGTTACGCACTTAGAAAAGCACAAGATAATCTCCGATAATCAGTTTGGCTTTTTGCAAGGAAGGTCTGTAGAAACATCCATGCTGACGTCCCTTAATGACTGGACTGAAGCTATGGAAACTAAAAATAGAGTAGACGTGGTATATCTAGACTTTTCAAAGGCGTTCGATAAGGTGCCCGTAGACAAACTATTGCTTAAAATGAACACTGTCGGAATTCATCCAAGGATAACGGAGTGGACGCACAGTTTCCTTACAGGAAGGACATACCAGGTGAGGGTTGAGGGAGCACTCTCCTCTGTGTTCAACGCTTACACTGGGTTCCACAAGGCGGAGTGCTCTCACCCCTGCTTTTTCTGCTGTGCACTTATGAGGTTCCAGAATCAATCTCAAGGTTGGGAGTGACGTGTAAAATGTACGCTGATGATATTAAAATATACAAACAATAAAGGAAGACCAGGACACCTACTCCGTTCAAGCAGCTCTTGACTACATAAGCAGTTTGGCTAACAATTGGGATCTCCCACATGCATCAGAGAAAT
The DNA here is from genome assembly GCA_947396885.1 of Heligmosomoides polygyrus polygyrus. NCBI lineage: Eukaryota > Metazoa > Nematoda > Chromadorea > Rhabditida > Heligmosomidae > Heligmosomoides > Heligmosomoides polygyrus. Next base: position 89,131,683 of record OX377203.1, on the reverse strand, counting down.
CCTCTTTCTTACCTTAAGGAGCGAATAATAAGGCAACGATACCTGTTTATAAGTTACGAAATGCTGATCAAAAGGTGGTTGATGATGTCCGAGATTTAGGTTTCTTAATAACTAAGAAGCTCAATTTTGTCATGCATTATAAGGCCGTGGTCAAAATGGCCGACTGTCGTACATATAATCTCTTCAAGGTTTTAAAAAGCAAAAATGCTGAAACGCTTTTACTTGCTTATAAAACATACGCACGACCCGTAGTAGAGTTTGATACAACGGTTTTCAACCCGGTCAAGAAAAAAGACATTGATATGTAGGAGAGCGTTCAAAATAATTTCACCCGAAAACTCATAATGAGATGCTTTGGCGTAAATTATTCGCAAATCCCAAACGGCAGAGAAAGAAATAGAATACTTGGACTAAAATCTTTGGTGTGTAGAAGAAAGATTGCTGATCTCAAAATGCTGTTCAAGATTCTCACAGGCAAACTCCACATAAGCCCTTCAGATTTCCTCGGTGGTCAAGTAGTAAGAACAAGAAGAAATAGGCTCCGTCTGCAGGTTCCTATTGCAAAAACCACGATCAGATCCTTATTTTTGACATATAGAAGGCTTCGGGAGCTCAATCTCTGTTTGCGGAAAACGAAAATCTCCTATCCATATCCATGCATGTCTTGAAGAAACTGGTGCTGACTAAATTCTGCCGTTGACTAAATTCTGTTCATTGCTGCCGTCAGAATTTCAGGTGCCTCTGTCTACGTCTGATTGTTGTCTTGTGACTGTTTTGGTAGAACTTGTTGCTTTTTCTCATCTGTTTTGCGCGTGAGTGTCGTGCTTACGCTCCGAATAAATAAATAAATAAATAAATAAATAAATACGGAAAATAATAGGCAAGACACCTGGAAATCCTTAACAAATGCGACTAAACTGGGACTAGGCTCATCTGTCATCCAATTTTCATTTCTTTCATACATAAAGCCTTTTTCTCTTCAGTTCACCGTTTCTGAAAGTTTCACATCGAACAGCGTTTCAATTTTCAAAGTAGACTACATTTTTGACAAAGAACACAACAGACGACAACGGATTGAAGGATTGTAACATCCGTCCTGGACGTGACGCATACCACATCCTACATGGGCCGATCAGTGAGGACTACTGCTCAATGTCGAAAAATCTTGCCACCTTCGCATTGGAACAAAATCAGGGAATAGGCCGTAGTCTTATAATCTTCACGACACTGAGCTTAAGCTGGTAGGTGATGTGCGAGATTTCGGCTTTATGGTGACTGACATTTTGAACTTCACTAAATATTAGAAGATGTTGGTGAACAAGGCAAATCATCGAATGTACAACCTTTTCAAAATTCTGAAGTCCAACGACCCCCAAGTGTTGCTGCGTGCCTTCAAAACATACGTGCGACAAATTTTAGAGTCGGGAACAACTATCTTCAAATCCTATAAGAAAAAAGATATTTGCCCTCTTGGAAGCGTACAAAACAGCTTTACACGGAAGTTAGTTATGAGGTGCTACGGAATGGACTACCTTCATATCCCCGGAGGGAATTACAGATCTAAAATTCCTGGTTTCTCGTCCCACCATAGAAGAAGTAAATTAGCTGACCTCTTAATGATTTACAAAATTTTTACAGGAAAAGTGTCTATAGACCCAATAACATTTTTTGGTCATCCACTGTCAAGAAGTAGGAGAGGAAAAACAATGCTGTATGTCTCGATTGTTAGAACACGGATTAGATCATGTTTCGTCACTTACAGGTGTCTGAATGTCGTTACTACCCAAAAGTAACAATCTTCCTAGTTTGTCGAAAAATGCATGTAAAACGTTCGTTAAGAAAAATGTCACCGTCGATCCGCCTTGATCTTGTCGTTTTTTTTTTTTTGCAAGCTGAATTTCGTTTGGGATGGGTACATTGTATAATACATATATTGTTGCGTGTTTAGTGCATGCTTTAAATAAATAAATAAATAAATAAATAAATTCCATAGGGTTCCCTTGACTTCACGGAGTGTAGTAGGAAAACATTTTCAAGCTATACCACAAGTGGTACCACAAGTGCTAGAGTTATTGAACAGTCATCCATATGGAGATGGAGTAACCACATAACGTCTTACTGGAGATGCCCAAACCTTAAGCAAAAATTTGATCATGGCTAAAAGCCTAACAAACAGTCAAAAGCATGGAGATCGAAGCCAAGCGATGAAGGGAACTAAAGCAACGCTAGTTCCCTTCATCGCTAGTTTAGGTCGGCGATGGTCGCAAGGAACCTGTTTGATTGTCCCCATGTTGCACGTCATATGATGAAAGCAGAAATGTACGACGGCATTTTACTGCTGGAGCTTCTCTTCATTATCAGTTTGACAAAATGATGCAATACTTTCAAAGTAGCTGTTCATTTCCATCTTAGGGGGAGGGGAAGAGGGAAAAGTGTTGGCACCACATTGAAAAAATGAGTTTCACAATAAGTTTTCTCCTTATTTCTTCAACACCAGTTATCCATTAGCCTAGCTTTCAGTTAGACGACTAGCTAGAGGATCACCTGAAATTCCACAGCAACCGACCACTATGGTGTACGCGGTGTGAAGCTTGTCTACTCGCGCGATTGCTGTTAAGATATCCCAAATGCCGATGGAGATGCGAAGGCGGTCGAGCAAGCGACCATTTACTTTTCACACGTACGCACGAAAGTGACGGACTCCGCAGTTCCCAGCTTCGTTGATATTCGAGAATCGAGGACGTTCCTCATGGAAACGTTTGGGCCGGCCAAGTAGTGCGTTTCGCAGACACCCGCTGGACAGGAGCGGTCACCGACTGGATTCCGAGTGATCTTAAGAGAACACTAGAGCGCCCTCCAACGCGTTGGTGGGGCTACATCGTGAAAGCTCTGAGCGAACGATATGACCCTGTGTGTCAGGAGGATCCACTGGAGCACTCTGGCACGCGACAGGAAAGACTGGAGACGCTGCCTGGCTAAATCGATGAACGACGGGAAGGCAGCTGAAACAGGTGAAGCTGCGAAAACTAAGGAATTTTCTCATAACGTAATCTTCGTCGGAATAGTTGATTCTGAGGCTGGAGGGTCGATAAAGCGAGACATAGAAGAATTTCTGTTCTTTTCTTTTCAGAATGACCTATAGCAGCTTGGGTAAAGCGATAAGAACTTTTGGGAAACGTCGCTATTTCTGGCATTGAAGGACGGGGGAGGGGTGCGGGAACGGAGCAGAGCACCTACCGTAATCGCTACAATGAAGCAGGCAGGCCGGTCCTCTAACGCCACGTTCCCGCTCCACCGCTGCCAGAATTAACGACATGTACCGAACTTTTTTTAAAAGATTCTTTTGGACGCCTGGAAAACTATTGCTGCAAGGAAAGCCTAACCATAAAACAGGTTTTTATTTATTTATGCAAGAAAACAATTTTTAGTATGTTAACGTGAAACACACATCACAATCGCAAAGTACCACATCTCCAGCTACAACGTCCTATGATCTTGGTCACTCGTCGTTCCGTACAGCAATTCGGTGTCGGCTTTCGCTGAGCCGATGTTGAAGGGGACGATTTTCACGAAATTCGGGAACTGCGAGTCTTTCGTGCATGGAATCGCGTCCTGATGTGCATTGCAGAGATAGAGCTTGCAGATCGAACAGACGTGCGACGGACGGTTGGTGCATTGCAGTATGACACACTCTCGGGTCGCTCTGGAAAGAAGACACTGTTGGTGATCCAATTCGTTTCACAGAGATCTGAAGCGGATGTCCCTGAGGGTATAAGCTCTTACAGGGATGTTTGGTTCCGATCAAAGATCTAGCCCCAAGTGAACACGAACCCTCCCACCCGGGAGGATGCTGCGCCATTACACCAGCGCTTCGTCATCACGCGCATACATAAAGGGCGAAGGACGACAATATTCACTTTCTTTTTGGGATACGCCAGGCATTCTACTTCCATGGGATGTCGCGAAGACAACATGGATAAGTATTTGGAGTACACGATGACTTGCAGTGACCAGTTGAAGGACAACTCAGTGCTGCAAACTACCAAAACAATAGAACTGGGTGGAAATCTATAAAGAGAATCTTTAAATTTCTATATCGTGACAACAGAACAAAACAGCTCAACAGCGATCGCAATAAAAAGGCAACTTTAGCAACAACACTGACCATGTCTAGTCACATTAACAACAATTGTAAACATGTGTAGTTCTCCCTCTATCTTCATACAAATAAGTCTTGTCTGTCTTCATACAAATAAAAATCCGAATACTTCACGACAGACGTGAACGAGTCCGGGTCCATTGAGATCAATGCGACTCCGTGCCCACCTATTCGACTCTACCGTTCTTCCTGCCCTAACATACGCCTCAGAGACTTGGGCTATATGAAAGCAGGATGAACACGCGATCAGCGTCGCGCAGCGTGGAATCGAGAGGACGATGCTCGGAGTGACACGACTCACGCAAGTGGGAGAAGGCCTCCGGAGTTCCGAGCTTCGCCGATGTTCGAAGATCAGAGACGCTGTCGCGTGGGCCAAGTTGTCGAAAATTAGGTGGCCGGCCACGTAATGCGCTTCGCAGACACCCGCTGGACGAGAGCCATCACCAACTGGATTCCGCGGGATGTCAAGAGAACACCGGGACGCCCACCAACGCGTTGGTCAGACTTCTTCGTGAAAGCCCTGAACGACCGATATGACGCTCTTCGTGTCCCTCGAGCGAGGAGGATCCATTAGAGCACTCTGGCACGCGACAGAGACGAATGGAGACGCTGCTGGCGCCCGCTCGAGCAAGTCGATGATCAACGGGACGACAGGTGATGCAGGTGATTCTGGATCTTCAGACACTGTGATGGTTGCTGATGTTCAGGGCTAACTCATGTGTGAGCGCACCGAATGACGACCAACGACAGTCGTTTCATGCGACAGGAAGAGTTCAAAATGTCTTTAATCAAAGGTTAACTGGATCGTCGTGACACTTAGAGAATTAGCAGCTCGCCCTACGGTGGTATGGACATGTTCTCAGAGGGAATGGTGACACTGTTCATAAGATTGGTTTTAGATGCGACGGTAACGACGCGAAGAAGAAGAAGAAAAATGAACATCGATCGACTCAAAAAACTTAATCGATGATGAGCTTTTAAGGCTGCTTAAAATTTTGTTCTAGAAGAAAATTAGCAAAACCGAAAAATAGATGAAAACATGATAAGCATAAATAAAAAACATGATATCTATCCTAGTCGAAAAGTGGCGACGTTAAAGCACCGGAATAAATACCAATGGATTGGTTAGCTGCAGCCAGGAAATCGTGAAGAAGTCTCATCTCATAAGCCAGATCGGTGTGTCATCTTTGTAAAATACAGGGTGTCTCAAAAATGTATACACTCTTTGAAAGGTAATAACTCTGCTCACAGTAAAGATACTAAAGAAGTTAAGGACTCATATGAAGGCTTGAAAAAGCAGAAATTTTCTGGCTTTGAGCGGTGTTCACCATGCACTCGTCTGAAATTTTGCGTTTCACACTCGATTGATTGCGCCTCGCTTGGATACCTGGATATAATAATTTCTTTACAAAGTAGCAGCATCAACTGATTTGTGCTTGTTTTAAAGTTCAGAACGTAAAAAGATGCTGTGGGTTGCGAAAAATGCAGGATATCTTCCAAAAGGCAGGTACTATTTGAAAGCTTCTAACACTGCAGCCAGTTAAGCTTTCAAAGATGTTTAAAACCTTCATGAAAGTGCAGTGCAAGAAAAATCTGTAACGTGCGAATAGGCAAGATTGCGCCATGGCCACGCCTGAAATCCAGCATTTCAGACTCGATTGATGGGCTGAACACATGCCACAATCTTGCTACTAATCGACCACACTAACCTGCACTGTGCTTCTTTTAACGTTTAAATCTTGAAAATTACGTGAAAGACACGCCACGTTTGAGTTTATTGATTATACAGTTGAATGTGAGCAAGAGCCCCATTTTCCAAGACGGATTCTGTGGACTGACGAAGTAACATTCAAGCTGAATGGAGAGGTTAGTTGACATAATTGCAGCTACTGGGCAAAGCAAAACGTTAAAAGAAACACCGTACAGGTTAATCTGGTCAAGTCGTAGCAAGACTTTACAAGCATTCAGCCCATGCACAATCAATCGAGTCGGAAATGAAAGGTTCCAAGCGCGTGCATGGCGCAATCTTGAACATTTACACGCCACAAAAATTTCGTCAAATTGTGCCTTTATATGAGCCTTAAGCATCCTTAAAAGCCTCACTAACAGCAATGTTAGAACCTTTCAAACAGTACCTGCTTTTTAAGATAATCTGGGTTTTTCGCAAGCAGTAGTGCGTTTTTAAGTTTTAAACTCTAAAAGAAGCACGTATCAATCAACGCAGCCACTTTGTGAAGAAATTATACCAAGTATTCAAGCAAAGCGTAATCAATTGAGAGTAAAACACATAATTTCAGACCAGTGAATGGCGCATCCCTTACCGCTCATAACCACAAATTTGTGTTATTTAAGCTTTCATCTGAGCTTTCAACTTTTTCAGTAGCTTTACTGTGAGAAAAGTTATCACCTATCCTCTATTTTCTTTATCTCTCTATCTCTTGTTATTTTATTTTCCTTTGTTTCCTTCATATCCCTATCCATTTTTTTTTTGTTGAGAACAGTAGTTTTTCAATTTACTTGTCGCAAATAAAAAAACTCATTGAGGTCCAACTCCCTCCCTACTAGAAAAGTTCCAAAATGTATTGCAAGTACTGTGACTTACTTGTTAGCAATAGAAGAGAGGCTGTGAGCGAATTTCTTGACAACAATCTTCTCCTTGGGTGCAGCTGAGAACAAAGCGGCTATTGTGCGAGCTTCTGGGATCTAAAAAGGAATTTAGAGGCATGGCCTCCAAAAAACGTGAAAAAATGGTAATGATTTTTTAACGTTTTTTGTGAAATAATTTCTTCAGAAATGAGAGAGCCACATTGTATGCATCACGTACGGCGTAAACATGTTATCTGGCTCATCTACAGCTAATTGCTCGTAGACATGGTCCATTCAAGAAGGACTAATAATGAGGGAATTCCTCATTGAGTTAATGACATTGCACAAATATACAAAGAACTCGGGAAACACCTGACAATCGCTTCTAAATTCTGGAATGCTCTCCTAATAAAATACGCATTCCTGAGATGTTAGGACGCGCCATGCTCTTCACCTTCTATAAAATTTTCGGCGGTATCAGCCATGGAAAAGAGCGTTGCAGATGCCGATAATTTTGCACATATCCATCATTTCCACATGGAAATCAGTACATTTCTGGTCCATATTCCGTAGAAGTCCACGATGCTGTAAGGTGAGTCAACTAACCCTCTGACACTTCGTAAAGAGAGCAAAGTCATTTAAGTTTTCTTTGAGAAATATAAAAGGGCAGAGGTGCAGGATCTCGTAGACGCCAAAACTAAGAGATAAAGCTTTCAGGACAATCTCAACTTTAAAAGATCCAGCGCCATTGCTAAAGTGTATTTCAAGGTTTAACGACACTCAGATATAGGCAAAGGATCGCTTATCTGCAGGCTACAGCTGGCCCGCACTTATTCCAGATGCGAGATCACCAAGCTGAATGGAGAGCTACACAATCTAAACCAGTTCGCCTCATTTTCTTCAAGCCTGAAGTGGCTATTAGGTGCTATTAGGTAAATGTTTTACGACGTTTGCGATGAAAACTCTAGCGCTAAGCGGTACTCGAATCAGCGCCTCCTTCTAACCGGGCGGGGATGCTCAACGCCATTACACCACCGGCGCTGTTTTTCGGATGGGTTCGAGCTCCGCCTGGCGCTAGAGCTTTGATCGCGACAAAAAAAATCGCTATAAGAGCTAAAGCAGTTTGTTGGCGACACGTCCTATCCGTTATTCCGTTCTCTTTCCAACATCAAGGGTATGGAAGGAGGGGGGTTCAATCGCGCGGTAAGGGTGGTCTCGCAACCCCGCGCTTTTTCACCTCTGCGGCCTGAAAGTTTGGCTTTTGGAGAAATCCCGACAGCTACCTCAGAGCATGTGATCAAGCACGCATCTGGCGCTGAAAAACGCTACGACATTGCTCACTTTGTGCAGCATTCCTTGCTGATCAAGGAACACCTGACCGAACCCGGCTAGACGTGAGATCAACTGCTCGGAACTGCGCTCGAAACCGTGCGTGTAGGCGATTTCCAGCAATGCGAACGTCGTCTCAAACGAGGGACGTAGTCGTGGAAAGCGGAACACTGAACGAATGGCAGTCGCAAATTCATATGTTCAGCCTTTACTAATGAAGTAATTCAGTTAATTTTTCTACAATGAGATAACACTGTCATTTTTTCGGAAACTCACGTAAAAAGTCGTTGCATTTTTCCCTTAGCGTTGGAATGTCCCATATATCCGAATACCGCATCATAGTACCACAGCTTTTCTCTGCAAGTAAACAGTCCTTCACTGACATTTGGCCCTCTTATGGATCGTAAGGATAACATAGGGTGAAAGAATTGGCGGTGTATGTTCCCACTAACTAGTATTGCTGCGGGATACGCCACGCATTCTATCGCTGAGCAATATCTGAAGACAGTCTGAAGGAATATTTAGTCACGCATAGAGTTTGTAGGTTTGATGTCGACGTCAGTCGACTGCTTTCGCTCTTTTTCGCTCTACGTATTTACTTTTTATCAAATCGCTTATGCGAGTACGCTTACGTGAGCGCCTGGTTGACCTGTATAACGGGTTGAAGTAGCAGATTGTGGGGCAAAAAGCAAGGTTTATTATGTCCAAAAAACTAGCAATCGATTCTTAATGCTCGCGAAATCCATGCCTACAACGGTGAGGTATAGCCACGTGGTTGAGCTATAACTACAGGAACGATAGCGAACAGACGAACTAGCTTGAGAATTAGAACACCTCCACAGAAATAACGAAAAGGAAAAATTTTAACAAAATAGTGGTACAAAACACTATCGTGAACCACTCCTGTAATCATTTTAACGATTCGAAAAAAAAGTTCCTATTTTCTGTTAAAGTTTTCATAGATTCCACAATTAATGCTGCCCGAAATGAATTGGAGTAAAAGTGAATAGCGATTAATATTTGAAGCAACATTTCCTAGTTGTAAAATACAATCACATGTTAACATTCCAAGCATCCATTTCCAATGTTAGCTCAATAAAATCAGTCGGTAACAATTGACCGATCGATATTTTTTGTGTATGACGCCCACCGGTCAACGAACCCACTCGATTTCCACTGCCAACGGTGAACTGCAGAAAAATCGATATAATTAATCAATGATGTTTAGCCGTGTCAGTGCTGCTTACTTGTCGTGAAGTCTGTTTACCAACCACCTCACTCACGCAATGATAAACTGTTAATGGTCACCCCGATAAAAGGTCGGTAACATCGGTCGAGAAGCAAAGACATTTTTTCCGGCCATTGTCCGATGGAGAGGGTTCATGTAGCGCAGTCGCACTTGATACCACGTTCTTGGTTCGAACTCCCACTCCCCCACCCCCCCCCCCCCCGGCAGAAGGCAAGTCTTCCTTCCCCCAGGGTTGATGATTTGATACCAGACGTGTCTGAGTTGGATAAAGCGCTAACTTGTTCATCGGCTGGCCAACGCATAGTATAGCCAAATACATCTATTCAAATTACCTCTATGAAGAAGAATGCGTGGCGCATCATAAAAGGGATTGAGTTGCGCCTTACCCCAACCTTTATTCTTTATTGTACGACGGAGCGATGGACAGAGAGAAGAAGAAACGGATCATTTGGTTCTTTCATTTATAGCATGATACAATGCTGCGTGTTCAGAGTCATAATGGAAATAGCTCTATCATTTAACGCGGAGATAGCGTGAAAGCAAAGTACATGGCGCCTAGTGTCTGCAGCGGTGCTTCAATTCTAACTTGAATCAGAACATTTCTCTGTGGTTTTCGATCGAACATGAAAAAACTACTGCAGCTGCAGAGAAACCAAGTCGATAGAAAAAGTAATAAAAAATCGAAGACGAAGATACGTACCTGAGACTTCCATCTTCCCGCCCGGATGTACAATGTTGAGAAAAAGAGCGACATCGTTTGCCGTTTCACCTTCGAGCTTGATCAACTTGTCCCGAGCCTCGGCGAATTCCCCAAAAAAGGCGATGTCGAAGAACGTGGAAATTTCTCCAAGGAAGTGTCCATTCACCCAGAACGTCGTATCTGCAATAAGGACAATTTAGCTTCTGCATTGAAATATGTAAAGGATAAAGAACGGTGTTAATCAATTCCTTTCTTAGGATGCGCCACGCACTCGCATATGTCGCTGGGAAAATTTGGAATCCGCATTTGGTCATATACAGCTACTCGAATTGGCCAGTCGACGGACATGTCAGTGTTTTATCCAACCCGAACAACTGAAGGATAGATGGCTTGGTTGGCCTGGGCAGGAAATAAGAGCCGGGAACCTTGGCAACTACAACTGTATGTATGTACAGCCCGCGCCTTCTCCTACGGCGCTGATGCGCTTCTAGGTAGTTGTTAACTACTAAAAAAGCTGCAGTATCTAATATCAGGGAGGATCTAATGGGAGGAGGAGGGAACACGGAGTCATTTGCATCTTCATTCCCTGCCTTGAGTTTCAAGGAGAGTTTCAGCAGCTGTCTCACAATGCGAGGGCTTTTATTTACATTTATGTAGGTTCAGCAGCATGGGATTACGTATGCAATTGACACTTTGCCATTGTTCCTACAGACTAGAACAGATCTAAGCTGCCGCATTAGCAGGCTTAAACGCTTATACTTAAGACATGTTTTCTGCATGAAGTAAGGTTAGCACAGGTTTCTTTTAGGCTCAGTGTTTTAAACCATTTGGAAATTTTCCATGACTAGTGAAGACACCCTGGATCAACGCAACAAAGGGTTGATCAAGGTGACGAACAAGGTCCACAACCACCATACCCGTTAGTGTTTAAACACTTTTTGGCGGAGGCAGCATTACAGCTGTCTCATATGCAAGATTTGAAACGCGTGATGACGCAGTCGGAGGAGGCGCCGGCTGTGACGTGTACTGTTCTGTTCGAGGTTCTTTTCCAGCCTAGGCTATCCATATGCTCCAGCACCCTGTAGCGATGATTTGATGCCAGCTTGCCTGAAAATGGTAAAACACTGACCCTCCAAGGGCAGGCGTCGTAAGTCACTGTATAGACCAAGTATGGAATTCATTCTGTATATAGTGGGTGGAGACACTTCTGTCAATCTTTTTGACCGTGACGGCTTTCCATGCAGTTTTCCACAGGTAGCAAACCACTCGCTTTATTGTTTCGCTTTATAGCACTGCAACCCTCGAACTTGTAGGGTAGATTCCATTACCACTTCCAGGCACGTATTCAATCTCCACAATGTAAGAAGTGGAATGCGTGGCGCATCGCACAAAGAAACTTTCAGGAACCTAGCTTTATGACTTTTGTTTGTTCCTACCTCCTGCAACAATCCGATACGATCGGTGCTTGGACTCCAGCGTAAACTTTCCTGACTCCTCGGCCATTTCGCTGAAAGAAAATACTCTAAGGTGTTTTTTAGGAATTAGATGTTGTTATTTTTCTCGAGAAAAAAAACGAACCCGAATAAAAGGCACGGAACAGTATCCCTACTCAAATAAAAATTGCTTCTCAAATGTTGATCAGCAATGAGCAATGTTCACCCCACGACCTATGTAGGTAAATAAAGAAAGAGAAGTGTACAAAAAACGTAAAACAAACAGAAAATTCATACACTTCTACATGAAACATGGAGAAAGGAAATCCTAAATGAAGATTTTCAAGTTGCAGAACTCCCAAACTTAACTGAGGAACCAAGGTCTGAATAAAGGGGGATAAAGCAGGTTACACTTCTCTTCGGGACAACCATCGTCGGAGATAGGCAGTGCCATCCGTGCTTGCTAAGGTTTTTAGCGAGTACTCCCCTCGTCGGGCCGACGTTGTAGAGCCTCATTAATGGTCAGCTACTCTTAAGGAAACGAGGACAACAGGTGGTGATTCTCACGCTGCATTTCTCTTCCACTATGCTAATCCCTATTCGGTTTCTTCCATAAATTACATCAGAGTGTGTGAACTCTAAAGACGAGATCTGCACTGGAGAAGCTAGCGGAGTCCAGTTCAATATAGGTTACTACTTTAGTGGAAACCCTAAGCTTGCTAGCTTCTTAGCAATTGGTTGGAATAATAAGGCTCCGTAGTTTCATCACAACTATAGACCATCATGGATGTATACCTTTTGTTAGGGTTTTATTTCGGCATTCTCGCCTTCGTCGCCGAAGCGTAAGCCTAGTATTTAAAACCTCACCTAACATAATAAAACTGGTCGATGGCAGTCTTGGAGCCGAATTCATCGACAGTTAAAAGGGATAAGATAACAGGAAGGGATGAATGCTTCATCGTGGGTATCTCTACATATTATACTCTGCATCCCAGCGGGTTTACATACCTCGTTGTTGAATCCGGTTCTTGGTCAGCATTGAATAAACTACGGAGCATCAGCACTGACAGTTCCAAGATTCATGGAACGTCTGACGTGGACGGTAGGACTAATAGTTTAAGGTAAACAGTATAGGTGGAGGAATCCTCCCAGTTCATAATCCTAGCCACAGAGCTCCGAGCAACTGTGAAGAACAGCTACAACTCGATTGATATGTTGGATTCTGTGTACATTGTTAAGGACGCACTTCAAAAGCTCGCGGAACAGATTAGAACAAATACTAAGCAAAACGGATAAAAATTTCATATAAAATTCTTCAAAGGGTCTGAAATAGTTTGATTCCAGTAACGGGAGGTAGAAGCGCAGTGGACAGGAAGCAATCTCGGCAGTTGCCAAATGGGCCCACACTTGGGGCCTTCCGTTAGCGAAAGATAAAACTAAAGTGCTTCACTTAGGTAAGAACAATAATAAAATGCCTTATTTTATCGAAGGCGTTCAATTATCGCAGGTTTCGGAAGTTAAGGATCTCGGTTTCGTTATCACCGATAACTTAGATTTCGATAAGCACTGTCATGAAGTTGCGGCGAAGGCCACTCGCAGGGTATGCAATCTTTTCAGGTGCCTAACTACTAAAGACGAACATATCTTCCTCAAAGCCTATAAAATTTACGTCCGTCCTATTCTCGAGTATGGCATTCCTGTCTTTAGTCCAAATAAGATCAAAAATATTAACGCCTTAGAACGGGTCCAGAACAGCTTCACTAGAAAACTTTTCTTCAGGTCAAGGCATATAAACTACCGTTCTATTCCGAACCATGATGTGCGGAATTTGCAGTTAGGTTTGGAACCTCTATCCACACGGCGGAAGAAGTTCGATCTTATTATGGTTTACAAAGCGCTGCACGGTCTTGTCCATCTGAGTGGACGTAGATTTTTCGTGACGAGTGATTCCATAACGAGGGGTGCTGCTGTAAAGCTTCGGGTTCCTCGGGCCCGGAGTTCAGTCCGCTCCAACTACTTTGTCTGTCGAGCCGGCGCGGAATACGCCAAGTTAAGTAAACGTTTTGCTATACCTACAAGCGTTGCGGCTTTTAAAAGGATTTTAGAAAAATACCTCTGAATCTCCCCAGTAACTCTTAGTTACTAAATCCTGTTTCCCTTTGCTTTCCGTAGCGGTTTTCGATAGTCCTTTCTTATCGTTTTGCGCAGAGCTTTCTTGCCTTTCCTAAGTTTTCTATTTTCCGCTATTTGGTTGATTCATTCCTTTGTTTTGTTCGTTTTCTAATTGATTTCATTGATGCTTTTTCTCGGTGCGATGGTGAGCGCGCTCACGCTGATCGCTTTACATGTGCTTGTACCACATGTTTCAATGAAATGAAATGAAATGCTTTCACTCGATTGATACTCGATTGATAGGTTCGGTTCCGCACGCATTGTTCACGGCACACTCTATGAGTATTCCTGGCACAAGGTACGTCATGCTTGAGATACTTCGAAAGATGCCAGTCATCCGAAGTAAGCTCTCCCAACCACAAAAGGCTGCTCCAGCCATTTTTGGGCCATCCACGGCGAAAATGCGTGGTCTGATGAAGTGTAGCGGTCGTGCGGTAGCCTTATATATTTGTATAGATTTCGAGAAGACAAATCGAAAGGTGTGAGCCTTTTTTCAAAGAACCTCAAACTGAAGCAATTATGAGCATGCGACCATTGGCGACGGATTACTCCGTCACAGAGCTTTTTTGGACCGCCAGAGGTGAGCGGTATTGTATCAATACTTGAATGAAGACGTTGCCGTCAGTCTTCTATCGACGAAGCACTTTCTATCAAACAGTTCTTGGTTGTTTAGAGAATTTAGTAAAACTGTCTTTATACTAATAGGACTGATAACGTGCTAAGTCTAATAATAACCTATTGAGACAAAACCAAGTGACCTTAGTTCGACATCCAGCCGGAGGACAGAAAATAGGTGGTGTGAAAAACTAGAGAAAGTGGAGCTTTGAGAGTTCCGAAAATAAGATGTTCTAATGAAAAAACGCTCTCAGCACTAGCATGGAACAATGTCGCAGATGCCTAGAAATTCATAGAAACCTCTCTAGATGGAAATGAAAGTATAGGTATAGCATGTTATTAGAAATAGAGTCTGACGGTAACAGAAAGGGCCGTTTTTTCTCTTTCCATCTCTCCAGAAACAGATAATCTTTATCTATAACATTTGTTTCCCTCCGAGTTATCGATTTGCCGGGAGGGCTTGCTTTTCCTTCAAGCATTCCTTCCATGGGCCAAAGTGACCCAATTCATCCACCTCTTTCGAGAGACACGTAGAATGTCGCACCTTTTGTTGAGGGCTTAGACAAAGAAACCCAGCATGTGTTGATAAGTGCAACGGTGCTCTTTTCGTATTCTGTAGAACCAAGTTGTCGTGTCCAACAAACAGGCAATACATTATGTGACCGGTCCAATTAATTTTCGACAGCTAACAGTGCGATGACCAAACAGTACGATGATCAGTGCGGCTAACAGTAAATGGAGTTCACCTGCTTAGTTTCAGGCGCTGCCGCCACTCAAGGAACAGGAATGGACGGAATGTTACAGAATATCTACTACCGAAGCGGAGCGATTGCTGGCCGGATTCGATCGTGTACGTGGATCGCTGGACTGCTGCGGAATCTTATGAGAACGGTACTCATAATGAGCGGACGAGTTGTTGATACCCCATTCTGGCACTATGGAACGAAAATCTCCGAATGCTTCACCCTCTCCCATCTTGTTGACGAAGTCAACATGACCAACAACCTAGCGCCGAAGCTGGGCAGGAGGATACGAGCGTCTTGGAAAGCTTCAAAGAGCGTCAAGAAAGGAAATTGCGAAGAAGACGAAGAACGTACGGTTCCCCCTATTCGGCTTCAATGTTTTTCCTGCGCTGACGTACGCCTAGGTTAGAGACCTGTGCGATACGGAGGCTGGATGAACACAGTGAGGAGTCGAGAGGGCCAAGCAAGGAGCGACCAGATCCAAGTAAGTAAAAGAAGGCCCACCGAGTTCCGAGCTTGTTCACGATCGACGATCAAAGAATTTTAGGTGAAGTCGTCGAAAGTTAAGTGGGCCAGCAATGGCTTTCGTTGGCACCCCTTGGGCGAGAACCGTCTTCGACTGGATTCCGCAGGATGACAAGAGAATTCTAGGACGCCGCCACCGCGTTGGTTAGATTACTTCATGAAAGTCATGAATCAAAGACATGGCTTCTCTATAGTGAGAGGAACCTACTCCATCACGCGATAACAATGGTTGGAGACGACGTTCGTGCCCGCTCGAGCAAATCGATGATCGTCAGTGTGACTGCAGGTGATGCAGGTACTCGAAGTACTCAATGCACTGAAGAGTGGTTGTCGGTGTGCAGCGACCACTACTTCATAAAAACAAGTTCAGCAATACACATCAGCCGTATTCTGCACGGGTAGATATTCTATAAGGCCTTCTCATAACGTTTTACACCTCAATACCGCACCTGTTTTTTGCTTTTGCGTGGAATAGACGCAAAAAAACCGCCATCACCGCCGCTTCCCCATAGCTCCTTTCAAAGTGCCTTGATCAGCAAACAATTGCAGCCATTCGACTTGTTTTGGATGATCTATAGAATGATGTAGGTAGCATTCAGTGGTTTAAAAAAAGTTAGTTCGATAACCTCTACAGTCTCCACGGCGGCGACCTCCCGTCGTCGCTCGAGATAATTAAAACCACAGAGAATATCTCTGTAACTGATCGGAATAAGCAACTTCAAGTAGATATTTCGTATTCTGCCAATGGCATGCTCTACACGGTGCATTTTGTCGTAGCTGACAAAAATTGTGATGGTCATCATCTACTTTTTTGTAAAATTTCTAACAGCTTGGCCACCAGAGTTTTGGAAGTCGTACGATTTCAAGGACTTTTAATGTGAATATTTTTCGTGCCAAAAATAAAAGATTGCGCCATGCACTTGTTCAAGACGTTATTACTAATAACCTGAACTGGTTCGTCACACTGATTTTGTCGACCTGAGATTATCTGAATTTTTCTTCAACAAAAGCAGTAGACGAAGCACAGACGACCTCTCTGTGAAGCGCTGGAGAAAGAGAAGACAGGCCGTTGGAAGCGCAACATCTTGCTGATGATCAAAAAGACTCGATAAGGGCGAAGGCAATTCGGCTGGCCTGAGGCGTGTTAGCGAATTCGTTCTGTTTACACGTAGCCGTGCTATGAACACTGCCACAGTATTCTGTGCTGAAAATACAGCTTGGCAGAAAAGTACCGAACCGTCTTTAAAGTATTTCAGCAATAACAAAAAACTGCATAAACGGAACGAATTCGCAAACAAAAATAAAAGCAACCTTATTAGAACAATAAAAACATACTACAACAGAAAAATTTACAACAAATACCTAAAATTGCAACCTTTGGCTTTAATAGATTTTCGCAGTCTCCTTGGGAATTTGCTGACGATGGCCGCACACTTATTCATCTAGGTCAGAATTACACGAGAAATACAACAAAAAGACAGAAATAACGAAAATCCTCAATTTCCATGTCAAAAGTACCTCCATAAAAATTAACCGTATATGTCATTCACTCCGTACATCCAACGCTTAGAATGACCATAATTCTTGTTCTAATACCTGCTTGCTGCAAAAAAGTATGATAATATTTTGAGGCGCCACTAAGCGAACGGTTTAGTAGAGATTGTCGCCATGCGCAGGTCCACCTAAAGACAGCATCCCGAGAAGATTTCATCGATATTCAACTGAAGTAAGCTCTACAATTCTTTGGTGGGGCCAGTTTCTTTAGCTGCCCTTTTGTCAAAGCGCTTGTGGTAGCACAGTCCGATGAGGCGAATCTTGATAGCAGGTGTTCGTAAAAACTCGGACTCCGTCCCCAAGTCAGATTATTTCTTTTCTGAAAGAAAAATTGACATAGCTAACTGTTCCAGGTTTATTCAATGAATAAGGCACTTTTAGCCTAAGGCTTTACAAGAATTTTAAGTAATTAAACCTGCTTTTCACACAACTTTCACACTTTCAACAACAGTAATCGGAGGAAAGTCTGTACTCGGAATTATTAGTTAGGGAAGAAGTGAGGAGTGGTTGGGAAAGCCTTCACATGTATTTCACTTTGCTGTGCAATTTAGGGCGTTGGTGTTGACATCTCTATCGTAAGATGTTCTGAAAGTCAGCATCAATACATGAAAGAATGTCCTACGATAGACGCCTGATGCGAGAAAAACTTACGTTAGTGAAATCGTTTTCTAAGTTTGACCGTAACTAAATCTCAGCATATCGTTGAATAGTGAACTCTTAAAGTCGTGAGAGCTTATAGCTGCTACTATGACTCAAAAGTGGTCCTTGTAAAAGTAGCCTTTCCAACTCCTCCTCTTTTTCTACTCTCTGACACCAAGGTAGTTGATCCAAAACATTAAATGATAAAAGGGTTAAAGAACGGCGTTACTCAGCCAAGCCATGCGCTCTACTTCTTCAAGGATGTCGTGGGGGCGACTGGAGTGCGCATCTTGCCATTAAACGACTTGCGGTGGTCAGCCAGTAGACGAATCAGAGCGCAATCCTTCCCAGACAAGTCTGGTGCCAATTTACCGATCCCAGAGGGATGGAAGGCTTGGTTAGCCTGAAATCCGAGACAGAAACCTGGCATCGGGTGCACGCGACTGTCGGCACCTCATACGACTGCGCCACATGCGCAGTCATAACGCATTAAATTTTATTAACAGTCTTGGACTCACCGCCTGAAGCACTTCTACGGAACAGTACATAAGTACTGACTGTTTTGAGAAGTCAACTTCTTTAGAGACTCAAAACAATTAAATCACATCGACCAATGTCGAGATTCACGAGATTCATCGTGTGTCAAGCTTAGCAGCAATGAAAACAATTTCTGACGCCGTTTGAACAAATGGCGGAGGTGTGTTATTTCTTTTCGCGTTCCCTATTCCGATTTTCGACCATTTTTGAACACTTCTTTCCCATTTTTCAACAAAAAAACCTTTGCACATTCCTGATGGATACTTTAATCAATGCTATTGTGTCGTTCAAAATTAAACATAGATAGTGCCTTTCGTGCCGATGTCAAACCTTGTGGGAAGACCTAATATGTGCCTTTATCTTGATTACGTCATGATGGGGAACGTCGAAAGTTGAAAGTGTCTTCTCAAATTCAAAGCAAAGACAGAAAGAGGAAGAAGAAGTAAAAAAGAGGGAGCAGTTCTGAGAGAATTCATAAACAGTGAAGCTTCCAACTTCATCCTCCGCTTTCAGATGTAAACGACCATCTTGATGTATGATTAAGACAGAAGTCACTGAACGTGGAGGCACCTATGGTAACAGGAAAATTCAGCAAAAGCATCTGAGCCTGAGCATCTCAGGAGAACTCCCGCTGCTGCTTCGATGAACAGATGTTGGCAATGAGTTCACGGAACTCCGGCATGCGACCGAAAACGAAAAAAACGCTGCGCTCCGCCGATGACGGCTCCAAGGCGAGGCGATGAAGCGACTTCAAAAGGGAGCTGGCTAGCAGTCCGAGGCGAGGCGACACCTGAGGCGGACAGCGGTTGTTCGATGAACTGTTGATGGCGAGCCGGAGCTGGAAATAACTGCAGTCGCCTCACGCCGGCTACACACAGCAATGCATCACGTTGAGCACTGATCAAAGCACAGCTGTCAGCTGGAATTCTGCACTTCAGACGGATAGCTGGAAGGTCTCAGGAGGCGAATATCTGGCGAATATCGATGAAGTGCGGATGCACTTCTTGCACCTTTTGCCACTGAGGAATTTAGCATGTTCAGTGCAAAGGTACGAGGCGCAGAAACGAGCGCCGAACTTTTTTCCACTTCAGACACACAGGCAATGTCGCAGAGGATAGAGCTCTGCCCTTTGTTACCAGATCCTGAACGTCAACAGTATCAGGAGTGCATCAAGAGCATACGAGTAAACAGAAGGCAACGACAGTGGCTTACGTCAGATCTCATGCGGTAGTTCGATAAGCAGTAGGTCGGACCGAAACCTTCCGCAATTTCAGTGCTATGATTGCTCCCGCCTTTGTATGAGTTTTACAGTTTCTTTTTTTTGCCGTAAAATAATAGAAAATTGTGGTACCGTTAGGTAAAGAAAAACACATAAAATGCATGAAAGACTTGTAAAAAATTAAAGAGTTTAACTCTCTCTTCCTGGGGGCAAAAAAGCTCGTTTTCTGTACCATAGAGCTTTATGATGTGTGTGGTAGAGCAGTCCTTGGAGGTGTCGGCTGCTGCATGAACCCTAATCCAGATTCCTGGTTAGGATTTCCCGCCCTGGTCAACTATGCCTTCCGTCGCTCCGTACTCGGCAAATTGGTAGCGGGCTTGTCTGAAAAGGATAACACACCGACGCATCCATCGGATCCGACCTCAAGCCGTTGCATAGTCAAAGTACGATTACCTAAACGACATTCCGTAGAAGAACAATGCTTCCAAGCATTCCCAAAAAAGTTAAATCGCGCACCCTCTACCCCTCCTTCGTTTAGAGTTTTATACCTTGAAAATGGAGCACTAAGACTAAATATAACCAAAACCCAGGTGCTATGTCAGAAACAAATTCTCTGAAATCTCATCAGAGAAATAGTGACATGAGGCTCTTTAGTAGGGCTAGAGAACCTTTAAGTTACAGAAAGATTTGCCCAGAATTGACGGTTGACCAGACAATACAAGGTCCGAACGATTGGCGCGGTGCAAGCGTTTGCAAGCAGTAACTTGGCAAGTCGCATCCTTGGATCAGAAAATGAACGATTCTCTCTTGGCCTGCAGTACAAACATATATGTATCGTAGGTACGAGCCATCGGCAATCTCTGGTTTTTTCTTCAGCGCAAAAAGATCAGATATTTAAAAAAAAAAACTAAAAGAACTAGGTGGTTTGCAGAGAGAGATTTACAGCCAATAATACAAAACAATTTACCAGAAAACTGGGAAGGAACCTCCTAGAACCATCGCGAAACTTCCATCTCTTTTTCAGAGGATCAGTTTTTCTGCGTGATTATCTACTGCGGGCATAGTTTTTCATGAAACACAGTAAGAAAGCTAGAAGATTAGTGCAAAATATGCTTATAAGGGCGCGTGTAGCGCAGTCCAAGATAGTACCGGTTGTCGCGTGCACCCGATACCAGGTTCATAGTTCGGATTTACCCTCCTAGGCCAACCAAACCTTCCATCCCTCCGGTCTCGGTGAACTGATAAAAGACTTGTCGGAAAAGGATAACGCGATGACTTGTTCATCGGCTGACAACCGCAAGTCATTGTGTGGTCAAATACGCATTCAAATCGCCTCCACGATACCCAGCAGAAGTAGAATGCGTAGTGCATCCCAATAGGGGTTGCCTAACGCCGTCCTTTATCCTTGTGCTGATAAGAGTCTGGAGACAACGCACGGAGATCTGCCGTAAATATGTCCTCCTGTTGTAAGTTAAGACTTTCCGCTCATCCGACACCTCCGAAGAATATACTGTTGAATTTATGAATAAAAGCTATGCCGATTGGCGCTACAAGTCATATTTTCTATTTTGATTAATTTATGCACATTTCGCCTCTATACGGTTACCTTTCCTAGAATTTGCGAGATAGCTTTCGCGGTAGAAATCTGATTGAGAGGATCCACAAAACCAATTCACGCAGTCCACGGGCAGCAAGTGCCCGCTTGTTCGCAGTTGAAAATTGTTACTAGCGGCTCTGAACATCAGATATATGCCAACTCTAGTGGTTTCTGTCTTATTTTCCTCAATTAAAATAGTTCGCAGGTTGCAGTTATTTGAAATCATAAGTTGAAGAGTTTCTGTCCGACCTAATGCATCATCCGGGTGTCAGCGCGGGTGCTACAAAAGACTGCTAGTGATGGAGCCGCATTTCAGAACCTGAGTGCGGTCTTGTCAGATATTTCTCGCGACCTGGCACTCACTAAATCATGGGTGTCAGATGAGCTGATAAATGAGTTGACTGGAGGGGAGTAAAAAGCAGATCTCGAGCACGTTACAGAACCGCATATCCTGCACTTTAAGGCTAGAAGTAGCTCACCTTTACTGCTAAATAGGAAAACCTGTTCTATGATAGAATCAGGTGAATTACGAACCTGCCACAACGAATTTTCGAAACAGCTCGGTCTGGTTAAGAGCTCCAAGTTACATACATACATAGCTTTACAATTCTAAGTAGGATCTAAGTAGGTCCAAGTAGTACAAGTAGGATCCAAGTCAATTTCTTTAAGCTTCAAGTGGCTGGAATCAAGGTTGTAGGTTGTTTCAACGATGTTTTGTTGCGATCAAAACTCTAGCATCAGCAGGGACTCGAAGCCGCACCTCCTGCTGACCGGATGGCAATGCTCTACGCCATTATACCACCGCCGCTGGTTGATCGAAAGCAAAAGGAGGATCGTTTTTGGCTGCTATTTGGAAAGTGGAGAGGAAGAGACACAGAGTACGAGAGCCGAACCGACTGGTGGATGCGAGTAGCGCAGTCGGATGAGGCGCTAGCTGTTGGGTGCATCCGGTACCAGGTTCCTGGTTCGGATTTCTCGCTTAGGCTAGTCAAGTCTACCATTCCTCCGGATCGGTGAATTGGTACCAGACTTGTCTGGGAAGGACAAAACGCTGACATGTTCATCGGCTGGGCACCGCAAGTGCAGGTGTAAGCCAAATATGCATTCAAAATCGCCTCGACCACATCCCGTAGAAATGGAATGCGTGGCGAATCCCAGAAGGGATTTAATAACACCGGCCTTTACATTTATTACGCTGGAATCGCTTCTCCTTAAAGTTAAAGGGGTAAGATTCTTTAAAAAATAACTCTGCACATTCAGAAGCGCGTAAATGCTACTCTTCCTTAAATACCGTGACGAGCTTAGTGTCAGTTCTTAACGAATTCTTCGTTTGTCATAAGAGTTAAGTTATAAGAAACAACTGTCAATTTTCGCAGCTTTCTAATTGGAATCTACAACGCGTCTTACGTCTAATCGTTTTCTTCAACAACAACAAAACAAAAAAGATTTTCGTCTGCCTAAGGTGAACAGAGCTTGCCTGAAAGCTGAAACAAATTGTGAGGCTTTTCAGTCAAAAGATTTTCCAATGTTTTGAAAAGACCTTCATTCGATTCAGAGGAAAGTGGAACTCTAGGCTAATTATTAATAGTATTTGTAAGGAATCTAGGAGGTAATAGTAATGCATTTCAAGACAGATCAGGAGCAGGATGGAGGTGACGGCTTCGTCTTGATTAATTTTATAATAATTTTTTAAAGTCTATAATCCAACATTTATATTATTATTAATTATAAAGCAGAAAATAGGAAAGATAATAATCCAATAATAATCTCTAATTTTGTCCCTCTAGAAGTTCTACTTTGCAATATCAGCGAACATGACGAGTTGGCGTTGGAGCGGGTCGTAAAGTTCAAAACCTGTAGCTCCTTTTCGTTGTGAGCTTGGTCGCGACAACCTACCAAATTTCTAAACTGTGGCCTTAGGAATCAATTTCTCACGAAGCTCCGGTCGGACTTCTCGAGGCAGGAAAAAGCGTTCAACGCTCTTGCGGCTACCCATGTGATCCCCTGTGAACGGAGAGCTCGGTCCTACACAATGGCTTTGCAGAGCACTGTCCAAAAGCGGCGAAAAAGGCGTTTTTAATTTTCGCCCCAAAGACCCCAAGAAGAAGTTAAGGCGGAGTTGTTCGTCCTGCGAAGCTTGCCTCTCTGCAGTTCCTTTCACTTCTCGTTATGCAAGCGATTAGGATCAGGTACCCATGCTAAAGCGTCAGTCACACTACGCGTTGGCATTGTAAAGGGTGCGAGCCTGTCTCCAATCAAGCACTATTTCGACAGGGCGCTTCACAGACAGCTGGCTGCAAAGCAGACATCAAGTGAGACTCATAAATAAGCGACGAAAATGACGGCAGTCTGAGGCTCGTGACCAGTTCCAAGCACCTATTTCCCAGCTTACTCAGCTTCCTTCAGAGCAACAAATGCTCGTGAGCATGTGAAAGAGTGTCCTGAAATATCTTAGCCTCCTCATCATGGAAAAGTCAGAGATCAGATGAATATAAATCAGATGCCAGAATTTGTATTGTATTTAACATTTAACATTTATTACATGCGCAAGCACATGTAGAGATAACAACACAAAGTCATGAGACAAAACAAACTCAAACAAGCTGAATATCTAAGATGTTTAAGAGGTTAGGAAAAAAAGGGGACTAACAACTAGTGTTTCCCTCGCAGGTAGCGGTACACATCTCTTTTAAAAGCGGGGAAGGATTTAGATAGTTGCATTTGTTTGCACAATTTCACATAATCTGAGCCAGCTCTAAATGCAAAAAACGACCTTCTAAGGCTTGTTTTAGGGTTACCAAGTAATAACTTGGTGCTATGACCGCGGGTAGAAGAGGCAACGAATTTGAAAAAGTCTCCAACTTTCAAATCGACAACGCCATTAATGATTTTGTAAACCGTCAAAATATCGTTACGCCTCCTCCTCAGATGTAGACTATCCAAATTGAGCATTTATTACATGGAATTCCATGTTACAACACTGTTCCATAACAATCACCAGACAAACTACCTAACACAATACAGACCTACATCTAGCTAAAACAGAATGCTAAAAGAAGAGGAGGAAACATAACGTAACAGAGAGGAAATGATATTAGAAGATTAACTAACATTGGAGAGAACCAAGTACAACTTTGGAATCAGGTTCCCAGATATAATATTTATACAACATACTTTTGAATGCGTGAAGTGTAGGTGGTACAGTTTAGACATTGCAGAATTTAGAGTATTTCAATCTGCTCTGTTGGCAAGAAAGTATCTTATAATATTCTTGCGACTTCTTTTAACCGCAATTTTTGTCGAAGTTCCCTTAGTGACACAGGCTCTGACTAGCAGGAAATCGCTAAACTTGAGCCCCAGTATCACCATTCATTAGCTTAAAGAACATAACCATGTCAGCCTTGTGTCTCCTCCATTGGAGAGATTTTATCCAAAATTCAAATTTCTGGACACACTTCTGAAAATAACCTCGTAAAGGAGGTATCCCAAGACACGAATCAAGACTTTCCGCGCAAAGCTATTTTGTACGCGTTCAAGTTTCAAAATCGACTTCCTTTTGTACGGATTAAATATTTCTGTGCCGTACCCCAGGATGGGCGGTGCAAATGATTTATAGGCTTGTAATAAGGCCGACGGGCGCGTATAGCGCAGTCGAAGAAGACGCCGAGTGTCGCTTGCACCTGATACCAGTTTCCTGGTTCGGATTTCCCGCCTAGGCCAACCAAGTCTTCCGTCCCTCCGGGGTCGGTGAATTGGTACCAGACTTGTCTGGGAAGAGTAAAGCGCTGACTTCTTCATAGGCCGGTCAACGCAAGTCATTGCATGGCCAAATACGCATTCATATCGCCTCCACGAGATCCCGTAAAACTAGAATGCGTGGCGCATCCCAAAAGAGATTGAGTAATCCGTCTCTATCCTTTATGTCTGGCTGTGTGCCCCAAATATATTATGTGTAACTCTAGTCGCCTTGGCTGCAACCTGTTGACAGTGAGTGTCAAGGCTAAGGGTTTCATCAACGGTAGAACCTAAACCCCTAATGTGGTTTACGCTTCTCAAAGGCATGTTTTGTACGCTATACTCATGACGCCTATTGTTTGATCCAAGGATGCGAAGCCGCGAAAACCACCTGCATGACTTGGTTGGCTCAAGTGGGAAATCATGAACTTGGAATGGGGTGCACGAGACAGCTGGCATCTCCTCTGGCTGCGCTGACACGCCCCTTTTTCTAAACTGTAGGACATTTTACTGCTACGGGAGAAAATTAGACAAGACTACGGAGAGCTAAAAACGATATCATTATGTTATTCAAAATTCTCAAAGGCACAGCTAGACTGGCCATCGCGGACTTCTTCCATTTCGCACCTAGCAATACCATTATCAGGAAGAAGGGGTAAGATTCTCCGACTCCGTAGCGACAAGTCGAATCAGAGTGAGCTTCTACGCCTAGAACGCTGCGGTTGTTTCTTCCCGTTAGGAGGAAGAGAGCGCTACAGATATCCGTAACTCGTTCTAGAAAGCATCTTGACCGTCAATTACAACCTTCATAAATCTCAATTTTCAATCTCAGGTTATAACTTTCCTTCGTCTCCTGATTTCTGTTTGCTAGTTGACTGTTCAGTGTTGTTCTATTCTGATTTCTATTTATAGTTCTCGTTTTTCTAAAATATGCCTCTATTGCCCAATCAGTGCCTCTCCCTGTGCGCCTGTTCCTAAATAGATTTTTCCTAAGTAGATTTTTTGGCGTTATTTCATACGAGATCGTTTTACGCTGTCTGTTTACGTCTCAATAAAGTGAGCAAAAGTAAAGTATAGAGGTAGGAGTAAGGGATCCACGTTTGTACAACAAGACACTCCGATGTGAAAGTGCAAAGAAAGGATTAAGAATCGAATGTGTTTGCGAATCGGAAAGCCTGTCTGTCTGTCTGTCTGTCGGTACAAGTGGAAGTAGAGAAGGAAGAGAGAGGAAGTTATACTATCACTGCCATCACGCAAATATGATGGCCGTCGGATAAGGAAGCATTATCGATCGAACAGTCAATATCGATCGGTGTTAACGATCCATCCTCGAATTATACGGTTCAGGGTGGGAGGCGTATGCAACGATGGCAAGTGAATCGTATTATATTTGGAACAGCCTTCCAATTTCTTCCTCTCATTCTGTCCTATTGTAGTAGTTATCATGTTTGTTATACTAATGACGTCTTGTCTAGCTGTCAAAAAAGATAGGCAACGGCTTTTATTGAAACGAAAGTTTCGGCGTTCTTCGCCTTTATCTTAGGCAGGAAAAATCGAAACCATTTGAAGCAATGCAATAAAGTTCAACGGTATTAAAGAAAAGGAGAAGAGTTATGGCCAAGGATATTTCCAAGACTTGTTCAACAGCCAGAAGTTCGGCTGCCGATATGCGCTCTGTAGTTCATACTGCTTAACGTTTGATCTTAGAGTACCACGCGTTTGCGGCAGACTGAGAAATGCTAAGGGCGGGCAGGGAGAGAGAAAGGGTAGGATCTTCACTTACAACTCAACTCACCTCAGCTCAACTCACTTACACTTGTTGGAAAAGAAGTTGGGTACGGCAAATGGTTTGAATTTGAAAAAGAACAAACACTGGTAAGAAAGAGGAAGCAAATGGTGTTACAGTGTGGAATTTTTAGCGCATTAATGTTCTGCAGAAGTCAATAGCAAAGCTCCACGTAGAAAAAAACGTAAAAATAACCTTTCATTTTTTAATTGGACACTTAAAAAAAGCCCGGATGCTTTCCAAATCGAACTCAACACTAAGAGCAAGATCGACGTTTTCGTGAATTTTTTAACAAATAAAAATCTTAAAAAATGCAGGAAATTTAAAGGACATTTCACGTTTTTCACACTGGCCAAGATAAATACTATTTCTTGAGACAAATGTTATTTCTCAGCAAGCAATTTGAAACTGACATCTTCCTTATCAAAACGGGTTTCTCCCGCATAAAAGTGAACGCTCTCCAGAAAGGTTTGAAAAACTTTTTTTGTGCAAACAAAATTTAACATGACCTTCCTTAAAATTTTTCAAAGATTTTCCCGTCTCAATAAGGGAACTTGTTTAGAATTTTATAAAATTCTCATTTTCGCCTTAAAAGTTTTTGCTTCAACACGCAAATAAGCAAAAATCATTAAGCATCTAAAAAGAGGAGATCGCTCCATGCACTCAACTGGACTGCGGTGATTTTATTTGATTGATGGCAAAAATTCTGTCTACCCGAAGTAGCACAGGTGAGAACTGTTTAACGAGAATATTTATGCAAACGCACATATCCTACCTTCCTGTTTCAAGTATGCAGCAATTACGCTATCAATCAAATTAAAATTGCAGTGTCGAATGCGTGGCACTGTCTTTTCTTTTAATACATTTAGTGAATGCTGCTTCTTGTGCCATTAAACAAAATATAATTCATTGTTTCTTATGGAAAAATAAAACTTTTATGAAACCACTAACATTGTGTTCAGCTATTAGGACAGATGATCTAGAAAGTTTCGTAGAAGGTCACGCTTAAACAGAAATTATCCCAATTTTCTTGGAAAGTCTCCAGTGTATGTAATGTGGAAGAAGCTCTGTTTGATCTGGATAATTTCCAGTACGATTTCAACAGCTTCAAGCTTGCTTAGAAGAGTGTCCAATTTGATTTCAAAAGCCTCCGATATAGTTTGAAAAGTACACAATTTGACGTGATAAGGGCATACATAAAGGTGCGTGATAATATAAAAATTCATAATGGTGCAGCTCAGCATTTAAAAAATAGGGTGATGAAAGATTTTTCACCCAAGGTTTGCGAGCAACTTGAGGAGGATCGTGTTTCAAAGGAGAGCTCTGACTACTCAAACCTAATGTCTGGAATCGAGTGAACTGAAGGAACGAGTGCTTTTCCCCGTAGACAGCTCTACTTTTTCATTACTTATACGGTACTTTTTCATTGAATCGAAACCAGTAAGGCGGCGTATTGAGTGTACACTGAGTCATGAGGCCTCTACTAGACTTCGCTTTTCTCGAAACCGCTTGCAGTCGTGTAGACGTGAGAGAGGAATCCAAACAACTCGCTCAAACAGATCCGGCTATTTCCCGGGGATATGATCGGCAGACGACGACAGCAACTCAAAAACTGAGATCTCACAATAGAAGTACGTAGAAGTGGCTGTGGACGCCTAGGAGAACGGAAGAGTGGACAAAAACTTCCGAGCAGTTGCTGCGAGTAATCTGTGGCGCCACACCGACAAACAACGTACTTATAGTTTGAGAGTGTTACACATCCTCTGCTTTCCTATTCTTAGTGACAAGAGAAGGAAGTAAATCAGACATTAGGTTTTGGTCGACTTTCAAGCCGACACGAGCTGTGGTTCTGCTCAGGCCGCTGAAGCATGCAAAAGGAACGTATTGTGTGGAATACATTTAGAGGGCATTTTCCTTTTTTTTCAGAGGAATCTTCAAAAATTTAACGGATTTTCAACGTATTTTTTCCTAGCTCGAACTACGATGCTGGGATTGTCGCAACTCACGCAAGTGAGAGAGTTCTCCGAGATTCCGAGCGTCGTCGACGTTCGAAGGTCAAAGACGCATTTGCATGGACCGAAAATTAGGTGGGCCTGCTACGTAACGTGCTTCGCAGACGGATAACCGTCACCAACTAGATTCCACGGGATGTCAGGAAAAGATCACCAACGCCTTGGTCAAATTTCTTGAGAAGGCCCTTTGTGAACGATATAACGCTCATGGCGCCCTGCGAGCGAGCGGACCCATTGGAGCACTCTGGCACGCGACAGGGACGAATGAAGACGTTGCTGGCACCCGCTCGGGCAACTCGATGATCAAGAGGATGGCAGGTGATGCAGAAGAATTTTTCTAGCATTGCTATCATTTTCATTTCAAGTTCCTTATTGCAAAACACTTTTGCTCCCTACCATAGTGAGTTTTTAATGCTAATATTCCGTTTATTGCATCTTACTTTTTTATTGTTTGTTGTTCTGCATAACGATAGTAAACCTGTAACTTCCTTCCCTTAAAATCTCAAGAAGACATGACCTACGTTGCTGAAAAATTAGTTATTTTTCATCGCCCTTCGTTGTTAGTGAACTGCTCACGCTACTCTTCAATGACTATTGCTACCTTGTGAAACTCTGCCTATTCTTTGGCTAAATAGAAATGCAAGGTAAAAAAGGATAAAGAATAAAGGTTGGTGTTATTAACCATCTTCTGGGATTCGCCATTCTACTTCTACAGAATGTTGTGGAGGCGATTTGAATGCTTATTTGGTCTATACATGCACTTGCGGTGCCCTCCCGATGAAGAAGTTAGCGCTTTATCCTTCCGTCTGACACCAGTTCACCGATCCCGGAGGAATGGAACGCTTAGCTGGCCTGAGCGAGGAATCCGAACGAAGAACCTGGTGTCGGGTACATGCGACAGCGGGCATCTCCTCTGACTGCTCTACACGCGCCCTTGCAGGAATGCAAAGTGTCCTCAAGAACGTACACATAACACATCTGCGATGCTCATTTTCCTACACTTCAATTTCCTCAATTACAACCCTAACTTTCCTCAATTACCATTAAAAAATAAAGTATATTTTTAAACATTTTCAGGGCTTTCTGTATAAAGATTTTTATACAAACATTTTTCTTTCTCTGTCATAGATTTGTCGTCTAAATCATTGCTGCGCAACTACCTATATTTTTAGCAAGATTTGAATATTTAAAGAAAACTTTAAAAAGCGATAAATGGAAAAAATATGCTGAACAATTTATCACACAGAGTTTAAGGCCCCCTGCTGGGCATGACTCGGCTTCTAGAACAACGAAACTTTCCACCATTTCCATTTGCCATGGGAGGCACAACTATGCCTTTGTGATGTCTGCACTTCAAGTCGAACAACGAGCAGAATGAGTGAGTTGTGCAAGTTTATTTGTGGCTCTTTTCTCTGCCTTTCCTTACCGATGTTGCTTTGTAACCTAGCAGAAAACCGAGACTCGTAACGTTACCACAGCATAGGGCAAGTGTCATCAAAGGTCAAGAATTCCGATCATTCCAATGCTGCCAACTGCTTCACATCGCTCAGAATTTTTTCCCTCACTTCCAAGAAGAAGCAAAAAGCAACAACGCGGTCTCAACCGAGAGTTTCAGTAGTGCTACGCTTAACATTCTTCGAAAAGTCATTGCGTTCTTGGATAGGCAGAAGACGTCGAAGCAGGTCTTCCAAGAAGAAAAGCAGAAAAACAGCTTCCGAAATCACCTTCCACTGATTGAGGCAGACGGGGTGTTCAAGGAAAACAGAGATCAGATGCGGTGCAGATGTGATGGAACTGGTCAGCGCGTGACTGTGGAAGCGCTAAACGTCCTCCTCTTAGACAGGCTGTAGGCTTTTTGCACATGTGACTCACAAAAGCAGCAGCTGCTTCGGGCATCTTTCAAAACCTGCAGAAACTATTCAAGATGTTGCGCTTGAGATCGAGTTTTAATAGTAAATAGTGTGCCCCAGTTTTAATAGTAAATAGTGTCTGGCTCAATAGCTTTAGGAGATCCTGCACTTCAGATGAAGTACATGTCAAGTTTAGTAACATTCAAGCACAAACATTTTGTTTTTGAATTCTGCCAAACTTCGACCTTCCATACTAGTCCTTTTTATTAAAAGGAAAATCATAAATCTTACTATAAAATCGTTGTCAAATTTTTTTTAAAATTTTTTAGTAAAATTTTTTTTGTTTATAGTAAAATTTTTTACTATAAAATCGTTGTCAAATTTTTTTTGAGAAGGACACGAAGAATTAGACGCCTTGTCTCATAACTCTGGATGATTCATTCATTTGAAGCCGCTTCGAAACTACTCCGTATTGAATAACAGGTGACCTCAATACGACACAGTTGTTCAAGAATGAAAGGACAAAGATCGGCATTAGTTAATACCTTCGGTGGATGCACAACGCCAGCGTACTTCTTACGTCTTCTTCTGCCGTGAGAAATGTTGTTCCATTATTTGAATTACTCGGGTGCGTGTTAGCGCAGCCGGGAAAGGCGCTGACAGTCGTAAACAGCTCGGTACAGAGTTCTTGTTTCAGATCCCGTATGTACTGGATAACCAGGCCTTGCTTGCCTCCGTAGTTGTCGAATTAGTACCACACTTGATTGGATGGGATAAAAGACTGACTTGCCCACTGGTTGGCTAACGTGTCTATTGTACAGGCTAAACACGCATTCAAATTGTCTTAACGACATCCCTGACCTTGAACTCTTGTCCAGCTTTATGCCGTCTCTTTTTTCAGGTAGCTCAGTACCCAGTTTGTCATTACTGACCGTTGTTTTTTAACGAATTTGCATGGTGTGTACATCTTATTTTAGAGGTTACTGTCTGAACGCCTAAGTATATCCTGTAAATAAATAAAATAAATAAATAAAGATTGCGCAAAAGTAGAGAGTGTAGCTCATCTCACAATATTGATGAGGATTGATTAATATAGTTCGCTATCCCTTATCTATTCACACAACGAGTTGCAGCGGCAAACCAATGGAAAAGAACTGTCACACCATTTACAAGCAAGTATGGTGTAGAACGCTAGATTGATCAGGGCGAAACTCAAACCAAAATCCTTGACTCGGAAAGCACTCGACAGTCGGTTACTCTTCCAACTGCGCTATAATGTGTTATATAGGAACACAAACAAATAGTATGTGACAGGTAGGAGTCGAAATTCAATCAGAGTCGCCTGTTTCAAATGGAAAACATATAAAGGATAGAGAGACGTTCTGGCCTCAACACGTGGTGCTTCTTAAATAGTAGTGCGGGTACAAACGTTGTCAAATTGTGCATGTGCAGGAACATAGGAAAGGGGGACCAAGAGAAAGGGTGCCCCTCAACCGCAGGACGGTTTAGGTAAGTCAAAGGAGACCCCGCCGATCTGCGTCTTGCCCACCCCCACGACCTAGAGCATGATCTGGGCGCCAATGTTTGCATATAAATAGCGAGAGGTTACTGTAGGGACAGTCTCTTTACTCCTTCTGGAACTGGCGGACCAAGCCGCCCTTTCGAGGACCCACTCGCCGTCTCGAAGCCGCTCTACCCTATCAGCCCCCCCCATCGCCTTGGAGGCACCCCGTCCACTGGCCAGCTGCCGGAGAACCCTACGCCAAGGCCTTAGTTTATTTGTTTGTGTCGTTTTTGTTGCCTTCTAAATAATAAATTTCTTTGTTGAAATTCAATTTTTGACCACATGAGGAATCGAGGGCTCCACGTTACTTAGCTCAACGAAATTGTAAACCACACGTCATCCGGCCTACACATGACGACATATAAAAGTTGAAGTGTGGAGGTTAATGTATGACCCTGCAGACGGAGTTTGAATATAAAACAGAAGGCTACGTAAAATTATAAAATCTACATAAATTGTGCTCTTAGAAGGTCGTAGACCTAGCTCATTTTACATCTAGTTCACGGGCAAAAGCTGAATGAGCTCTATGCGAAATCTTTGAATGCATGCTGACGTCCTTTTTTAAAGGCTTTCACAAAATTTCGCCTTTTACTATAATAAACAACTACTGGGCTGCTCTTCGGCAAAGCAAACATATGGCAGTACCCGTAGTTAGCATTTTTTACTTAATTTCTAGTCTAATCATAAACGCCTTCCTTGTATATCTTGTAAACTTAATGGTTATTGGTTTTAGTAGAATGCTTTCAAGAGTGTGTTGTTATAAAGTTCAAGAGTGCTTTATCACAAGGTGCATTCAAAACATTCGTTAGGAAAAATGTCACCTTCGAACCGTCTTGATCTTCTCAGCCTTTTCAAGAGTTTTATTTCGGTCCTGATATGTACATTACATAATGTTTTGTTGTGTGTAATGCATGCTTCAAATAAAAAATAAAAATACACGAAAACATGAAGCTTTAGCTTGCGATTACTAAAAAATTTTAGTTTTAATTCTTACTTTTTTCCTTTTGTTTGTCTCATTACTAATGTTTTTTGGTAGTTGTTGTACACACAGCTTTCTCATTTTTTTTCATTTTTTCAATGATTGTTTTAATGAATGATGTTGGGCCTTTTTGAAGTTTGTGTTTTGTTTTTTGTTTTGTTAGTTTTGTGTTTTGAATAAATAAATAAATAAATAGATAAATGGGAAAACCTTGTAAAAAGCCGCAGGTTCTATCGCTCTAGATTTCAAGGTCCTCAGAAATACATATAAATGGCGTAAGTGATTTGTGAAACGTTGTGCACATCAGGCAGAGAGCAAGTGGATGGCTCGATTGTTGGCGATGAGTGCTGGTTGATCGCAATCGCAGCCGGGCGAACGGCACCTCTCCTGTCATCTGGCCGCGGAGAACATGACAACTCGTTATGGCGGCAGCTGAGAAGCTGCTACTGCTACTGCCAACCAAACAACTGTAAGTTATTTGCCGTACAAAAAGAGTGGCTTGACATCTGGACGAGGGGAACGTCAGCATCTACAGCTTCAGCGGTGGTGTAGGGATTCGAGAGATAGAGCGCTGTTCATTGTTAAATGTTTGAGTGTCGTTGAACTTGTCACGTCTTGTCTCCAACTATCGTCCTATAAGTATGTATTGAGAATTACTTCAGTTTTCCAGAGTTTTTGAGAAAATGTTAAAATCTAGTCTTGTAACGCGTCCTAAGTCGAATTCTCTCTTCCCGAGAACCAGCGTGATATTCGATATGGAAGCTCTACTGAAACGTTAATGTGTTCAGGGATCCTTGCAAACTCTGATGCAAAAGTCTCAGTCTGTTGTTGCTCGGTGGAGGACGGTCGAGAATAAATTGACCCCTAAGGACCTCGAACCCTAGCACAAATGCTATCGACCCTAAATACTATACTGAAGCTTCCAAACAAAAAAAAATGGCAAAGGTATAATCTATTTCGAGTTCGAGAATGCGTTTGATAAGGTTCCACTTCACGGGCATATTTATAAGCTAATGCATTTATTCGAGAATAATTAAATGGTTGAATAATTTTATAAAAGAAGAGTTTTTATGTTATAGTAAATGGGTAATTTTGAATCCTCTGTTTCCAGCGGTATAAAGGTAGGTGTGTTGTCTCCAGTCTTCTATACTATGTATGTACACTTCGTTAACTCCTTCCTTGGTTAACCATTATAGTGTTAAATGCAGTATGTTTGCGGGCGATATATATTATAGACCTATTGTAAAGAAGAAGGATCATGTTGCTCTTCAATTTGGCATGAATGCGGTAGCGACTAGCAGTTTTTTTCTAATACAACAATTATCATAACTCACTAATATGGAGGGGAATCCATCCTCGCTGG
The DNA here is from genome assembly GCA_947396885.1 of Heligmosomoides polygyrus polygyrus. Lineage (NCBI taxonomy): Eukaryota > Metazoa > Nematoda > Chromadorea > Rhabditida > Heligmosomidae > Heligmosomoides > Heligmosomoides polygyrus. The sequence goes on along the minus strand of OX377203.1, from coordinate 89,097,337 downwards.
AAGGTTGGGACGTACAAGTCAGGAAAAGGTGCGAGCGTAGAAAATAGGAGTGATCCGTGTAAAGCATAAAAACTATACGGGACGACTGAAAGGAAATACAATATTGAATGACCTAGGCGAAACATTTTATGCAAGTGCCTTGAACTCGGAAAAACGCGACAGTTGGTGCTTCGTCGGACTGTACTGATTTGCTGAAAGTACAGACTCCGAATGCACGTATTTGAGAATCCGAGGAGATGCAAAATACAACGCGATGTCGAACTTCATGGAAGTTATGACCATGTTCCCAAGAGACTTGTGGTTTTACACAGGAACGATTACCAATGTGTTCAAGGACGCGAATCTTTCCACATTTGCGCACGCAAGTAGTCATTTATTAAATCTAGGACGATAAATTATATAGAAGATTGAAGCTCAGTATCTTTGTTATGCGACTAAGTTCTATTTCGAGACTGTAAAAGTGAGAGTTTTGAGTGTATGTTGCCTTTCAAATATTAATACCTTGACGACAATGCCGTGAAACCGCGGAACCAGTCTGTCTCGTGGGACGGCGCCGCTCAATGGTGTTCGGCGGTCTATTTTGTTGAGAAGGACAGCATCAGGTTCACCCAAGTTTCGTGTGTAAGGGTTATTTAGAATGGTGAACATGATGCCGATGTCCGTTGTGTCGATTGATCGGTTGGTCTAATCGATAACTGCAGTTCTCGTGTCGGGACCTTCAATTTTGCACAAAGTCCGTGTGTAAGGTTATTTGAGAAGCTGGATACAAACCTCACGTTTTTTTTTCGCAAGCTAATTAGATTTCAAATCAGTAACAATCTACTTTCTTTAGCGCACCAAAAATAATCTCCTAGACGAAGTTCTGGCCAGATCAGTGACGCTGTTCCCGCTATATCGTCTCTCCAACCACATCATTCAAAGACGACGAAGATGGGCTGCTCCTACAAATAGTGTGATACCGATAAATTTTTTGCCGTTTGTCTATATAACAGGCTGTAAGTATTTTTAAGTTTAAATTTTCCAATTGGTGCAAGAGGGCAAGCGCTAAAAGAGCTATAATATTGACAATTGTAGGACAAGTTCTGCGACTTGCTTTCCATGCAATTTTAGAGGATGTTGATAGATTTAGTTAGCATATTGCGTCAGGCACTCCTGAGAGTTTAGAAAATAACCGCGCTTTGTGAAAAATTTGAGACATGCAGAAAGTTTCCAAAACGTTTTTGGCACAGCTTTTCTCCTTCCTAAAATAATACGAGCCTTATTGACGTTTTTTGTCGATGAAAAGAATAGCATAATTAGCCTAATTCTAGGATTAGCAGAACGCCCCCTTACAATTACATCACGGATGCTATGGTATACAAGTTCATAACTGAAATTGTTAGAGCATTTAATATTTCTGAGTTTCTTTTTGCCATACGCAGGCAATGACGAATCCCTCAGCCTTTTCAGTTAACCATATGTCATTTATGAATTTTTAATCTGAGGTGTTTAAGTGGCAACCGGCTGGACAACGTTCCATGGGAAGAGGGCAAGCACTGTCTGAAGAACGAGGAGTGCACCAAATACCCTGGCTCTACGTGCAATTCCCAAGGACTGTGCGTTGATGCTGCACATGCAGATGACGTTTACGAAAGAGAGAAAAAAGAGGAGATCCAACCGCCGTCTCTTCCGTGAACCGCCATCGATGGTATCATTCACAGTTCCACGTTTGAAGAGCACTTAACCTTTGTCTATTTCCTAATCAATTTCTTTGGTAAGAAACCATACGCTTCAAAGCATAATACTAAATTATTACAATATATTAAAATGATCCGCTGCATAAATTTGTTTGTTGCGGTATATTTCAATACAAAAAACAGTATTAGACAAGAACGTGGATGCGTAGTCCACTCCGTTCTTCCTTCCGAGGTGCGACACCAGTGAAGAAACGTACAGTAGCCGATCCCGGCAGGATCAGCCCCGAACACCTGAAAAACCTCCCGCCAGCGTTCGTCAACACCGGGCGTGGATGTGGGAGTGCGGGGATGCCATTCAGTGGAAGACCAGCAAGACCGTCTTGCTGTTCAAGAAGCAGAGAAGACGCATTGGCAACTATCGCCCGATCTTCCCTTTGATAGTAGTAGTCTCTGTAGCTGTTCACTCAGTCGTCCTGAATAGGATTAGCGGAGATCTGAACAAAGGGCAGCCATGCGTGGTGTTCGGGGCTGATCCTGCCGGGATCGGCTACTGTACGTTTCTTCACTGGTGTCGCACTCGGAAGGAAGAGCGGAGTGGACTACGCATCCACGTTCTCGTCTAATACTGTTTTTGTATTGAAATATACCGAAACGAATAAATTTATGCAGCGGATCATTTTAATATACTGTAATAATTTAGTATTATACTTTGAAGCGTACGGTTTCTTACCATAGAGAGCAGTTAGCTGATATTATGTTGGATAATAATTATGATAAAAATAGAATCATTAGTTGTTTATTTAAAAGTATAAGCAAAAGTAAGTATATTAAATTTAAATATGGTATTGCCAATATTGGTGGCGATGTCCGTTCCTCCACGTGGTGCCACTGGAAACTGCTTGCTTTTGCGAGCCGAGCCAATCACGGACAATCGAATGCAGGCGACAGGCCTTAGTGACAGGCCGGCCTACGAACATCCTGTGTCACATCATATGGTCGATGACGTTTCAGAGTTCTCGAGATAGTGCTACGGCGTCCGCGGGAACCGACGCGCACTCGCAAAGCCCGGCGGGTGTGAGAAGTATACGAGGGTCCCTGATGCGAGGACGGCATCGGGGGGCAACTGAGCTAGTCCGAAAGTCCCGTAACGTAGGCAAGACCCGCGTAGCAACGTTGAATGTGGGTACGTTGACGGGCCGCTCGTGCGAGTTGGTAGAAGCACTGGAGCGAAGAAAGATAGATTTCTGTGCGGTGCAGGAGACGAGGTGGTCCTGCAGCAAGTCAAGGGACATAGGACGTGGCTTTAAGGCCGTTCTATGTGGAAGTCCCAGGACCACCAGTGGTGTCGGTATGATCTTCTCCAAGCGTTTCCGTGACGCGATTGCAAGCGTAGAACGTTTCGATGACCGCTTGATGAAGATTGTTGTCGCCGTAGAAGAGCGACGGTGTCATTTCTTTTCCGCGTATGCTCCGCAGACAGGTTGCTCCGAGCAAACCAAGAACGAGTTCTGGTCCCTGCTTGATGAGAAGACAGCGGAAGTGCCGTCACAAGACATGATTGTTGTGGCAGGTGACCTTAATGGTCACGTCGGAGCAACTCAAGATGGTTACAGCTGTCATGGTGGTTTTGGCTATGGGTCACGCAACGCCGATGGTAAGCGTATACTTGAGTATGCAGACTCACACGACCTCACCATCGTGAACACCAAGTTTCGAAAGCGTGAATCCCACCTCATCTCGTTTTATAGCGGGAACGCCAAAACGCAGATTGTCTATGTCCTTGTTAGGCGTCGCGACCAAGGCCTTGTCACAGACGCGAAGACCGTGCCGTATGAGACGGTTGCCACGCAACACCGTCCACTGATTTGCTCGCTGAAGATCACACCTTCGAGGTGTAAACATGTCGAGCGATGTAGGTCGGCTAGAATCAAATGGTGGCGACTGAAAGAGAAGGAAGCGGCAGTGATTTCTCGCATTCGGTTGCCGACAGTGACAACTGTCGACGAAACCTGGAAGGACGCTACCGATGCGATAACTCGTGCTGCACGCCTTGAACTCGGCACAACGAAGCCTGGACGACGCTGGGTCGACAAGCAGGCATGGCTGTGGACTGACGATGTCAGAGAGAAGGTTAGGGAAAAGAAACGGCTATATCACGTATTTATCGGTGATAAAACAGTCGATAATTGGCGGAATTATCGAGAAGCGAAGAAAGCGGCAAAGAAGGCACTGGCCGGTGCTAAAGCCGCACATTACGCTGATGTGAATGAAAAAATGGAGACGCGCGATGGCGAGCGTTATCTTTACCGCCTCGCCAAAGCTCGCTGTCGCCAAGCAGAAGACATCGAGAAGTTCTTTGGCATTAACGACGTGAACGGTCATCTTCTGATGGATCGTAAGAGGGCTGTGAAGAGATGGCGCGAATACTTCGAGGAAATCTCGAATGTAGAATTTGAACATCCTGCTGTTCCTTTTGCATCACCTGTATACGGTCCTGTTCAGAAGATCACAGTGAGCGAAACTGAAGCAGCCCTGAGGAAGATGAAGTCAGGCAAAGCCACGGTCCCGATGACCTGCCAGCTGACCTGTGGAAGTCGAAGGGCTGGTGCCCTGCTGACTGGCTGACTGAGTTTTTCAATCAGGTTGTTGCTGAGAAGAAAGTGCCTGAGGGTTGGCAGCAAAGCATGACTATTCCGATTTGGAAGAAGAAGGGCAGTCCTGCAGACTGTGCTAGTTACCGACCAATTCGCCTTCTTTCGCACACCATGAAAATCTTTGAGCGAATTGTCGATGGACGTATTCGGGATGTCGTCCAGCTTTCCACGAATCAGTGTGGTTTCGTCTCTGGCTGTGGCACTGTTGATGCCATTCACGCTGTTCGTCTTTTGCTAGAGAAACACCGCAAGAAACAGAAACCGGTGCATTTGCCTTCCTGGACTTGGAGAAGGCCTTCGACCGCGTTCCGCGGGAAGTGATATGGTACGCGTTGCGACGACATGGTATCCCTGAAGAGATTATTGAGTGGGTGCGCATCCTCTACCCGTGCCCAATAAGCCGAGTGCGAGCACCAGCGGGCACCTCTATGGAGTTTCCAATCTCTGTCGGAGTGCACCAGGGATCTGCGCTCTCCCCACTGCTCTTCGTGATCGTCATGGATGCAATTACACGCGATCTCCAAAGGGCAGCTCCTTGGACGCTGCTGTATGCCGATGACGTCATGCTTGCATGCGAAGACAAAGCAGAGCTCGAGCGACAGGCACAGGCGTGGTGCGATCGCTTAGCATTGTTCGGACTCAAGCTAAACGTCAAAAAGACGGAATACTTAACGACGGATGTGAATGAGCATGGATCCATTAAGATCAATGGTACTGAGCTCTCACGAGTTACATCTTTCAAGTATCTTGGATCAACAGTCACGTCCGATGGCAGTCTAAAGTTGGAGGTGCACGCACGTGTGAGTGCAGCCTGGTCCAAACGGCGTTCGTTGACTGGGGTGCTTTGCGACAAGACAATACCTAAGTACCTCAAGTCAAAGGTGTATAGAGCAGTCGTCCGCCCAGTAGCGACGTACGGTGCTGAGTGCTGGGCTGTGACGAAGGAAATTGAAAGCCGCCTCAGTGTAATGGAGACGAAAATGCTAAGGTGGACAGCTGGAGTAACGCGATTGAGCCGCGTTCGCAATGAAACCTGCGACAAAGGTTCGGTGTCGCCTCGATAGCTGACAAGTTGCGCGAACACGTCTACGATGGTATGGTCACGTCCTTCGCGCTAACGACGACACCGTGTGTAAGATTGGCCTGAATCTTGAAGTCCCTGGAAAACGGCCCAGAGGACGCCCGAAGCAACGTTGGCTAGATACGTTGCACATGGACTTGAAGTTAGCTGGTGTCCATCCCGACCAAGCGTTTGATCGGGAGAAGTGGCGTCACCAGACCAGAAGAGCGGACCCCGCCACCAAGCGGGACAAACGCTATTGTAAATGATGATGATGATGGTATTACCAATATTAAGGATATGTTCATGAACAATCTCAATAATATCTTTAGTTAAAATAATGCTTATTTATTTAGCTATATATTATTATTAGTCGTTTATTACAGCCCTTTTATAGCCCTCTCTTACTGTTCCTTATTTTTCCACTCCATTCCTATTCCCCTTTCATACTTTAGAACATGGGCATACAATTTTGTTGTTTAATTAGGTTTATTTTCGTTCCCTATATCCTTTCACCCCTTCATGGTTGTTTCCGCGCTCCAATGCGAAAGTCTGCGAAGACTGCTGTATCACACGCTGCGTATAGAATTTTCGTATTTTCCTGTTATCGACCCTTTTAGAACTTCTTTTTCCTCCTTTTTGATGCGTCACCTTTCTTGCTCAACTCTCCTGTCATCTATAATATTAGGTCTATCTTTAGGCTATTTTACTTTTCTGTTTTACACTCGATTTTGCCCGGTTTTCTTCAATTATTTGCGTACACTATTGTAATGCTTACAGATGTCGCTTCTCGGCATTTTTGCGTGTCCGTCACTTCGACTCCATTGGTCAGGTTCGTTGCTTTTAAACACTTATAAGAGCTTCCCTCCTTACTGAGGAGTTCCGGGGAAGCTCTTATTTTCTTTGTTACTTTCTTACATTCGTCTTAGGTAGGAACGAAACGAATGTAAGATTTTTTATTCTTGTTTATTGTGTCGGTTTAATTACCAAAGAAATTGATTAGAAAATAGGCAAAGGTTAAGTGCTCTTCAAACGTGGAACTGTGAATGATATTTACTAGAGCATTTTATTGTTGTAACCGAAAAATCTGTTAAGCGGCGAGAATTCCATCGGTGGCGGTTCACGGAAGAGATGGCGGTTGGATCTCCTCTTTTTCCTTCTCTCCTTCGTAGAGGTCATCTGCATGCGCTGCGTCAACGCACAGTCCTTGGGTATTGCACGTCGAGCCAGGGTATGTGGTGCACTCCTCGTTCTTCAGACAGTGCTTGCCCTCTTCCCATAGAACGTTGTCCAGCCGGTTGCCACTTAAACACCTCAGATTAAAAATTCATAAATGACATATGGTTAACTGAAGAGGCTGAGGGATTCGTTCTTGCCTACGTACGGCAAAAAGAATCTCAGAAATATTAAATGCTCCTAACAATTTCAGTTATGAACTTGTATACCATAGCACCCGTGATGTAATTGTCAAGAGGGCGTTCTGCTAATCCATGAACTGGGCTAATTATGCAATTCTTTTCTTCGACAAAAAACGTCAATAAGGCTCGCATTATTTTAGGAAGGAGAAAAGCTGTGCCAAAAGCGTTTTGGAAACTTTCTGCATGTCTCAAATTCTTCAAAGCGCGGTTATTTTCTAAACTCTCAGGAGTACCTGACGCAATGCTAACTAAATCCATCAACAGTCTCTAAAATTGCATGGAAAGCAAGTCGCAGAACATGTCCTACAATTGTCAATATTGTAGCTCTTTTAGCGCTTGCCCTCTTGCACCAATGGGAAAATTTAAATTTAAAAATACTTACAGCCTGTTATATAGACAAACGGCGAAGAATTTATCGGTATCACACCATTTGTAGGAGCAGCCCATCTTCGTCGTCTTTGAATAGGCCATCTAAATAGTAGGTTTAGTACGTTTGCTAAAATTCAGCTGTTTCTCTTATTATGTTGTAAGACCAACCTTTTTAGTATAATGATTATCGGAAAAACTAGCTTTAATCTATTTGTTTAAAGAGTAATAAGAGCGTAGCAGGAAACGGCTAACAGTAGCAGTTTTCTAAATAATTTAAGTCTCGTCAGAAGGTTGTATTTGCTTTATTTTTCCTTAAGATCGACTAAAATTTCAATCAAAGATCAAGCGAAATTTTAAAGCCAGGAAAGATTTTTGGGAAAATGGAACACTTCTTAGAGGTGTGATCGCCTGCAGCTAATCTTTGTTTAGATGAAGCACAACCATCCTTCGTTTTCTTTAAAACGAAAATCACATATTTCCTCAAAAATTCAATTAACACGTTGACGAGGGGACGACATCTACCAAATCGATAACTAGGGTGGTCGTGGCAGACTCACCACTATACTGCGCTGCGTCTAAGGGGTTACTGAAGGTGCAGATCACGGATATCACAGGATACTTTTCATATATCAGCAAACTACGGTAGACAGCGAAAAGTAAGCTACGTGGGCTACGTGAACTGCATGATGTGGTTGGAGAGACGATATAGCGGGAACAGCGTCACTGATCTGGCCAGAACTTCGTCTAGGAGATTATTTTTGGTGCGCTAAAGAAAGTGAATTGTTACTGATTTGAAATCTAATTAGCTTGCGAAAAGAAAACTTGAGGTTTGTGGCCAGCTTCTCAAATAACCTTCCACACGGACTTTGTGCAAAATTGAAGGTCCCGACACGAGATCTGCAGTTATCGATTTGACCGACCGATCAATCGACACAACGGACATCGGCATCATGTTCACCATTCCAAATAACCCTTCCACACGAAACTTGGGTGAACCTGATGCTGTCCTTCTCAACAAAATAGACCGCCGAACACCATTGAGCGGCGCCGTCCCACGAGACAGACTGGTTCTGCACACCATTGACCGGCATTGTCGTCAAGGTATTAATATTTGAAAGGCAACATACACTCAAAACTCTCACTTTTACAGTCTCGAAATAGAACTTAGTCGCATAACAAAGATACTGAGCTTCAATCTTCTATATAATTTATCGTCCTAGATTTAATAAATGACTACTTACGTTCGCAAATGTGGAAAGATTCGCGTCCTTGAACACATTGGTAATCGTTCCTGTGTAAAACCACAAGTCTCGTGTGAACGTGGTCATGGCATCCATAAAGTTCGACATCGCGTTGTATCTTGCATCTCCTCGGATTCTCAAATACGTGCATTCGGAGTCTGTGCTTTCAGAAAATCAGTTTTAAACACACTTTACGCCGTTCTGAGCGTATACATCTGTCGCGTTCTCGTCGCATGTGTCCGCAATTTTTTCAGCTGCTTCCTCCAGCTTGCAATCCCATTCCTTTAAAAAAATTCTTCTAGAAATTTTGGTACAACTTTCAATTTTGGTGTGGTTGGCTGAGCGTAGCTCTTACAGCTTTTTAAGAGCGTGGCAGTACAGTCCGACGAAGCACCAACTGTCGCATTTTTCCGAGTTCAAGGCGCTTGCATAAAATGTTTCGCCTAGGTCATTCAAATATTGTATTTCCTTTCAGTCGTCCCGTATAGTATTTATGCTTTACACGGATCACACCTATTTTCTACGCTCGCACCTTTTTCCTGACTTGTACGTCCCAACCTTCCAGCGAGGATGGATTCCCCTCCATATTAGTGAGTTATGATAATTGTTGTGTTAGAAAAAACTGCTAGTATTTCAAGGACAAAAGTATTCTTTTTTACAGACTAGGAAGGGTTTTATTGCACTCCTCAGCATAGTTGTGCTCTGACAAATTTTTCAAATGCTAAAATTCAAATGCATACGAAAAACGCGACTTTCGGATATTCAAATTCTTATGAAAATCATTTAAAACCTTCTCAAATGGGTTAATTGAACATAACTACACTTTGCGGTAAAGGCTTCGACTGCAGTAAAACTGTCTGATAACAGAATTTAGAAGGAAGTTTAGTTGCGATAAAAGCGCTTGCGCCAGACGGGACTCGAACCAGCTTCTGCTTTCCGGGAAGCGATGCTATGCCTTACACAACCAGCGCTGTTTAATCTCACGGAATTTCCACGATGTTTTTCCTAGCAACGATCTGACAGCCATCACGCTTAGAACCAGTTAGAAGGCGTCAATAAAGGAACCGTCAAAGGGATTGGTCGTACCACAGTCGTAACACATAAGTCGTACCACATAAGTCGTGCGATGAGCGCTGAAGGACCACTAACTGGAGAGGGGCAGTCTGACGGTGAGACCAGCAAGAGGGGCAAGTAAGAGGGGTCAATAGAGGGAAACAAGTCAGGGGCAGGAGGTGAGAGCCGGAAGGGAGCAATAAAAGGAGCCCATCTGGACTACCTATAAGGGGAACCAGTAAGGGGTACCAGCAAGGAGATCCAGCAAAAAACCACCAGTGGAAGGAATCTTTCGTCTACATTCTAACCTCAGTCAACGATATTGTGCAACGAACATCTCGATTCAGAAGGCGTGTCTTCGACGTTGTGCAATAAGCGTCTGGATTCGGTATGCGTGTCATCCACGTTGCATAGCGAGCGTTTTAATTAGGAATACGTGTCAACGATGCCCTTTATCGAGTGCTGTTAAGCATGAGAACGGTTGAGGAGCACCCGAGGGACAGGCAAGCTATGAGCAGCACTGACCAATGACTTTACTGGGCGGGCCGGAGAGAATGTCTACACTGAACCTACGAAAGTGATGAGTGCCTCCATAGCGTTAAAGTACTCAGCAAAATCAAGATGTGAGTGGATTGTAAGTTTTATAAAACCCTTTCCGTAGGTTAGCTACGTTTCGAGGTTGCGCGAAGCGTGTAAGCGAGGGACACGTCGTTGGGCGTGTTGGAGCACATGTAAGAGAATAAATCTCCTTGGGACTTTAAGCTAATTACTTAAGCTATCTACTTACAAGTTTGTACATATTCGACGCTGTTCCTAGTTTGCTCTTGCCATAATTGTATCCCTGCAGGCTTCCAGCAATGTTTTGGCGGAACACGTTGTGAAAGAGCAGGACGAAATCACGGCTCTCATCATCCGTGCGAAGGCTCTGCTTACATTCATGTTTCACACTTACAGCGGGCGTGCTTGCTCCTAGCAGAATCTGAAGAGTTGTGTCTTAATGAGAGTAAATATAGAGTTTGGCAGAGAAGAGCGGCTAAGAACTCACCAGGATGGCCCACATGATAGGACGCGTTATTAACAGTGCGAGGGCAGGTGTGAATTTTTGGATTTTTGGCATGCTTTTATATGGTTTCAAGCGATAGCGCCCTCGAGTTAGATTGGCAGCAATACAACTGGATCCACGATCAACAGCACTGTCTAAACAAATCCAGCAGCTTCGATTTTCATGGCAGTGATGTCTCTGCGGCATTCACAAAATTGATCATTTTCAGAAGCACTAACCATTGGGAGAATAACCCTTGAAAATCCTACCGATATTTTGGCAAAAGACCAATACGGCGTGAAATAAAATATGTAAGTTTGTATCTACTCAACTCTCCAGTGATATGAACCACGACCGAGACTTGAACGGTTCGAACTAAATATCTACAGCGTTCTCTCTGGTACAGAAACGCTTCTAAGAATGATGTAGTTAAGCTTGCTCTCTATATCAAGGTGCCTATTATAATACTTGCACTGCCCGCCTGTATCTGGAAACCTACGCCATTCTGTTCCAAGAGCGAATATAAATTTACGTGCTGCTGTTTTCAACAAAAAATTTCAGAATATTTTATATTCTTTAAAATTTATAAAATTGTTTAAATATAGTGCCATACTCCGTACTGTTTTCATAGTCTTCTTGCCGTCAGGGTTCCACTGTTCTTCCAACTACGTTTATAGGGTCGCTGAAGAGAGGAATCCATGTAGAAGGTGCATCAAATAAAAACACGTCGTTCAAGGTGTTTCACGGATGTTCACCGGATTTCCGAGAAAGAGTCACATTTTGGCAGGTCCATGAGAATGTCATCTATCGTTGGTAACTATCCCACTGTGACTCAGTAAATGCCACGAAGGTGCTGCTGAATACGATAGCTTTGAGCAGGTACTCGTTCTCAGCGCTGTTTTTCCTAGCGGTCAACCCCTCAGCGTCAAGCGTCAGCGCTTTGAATATTATTCGATCAGAGATTTAAGCTGTTGTTCTGGGCTTGAAAAGTCGTTCACAATCTCAAACAAATAAAATATGGTATACAAGCAGGAGCCGTAATGTGGTCCTAGTAAAACTCAAGGACGAAAAAATGCGGGTCCCGATTATGTGGCCATAGCAGTGGGCCTATTCTAACAATCAAAGTTGCAAATGGCAGGACGAAGTCCACAGCTTTCGACCGAACGACGATGCCATGTAAGCACTCCTGCAGCTTACATCACATTGTCGCCCTTTCAGGTACACATGACTTCCCATGCCTATAAAGATTTCTCTATTGCCGGTCGTTTGACAAGCAAAGCTGCCAAAACTACAGAGCCGAAATCTTTCTTATGACATGTATCCTTAGAGCCAAAGTTATGAAAGTCGCTCATTCGAACCTATAAAAGAAGAGTTCTCGAACGTGAAATCAAAGAGTCTCCACTCGCCTTTAACGACGTCAAACGTCGTAACGACGTCAAACGCGGTGCAGGATTGGATCGCTTCATGTTCCACTTCGTTCTGAAGAGACGGGATCGCTGCTCTATCTGAGCGTTGTAGGAAGGTCGTGGCTACAGATGGAGACTACTACGAATTGTGATCCATCGTTTTTATTGTTGTTATTACTTGTTGAATACAATCACTCAATTCTTGCAAAACTTTCTGCATACTCTAATACTGCTGTTGGTGTATCAGCTTGAGAGTTTCCAAAGATATACGGTTCTTGGTGGTCAGGTTCTCGACTCCCTTAGAACTTGGCGGTGGTGCGCGAACGTATTACTTCTGGGCGATGTTGTTCATAAAGGAAGCTTCTCTAACAATAAGGCCAGCACGTGAGGTGGTGCAAAAGTGACTCATCCGCGTGAATTTCGCGGCCTCCTCTCCTTGACGTTAAAAAGCGGAACCTTGCACGGAGGAGGAGGTGGTCCGATCCTGCGTAGAACTTGGGGACAACGACGACGTCGGTCAGACAATACTTGCACTTGAAGATGATGTAGTCGATCTCGTTGTGGAACGGCCCACCGCGGATTTTTATGTACATCGTTGGGCGGTGCACTACTGGCACTCAAAGTTTCTGTTGATAACTTTGGTCGACATTTTGAACTCAGACGGTTGTTCACCTTGTCGGTTCGACTTCAACCATGGGACCCGATTTTTCTTCTTCAGTCCATTTTTGCTGTCCGGTCTTGGCGTTGATGTCGTCAGCAATCACCTTGTAGAAAGTGTGATCTTCCTTATAAAACTTCTCCAGCAGCACATAGAAGGTTCCAGCCTCTTCGTCGTCGGGATCTTTGCCAGCGTATTGGATGTGGTGTCTTCTTGTCTCGTTCAGTCCGATGACGTCATGTGTGATCTTCCTGGTATAGGTCTTCCGGTCCTTGACGGATGCTCCCCATACATGCGTGCGGACGTTGTAAGTACAGATCGTCAACCTAAAACTTCTCAGTTCGCGCAGCCTGGTTAGGCCCGGAGACTCTTAAAGCGCCTCTATTCTCGTCCTACCATCGCTGCAGAAATAGGGCTTTTTCGGGGTCAGAGAAGCTGTTTAGTGCTGCTGTGTTTAGCTTTCTCGCACGGGTAGCTCTATCCGGACTCTGATGTGAGAACGACAAACTCTGGGTAGCCAGCCATACTGCCTGAAGGGACAAGGCGAGACACTTATGCGGTCTCGAGTTGCCTAAAAATGTGCTTCCAATCTACTGAGTGCAAGACTTTGATGAACCATCTTGCGTTGAACGTTGCGTTGAATTCTGATGAACCCTCTTGCGTTTCTGGGCAGCTCATGACCGCATTGTTTCGCGATGCATCCGTCACTCTGAGACGTGCCACGAAATCCAGCAACAAGCAGCCCGACATCACTCTAGGAAGAGGGCCTGAAGCAACTTAAAAAGGGAAATCCGTAGACTAAGAAGGTTGCGCGGCAAAAAATATTATTGTTCCATGCGCGATGTTTATTCCTAAAAATGTGTCGTCGTCATTCTCTTCAATGGGAGCTTCAATCGTTTATTGAGTGAGGTTTTGATGTTTCGATGCTGCCTATCAAATATTTCCTTCTAGGACTTCCCACGTTCCCTCTAATTTGAACAAAAATAACAATTTTTTGGATTGTGGACTGGCAACACTTTCGATTCAATTGGGAATGACAATGTGTTCTTACGTTGTTCGCTGTTCTCTTCCATGAATTCGTGACGATTTGTGAACCACAACGCTGTTCTTTTATTTATTTTTTTTTGGTTTCAGTATGTGATGACGATATAGAAAGGATTCGAATGAACAGACAGAACTAACGTCACCTTTTTTTGTGCGTCCATATGACAGGACAGGTGGTTATACACTTCGATATCCAGACCTTATCCTGATTCGAATTTGCTTCGTAATGGCTTAGACCTAGAACCAGACACCTTAATCCTTTCACCAAGTGCTCCGGCGGATTGGTGTAATAACACGTGTCGGACAAGTGTTTTTCAGAACTCACCTATTATATTGATAAGGTGCATCACCTGACAAAGAATCACTATGAATTCAGAACAGGGTAATCTGATCTGCAACTTTTAACAATGTTATGTTATGTTAACATCCACGTAGGTTTATGCTTGTGTTGCTGTGCTTTTGGATGTGTTTGGGAGTCTCGTTTTATTTCAAATGAGCACTACGCTTAAAACAATCACTTAGAATAGTAGATAAGACCAGATTGAGGGTTACGAATAAGAGCAGTGCCACCGTGTTAACAATCTTGGAAAAACAAAATGACTCACACTATGGAACGATATGAGCTATCCTTTCTGAAAACGGCTACTGTATTACAGTGGAGTTATTCTTGTCAAAACGAAGACGAGGGGCAGCTCAGCTGATCGACAAACTGTAAGCTTCAGAATTTTTATAATTTTAAGCTAGTATACGTTGTAACAGACATAGCCGTTCATAAGCTGAACACTCCCGTGAGTTGCCAGTAAGTCGTTATAACCAGGCCCAGCTCCCTATTCCTACACCCATTTCAGCTTCTCACTCGCTTTCATCGCCTTCCCAGCGCTAGTATTAAAGATCGGCCAATGCGTTAGATAATACCAGGTCCATATGTGCCCAAAACTGTTTTTGCTCCTCGTCTCATGAGTTTCTTTCGTTCAAGGCGAGATCGATGTAAACAAAATTCTGGATTTGAACTTCATCATGCGTCGACTCCCTAATGGTATCTTCATAACTGAAAGTTGGTGCAAACCAAACACTGTTCATGATGCCGTTCTATGTTGTACTCTCAATATGCGGTATATCGCTGTGATCGCCAGGGCGATTGAGTAGGAGGTGGCGTTCTAGCATTAAGTAACAAGCGTATAACCCACAATCTAGTGACGCAGAAAGATTTTCATAGCGAAATTCAATCAATAGCTCTTAGTGTTGAAACTGAACATGGTAGTGCGCTCTTACTGCTTCGTTACCGTAGCCCCTCCTGTAATTCAACCACATTTGGGAATTCTTTGACTTTCCCCACGGCCTCTGTGACGAGTGGAGTGGCCACATTCTTCTATTAGGCGATTTCAATTTCCCAACAATTGACTGTTGTGACATGTCGCATAAAGGAAATATTTCGACAATATCATCATCTCTATTTATTGATTTGACCACATCAATGAACCTGAAGCAGTTGGTATCCCAACCCACTTATGGTCTACATATACTCGATATACTTTTAGTGTCCCAGCCTACTATAATTGAATCAGTTCATGTCCTCCCACCATTCAGTACATCAAGTCACAACTCCATTCCGTTCAGAATTCATGAAACAAAGCAACAGCCCACTAAGAGGTCCAAACTAATCAGAAACTTTTCCAAGGGCGACTATGACTCGATAATTTCTTCGTTAACCGAAATAGACTGGTTTGGAGTAAACAACTGTTCACCTGATGTCGACGTTTTGTACAACAACTTTGTTGAGATATGCCACAACCTTATCACAAATCAAGTTTCTTTAGTACGGCGCAGTCATACTCGTAATAGCTATCCAAGAAAAATACTTGTTCTCAAAACCAAAGTTGATCGGCTTTAGTACTCTACCTCGTCCATTAGGGACCCAAGATATATCAAGTTCTCGCGCAAGCTTAAGCGAGCCGTTGCTAGCTATCAAATAATATAGGAAAAAAGAATAGCTCGTTGTAGGAATGCTAAGCTATTTTTCAGTTTTTGCAAGAATAAATTAAAATTAGAGGAGACTATACCTTGTTTGATGGCAAGTAATACTTTAGTTAGAGATGACAACAATAAGTGTAGGCTCTTTGCTGATCACTTCAAATCAGTCTATAAACCTCCACGCAATACCGGTGCCCATCTGCCCTCTATGACCGACAGTGAGCTGAACTGGGTTGACATCATTAAAGAAACAGTTTACAGCGTACTACGGAAGCTGCCTAACAGATTTTCCACATCACCAGATAGCATACCATATGATCTTTTGAAGAGGGGAGCACTTGGCCTTGTTGGCCCGTTGACAATACTTTTCAACAGATTTTTACTCGAAGGTGATGTTCCCCGACTTTGGAAGGATGGTTTGCGTCCTAGTCACAAAAAAGAACTAAAAAACGAGTTAGCCAATTATCGGCCATATGTCTTACCAGCTTAACCAATAAGGTTATGAAACGTATTCTAGGCAAAAAAATTATCGAGTGTCTCAGGGACAATAACCTCCTTCGAAAGGAACAGCATGGATTTTTAAAACAGAAGTCAACAACATCCGCTCTACTTTCCACTGTTCCGTTGTGGCACAGAAAGCTTGACAAGGGTAATTACGTCTCCGCTTGCTACCTTGACTGTGCTAAAGCCTTCGACTCAATTTCCATACCTTTACTTGTTAAAAAGCCCGTACAGAGTTAAGGGGCAGCTGCTGAAATTTTTGCACTCCTTCCTCAATGATCGAGTACAATCTGTTGTACTAAACGATAGCATTTTCTCGTCCTTCCCCTCACTAAGTGGCGTTTTCCAGGGAACCTGTTTGGGACCACTTTTGTTCGTAATTTTCATTAATGATTTGCCGTGCGCTCTCCCACCCGACTGCGTATGCAGCATATATGCCGGCGACACCAAAATATTTACACTTAACAATTGCCAAAAGCTTCAGATGCAATAAATTCTGTCGAGCAGTGGTCAGCAATGTAGGACTTAGACATATCCGTGCAAAAAACTGCTGTTATAAAACTAGGACGAGGTCATCCGAATTTCTCTTTCTCTTTATGAGGAACTGCGTTAAATTGTGTTGACCAGATACGCGATTTGGGGGTAGTGTATGATACTCATCTTAATTTCGACAGCTACATCCACGGTAATGTAAGGGATGCCCTCAAGTGTTCAAACTTTGTTCTTAGAGCCTTCAAAATGCGAGATCCTGTTGCGCTCTTCCGACTATTCGTCCTCTACGTGAGGCCATTACTTGAGTTCTGTACGCCAATTTGGTCCCCACAAAACATATCTCTTATAGAAGAAGTTGAGAAAGTCTAAAAGAGCTTCACATATCGCTGTTTTTGTCGCTGCGGTTTGCCAAGTCTTTCCCATGAAAAACGCCTTTCCAGACTTAACGCTGACGCTCTGGAGTTAAGACGCAAAATAGCTGACCTCACTCTATAGTACAAGTTGACCACAGATGAGATTTGCCTTAATATCTACGACCTTTTCGAACCAGCAGCCAGTGTTGGCAGACTAAGGGGTCCCCTATTCCATAGTCGACAGGAAAAGCCTAATAAGGCTAGCTATGAGCCCTCCTTCCTGGTACGGCAGGTTACTGAGTGGAATAGTCTGTGCCCTGACTTATTCATACACCGAAAATCGAAAGTATTTCAAATTCACCTAGCTCAACAACTCAGAGCGCCGACCTGATTGTTAGCGCTCCACTATCTATGCATGGCAGCTCTATTGTACGCATATCTTATATGAACGTGAACATTGTACGCATGCATTGGAGAGCGCCACTGGCAGCGGCGGCGCAGCGTCCTTGCGTGCTGTCCGCAAACAGGCGACCTGCGAATCTTTATTGCACCTAAAATAGCTTTTGTTCTTGCCGGTGGCGATTTTCTCCACTTGCTGTCGGCCTTGGGGTGCGAGTCCGCGCTGGTTCCTAGCTGGCTGCCCACTCATTGTGGTTGCATCCGTGGCGGTCAGTGGGTTGTCCTCGGTGAGGCGACTCCAGAACGGGCAGCACTAGCGCACGATGAAGTTATAGCAGCCCTTATCCAGCCTCTTATATGGACGTGCAGACAGTTTTAGAAAGATAGTCGTCGCGTAGTTCAAGAGAATTGGTCTACACGACTGCGTTGCCATGCACGTTATGTTGAACAATACTTGGGATTTCAGGAAGGTTCTGTCTTTCGACCGAGGCCTCCCGATGCGTAGTCGATGGATTTGCCTACAGACGCCGTTCAACTGCAGGAATTAGACAATTTGTTCCGATCACAAAAGTCCTCTGCTTTTATAGAAGTCCCTTCCCGATTATTTTTCTGACTAGCCTCTTGCGTTGCTTGTGCTACATGAGTGTGTCAAATGAAAACGGCTATGTAATCACGTCTTTTTCGCTGCATTATACTATTTGTGGGTATTTAGCGGAATGCTAATAGATCCTCACGACTTACCAAGGCAGTCTTTAGGGTGCGTACTAGTTTAAAGAGGCCTTTGAGATACAGGGCCCGCCCCAAACGTTAATTGTGTGTTCTGCCTACTGGTAGTACTATCGTGAGGTATCTGCTAATGTATATACGCATGGTCAACGCACTCCGTCCTGACATCACCAGGTGCTCCACTCAAGCTCACACG
Source organism: Heligmosomoides polygyrus polygyrus (assembly GCA_947396885.1). Classification (NCBI taxonomy): domain Eukaryota; kingdom Metazoa; phylum Nematoda; class Chromadorea; order Rhabditida; family Heligmosomidae; genus Heligmosomoides; species Heligmosomoides polygyrus. Next base: position 89,079,078 of record OX377203.1, on the reverse strand, counting down.
TATTTTTGTCACGACTTTCTCTTGTATGCAATCTCGCAGCGGTCAGGCGAATTTCTTTCCGTTTTCTGTCCCCTTTTTTCTTTTTTCTCTCATTTTTCTTAGCTTCTCTATGCTTTTTGCAAAGTGCCAAGCATTATCTGAAATCCTCCCTGTTTACCTATGCGTGACACTGTTTATGTTGGTCAAATAAATAAATAAAATAAATAAATAAAAATTAGCTAAACCTAATATAAATAAATTAAATATAAACTATATATACATATATATTAAAAAACGTAAAATAAAAGATTAGACATAAAATATAAAATTAAAGTTTTTAAACACTTGAGTTTAAAATTTCTAAAGCATCTAAAAACAGTTAAAAACGTAAAGTTAGCTGAATTTAAAGTATTTATTTCGAACATTCAAAAACATTATAACACCTTCCTTCTCACTGATGAGCCACCTAGAAGGTGTTATAAGAAAAAAGGTTTGTCTGGGGGTAGGTGGCAAAGAGAGCCACTTTGGAGTAAGAAAAGTTTGTAATTTCAAGTTTTGGCTTTCACTATTTTTAATTTAAAAGCATAGAGGAAAAATAATGAGCTTCGTGAATAAGACCGTTAGGTCGGTCCAAAAGTTTCCACCGTTTTCTTTCGAAATAAAGAAGTGCAGGTAGAGCGTGATTCATTGTCGTCTGCTCCTGTTCAATCCCACACCCCGTGTCCAGTGCCAGGACTGCCTTACTGAAGTTCTGAGAGCAAACTTCTCTTCGTGAGACCCAGTTTAGCAAGATCCCCTGCTTGGGTTACTGGCTCCTTTGTGGACGTCTCCTTCCGAGCACCAGAACCCGTCGATCGTTTCATCTCTGCTGCCCCGATTCGACCCGTCGCTGTCCATCATAGTGACCTTGAGTTCTTTTATTAGGTTGATCGAAAAGCCTTACAGCACTTTACGCTAATGCCTGTCAAATTTGTTAAAGTTCTTGCAGTATTGATATTTTGTGGTGAGGTCACAGTACATTCTCGAAGTTTCTCAAACATACTATATAAGACCTCGTCGAGCACGAATACAGCAGCAATATCAACGATAAGCCGCACCATCCTACAACCTATCGTCTACTACGAGTTTCTGCAAGGCCATTCCGGAAGGTCTACAGCCTGCAACATCTGCGCTGCATTCAAGGAGGAAGCCATTCACTCACCCACAGTGGCCGGTGGTTTCAGCGCTTCAAGGCTGGAGATATCTCTCTCGAACTTCGGCCTCGCTCCGGACGCGCCTCTGTGGTGGAAGAAGACAGCTTGCGCAAAGCCTTCAAAGTGAAGCCAAATTCAACCACTCGCGAATTGGCGGCGACACTTGGATGCACGTAAGGCACCGTCGTGAAGCAGCGGAGATCATCGCGTACCGCAAAGTTTTTTTCGTCTTGGGTACTCCATGAGCTGGGAGACTGATAAGGCATGCCGAATCAGTGCTGCTGAGTCGCTGCTTCTTCGCCCGCACAGAAAGGACTTTCTGAAGGACATTGTTACTGGTGATGAAAGTTGGGTTCTTTATGTTAACCACACTCGCGACAGCCAATGGCTCCCACGCCGACATCCTGCTCAAAGACAACCGAAATGTGGACACCACAAAGAGAGGGTCCTTCTGTGTTGTTGGTGGGACTCGGAAGGCATGCTTTACTGATAGTTGCTGGATTGTGAGACCACAGTCACAGCATCTGTCTGCGCTACCCATATCCACAGCTTGGCCGACGCCGTGCGCCAAAAACGTCCAGAACGGGAAATGTCTACCTGCTGCACGACAACGCGCGTCCTCATGTCGCAAATGTGCGTCCTTCTGACTACCATCTGATTAGAGCCCTGAAGCAGCATCTTCGAGGTGGAGAGTACGATGATCTGCGTCATGGCAAAAAAGGCTGCCTAAGAAATGGAGCAGGATCTTAGACTTAGATGGGGAATATACCGTGGACTGAGATTTTGTATATTCTATTATATTGTACTGTATTGTAATATTGTTGCGCTAGTGTTGCCAGCCTTTTCGATAAATCTAATATGACATGTTTTCCGTTGTTGGTAAACCTAGTTGCATCATATGTGTGTTGGTTCGAACAAAAAGGTTCACACCTACCATACCCTAAACACTCCGGCGTACACAGGAGCATTCGGAAAATACCCAGATGTTTTAGTCCTAGAATTCCGACTTATCCTCTATGCATTGTAGCAAGGACCTCATAGTGTTAAGAGTGCGACAAGTACAAAACTCCACAAGAAAGGTCCTACTAAATACCGGTTTTCGAAAGTGGCCTAATTTTTACGTAATAACACGGAGTCTTGCATGCTCGCCGAGAAGTCGATCCAGTCGTTTCTTTGGCTGCGTTTACCTGCTATTCCTGGTCGCGTAGAGATCACTTCGCCTTCCGTCTATTATTCTGGCTCTAAGTTTTGCTCCTTATGGCTATGTCTTATTTCGCTGCTGCAACTCAAGCGAACGGAGCGGTGAAGCGATTCTGTCTCGACACCTCTCTGTCTCAGCACCACGGACCTTTCGCGTTTCGATTTCCGATGTTCTCAAGGAGGTCAATGATCACTACTGTTCCCGTATGTGGGAGAGTGCCTTCTATATCCTGATGGAGGAGCTAAACGACTTCGTAATGAGCGTGATATGATTCTAAAGGAAAACCTCTTTCTCCGGAAGAACCTTGGCCTCCCACTAGATTTACCCGTTGGCGATCCGATTGATCATAACGCTGCCGATGCTTGCCCACCGAGATCGACTCCTTCAACTGTCCCGACGCAATCTGTGGCCGAATACGAGATCGAACGAGGACGATCAATCACCATTAGCGGAATTCCTGAACTCTGACGTTTCACTTGATAGATGTGTCCGTTATGATGTGCATAGTGTCCACAATATCCTTTTCCATATTGGTGTAGACTTCTTCCAATAGGTGTATACAGAGTTGCTACGTTAACTGACGGTAGAAATAAACATTTGAAGGTTATATTTTTATGCACTTTTTCTGAAAAATGAGTCTATGATATAGCCTCCTTTAAAAGGAAGAAAGAGCGCTACGGCGGGAAACTCTTGAAAACATTCGTCATTCTCATGTTGTTGCCTCTCCAATGGCTAGTCCCACTTAGGAAAACTAGCAAGTGTTCCTTGGTAGCTAGTGTTCCTTTTGAAGCACTCTTTACTGCACTAATAATTCGTGCACCGAGAAGGGGAAAACAACCTAGGTAGGCTGAGCTAGTTTGTCATAGGTGCTCCCCCGCAGGATACTATACTCCCTTAGATAATGGCAATGTCTCGCTAATCCGGAAACAATATGAAATGTTCATTATCTTACGTCCGAGGCTTCATCAAAAATGGTGAAACGCTGGTCATAACTCTTCTGGGAGAAGAATATGATCTAGTGTTTCTTTCCGAGTCGTCTCTTCATAGCGCACACAAACTCTCTCCTCTTCTTGGTTCTGTTAACTCTTTTTACAATACCATTCGTTGTTATAGGCGCTAAAAAAAGGCGGAGGCGTTGTCGTAATCTACAGGAAAACTCTCTCTGCTAACCCAATTTTTCTTGATTCTGTCAGAAGTCTTTATAGTAGACGTTGTCATTAAAGATAGGTCTATCAGGTTTATTTTGGCTTACAATGTTGATCCTCTTCGAATTTTCCACAGCTTTTAAGTCGGGCGCGTGTGGCGCAGTCGGAGGAGGCGCGACTGTCGCGTGCACCCGATACCAGGTTCCTGGTTCGGATTTCCCGCCCAGGCCAACCAAGCCTTCCATCCCTCCGGGGTCGGTGAGTTGGTACCAGACTCATCTGGGAAGGATAAAGCGCTGACTTGTTCATCGGCTGGTCACCGCAAGTCATTGTATGGCCTAATACGCATTCATGTTGCCTCCACGACATCCGGTAGAAGTAGAATGCGCTGGCGCATCCCAGAAGGGATTGAGCAAAGCCATCCTTTATCCTTTATCCCTTATGTTAAGTCATCAGTGACCTCTTCTCATCGGATATCTCCACAGTTTGTCTCGGCCATTTCAACCTTGCTGACATTTTCTGGAGTAACGATACTGATTCTGGTTCTTGGTCTCAATGCTCACAATCATCTACAAATTCCACTGACTTATTTTCCTTACTGACAAGGGAACTGTCTGAACGGTACGCCGGAACGGCAAGAACGAGTACTATAGGGAGAATCCCCGTCCTCCAAGTAGTAACAGAACATGTTTTGTTTTTGCCGAATCCTTGATACAAACGAGTACGAGAATGTAATGACTAAGGGTCCGCAGAGCGAGCTCTTCACGGCAGCGCAAGATTCCAGCGTCGTGGGCAGGGTGGCGCAGTGGTAGAGGGCACGCTTCATGTTTATGAGGTGTAGGGTTCGGTCCCCATGCCACGTCACGTTTTTGCACTTTACCATAGGATCGGATTTCCATTGAGATTTCCATACCTGAACTTGATTTTGGAGTTTGCTACGGTAAGATGTTTTATTACTTATTATTTGTCCACATCTCGTAATTCACCAGCAATGTCCGAAATATGCCAAATGCGTTTTCGTATGAAACTTTTCCTCCAATAAATTGTTCTCATTGTCAATGTAAGAAATTTCGACACGGGAACAACATGAGACAGTGGCAGAATGCCAGAAAAATGCTTCAAATGCAATTTATTAGTATCGGTGAGGTGAGTGCCACCAGTGTACTCACAGTGTAGGAGGGGACCACATGATCTTCAACTTGACCTATCACCTCGCTCTACATTGTCGCCTCTGTTATGCTTACAAAGTCGCGCAGTCGTAACAAGCTGCTGCCGCCAACACTGACTCTACAATGTCTGCTCACCCTCGAGTGGTCATTCATTTATTGTCACTGAAGTGCGGATCTCCACTGGACGCTGTTCCTTCGAGAGACGGGATGAAGCTGGCGGAAAGGATAGCAAGTATCCTACAGGATTTCGAACTGCGACAGCTGGAAATCGACGAAATGGAGAAGTTGGAGGTAGTGGAAGAAGAGGACCAAGAGTTTCAACCAGAAAAGGAATGTGCAGGAGTCACGACACCACTAACCAGTGAAGGCACTATCACGTTTTCGGGAGGACAGATCGTTTCGGAGGAAAAGGTTTGGCTATACTACAATTGTTATACTATGCAAGTTTGAGAACTGGGGAAAGTGGACTGTATTGCGATTCCGGGCTTGGGCTGCAGCGGAGTACCACTGGGCAGGAACTGCGAAGCCAAACACAAGTTCAGATATGGAAATCTCTATAGAAGTCCGATACTATGGTATAAGCGCAAAAACGCGGAGTATCATGGGAACCGAACCCCAGACCTCACGAGCATGAGGCGTGCCCTCTACCACTGCACCACGTAGTCCACGAAACCGGGATCTTGCACTGCCGTGAAGAGCTCGGACCCTTAACCATTACACCCTCGTACTCGTTTGCCTCAAGGAATCGGCAAAAACAAAACATGTTCTGTTACTATTTGGAGGACGGAGATTCTCCCTATAGTACTCGTTCTTGCCGTTCCGGCGTACCGTTCGGACAGTTTCCTTGTGAGCCTATAATAGGTGGCTCATTCCTGGATTTGGTGTTGTGTAATTATCCCAACCTTGTTAAATGGGCGCGTGTAGCGCAGTCGGAGGAGGCGCGACTGTCGCGTGCACCCGATACCAGGTTCCTGGTTCGGATTTCCCGCCCAGGCCAACCAAGCCTTCCATCCCTCCGAGGTCGGTGAATTGGTACCAGACTTGTCTGGGAAGGATAAAGCGCTGACTTGTTCATCGGCTGGCCACCGCAAGTCATTGTATGGCCAAATACGCATTCATGTCCCCTCCACGACATCCCGTAGAAGTAGAATGCGCTGGAGCATCCCAGAAGGGATTGAGTAACGCCGTCCTTTATCCTTTATCATTGTTAAAGTACCACATTTCTCATAGGTAGCAGCGACCGCATAAGTGTAGCTTTCGCCTATACATTGGCAAACTACCTGGTTTAGTAGAATGAAAAAGGGATTATAACAGCGCAGATTTCTCCTCAATTGAAAGATACCTTGAAGGTATTGATAGGATCGGTTTGCTTCCTATTGTTTCATCTTTAGAAGATGCCTATGACATTTTCCTATCGTCATTCAGCAAATGCTGGTTACTTTTGTCCTTCTCCGGAAGATGCATAAAAATTGTGTACAACTACCGAACCATTTAGAAAGATTTATTTTCAAAAGGGATCGTTTGTAGGCCTGAACCAGGGTGAGAAATGATCCTATCTGGTAGAAAGTTTTAAGGTCGTCAATACTAAGCCACTAAAAAATTCAATGCTCATCTGGAGTGTAAAATTGTTTTTTCCGGAAACTTACATGCTTAGGGTGCTGACTTATGTAGATACTTGAAATCCGGGATTAGGGATCGGCAGTATATTCCAAGCCTGATTAGTGAAAATAAAGTACCTCATCACAGAGACCCCGAAATAGCAGAGGTTCCTCGAAAAACTTTTCTGTGCGCACATGTTGAATCCGCGGATCTCAAGGTGGTTGAACCACTTCACCACTTCATCTCAGAATGCGCAATGGTATCTTGTTTAGGAGCTATTGAAATTTCCCTCTGCAAACACTGTGACCCCGGACTTTCGTATTTCAGAAAAGAATTCTTCATCTTATAATTTTCCCTCTTGAGTGTGTATTCAATCTGTCTTCCGATTCAGGTGTGCTGCCCTCCAGGTGGCGTCACTCATTTAACCGACGAGAAAACTACAGGCCCATAAGCCTCACTTCGATTTTTTCTAGAGCTTTTGAGAAGATCTTCTATAATGAACAGTACCCCAAATAACCCTCTAGGCGAAGTTTGGGCGAAAATTGTTTTCGACATTTCTCCACCTCTGCGGTCCCGAAAGTACAGTAGTGCCGTAAATTGGAAGTTGCGACCTTCGTTAACGACTTCTAATTCAGCTTTCCCGATACGATGGAATGCTAGAGGAGCTCTTTTACCAAGACAAAGTACCTTATTCTTATGAAATAAAAAAATTCAAAACATACCAAGTGAGAATGGGATCAACCGCGGATTGGAAACGTGAGACGCTGTGGGAACACTTGATAGTGTCTATCTTTCAGGAGTTCTGTCTCCTATTTATTTTTGATATACACTGCTGAACTGCCTTCTCTCTCTTCGACTGATAATGTAAGTTGTCAAATGTATGCCGACCCACGACCCAAAGATGTATGACACTTCACACTTTCCGAGTCGAATCGGTGCAGCGGAGATGAAACGACCAACGGGATCTGGTGCTCGGAAGGAGGCGTACACGAAGGAACCAGAAATCCACGCAGGGGAACTTGCTAAGCTGGGTCTCACGAAGAGAGGGTTGCTCACAGAACTTCAGTGAGGCAGTCCTGCGGGTACTGGACACGGGGAGTGGGGTTGAACAGGAGCAGACGACAATTACTCACGCTCTACCTGCACTACTTTATATTCGCGCGAAAACGGCGGAAACTTTTGAACCGACCTAACGGTCTTATTCACCAAACTCCTTATTTACCCTCTATGCTTTTAAATTAAAAAATAGTGCCAAAAACATAAAATTACAAACTTTTTCTTACTCCAAAATGGCTCTCTTTGCCATCTATCCTGTGGCAAACGAACCTTTTTTCTTATAACACCTTCCCGGTGGTCATCAGTGAGGAGGAAGATGTTATAATGTTTTTGAATGTTCAAAATTAATACTACAAATTCAGCTAATTTTAACGTTTTTAACCGTTTTTAGATGCTTTAGATATTTTAAACACAAGTTTTTAAAAATATTTATATTTTATGTCTGATCATTTATTTTACGTTCTTTAATATGTATGTTTATATAGTTTATACTTATTTATATAAGGTTTAGCTAATTTTTTGTTAAGCTAAAATTATAAAAATTCTGAAGCTTACAGTTTGTCGATCAGCTGAGCTGCCCCTCGTCTTCGTTTTGACAAGAATAACTCCACTGTAATACAGTAGCCGTTTTCAGAAAGGATAGCTCATATCGTTCCATAGTGTGAGTCATTTTGTTTTTCCAAGATTGTTAACACGGTGGCACTGCTCTTATTCGTAACCCTCAATCTGGTCTTATCTACTATTCTAAGTGATTGTTTTAAGCGTAGTGCTCATTTGAAATAAAACGAGACTCCCAAACACATCCAAAAGCACAGCAACACAAGCATAAACCTACGTGGATGTTAACATAACATAACATTGTTAAAAGTTGCAGATCAGATTACCCTGTTCTGAATTCATAGTGATTCTTTGTCAGGTGATGCACCTTATCAATATAATAGGTGAGTTCTGAAAAACACTTGTCCGACACGTGTTATTACACCAATCCGCCGGAGCACTTGGTGAAAGGATTAAGGTGTCTGGTTCTAGGTCTAAGCCATTACGAAGCAAATTCGAATCAGGATAAGGCCTGGATATCGAAGTGTATAACCACCTGTCCTGTCATATGGACGCACAAAAAAAGGTGACGTTAGTTCTGTCTGTTCATTCGAATCCTTTCTATATCGTCATCACATACTGAAACCAAAAAAAAATAAATAAAAGAACAGCGTTGTGGTTCACAAATCGTCACGAATTCATGGAAGAGAACAGCGAACAACGTAAGAACACATTGTCGTTCCCAATTGAATCGAAAGTGTTGCCAGTCCACAATCCAAAAAATTGTTATTTTTGTTCAAATTAGAGGGAACGTGGGAAGTCCTAGAAGGAAATATTTGATAGGCAGCATCGAAACATCAAAACCTCACTCAATAAACGATTGAAGCTCCCATTGAAGAGAATGACGACGACACATTTTTAGGAATAAACATCGCGCATGGAACAATAATATTTTTTGCCGCGCAACCTTCTTAGTCTACGGATTTCCCTTTTTAAGTTGCTTCAGGCCCTCTTCCTAGAGTGATGTCAGGCTGCTTGTTGCTGGATTTCGTGGCACGTCTCAGAGTGACGGATGCATCGCGAAACAATGCGGTCATGAGCTGCCCAGAAACGCAAGAGGGTTCATCAGAATTCAACGCAACGTTCAACGCAAGATGGTTCATCAAAGTCTTGCACTCAGTAGATTGGAAGCACATTTTTAGGCGTCTCGAGACCGCATAAGTGTCTCGCCTTGTCCCTTCAGGCAGTATGGCTGGCTACCCAGAGTTTGTCGTTCTCACATCAGAGTCCGGATAGAGCTACCCGTGCGAGAAAGCTAAACACAGCAGCACTAAACAGCTTCTCTGACCCCGAAAAAGCCCTATTTCTGCAGCGATGGTAGGACGAGAATAGAGGCGCTTTAAGAGTCTCCGGGCCTAACCAGGCTGCGCGAACTGAGAAGTTTTAGGTTGACGATCTGTACTTACAACGTCCGCACGCATGTATGGGGAGCATCCGTCAAGGACCGGAAGACCTATACCAGGAAGATCACACATGACGTCATCGGACTGAACGAGACAAGAAGACACCACATCCAATACGCTGGCAAAGATCCCGACGACGAAGAGGCTGGAACCTTCTATGTGCTGCTGGAGAAGTTTTATAAGGAAGATCACACTTTCTACAAGGTGATTGCTGACGACATCAACGCCAAGACCGGACAGCAAAAATGGACTGAAGAAGAAAAATCGGGTCCCATGGTTGAAGTCGAACCGACAAGGTGAACAACCGTCTGAGTTCAAAATGTCGACCAAAGTTATCAACAGAAACTTTGAGTGCCAGTAGTGCACCGCCCAACGATGTACATAAAAATCCGCGGTGGGCCGTTCCACAACGAGATCGACTACATCATCTTCAAGTGCAAGTATTGTCTGACCGACGTCGTCGTTGTCCCCAAGTTCTACGCAGGATCGGACCACCTCCTCCTCCGTGCAAGGTTCCGCTTTTTAACGTCAAGGAGAGGAGGCCGCGAAATTCACGCGGATGAGTCACTTTTGCACCACCTCACGTGCTGGCCTTATTGTTAGAGAAGCTTCCTTTATGAACAACATCGCCCAGAAGTAATACGTTCGCGCACCACCGCCAAGTTCTAAGGGAGTCGAGAACCTGACCACCAAGAACCGTATATCTTTGGAAACTCTCAAGCTGATACACCAACAGCAGTATTAGAGTATGCAGAAAGTTTTGCAAGAATTGAGTGATTGTATTCAACAAGTAATAACAACAATAAAAACGATGGATCACAATTCGTAGTAGTCTCCATCTGTAGCCACGACCTTCCTACAACGCTCAGATAGAGCAGCGATCCCGTCTCTTCAGAACGAAGTGGAACATGAAGCGATCCAATCCTGCACCGCGTTTGACGTCGTTACGACGTTTGACGTCGTTAAAGGCGAGTGGAGACTCTTTGATTTCACGTTTGAGAACTCTTCTTTTATAGGTTCGAATGAGCGACTTTCATAACTTTGGCTCTAAGGATACATGTCATAAGAAAGATTTCGGCTCTGTAGTTTTGGCAGCTTTGCTTGTCAAACGACCGGCAATAGAGAAATCTTTATAGGCATGGGAAGTCATGTGTACCTGAAAGGGCGACAATGTGATGTAAGCTGCAGGAGTGCTTACATGGCATCGTCGTTCGGTCGAAAGCTGTGGACTTCGTCCTGCCATTTGCAACTTTGATTGTTAGAATAGGCCCACTGCTATGGCCACATAATCGGGACCCGCATTTTTTCGTCCTTGAGTTTTACTAGGACCACATTACGGCTCCTGCTTGTATACCATATTTTATTTGTTTGAGATTGTGAACGACTTTTCAAGCCCAGAACAACAGCTTAAATCTCTGATCGAATAATATTCAAAGCGCTGACGCTTGACGCTGAGGGGTTGACCGCTAGGAAAAACAGCGCTGAGAACGAGTACCTGCTCAAAGCTATCGTATTCAGCAGCACCTTCGTGGCATTTACTGAGTCACAGTGGGATAGTTACCAACGATAGATGACATTCTCATGGACCTGCCAAAATGTGACTCTTTCTCGGAAATCCGGTGAACATCCGTGAAACACCTTGAACGACGTGTTTTTATTTGATGCACCTTCTACATGGATTCCTCTCTTCAGCGACCCTATAAACGTAGTTGGAAGAACAGTGGAACCCTGACGGCAAGAAGACTATGAAAACAGTACGGAGTATGGCACTATATTTAAACAATTTTATAAATTTTAAAGAATATAAAATATTCTGAAATTTTTTGTTGAAAACAGCAGCACGTAAATTTATATTCGCTCTTGGAACAGAATGGCGTAGGTTTCCAGATACAGGCGGGCAGTGCAAGTATTATAATAGGCACCTTGATATAGAGAGCAAGCTTAACTACATCATTCTTAGAAGCGTTTCTGTACCAGAGAGAACGCTGTAGATATTTAGTTCGAACCGTTCAAGTCTCGGTCGTGGTTCATATCACTGGAGAGTTGAGTAGATACAAACTTACATATTTTATTTCACGCCGTATTGGTCTTTTGCCAAAATATCGGTAGGATTTTCAAGGGTTATTCTCCCAATGGTTAGTGCTTCTGAAAATGATCAATTTTGTGAATGCCGCAGAGACATCACTGCCATGAAAATCGAAGCTGCTGGATTTGTTTAGACAGTGCTGTTGATCGTGGATCCAGTTGTATTGCTGCCAATCTAACTCGAGGGCGCTATCGCTTGAAACCATATAAAAGCATGCCAAAAATCCAAAAATTCACACCTGCCCTCGCACTGTTAATAACGCGTCCTATCATGTGGGCCATCCTGGTGAGTTCTTAGCCGCTCTTCTCTGCCAAACTCTATATTTACTCTCATTAAGACACAACTCTTCAGATTCTGCTAGGAGCAAGCACGCCCGCTGTAAGTGTGAAACATGAATGTAAGCAGAGCCTTCGCACGGATGATGAGAGCCGTGATTTCGTCCTGCTCTTTCACAACGTGTTCCGCCAAAACATTGCTGGAAGCCTGCAGGGATACAATTATGGCAAGAGCAAACTAGGAACAGCGTCGAATATGTACAAACTTGTAAGTAGATAGCTTAAGTAATTAGCTTAAAGTCCCAAGGAGATTTATTCTCTTACATGTGCTCCAACACGCCCAACGACGTGTCCCTCGCTTACACGCTTCGCGCAACCTCGAAACGTAGCTAACCTACGGAAAGGGTTTTATAAAACTTACAATCCACTCACATCTTGATTTTGCTGAGTACTTTAACGCTATGGAGGCACTCATCACTTTCGTAGGTTCAGTGTAGACATTCTCTCCGGCCCGCCCAGTAAAGTCATTGGTCAGTGCTGCTCATAGCTTGCCTGTCCCTCGGGTGCTCCTCAACCGTTCTCATGCTTAACAGCACTCGATAAAGGGCATCGTTGACACGTATTCCTAATTAAAACGCTCGCTATGCAACGTGGATGACACGCATACCGAATCCAGACGCTTATTGCACAACGTCGAAGACACGCCTTCTGAATCGAGATGTTCGTTGCACAATATCGTTGACTGAGGTTAGAATGTAGACGAAAGATTCCTTCCACTGGTGGTTTTTTGCTGGATCTCCTTGCTGGTACCCCTTACTGGTTCCCCTTATAGGTAGTCCAGATGGGCTCCTTTTATTGCTCCCTTCCGGCTCTCACCTCCTGCCCCTGACTTGTTTCCCTCTATTGACCCCTCTTACTTGCCCCTCTTGCTGGTCTCACCGTCAGACTGCCCCTCTCCAGTTAGTGGTCCTTCAGCGCTCATCGCACGACTTATGTGGTACGACTTATGTGTTACGACTGTGGTACGACCAATCCCTTTGACGGTTCCTTTATTGACGCCTTCTAACTGGTTCTAAGCGTGATGGCTGTCAGATCGTTGCTAGGAAGAACATCGTGGAAATTCCGTGAGATTAAACAGCGCTGGTTGTGTAAGGCATAGCATCGCTTCCCGGAAAGCAGAAGCTGGTTCGAGTCCCGTCTGGCGCAAGCGCTTTTATCGCAACTAAACTTCCTTCTAAATTCTGTTATCAGACAGTTTTACTGCAGTCGAAGCCTTTACCGCAAAGTGTAGTTATGTTCAATTAACCCATTTGAGAAGGTTTTAAATGATTTTCATAAGAATTTGAATATCCGAAAGTCGCGTTTTTCGTATGCATTTGAATTTTAGCATTTGAAAAATTTGTCAGAGCACAACTATGCTGAGGAGTGCAATAAAACCCTTCCTAGTCTGTAAAAAAGAATACTTTTGTCCTTGAAATACTAGCAGTTTTTTCTAACACAACAATTATCATAACTCACTAATATGGAGGGGAATCCATCCTCGCTGGAAGGTTGGGACGTACAAGTCAGGAAAAAGGTGCGAGCGTAGAAAATAGGTGTGATCCGTGTAAAGCATAAATACTATACGGGACGACTGAAAGGAAATACAATATTTGAATGACCTAGGCGAAACATTTTATGCAAGCGCCTTGAACTCGGAAAAATGCGACAGTTGGTGCTTCGTCGGACTGTACTGCCACGCTCTTAAAAAGCTGTAAGAGCTACGCTCAGCCAACCACACCAAAATTGAAAGTTGTACCAAAATTTCTAGAAGAATTTTTTTAAAGGAATGGGATTGCAAGCTGGAGGAAGCAGCTGAAAAAATTGCGGACACATGCGACGAGAACGCGACAGATGTATACGCTCAGAACGGCGTAAAGTGTGTTTAAAACTGATTTTCTGAAAGCACAGACTCCGAATGCACGTATTTGAGAATCCGAGGAGATGCAAGATACAACGCGATGTCGAACTTTATGGATGCCATGACCACGTTCACACGAGACTTGTGGTTTTACACAGGAACGATTACCAATGTGTTCAAGGACGCGAATCTTTCCACATTTGCGAACGTAAGTAGTCATTTATTAAATCTAGGACGATAAATTATATAGAAGATTGAAGCTCAGTATCTTTGTTATGCGACTAAGTTCTATTTCGAGACTGTAAAAGTGAGAGTTTTGAGTGTATGTTGCCTTTCAAATATTAATACCTTGACGACAATGCCGGTCAATGGTGTGCAGAACCAGTCTGTCTCGTGGGACGGCGCCGCTCAATGGTGTTCGGCGGTCTATTTTGTTGAGAAGGACAGCATCAGGTTCACCCAAGTTTCGTGTGGAAGGGTTATTTGGAATGGTGAACATGATGCCGATGTCCGTTGTGTCGATTGATCGGTCGGTCAAATCGATAACTGCAGATCTCGTGTCGGGACCTTCAATTTTGCACAAAGTCCGTGTGGAAGGTTATTTGAGAAGCTGGCCACAAACCTCAAGTTTTCTTTTCGCAAGCTAATTAGATTTCAAATCAGTAACAATTCACTTTCTTTAGCGCACCAAAAATAATCTCCTAGACGAAGTTCTGGCCAGATCAGTGACGCTGTTCCCGCTATATCGTCTCTCCAACCACATCATGCAGTTCACGTAGCCCACGTAGCTTACTTTTCGCTGTCTACCGTAGTTTGCTGATATATGAAAAGTATCCTGTGATATCCGTGATCTGCACCTTCAGTAACCCCTTAGACGCAGCGCAGTATAGTGGTGAGTCTGCCACGACCACCCTAGTTATCGATTTGGTAGATGTCGTCCCCTCGTCAACGTGTTAATTGAATTTTTGAGGAAATATGTGATTTTCGTTTTAAAGAAAACGAAGGATGGTTGTGCTTCATCTAAACAAAGATTAGCTGCAGGCGATCACACCTCTAAGAAGTGTTCCATTTTCCCAAAAATCTTTCCTGGCTTTAAAATTTCGCTTGATCTTTGATTGAAATTTTAGTCGATCTTAAGGAAAAATAAAGCAAATACAACCTTCTGACGAGACTTAAATTATTTAGAAAACTGCTACTGTTAGCCGTTTCCTGCTACGCTCTTATTACTCTTTAAACAAATAGATTAAAGCTAGTTTTTCCGATAATCATTATACTAAAAAGGTTGGTCTTACAACATAATAAGAGAAACAGCTGAATTTTAGCAAACGTACTAAACCTACTATTTAGATGGCCTATTCAAAGACGACGAAGATGGGCTGCTCCTACAAATGGTGTGATACCGATAAATTCTTCGCCGTTTGTCTATATAACAGGCTGTAAGTATTTTTAAATTTAAATTTTCCCATTGGTGCAAGAGGGCAAGCGCTAAAAGAGCTACAATATTGACAATTGTAGGACATGTTCTGCGACTTGCTTTCCATGCAATTTTAGAGACTGTTGATGGATTTAGTTAGCATTGCGTCAGGTACTCCTGAGAGTTTAGAAAATAACCGCGCTTTGAAGAATTTGAGACATGCAGAAAGTTTCCAAAACGCTTTTGGCACAGCTTTTCTCCTTCCTAAAATAATGCGAGCCTTATTGACGTTTTTTGTCGAAGAAAAGAATTGCATAATTAGCCCAGTTCATGGATTAGCAGAACGCCCTCTTTACAATTACATCACCGGTGCTATGGTATACAAGTTCATAACTGAAATTGTTAGGAGCATTTAATATTTCTGAGATTCTTTTTGCCGTACGTAGGCAAGAACGAATCCCTCAGCCTCTTCAGTTAACCATATGTCATTTATGAATTTTTAATCTGAGGTGTTTAAGTGGCAACCGGCTGGACAACGTTCTATGGGAAGAGGGCAAGCACTGTCTGAAGAACGAGGAGTGCACCACATACCCTGGCTCGACGTGCAATACCCAAGGACTGTGCATTGACGCAGCACATGCAGATGACCTCTACGAAGGAGAGAAGGAAAAAGAGGAGATCCAACCGCCATCTCTTCCGTGAACCGCCACCGATGGAATTCTCGCCGCTTAACAGATTTTTCGGTTACAACAATAAAATGCTCTAGTAAATATCATTCACAGTTCCACGTTTGAAGAGCACTTAACCTTTGCCTATTTCCTAATCAATTTCTTTGGTAAGAAACCATACGCTTCAAAGTATAATACTAAATTATTACAATATATTAAAATAATCCGCTGCATAAATTTGTTCGTTGCGGTATATTTCAATACAAAAAAAATATTTGTCGAGAACGTGGATGCGAAGTCCACTCCGTTCTTCCTTCCGAGTTGCGATACGCGATTTCGCCAGTGAAGAAACGTACAGCAGCCGATCCCGGCAGGATAAGCGCCGAACACCTGAAAAACCTCCCGCCAGCGCTCGTCAACACTAGGCGCGGCTCCTCACGCGCTACCTGTCGGAGTGCGAGGATGCACCCCAGTGGAAGGCAAGCTAGACCGTCTTGCTGTACACGAAGGAGAGGAGACGCATTGGCAACTATCGCCCGATCTTCCTTCCGACCGTAGTCTCTGTAGCTGTTCACCCAGTCGTCCTGAATAGGATTAGCAGAGCTCTGAACAAAGGGCAGCCATGCGAACAACCAGGAGTTCGAAGAGGATTCAGCACGATCGGCCACATATTACAAAGCTCATCGATGTGTCGCAAGGGTACTAGCTGCCGTTGTGCCTACGTTCATTGACTTGAAGAATGCATTGGACTACGTCGAAACTGAAGCAGTCGTCGAAGCTCTGCTCACTCTGGGCGTTCCTACTCAGCACATCAGAGTCCTTGAAGAGCTGTACGGTGGA
Source organism: Heligmosomoides polygyrus polygyrus (assembly GCA_947396885.1). Lineage (NCBI taxonomy): Eukaryota > Metazoa > Nematoda > Chromadorea > Rhabditida > Heligmosomidae > Heligmosomoides > Heligmosomoides polygyrus. Next base: position 89,062,553 of record OX377203.1, on the reverse strand, counting down.
TTCACGGCCAACATTTCACCATCTACAACGATGTCGTTGTCAACGTGAAGAGAGAGGTTCTACAAGGGGATACCATATCCACGAAGCTTTTAACCGCCAACCTTAAAAACGTGATCTCAAACTAGAATGGGAAGACATGAGAGTGAGAGTGCAGCCGACAACTGCTCTATCTTTGCTTCGCTGACTTCTTCGTGCTCATCACATTTAGCACTAGCCAGGTGAAGCGAATGTGGCCAACTTCGGTCGTGCTCGTAGAAACGTTGGTCTGCAGCTATATCTTACGAAAACGATGTTTATGAGGAACGAACAAGTTCCTGATGCCCCATTCTCGCTCAACGGAACGAAAATGTTCCAGCTACGTGTATCTGGGTCGCGGCCCGTGCTCACCTGTTCGACTCCACTGCTCTTTCTGCGCTAACATTCGTTGCAGAGACCTGGCCCATACGAATGGAGAATAGACACGCCACTAGCGTAGGATCGAGAGGACGATGCTCTGCTCGGAGAGACACGACTCACGCAAGTGAGACAAGGCCTACGGAGTTTCGAGCTTCGCCGACGTTTGAAGATCAGAGACGCTGTCGAGTGGGCCATGTTGTCGAAAATTAGGAGGGCCGGATACGTTATGCGCTTTGCAGACACATACTGGGCGAGAGCCGTTAGCGACTGGATTTCGCTTCCACGGTCTTCTTCGTGAAGGTCTAAACGAACGATATGAAGCTGTTAGAATGGAGACGCCGCTGGCATCCGCTCAAGCAAGCAACGGGACGACATGTAATACAGTTGGCAGGGGATACCACAACGAGCCAGTTTGTGAGGGGAATATTTTAAAATATCGTAGAAATTTAGTACATTCTAATTTAAAGCGTATGATTTCTCTCTTAAGAGATTGGCTACAGAATAGTCAAAGTGTTAAGCGATTTTTAACTTTGCTTGAGCCTAGAGCGGCTGGTATAGAAGATACAAGTTGTTAGATGGATGTCTAGTTGCGATCAAAACTCTTGCGCCAGGCGGGACTCGAACCCGCATCTTCTGTTTTTCGGGCAGCGATGTTCGCCTTACACCACCAGCGCTGTTTAGTTCGACAAAACAGTGCCGGTGGTATAAGGCGAACATCGCTGCCCGGAAAGCAGAAGATGCGGGTTCGAGTCCCGCCTGGCGCAAGAGTTTTCTAGGCGCGAGAACTTTCATGCGGCGCGAATTCAATCAGCTGCAGTCCACGGAATATATGGCGGCATGATACACATTACTTCCTCCTTACTGCATTTTCACCCAATGCATTTGCAGCCGCCGTCGAGGTGGCATGGATCGCCAATCTCGTGCACCAGACTGCTAAAGTAGTTGCCTCTAATATTCGCCATATATTCCGTGGACTGCAGCTGATTGAATTGTCCACATGGGTTGTGAGAACCAGCATATTTTTAACCAAATCTGGGCTCTTGTGCTTTGATAGTTGTCCATTTTCACAATTTTTGTGAGTTTGATGCTGCGGGTTTCTTGTCCTAGTTGCCGGTTCCATGGGGCGGCCAGCGTACCCATGTGCCAAAGCTCCGGTACCTACCTAAGGGCGTCATAGCTGGCTGACGCGGACAAGCAAGCTTCGCTGCCTCAATAATATTCTCATGCTCATTTGATCTTAAGGAGTTTTGCCTAAGAGATGGATAGGGTGTTTAAATTTAGACTACCGGCAAGAATATATGTGTTGTAGCCTCCTCCAGCCCTGCTTATGTTTGGTTGTCTAATTACACTTGTCCTCTCAACCCGTGTGGGTTGGTCCTCGTATTATGATTCAATTTCTGTTTTGTTTCTAAGCGTCGCCGTAACTACCTGTCTTTTGGAAATTTGTTCAGCTTTTTCTCACTTTTTTCTTTCTAGACGCGTAATTTGGTCACCCGGCTTATTTCTGTTACATTCTTCGTCTTGCATTTGTGCCACGTCCCTGAGACGTATTTAAATAAATATAAATACGTTGCTGAACAATTAGTTATTTTTCATCGCCCTTCGTTGTTAGTGAACTGCTCACGTTACTCTTTTATGGCTACTTCTACCTTGGGAAACCCTCCTATTGTTTGGCTAAATAGAACTTACTTTACTTTGATACTTTGATGGTTCTTTATCGACTGGAGGTCTTTTCAGCGGGGACCACAACTCTTCCAGACCGCTCGATCTCCGGCTGCTTGCATCCAGTGAGGCAGACTCCGCTCTCTGAAAGATCTTGAGAATGAGTCTGCCCATCGCGTTGGCGGTCGTCCCAGTGGTCTCTTATGGTCTCTCGGGAGCCATTCTGTGACACGGAGACTTCATCTATCGTCCCTTCTTCGAAGCAGGTGTCCAGCCCAGCGATATTTGCACTTCTTCATGTACTGCAGCGGGTCTAATTGCGACTTCTCCCGTAGCTCCGAGCTTCGTAGGCCTTCTCGCCATTGCTGACGAAGGCTTGTCCTTAGAAGACATCCCTCCAGTGCACGATGCGTAGTTTGCATTGCTCTGGCGATGGTCTTGTTGTCGGGCCACGTTTAGATCGCGTAACACATCGCAGGCAGTACAGAGGCGTTGAATATCGTGGTCCTGAGGTCGGGATCCTTGACCTGATCGGTGACTTCGCGAATCGAACTGAAGGCTGCCCATGCTGCGCGTCTCCTGCGGGCGATTTCAGGAGCGAGGTTGTTACCCATGTTCAGCTCTCTTTCCAGATAGGCGTACGAGTCGACATGTTGCAGATCGACTGCATTTAACCTTACGAGTCCCGTGTCACACCACTGTTTGACCATAAATTGCATATTGGACATATTCATGTCCAATCCAATCTTCAATCTTCATACCTGCCACATTGAGCTCGTTCAGCATTTCCTCGACTTCTGCCGTGCTGGTAGAGATGAGAAAAAAAATATCGTCGGCGAAGCGAAGGTTGCTGATCCGTTTACCGTCGACAAGATAGCCTTTATCGTTCCAGTTCATGTCCTTCATGGCATCCTGTAGTGCCGCTGTGAATAGCTTAGGAGAAATCGTGTCTCTCTCCCGTACTCCTTTCCCGATAGGAATCTTAAGCCTTCGATCAAACAGCTGGATGGTAGTCGATGTGTTCGAGAAGCATTAGTCGAGAAGTCGGATGTAGGGCGATGGTATACCAGCGTGCACAAGGGCGTTCGGAATGGCGTTGATTTCCACAGAGTCGAACGCTTTCCGATAATCCACGAAGACAAGGACAAGTGGGAGGTGGTATTTGCGGCTCCTCTCGATGAGCTGTGAGACAGTCTGAATATGGTCCATGCAGGAGAAATCCTTGCAAATCTCTGCTTGCTCCACTGGCTGATACTCATCCAATCAACGCTCCATACGACTGAGCAGTATCTTGGTGAAGATCTTGTACACAACCGAGAGAAGACTGATGGGTCGATAGTTGTTGATATCTTTCTGCTGACCTTTTTTGAAGATTAGAACTGTTTTCGACTCCTTCCATAAGTCCGGAATCCTACCAAGTCGAATTAGTGGTTGAAGTGCTTGGCAAGATGTGAGCAGAGGGCACTGCCACCCGCACGAAGGAGATCACAGAAATGCCGTCCGGTCCGGGAGCAGTGCCCGGCTTCATCCTTCTGATGGCATGAGCAACTTCTGATTCCAGAATGGGAGGTACTTCCTCAGCTGGTGGCATCAAGCATTTCGGGACAGTGATGGAGAGCAGATCTGTGTAGAATTCCTGAACGATGGCCTCCATCGCTCTTCGAGACATTTGCGTTGTTCCATCCTTATCCACAAGGGCTGACATTATTGCCTTCTGATCGCAGAGATCTCGTTTGCAGCGCTTTATGCTTGAACCTTTCCCAGCCGCTTCTAACAGCTTCAATCTTCTGTAGGCTTGAATGGATCCTTCACTGCAATTCGACAGGCCTTCGAGATCTGACTTTTTCCAGATGGGAAGCATTAGGACCCAGTTTAACAGCTCTTCTTTGCTCCAAGAGCTTAATCGCATGTGCGTTGAGTCTTAAAGCAGACGGCGATGTGGCTTCGCAAGAGCTGCTAGCACATTTCAACACTCCTTTGGAGAGAAGGTCGTAGTCTTCCGATGGATCTTCAAGAAGATTCCAATCATACGACTTTATCGCATATTCCAACTCCTCAGACTTGAATGTGGGGATCCTCACCGGTGCCGGTTTATGGGTGTCACGCTTGAACATCCTCTTTTTGAGAATCAGCTTCGCACGGACAGGACGGTGATCCGAGCCGGTGTCAAATGAAGGCAGCACGGAGACGTCGAACAGACTCCAGCGTCTGTTCGTAAGAAGATGGTCGATCTCCGAGCGTGTTTCTCCTTTTGGGCTTTTCCAGGTCCATCGTCGGTATGAAGGCTTCTTAAACATAGAATTTCCATGGTAGAGACGGCACGCGGATAGGAAGTCTTTCAGGCTCTCTCCGTTTTCGTTCCTTGAGGAAGTTCCATGTGGTCCTAGCCTCCATTCGTCGTGATCATTCGTACCGACGATAGCGTTAAAGTCACCAACGACAACTTTGTAGTAGCTCTTCTCGTCGTTGACAGTCCTTTCGAACAGCTTGTAGAATTCCTCCTTTTCTTCATCTGTGGCCGCAGATGTTGGAGCATATCCATTTATGATGGAGATGGTTCCTTGATCTTTGGTTTCCAGACGAAGAACAGCTACTCGCGGACTGATGATCTTGTAAGAGTCTACTAGGTGGTGCACTGTCGAATTGACGAGAAATCCAACTCCGTCAATATTCTTTCTGTCCACCTTCGCTCCAATAATGAGAAGCTCGTTGTGGTCGGTCCTTCTTATGGTTTCCGTTCTGCCTTTCGTTTCCTGCAGGGCGATAACGTCGTATTTGATGTTTCGGCTTCTATAAAGCACTGTCCGAAGATCCTGCTCAGATGCGATCGAACGACAGTTATAAGTGCAGACGAATAGGCAGTTTCCGTGTCGTGGTGGGAGGGAGTTTCCGGTAGTCCGATTCCAATGACGTCCTGATAGTTTAACTCCGAGATTATATGGCCCCTTGCCGGAGGTGGATGCAACCGACGTCGTAGAAGTCCACCTCCGGCGCGCGGAGGACTGGGGCGCTGGTTTAGTTGTTTAAGCCGTAGCGGTGGTCTGGTTACTCACATGTTCCTGGCCAGGGATACAGGAGAGCCGCCCATACACGACAAAGCGTCGCGTACTGCGTGACCGTTTGTGCCGTTAGCCATCACAAAGTGATGTTCATCCCTTCACCGCGTTGAGGTGGCACATGAAGGGGGCTAAAGAGAAACAAGAGATAAAAAGGGTAAAGAATAAAGGACAGCGTTACTCAATCCCTCCTGGGATGCATCACGCATTCTACTTCTGTGGGATGTCGCGGAGGCGATTTGAATGCGTATTTGGCTATACAATGACTTGCGGTGACCGGCCTAGGAAGAAGTCAGTACTTTATCCTTCCACGACATTTCTGGCACCAATTCACCGATGATCTCGGAGAAAAGGAAAGCTTAGCTGGCCTGAGCGGGGAATCCGAACCAAGAACCTGGTGTCGGGTGCATTCGACACCAGCATCTCCTCTGACTGCTCTACACGCGCCCTTGCAGGAATGCAAAGTTTCCTCAAGAAGGCACGCTTAACACATCTTTTCATTTTCTTGCATTTCAATATACACCCCAACTTTCTTGAATTACTATAAAAACAAAAAGTATCCTTCCAAACATTTTCAGGGATCCAGTATAAAAAATTTTATACCAACGATTTTCCTGTTCTTCTTCTTCTTCAGCGTTTGTCCCGCTTTGTAGCGGAATCCGCTCTTCTGGTGTCGTGACGCCTCTCGATCCTGTGCTTCATCAGGGTGGAAGCCAGTCACTTTCATGTCCATGTGTAACGTATCAACCAACGCTTCTTCGGGCGTCCTCTAGGCCGCTTTCCAGATACTTCCAACTCAACGTCTGTCTTGCGGACGCTGTCTTCTTTCCCACGCAGAACGTGGCGTTCCATCGCAAGCGAGCTTTGCGCATCTTGTCTACTATCGGCGCGACACCAAACTTCTGCCGAATGACATCGTTTCGGATACGGTCCAGGCGCGTGACTTCAGCCGTCCAGCGCAGCATCTTCGTCTCCATGACGCTGACGCTGAAACATGACTCATCATCATACACCATGTGATATGACATGGGTCTTCGTAGGCCGGCTTGTCACAAGGGCCTGTCGCCTGCATTCGAGTGTCTGCGCTTAGCTTAACTCACAAAGTGAGCAGTTTCCAGTGGCAACACGAGGAAGAACGGACATCGCCACCAAACAATTTTCCTTTTCTGTTATAGAATTTTCGCCTAAATCACCACTGCGCGGTAACCTATATTTTAACAAGATTTAAAAATTTACATTAAAGTTTAACAAAAGTGTTATAATAGTATAAAAATGGTTAAGCAGTTTATCGCCCAGAGTTGAAGGCCTACCCTGTTGTGAGTGACTCGGCTCCTAGGACAGCGAAACTTTCCACCCTTACCATTTGCCATGGGAGGCACAACTATGTATGTCTTTGTGATGTCTGTACTTCAAGTTGAACAATGTGCAGAATGAGTTGGTTTTGCAAGTTTATATGTGGCGCTTTTCTCTGTCTTTCCTTACCAATGTTTCTTTGTAACCTAGCAGAAAATCGAGACTGAGCAAGTGTCACCAAAGCTCAAGAATTCCGATCATTCCAGTGCTGCCAACTGCTACATAATGCTCAGAAATTTTTTTCCTCACTTCCAAGAAGAAGCAAAAAGCAACAACGCGGTCTGAACCAACGAGTTCCAGAAGAGCTACGCTCAACATTCTTCGAAAAGCTATAACGTTCTTGGATAGGCAGAAGTCGTCGAAGAAGGTCTTGTAATAAGAAAAGCAGAAGATCAGCTTCCGAAATCACCTTCCACTGATTGAGGCAGACGGGGTGTTCAAGGAAAACAGAGATCAGATGCGGTGCAGATGTGATGGAACTGGTCAGCGCGTGACTGTGGAAGCGCTAAACGTCCTCCTCTTAGACAGGCTGTAAACTTTTGCACATGTGACTCACAAAAGCAGCAGCTGCTTCGGGCATTTTTCAAAACCTGCGGAATCTATTCAAGATATTGGACTTAACTTCAAGCTTTACTAATGAATAATGAATCAATTCTAGCTCAACAGTTTTACGAGATCCTGCACTACAGATGAAGTACATGTCAAGATTCGTAGCACTCAAGCATCGAACATTTTGTTTTTGAATTCTGCTAAACGTCGACCTTTCAATACCAGTCTTTTTTAATGAAAGAAAAAATCATAAATCTCGCACTGTAAAATTTATGTCGTACTTTTCTCGAGACATACAGAATTAGACGCCGTGTTACATAGCTCTGAAGGACTCGTTCTTTTAAAGCCGCCTCGAAAACTCCCTATTGAATAAATGGGTGCACAGGTGACCTCAATACGACACAGTTGTTCAAGAGTGGAAGGACAAACATCAGCATTAGTCAATACCCTCGGTGGATGCACAACGCCAGCGTACTTCTTCAGGATGGCATGATATAAGTTGTTCGAACATTCGAATTACTCGGGTGCGTGTTAGCGCAGCCGGGGAAGGCGCTAACAGTCGTAAACACAGAGTTCTTGTTTCAGATCCCGTATGTACTGGATAACCAGGCCTTGCTTCCCTCCGTAGTTAGCGAATTAGTACCACACTTGCCTGGATGGGATGAAAGACTGACTTGCCCACTTGTTGGCTAACGTCCAGACTGGCAGTCCAAACCCGCATCCAAATTGCCTTGACGATATTCCTGACCTTGATCTTCTTGCCCAGGTCATATTGATAGTCATAAAATGCATTTAAAAGTGTGTTGTCATAAAGTCTAAAAGTGTTTCGTTCTAAACTGTATTTAAAACGTTCGACATGAGAAATGTCACCTTCGATCCGCCTTGATCTGGGGGTTCCAATTTTTTTTTGTTTCTGATATGTTCATTGTATATTGTATTGTTTTGTGTGTTATGCATGCTTTAAGTAATAAAATAATTAAATAAAATCAACATAGGTCTAAGCATAAACTTTAATAAAAGCAGATGTTTTGAAAAACCTTTCGTATGAAAACTTTCGTGCTACTGCCAAAAAATTTACTTTCAATCATTACTTTCCGCCTTCTTCTCGTCTCATTACTACTAGTGTTTTTGGGAGGTGTTCCTGAGCATTCAGCTTGGTTAACGATTTGTCATTACTTTTGTGCTCCCTTAGTGATTGGTTTTAATGCTTGGTATTGAACCTCTACCACTTACTTTGAATAAATAAATAAATACACAGGAAAGCCCCGTAAAAGCTGCAAGCCTCATCGTTCTAGATTTTGAGGTTCTCAAAAATACATATCCTACTATATATAAGCGAGAACGGTCGTTTATCTGTGTGTGAGTGTGTGTGTGTGTGGTTTGCACAGAAGTGCTGAAGGAATGTGTTGGGAGGAAGTATGAGGAAGGGGGGGGGGGGGACAGGGGTTGTAGTCGTCACCAGTTGTCAACTGTTGAAGTTGTCGAAAGGCGTCCATGTTCACACGAATGTCACCGATGTCGCGCAAAGGAGGTGCGGGTTGGGAAGAGATGTTCCCCACCTCCTTCAACATGCGTCAGTGTTTAGAAGAGTTGTCAGCGAGGTGGGTCAAAAGGTGTCTGGGTTCAGAAGACGTGTCACCGATGTCCCACGTGTCAACGACGTTCGGCATATGTCGTACCATCGCTCACCTCGAGCGAAATCTAATGATAAGCTCCCATATCGATCGCGCGAAGCGATGGGTCGATATGGCAGCCTATCATTAGGCTTCGCTCGAGGTGAGTGATGGCATAGCATAGATTTTTAATTTTGAAATCTGGTTTTGTAACGCGTCTTAAGTCGAATTTTCTCTTTCCGAGAACCAGCAGCGTGATATTCGAGGTGGAAGCCCTGCTAAAACGTTAATGTGTTCAGGGATATTCAGAAGCTGATCTTCGTGGTAGGGTCCACCGGAGCTGCGCGTCAGGCGAGAGCATAACTACTCCTTGCGAAATCTTGTCAGTCTCAGTCTGTTGTTGCGCTCGATGGAGGACGGTCGAGAATAAGTTGAACCCTAGGAACCTCGAACCCTAGCACAAATGCTATCGACCCTATATGACTATACTAAAGCTTCCAAACAAAAATTTGTCAAATATATAACCTATTTCGAGTTCGAAAAAGCTTTTGATAAGGTTCCACTTGAAGGGCATATTTATAAGCTAATCAATATAGGCATTTATCCGAGAATAATTAAATGTTTAAATAGTTTAATAACAAGAAGGTTGTAGTGTATGGGTATTTTTTCCGGGGAAGCTCTTATGTTTTTTGTATTTAATTTTTTACATTCGTATAAGGTAGGAACTAAACGGATGTAGGAATTTCTGTTACTTTTGTTTTTAACTGAATTCTTTGTTTTCAGCAGTGTCCCAAAGGTAGGTGATTTGTACCCAGTCCTGTTTACTATATACGTACACTTCTCTGGTTTTTCTTTCCCTGGTTAACCATTATAGTGTTAAATGAAGGATGTTTGCGGACGATACATATTATAGACCTATTACAAAGAAGAAGGATCATGTTGCTCTTCAATTGTGCATAAATGTGGTAGATTCAAATCAGTTTCTTTTAAGCCTCAATTGGCTGGTACCGAGGATGTAAGCTGTTACGACGATGTTTTGTTGCGATCAAAACTTCTAGCGCCAGGCGGGACTCCAACCCGCACCTCCCTCTAACCGGGCGGGAATGCTCTACGCCATTACATCACCGGCGCCGTTTGATCGAACGCTACATCCACACCTCGTGGGACCCATCAGAAGTTTTGATCGCAACAAAACATCGTCGTAACAGCTTACATCCTCGGTACCAGCCAATTGAGGCTTAAAAGAAACTGATTTGAATCATTTCTATCAAGACCTACAGCTTAACTGGTTCCATGCTGATATCAGCGGCCGGCTCATCCCGATGTACGGGTGAGTGCTGATGGGTCCCACGAGGTGTGGATGTTGCGTTCGATCAAACGGCGCCGGTGGTGTAATGGCGTAGAGCATTCCCGCCCGGTTAGAGGGAGGTGCGGGTTCGAGTCCCGCCTGGCGCTAGAAGTTTTGATCGCAACAAAACATCGTCGTAACAGCTTACATCCTCGATACCAGCCAATTGAGGCTTAAAAGAAACTGATTTGAATCATTTCTATCAAGACCTACAGCTTAACTGGTTCCATGCTGATATCAGCGGCCGGCTCATCCCGATGTACGGGTGAGTGCTGATGGGTCCCACGAGGTGTGGATGTTGCGTTCGATCAAACGGCGCCGGTGGTGTAATGGCGTAGAGCATTCCCGCCCGGTTAGAGGGAGGTGCGGGTTCGAGTCCCGCCTGGCGCTAGAAGTTTTGATCGCAACAAAACATCGTCGTAACAGCTTACATCCTCGGTACCAGCCATTTGAGGCTTAAAAGAAACTGATTTGAATCATTTCTATCAAGACCTACAGCTTAACTGGTTCCATGCTGATATCAGCGGCCGGCTCATCCCGATGTACGGGTGAGTGCTGATGGGCCCCACGAGGTGTGGATGTTGCGTTCGATCAAACGGCGCCGGTGGTGTAATGGCGTAGAGCATTCCCGCCCGGTTAGAGGGAGGTGCGGGTTCGAGTCCCGCCTGGCGCTAGAAGTTTTGATCGCAACAAAATGTGGTAGCAGATTTGCCAGCAAGATGGAACCTTTATAAGTTCAAAAGTCGAAAGTACTCCACCTAGACCAACAGAGTAATAGAATGGCTTATTTTCTTGATCACTTATGGTTAGAGCTTTGTAGCGCGATTATGTTACGTGATTTAGAGTTCATTTTAGAGCCAAAACTTTATTTCAAGGACCGCTGTGAAACGATGGCAAAAAGGATAATTGCATTGGTCACAGCCTTTTCAGATCTTTGCAAACAAGCCCTGTTACCCATTTGATTCTCGTTCAAGCCCTATGTGATTTTCTTTCAAGTCCTATGTGAGATCCATACTGGATACAGCACTACTGTATTTTGCCCTATGCGTAAAAGAGAAATTGCTATGCTACAATCCGGTTAATACAGCTTCAAGAAATCTGTGGACAAAGGTGCATGAACACCAGGGGCCAGATTCATCAACGACTTACAGCAGTCGGAGGAGGCGCGACTGTCGCGTGCACCCGATACAAGGTTCCCGGTTCGGATTATTTCCCGCCCAGGCCAACCAAGCCTTCCATCCCTCCTGGGTCGGTGAATTGGTACCAGACTTGTCTGGGAAAGATAAAGCGTTGACTTGTTCATCGGCTGGCCACCGCAAGTCACTGTATGGCCAAATACGCATTCATGTCGCCTCCACGACATCCCGTAGAAGTAGAATGCGCTGGCGCATCCCAGAAGGGATTGAGTAACGCCGTTCTTTATCCTTTAATTAAACTGTTTATCTGCGCAGCAACTGATGTCCTCGATCCGATTCTTGTATTTCTCTTTCCGAGGGTGACTTATCAGCCTTTGGGCGGTTTCCATAAAGTCGGTTGGTTGCCCCTAGGTCTCATACTCTCCTTAGGTCTCATACTGTTGCTAACTTTCGACGCTCTTAAAACTTGAAATGATCCTTAGAAAAATAACTTCCCCGACACTTTTTGTCCTTTTCGACTCTGAAGAAAGCAGTTATACCGAAACCGAAGCCGAATACACCTTCCATACTAATGTTGGCTCGACAGCTTTACAAAATTCTTCATCACAGTCACTTGGCTTTAAAAGCCAAGTGACTGTTGTGAAGAATTAATTAATTAATTAATAAAAAAGATTAAAAGTTGAGAAGTTGTCTTGGCTTTCTAGGGCAATCTTTCTATGAGGACCGACCCGAAATTTCCTACTTCTCGCCTTGTAAATTTAAAGCATTATAACTAACTTCTAGCCATTTTAACATTTTAACGAAGACAAATACCTCCTACATTTGAAGCTATCTGTCAATAATATCTGTTTGTAGCGATTTCTTAGTTAAGAATGCTCAGGTAATTAATCTGCTGTTAGAGTATAATTTATTGATCGTTCAATGTATGGTTGTACGGTGAGGTTTCTCCTATAGAAGAATTCTCAGAAATCTTTAAAATATATGCTGTAAAAATGCGCGATTGTGTCATAGATTAAAAAAAACATTTTATAACTTTTTAACAAATCCCGCAGGTATTGTTGGATAAATTTACTGGGTTGACCGAGAGGTCTCGAAACAAAATTTTGAAAACTTCAGAATTTTTTGAAAAAATTCAGAAATCCTTGGTGATTGGGGATGGTGTAGAAGGTTCCAGAAGCCTTGGCTGCATGAGTATATAAGGGCTCGCTTATTTCGATGTGTCGAACATGATTAGCCAACAACAGCTTCGAGTGGTCATCTTCTACGAATGGTGCCGAGGCTCCAGCGCAAACACAATGGTCTCTAATATCACCGATGCATTTGGAGAAGGGCTGTAAGACGCATCACTGTGCACCGTTGGTTCACCCACTTTGATTCTAGAGATGTGAACCTTGAAGACGGATAGCGCAGTGGACGACCTTCTGCTATCGATGATGATGGATTGCAGGTCGCTATCAAATCCAATCCAGAAGCAACTACGCGGAAACCCTCAGCTGCACCCACTCCACCATCAAGCTGCATCTCCACGACCTCGGTTATCGAAAAGATTTGACAAGATGGATCACTCATAATCTGGCCGAGGCACATAAGTGCGAATGAACATACGCCAGTCACTCCTTAAGCAGCCGCATCGGAAGAATTTCTTGAGGATCTAATGAATGTCGATGAGAGCTGGATAGTTTACGATAACGCCGTCTGGCTTCTACACAAAGCAGAACCACCAGTCCAGCCGAAGCCAGACCCACACCAACGCAGACATTTACTTTGTGTTGGTGTGGTGCGAAAGGGCCAACCTACAACGAGTTGCTGGCTGTTGGCTGCTGGCAAGACGGTCACCGCTTCCATATACGTTAATTATCTTCAAAAATTGGCCGATGCAATGCGAGAAAAAAGGCGAAAAAATCAATTGTCTACGTACTGCACGACAATGTACGCACACACGTTTCATCGACAACCTGTGAGAAAATAGCCGAGCTTGGCTGGCATCCGGCAGCCTATCCACCTTATTCGCGGGATCTTCGCTATCGGACCGCTACCTGCCTGGACTGCAGAAGGTACGATGACCTCGAAATGGCAGTCGAGTACTTTTTCAAGTCACAATCCGGTTATTTCTAGACGAAAGAATCAGCGATTTGCCGAGCAGATGGGAGGAGGTTATATCGCTTCAAGGTGAAGACATTATTGATTCCTAGTTTGTATTTAGAAAACTGTGTTTAATAAAAAGTGTTTTTGTTTCAAGATTTTTCGGTCAGCCCAATATTTTGCTCTATTAGGATATGCAGGTCAGATGGGTAGGAATATATTTTCTTCAGAGCACCACCTAAACATTTATCTTTAACTCTATATGAGGGCTTCCGAAATTCGGGATGTGTCATGAAAGCCCAGCTTTTTAGCTCTCACGAAAAGTGCGATGAATTTTTGGGGAACATTTGTCTATACAATGGTACTAAAACTTCTTAAGTCGTGGAGTGTACAAAATAAACAAAGCGAGCATTCAAAACACTAAAACGAAAGAAACTTTCGGGCCGACGCATTAGGTTTTATGATCTCAGAATCTTGGTTGTCACGATGACCAACGGATTAAAACCCAAATGGCCTACGCTCTCACTCCCAGATAAACTTTAGTTTTCCTTCTACTCTTTTTCGAATGATTTATTGCATCAGGCTCTGCAGTTGCAGAAAATACATATTCTTTACGACCGTGCAACTGATCGCTCGGTCTGGATCAGGGGTGATGGATAACAAAATTTTGCATCCCGGATAACGGATAACGGATAACTCTGCCCAAAAATCCCCTTATAACGGAAAAACAGATAACAAACAAACAACAACAAATAAAACTGGTTCTATGTTGCTCCAATTGCAACAGCAGAACCGGAACGCAACCACTGTCAAATTATAAGGCATTTCTAACCATTCCAATGGAGGTTTTTGAAAATGGTGCAGTGACTAGATCAACAAGGCTCTATGGGAATTTCAGGCAACTTCATTAAGAAGAAACGCTTCTTCATTGCCAACCAAAGAGTTCGAGTGTCGAGTTTCGTTTGCGAGCCACGCCAAGCGCAACTCCCTCACCAAGTTCCGCGAACTCCTCTCAAGCTTATCTGGAGGACAAGTAGCAGGACCATTAAGCTGTGAAACTGAAACTGTTTTGCAAACTTTAGTCGGCTGATGTTTCGCCATTGTCGCCTTATTCTATGTATGGAAAATACAAGGAGAGTTTGAGAATTTATTCACCTAGAAACTGCTTCGTAGTACTATTTACAATTTTTCTACTGCTCAGCGGTACGCGTTTACAGCAGTCTATCCGTAAAAGCTTAAGTACCACTACCGCATGAAACCAACGCACTGCAATCGTGGAATAGGACGCAAAATTCAGCACTAAACAATTCTTTATTGGATACGCTAAGACCTCCATTCTGACGATAGTAATATCATTGAGGCATCTTGTATGCATTATTGGTCTGCTCATGACTTGCGGTGACAAACTCATGAACAACTCAGTCCTTAATAGGTTTCGTTGATATATGGTATAAATGAACGACCGTCCAAGGATGTAAGTTAGACATCTTTCCAACTACGTCATATGTGCATGAACACTTCTAGATATAAATGCCCTCTAATGTTGCTCGCGATCACTCCCATGATTGAGAAACTTCTACACAGACAATCCGATACCACGTTCAAACCTAGGTATTAGCTAATTTGTTGTTCGTTACCAAAATTGCCGGATTACGAACAACAAAACAGATAGTACAAAACCTCCTGGAAACCGGATAAGGGATAACGGTTAATCCGCTCATCCCTGGTCTGGATGCCAGATGCCGCCTTTGATGACTGCCTCATTAATCAATGGATAATAGTCGTGGACATTTGGCGAGAAAAAGGCGAAAGACTTCAGGAGACGCCATTACGCAATTTATCTGCTATACGTATCGAAGAACCTTAATTTTGAGAAAGTGGTATGTGACACGTCTGAGCCAATTTGCGCTTTCCTTTAGCAACCATAAATAAGTGGAAAATCAGAGCATACAAATGCGTTCAACGGGCAACTCTTAACTTTATTTATTACCTAAGAAACTAAAGATACATATTAATATTTGGTCGTTGCAAAGTGGCCGATTTTGACTGAAAATTTTAACAGACCATATCTTTGCTTGGAAGCAATTTTATTAATAGAAATAAACACCGTTACAATTAGTACACTTTTTCCAGCGCGAGAATAGCTTAGACATTCTATCTTTGTGAAAATAAGAACTACGGAAATAATAAAACATAGGAAGTCGTTTTGGACATCAGCTTGGTTGCTGAATAACTTATCTCTTATAATCTACATCTAGAGACGATCTAGAAACTTGAAAAATGACAATCGAGTGGGAACTGATAGGTGAAAATGCTGGGTTTGACAGAGTTTCGTGTCTCATTTCATCCAGTTTCTTGTGAAAATTTTTGAAACGCACGCTGTCATGCAGCAGGATTGCACCTCTTCGATTGATCAAAGCCGGCTGTTTTTCAATCAACTTCTGGTCAATCACTTCAATTTCCGACTGTACTTCTTCGCTGTGATAGCCTCTCCAGTCCTAAAAAACTTGTAATCTACACAGTCATTGTCCACCATACGGCCACCATGGTCTTCTTTGGGTGGAGACTTGGTTTTGGCGTCTTCTTGGAACTCTCATTCTTGTTCAGCCGTTGTGCAGAGCGACGACGATTGTTATAGAGGATTCGTTTTCGTCGCTTGTGACGATCCTGACCAAAAAGGCTCCCTAGATTGCGCATCTATAACGAAACACACTTGTCGTGACGCTCTGTTAGGTGGATAAAGTATTGATAAGAAGGTAAATATAAGTATAACATTCATTCTGGGATACGGTAGTCATTGTGGTACGCAGTGACGATGCGGAAGCGGCAGCGCGGGAAGTGGCGGCAACAGGGCCTAAGGCAACAGGGCCTATGACAAGTTCTGAGACTTGCTTTCCATGCAATTTAGAGACTGTTGATAGATTTAGTTAGCATATTGCGTTGGGAGTTTCTGAGAGTTTCCAAAATAACCGCGCTCTGAAACACTGAGATATGCAGAAAGTTTCCGAAACGATTTTGGCTCAGTTTTTTTTTCTTTCCTAAAGTAATACCAGCGTTAACTCTGCCTGATGTTGGAAGTCTGATGTTCCGCCGCCGGTCCCAAGCCCGGGTAAAGAAGGAGGGTTGGTAACCCTGCCAAGGTATCGTAAAAATCAGGCAAGAAACCACGGAGACTCGTGAAAAGACATCAACTCAAGCTACCGCATCCGGGCAGCCGATGCGCCGGCATTGATGAGTCGAAACCGGGGCGCCGGTGTGAAGTCCAGTACTGGTTATACGGCTATGGTGTTTATTCCCAAAAGAGAAGTCACTTTTGCATCGTGGAGCGTCCGGACGGCATATCAAGTGGGACAGAAAGAGATCATCGCACGTTAACTCGTCAGGTACAAAGTAAGTATGACTGCGTTATCCGAGCTACGGCTTATTGGATCAGGACGAAAGAAGGTACGTGTCCCCTACGGAAATGCTCAAGTTACGTTATTCTACTCAGGCGGCGACAAGCATACGGAAGGTGTCGGTTTTGCATTAGACGGAAAGGCAACTGACTGCGTACTGGCATTTCATCCAATCTCCAGTTTATTGGCTGTACTGAAGCTTGCTGGCACAGTTCGTACACACATCTTCTCAGTGTATGCATCAACGGAGATCAGCCCAGATAGCGCAAAAAACGACTTCTACAGCAACTTGCAGGCGACTATTGATTTGCTCCCCAAAACAGATGTGATATTGCTTGCCGGAGACTTCAACGCTAAGTTGGCAGAAATCTTGACAGTTGGGAAGAGGTAGTTGGACGATATGGGATAGGAGAAGTGAACGACAATGGTTTCCGGCTCCTGACTTTGCTGCCGCAAATGGATTGCTGATCTTGAATAGCATCTTCCAGCATAAACAGAAGCATCAGCTAACGTGGCGTGCACCAAATGGTAATGAATCTGCACTTCTGGACTATGTCCTCGTCAACAGACGCTTCAGGACATCTATCAGAGAAGTACGAGTAAAACGTGGTGCAGATTTCGGATCTGATCACTATACCGTGTGTGCCAGAATGCGGCCCCGAATGCAGAAGGGAAAAGGAAGCACTACACGTACCATACGACGGAACTGGTCGATCTTCGCAGAGCCAACATCCCGACGACAATTCCACATAAAGCTGGCGATTCGCTTTGCGTCACTTGCAGAGAAGTGGGGTGTAGATGAAGAAGAACGGTAGTTCACGAGTGCCGTATGTAAAAGCGCAGAAGAAGTCTGCTTAATTGTTAGGCACCGCACACAGCCATAGATCTTGGAAGCGCGCCTGGATCTCATCGACCAAAGAAAACATGCAAAACTTGTTAATCGTGAACAGAGGATGCCGCCCGCAGAAAGGAATTCCGAACTCTCTATGCTACGCTGAGACGTCTTACAGGCCAGAAAAAGCCGACAAATGACAAAATAAGAAAGACTTATGGAAGCTTTACAAAATCACCTAAAGAGCGCCTTCAAAGATGGAAGGAATCTTTCGAGAGGATGTACAACCACGCTTCATCAGGAGACCCACAGGTTGCACCACCGTTGGTCCTTATACCAGAGGTAATCGCATCGGATACTGCACCTACCAGGGAAGAGGTTGCTGAAGCTATAAGGCTATTACAAAATAACAAAGCTGGCGAAATTGATGGCGTGATGGCTGAAATGTTGAAAGCTGGTGGAAATGTGCAGAATATCCGTTTACATGCCTTGCTGAAGTTAATCTGGAGAACTGAGAAAATTCCCATGGCATGGAAACGGCCATTTAGTTCTACAAAAAGGTGACGGATGTGACTACAAAAACTATTGTGGAATAAGTCTGTTTTCTATCAAACGAAAGGTGTTTACAAGAGTACTCCAAGCGAGGCTGCAGAAGCAACGTGAATGTACCGCCAGAAAGGAACAAGCCGGCTTGCATCCGGGAAGAGGCCGCTGTGAACAGATTTTCGCTCTTCGGCAGATAATGGAGAAGCGCATACGATGTGATAAACGAATGATCATTTTTTTGATCATCGTATTTATAGACATTCGCGCAGCCTTCGATAGTGTCTACTGGCCAGCTCTTGGGAGGTACTGGAATCAGAACATATTGCATCGAAAATCGTACTACTGCTGCAGAAGACCTACGCCAACTGCTCTAGCTTTGTGCGTGTTCGAGAAGGAACTTCAAGTGTGTTCACAATACAATCTGGTGTAAGGCAAGAATGTCTATTGTCACCGTTGCTGTTCAATAGTGTGATCGATGCAATTATGCGGGAAGTGTTTAGCGGACGACAAGGAGTTTAAATTGGAGAAGATCAATCCGTTACTGACCTCATATTCGCCGAAGATAGTGCAATCTTCGCAGACAGTGATGCTGAGGCAAATGAAATTCTTCAAAAGATTGCCGCTATAGCCCTTTCTTACGGGCTGACCATAAACGCTGAAAAGACAAAAGCACTCACAACCGAAGGATCACGCTGCACACTCTGCCTCAACAACTCCCACATTGAACAAGTAAAAGAGTTCAAAAACCTCTGTTTTTTAGTACAGCAGAACAAAGTCTCATGCTCCACGGAAATTCACAGCAGGATTGACAAGGCTACGATGACCTTCGGCACACTATCACGGTGCTTATGGAGGAGAGACAACGTATCGCTGACAACGAAGCCCTCTACGTTGACAACGACACCGCTGTAGAATGGTGAAACGTTGGTCGCGAATCTACCGTACAGCTCTTTAAGGACTCTGATGTGCTGTGTAGGAAAGCAAAGAGTGACCAGGGCTTCGACGACCGCTTCATTTTCGACGGAGTCGAATGCCTTCTTCAAGTCAATGAACGTAGGCACACCGGCAGCTTGTACACTCACGACACTTTGATGAGTTTCGCAATATGTGGCCGATCGACTGAATCTTCTCCAAAATTCTGGTTGTCCTTTGTTTAGAGCTCTGCTAATCCTAATCAGGAGGAGTGGAGTGAACAGCTACATAGAATACGGTCAGCGAGAAGATCGGTTGCCAACGTCGTGCACGTCCCCCTTCTTGTACAGCAAGACGCTCTTGCTTGTCTTCCACTGGTATGGATCCTCGCACTCCGACAGGAAGCGTGTGAGAAGCCGCACCTGGTGTTGACGAGCGCTGGCGGAGGTTTTTCATGTGTTCGGGTCTGATCTTGTCGGGATCGGGTGCTGTACGTTTCTTCACTGGCGAAATCGCGTATCGCAACTCGGAGAAGAGAACGGAGTGGACGACCCTCCCACCTTCTTGTCCAATACTGTATTTGTTGTTATTGAAATATACCGCAACGAACCAATTTATGCAGCGGGTCATTTTATTATAATGTATTAATTTAGTATTATATTTTGAAGCGTATGATTTCTCACCTAAAAAATTGAAGGAAGTAGGCAAAGCGTTAAATGTTCTTCAAACATGTAACTGTGCATGATGTTTATTAGAGCAGTCTATTGTTGTAGCCGAAAAATCTTTTAAGCGGCGAGAATTCCATCGGTGGCGGTCCACGGAAGAGATGGCGGCATGATGCACATTGCTTCCTCCTTACTGCATTTGCATCCAATGCATTTGCAGTCGCTGTCAACTTGGCATGGATCGCCAACCTCGTACAGCAGACTGTTAAGATAGTTGCCTCTAAAAATGCAGAGTATCAGTAAGCAAATGAAAGCACACTGCTATCCTAAAAACATCGATCAAAATGTATTATTGTTTGTGTGTAACGTTCCTATACCGTAGATAATTTAAGACTACATAATATGAGCTCTCTGTTCATACAACACTTTTGCGGACGTTGCATAACTCTGATGCTTTTCCCATAAAGCCTTTAATGACATCGCTGGCTTTCTTAAACTGTGCTTGATCCAGTTTCGTTCTCAGCGTTTTTAATACGTTTTTGAAATTATGACTGGTTGAGTTTAACTCCTGCTTGAAGAATCTTGACTCTATCTAGACAACTTGCAAATCATCAAATCCATCCATTTAACCAAGGACACTTCTAGCTCTCCACTACACTCTATTCATTCTTGATGAGATCATCTGTGTCAAGTATGCCCTAAACCTTCTAAGTGAAAGTTGTACAGGGTAGTACTACAGCCTGCCCGCTCTTTTGTCGTACTTAGGCGACATGAAAACCAGGAAAATCAAAAAGATCTTTCAACTGAGCAAAATTTAGTCCCGCCGCATCGATGATCAAGCATGATGGAATTCGCTATGGCAGGCGTGGTGCAAGTCTTCTATGCGATAGGTTTATAAGTAATACTATACTATGAATGCTGTACACTGCCTATTTTCGATTGTAGGTGCTGGAGTTGATAAAGATCGGATGAGAATCAACTCGATTCAATTGAAAGAAATGCTTTAAAAGAATTAATGACAAAAATCCTAACCCGCCACGGAATTAAATAAATTTGTCGAGTTTTAACAGTGATGTACGTGCAAACTAAAACACCAAGCTTCTAGTAAATATGAGATAATTTTGAGGAACTAGAGACCAGCTCAAAAATTTGATTCCGGTTAAAGCCGACCGAGAGGAATTCGAAAGAAGTCTGCAAGGGCACGAACACGAGTGATCTTGCAGAACCCAGTATTGCTGTGGCAAAGGTTCTCGCGCGATTGGAAGACCGAATGCTGTCCAGAACGGATCAAGGATTATGATGGGAGAAAAAGAAAGATGAACAGGAGAAAGAGCGCTCTGAACAATCACAACCAACCGCTTCGCAGTTTCAATGCTTCGTCACAAATAATCCCTCAGGACAAATTGTTACTAAGAACAGCTTTACTCGATCCTTTTTGGGACATTCTACTTTTACAGGATGATGTGGAGGTAATTTGCATGCGTATTTGCCTAGACAATGACGTCAGTGGCCAGCCGATGAACAAGCCAGCACCTTATCTTTCTCAGGCAAGTGTGGTGTCAACTCAATGACCCCAAAGGGATGGAAGGGTTTGTTGGCCTTGGCGGCATTTCCGAACCAAGAACCTGGTATCGGTTGCGCGCGACAATCGGCACCTCCTCCGACTGCTCTCCACCCAATGAATATATTCAATGAATAACCTCTTAACCATTTATGAATGGTAAGGTAATGGTGTTTATGGCACGTCTTATTTTGGCATGGGAAGGGTGAAGACGATGAGGGGTATGGTCGATTAGATAGCAACATCCGGATCCTTGAGCCAATTCAGGCTTTTGAAGGCCGCGAACGGGTCGAAAGGTCGAAACAAGCCTGAGATTGAGTATTGGTCTAGCTTGCCACCACGTCTGCACGGAATTAAACACGACACCTAGATAATACTAAGGAGGATAGAGTTAATGTATAAAAAGTTTCAGTTTCTCCCTTCATAGTTCTAAACACGACATCGTTTTGGACCAAAGGTCTGGAACCACCGTGGCACATCGGTCGAAGTGTGGGCTCTAGGATCTCAGCACGTGAAAATCTGTTCGCACTCAAACTGCTCGAGGCTTTCCAAACCCACCGACAGAAATTTGTCATTAGTTTTGCAGCTCTTCGATTTCTGTGGGTATATAGCGTGGTCAAGTTCAAGGTATGTGGAGCAATACGCGTATGGTTACAAACCCTTCCGTTCATCCGGCCTGGCACGTTTGTAGCTTGAAGTGAATACTAGACAACCAAGTCGACCTCAACGTCATGGTTTGCGTCTGGTTGTAACTAGTTCTATCCTTGGTAGTCCATTTTTAAGAAATAAAATGTGCTTGAAGTACAGAGTTATAAACCCTTTCCACTTTCGCAGTGTCAAACGAATAGGGCAACACCGAATCAGAAACCGATCATTTTAAACTTGCGCAAATCTTAATCAAAATTCAATAAAGAACTACATATCACCTATGGCATATTCATTCACAGATAGGCTGTATGCGAATAAAAAACACTTTTCAAATGAGTGCGCGTAAGGTACAGCGTGGATAGATGAAAAATCAAACTCACGCTGGCCCATACTGACAAACTGCGTAGCACATATTGTCGGGGCAGTTCTTCAGGCCACATCCGAGGTGGTACGTGCTTTGCCAAACTATCTTAAACAACAATTTGTGCAATTCATGCATTAGGCTAACATGAACTCCGACATTACCTGAGTGTAGTGACCAATTGCCTTGGGTCTGTTTACGACAGCACGACTTAGAACGTTGTCCTCAGGCATTCCTGGGTTCTTCAGCTCAGAGAACCAACTGCCGGTAGCCTGCAAAGGCCTTAGCTTATCATTGACGCATATGTATATGGTGAGTCTATACTCACTCCTTCGGCTGCTTTTAGAAGCGAGTAATTCGCAGGTCCCCACATGGCCCAAATGTTTTCTCCGAGACCGGGTCTACTTGCGCCACTAGAATGTCCGTATTTGCAACCGGCTGCGTTTTTCATCGCGTTCACCTCGATATTACAGTCATATACCTTAAATTCGTTGATTACTCATTGAAAATTGCGCAAAAGGCGAGAACATTCAACCATTTTACGCATCCGTGCCGCCTTTGGAGCGTAGCCAGTACTGCTTCCTAGAGGATTCTCAGCCTCACCCTTGGCTACAAGTGCTCTAAAGCAGACGATCGTTCCTTTCCGAAAACGCACGTAATAAAAATCTCATCAAATTCTGTTGCATGTACCTGTAACCATTGTGCTTGTCCAGAAGACGCATTCTGATCTCGTTGGTCATGCCGTTGTCAGTGGGACAGTCTCCGATAATTCCCTCTGAAAGCGAAAACCTCATCACGTCTTCATCCAGTGCTGCCTGCTACTGAAGGCGTTTACCTGGATTTGGGACGATTATTTCGGCTGGCGGTTGGATCTCCTCTTTTTTCTCTCCTTCGTAAACGTCATCTGCATGTGCAGCATCAACGCAGAGTCCTTGGGAATTGCACGTCGAGCCAGGGTATGTGGTGCACTCCTCGTTCTTCAGACAGTGCTTGCCCTCTTCCCATAGAACGTTGTCCAGCCGGTTGCCGCTTAAACACCTCAGATTAAAAATTCAAAAATGACATTGTTAACTGAAGAGGCTGAGGGATTTGTTCTTGCCTACGTACGGCAAAAAGAATCTCAGAAATATTAAATGCTCCTAACAATTTCAGTTATGAACTCGTATACCATAGCACCCGTAATGTAATTGTAAAGAGGGCGTTCTGCTAATCCATGAACTGGGCTATTTATGCAATTCTTCTTTTTGACAAAAAACGTCACTAAGGCTTGTATTAAATTAGAAAAGAGAAAAGCTGTGCCAAAAGGTTTTGGAAACTTTCTGCATATCTCAAAGTGTTTCAAAGCGCGGTTGTTTTGGAAACTCTCAGAAGTTCCCGACGCAATATGCTAACTAAATCTATCAACAGTCTCTAAATTGCATGGAAAGGAAGCCTCAGAACTTGTCCTACAATTGCCAACATTTTAGCTTTTTAGCGCTTGCCCTCTTGTATCAATGCGAAAAACTAAATTTGAACATACTTACAGCCTGTTATATAGACAAACGGCAAAGAATTTGTCGGCATCACACCATTTGTAGGAGCAGCCCATCTTCGTCGTCTTTGAATAGGCCATCTAAACAGTAGGTTTAGTACGTTTTCTAAAATTCAGCTGTTTCATTAATGTCGTTTTAAGACCAAGCTCTTTAGTATAATGATTATCGAAAACAACTAGCTTTAATCTTTTTGTTTCAAGAGTAACAAGCGCGTAGCAGGAAACCGCTAACAGTAGCAGTTTTTCAAATGATTTAAGCCTTGTCAGAAAATTATCTTCACTTCATTTTTTCTTAAAACCGGCTAAAATGTTAATCAAAGATAAAGCGAAATTTTAAAGCCATGGAGGATTTCTGGGAAAATGGAACACTAATTAGAGATATGATCGCCCACAGCTAATCCTTGTTCAGATGAAGCGCAACCATTCTCCACTTATTTTTTAAAGAGGAAATCACATATTTCCTCAAAAATTCAATTGAGACGTTGACGACGAGAGCGATTTTCGCGTGTCTGTCCCGTGTGAAAGGCAACATACACTCAAAACTCCCACTTTTACAGTCTCGAAATGGAACTTATCTCGCATAACAAAGATACTGAGCTTCGATCTTCTATTTAATTTATCGTCCTAAATTTAATAAATGACTACTTACGTTCGCAAATGTGGAAAGATTCGCGTCCTTGAACACATTGGTAATCGTTCCTGTGTAAAACCACAAGTCTCGTGTGAACATGGTCATAGCATCCATGAAGTTCGACATCGCGTTGTATCTCGGATCTCCTCGGATTCTTAAATACGTGCATTCGGAGTCTGTGCTTTCAGCAAATCAGTTTTAAACACACTTTACGCCGTTCTGAGCGTATACATCTGTCGCATTCTCGTGGCATGTGTCCGCAATTTTTTCAGCTGCTTCCTCCAGCTTGCAATCCCATTCCTTAAAAAATCTTTTTCTTCTAGAAATTTTGGTACAACTTTCAGTTTTGGTGTGGTTGGCTTAGCGTAGCTCTTACAGCTTTTTAAGAGCGTGGCAGCACAGTCGGACGAAACACCAAATGTCGTGTGTTTCCGAATCCAAGCACTTGCATTAAACCTTTCGCGTAGGTGACCCAAATATTGTATTTCCTATCAGTATACCCTCATCAGACTTCATATTGTATTCCCCATCAGTATACCCTTGCCAGGTCTGCGAAAAATAAAGCACTGAATTGGGCATCGACTTGCAACCGTCATTGCCTAGACCAAATACGCATTCGAATTGCCTCTCCGGCATTCCTAGAGGAAAAATTCGGGCGCATCCCGCTCAGCATAAAAACTATACGGGACGCCGTCCCGTATAGTTTTTATGCTTTACGCGGATCACACCTATTTTCGCTTTTATTAAAGCTGCTTGCCAAAAATGTGGTTGGCACCAAACAAGTTGTATGTTTGGGTTTTATTGCACTCCACAGCATAGTTGTTCTCTAACAAATTTTTCGAGTGCAAAAATTCAAATGCATAAAAAACGCAACTTTCGGATATCAAATTCTAATGAAAATCATTTGAACACCTGCTCAAATGTGTCAATTGAACATAACTTCACTTTGCGGTAAAAGCTTCGACTGCAGCAAAACTGACTGATAAAAGAATTTAGAAGAAAGTTTAGTTGCGATACGCGACGCTCTTGCGCGAGACCGGACTCGAACCCTCAACTTCTGCTTTCTGATAAGCGATGCTATGCCTTACACCACCAGGGCTGTTTAATCTCACGGTCCACGATGTTCCTCCTAGCAACGATCCGAAAGCCATCGTCCTTAGAACCAGTTAGAAGGCGCCAATAAAAGGGGGGGGGTCAGTCCACCGGTTTCAGAAGTGATACCACATAAGTCGTGATATGAGCGCTGAAGGACCACTAAGGGGAAGCGCAGTCTGACGGTGGGACCAGCAAGAGGAGCAAGTGAGAGGGGTCAATAGAGGGAAACAAGTCAGGGGCAGGAGGTGGGAGCCGGAAGGCAGCAATAAAAGGAGCCCATTTGGAATACCTATAAGGTTAACCAGTAAGGGGTACCAGCAAGGAGATCCAGCAAAAAACCACCAGTGAAAGGAATCTTTTGTCCGGATTCTAACGTTACGTCACCGATCTTGTGCAGCGAACGTCTCGATTCAGGAGACGTGTCTTCGACGTTGTGCTATAAGCGTCTGGACTCGGTATACGTGTCATCCACGTTGCTTAGCGAGCGCTTGAATTAGAAGGACGCGTCAACGATGTCTCGTATCGAGTGCTGTTGGGCAAACCAATGACTTTACTGAGCGGGCCGGAGAGAATGTCTACACTGAACCTACGAAAGTGGTGTGTGCCTCCATACCTTAAAGTACTTAGCAAAAACAATATGTTAGGGATTGTACGTTTTACAAAACCCTTTCCTTAGGTTAGCTACGTTTCGAGGTCGCGCGAAGCGTGTAAGCGAGGGACACGTCGTTGGGCGTGTTGGAGCGCTTGTAAGAGAATAAATCTCATTTGGACTTTAAGCTAATTACTTAAGCTATCTACTTACAAGTTTGTACATATTCGACGCTGTTCCTAGTTTGCTCTTGCCGTAATTGTATCCCTGCAGGCTTCCAGCAATGTTTTGGCGAAACACGTTGTGAAAGAGCAGGACGAGGTCACGGCTCTCATCATCCGTGCGAAGGCTCTGCTTGCATTCATATTTCACACTTACAGCGGGCGTGCTTGCTCCTAGCAGAATCTGAAGAGTTGTGTCTTAATGAGAGTAAATATAGAGTTTGGCAGAGAAGAGCGGCTAAGAACTCACCAGGATGGCCCACATGATAGGACGCCTTATTAATAGTGCGAGGGCAGGTGTGAATTTTTGGATTTTTGGCATGCTTTTATATGGTTTCAAGCAGTAGCGGTCTCGAGTTAGATCGGCAGCAATACAACTGGATCCACGATCAACAGCACTGTCTAAACAAATCCAATGGCTTCGATTTTCCTGACAGTGACGTCTCTGCGGCATTCACATAATTGACCACTTTCAGAAGCACTAACTACTGGGAGAATAACACTTGAAAATTCTGCTGATATGTTGGCAAAACGCCAACTACGGCGTAAAATGAAACATGCTAGTTTGTATCTACTCAACTCTTCAGTGATATCAACCACGATCGAGACTTGAACGGTTTGAACTAAATATCTACAGCGTTCTATCTGGTACAGAAACACTTCTAACAAGAATGTAGTTAATCTTGCTCTCCATATCATGGTGTCTATAATAATACTTGCACTGTCCCCTGTATTTGGAAACCTACGTCATTCTGTTCCAAGAGCGAATATAATTTTACGTGCTGCTGTTTTCAACAAAAAATTTCAGAATATTTTATTTTCGATCAAATTTATAAAATTGCTTAAATATAGTGCATACTCTCACACTATTTTTTAGTCTTCTATCTGACAAGGTTCCACTGTTCTTCCAAGTACGTTTACAGGATCGCTGAAGAGAGAAATCCATGTAGGAGATGCATCAATATAAACACGTCGTTCAAGGCGTTTCACGGATGTTCACCCCATTTCCGAGAAAGTGTCACATTTTAGCAGGTCCATAAGAATATCATCCAGCGTTGGTAACTATCCCACTGGGCCTCAGCAAATAGCACGGAGGACTACTGAATACGATAGATTTGAGCAGGGACTCGTTCTCAGCACTGTTTTTCCTAATATTCAACCCCTCAGCGTCATTTGGATATTATTCGATCAGAGATTTAAGCTGTTGTTTAAAGCTTTGTTAGCAAGCTTTCGCCATCTAAACCCTTCTTCTGGGCTAGAAACGTATCGTTCACAATCTCGAACAAATACAATATGGTATACATGCAGGAGCAGTAATGTGGCCCTAGTAAAACTCAAGGACGAAAAAATGCAGGTCCTGATCATGTGGCCATAGTAGTGGGTCTATTCTATCAATCAAAATTGCAATTGGCAGGACGAAGTCTGCAGCTTTCGACCGAACGACGATACCATGCAAGCACTCCTGCAGCTTGCATCACACTGTAGCCCTTTCGGATTTTACACAGGTATACATGACTTTCCATGCCTATAAAGATTACTCTACTACCGGTCGTTCGACAAGCAAAGCTGCCGCAGCTACAGAGCCGAAATCCTTCGTATGACAGCCAAAGCTATGAAAGTCGCTCATTCGAAACTATAAAAGAAGAGTTATCAAACGTGAAATCGAATAGCTTTAAGAATTTGGAATTTCCTTTCCAAACTCCTTTCATGCTATTATGCTATACACCCCGACACACCTTCACTCGTCTTCAACGACGTCAAACGTCGTAACGACGTCAAACGCGGTGCAGATTTGGATCGCTTCATGTTCCACTTCGATCTGTAGAGACGGGATCGCTGCTCTACCTGAACGTTGGAGGAAGGTCGTGACTACAGATGGAGACTACTACGATTTGTGATCCATCGTTTTTGTTTTTGTTATTACTTGTTGAACACAATCACTTAATTCTTGCAAAACTTTCTGCACACCATAATACTACTGTTGGTGTATCAGCTTGAGAGTTCCCCAAGATAGACGGTTCTTGGTGGTCTTAAGTTCTCGACTACCTTAAAACTGTCGTGGAGGTGGTGCAAGAAAGTCTTACTTCTGGTCGATGTTGTTCACGAAGGAAGCTTCTCTAACAATAAGGCCAGCACGCGAGGTGGTGCAAAAGTGACTCATACGCGTGAATTTCGCGGCCTCCTCTCGTTGACGTAAAAAAGCGGAACCTTGCACGAAGGAGGAGGTGGTCCGATCCTGCGTAGAACTTGGGGACAACGACGACGTCGGTCAGTCAATGTTTGCGCTTGAGGATAATGTAGTCGATCTCATTGTGGAACTGCCCACGACGGATTTCTGAGTACATCGTTGGGCGGTAGACTACTGGCACTCGAAGTTTCTGTTGATACCTTTGACCGACATTTTGAACTCAGACGGTTGTTCACCTTGTCGGTTCTACTTCAAACCCTAGAACCCTATTTACCTTCTTCAGTCGATCTTTGCTGCCCGACCTTGGCGTTGATGTCGTCAGCAAACACCTAGTAAAAAGTGTGATCTTCCTTATAGAACTTGTCCAGCACCACATAAAAGGATCCAAGCTCTTCGTCGTCAAGATCTTTGCCAGCATATGGGATGTGGTGTCTTCTTGTCTCGTTCAGTCCGGTGACGTCGTGTGTGATCTTTCTGGCCTACGTTTTCAGGTCCTTGGCGGATGCTCCCCATACGTGCGTGCGGACGTTGTAAGTAAAGATCGTCAACTTAAAACTTCTCAGTTCGCGCAGCCTGGTTAGGCCCGGAGATTCCTAAAGCGCCCCTGTTCTCGTCCTAACCATCGCTGCAGAAATGGGGCCTTTTCGGGGTCAGAGAAGCTCTAGAGCGCTACTGTTTGGCTGGAGTACACACGGGTAGCTCTATGCAGACTCTGACGTGAGGACGACAAACTCTGGGTAGCCAGCCATACTGCCTGAAAGGACAAGGCAGACCCTTATGCGATCTCGAGTTGCCTAAAAATGTGCTTTCAATCTACTGAGTGCAAGATTTTGATGAAATATCTTGCGTTGAAAGTTGCGTTGAATTCTGATGAACCATCTTACGTTTTGGGCAACCCATGACCGATTCGCGATGCATCCATCACTCTGAGACGTTCCACAAAATCCAGCGACAAGCAGCCTGATATCCTTCTAGGAAGAGGGCCTGAAGCTACTTGAAAAAGAGAATCCGTAGACTAAAAGGGTTGCGCGGCAAAAAAATATTATTGTTACATGCGCGATGTTTATTCCTAAAGATGTATTGTCGTCATTCTCTTCAATAGAAGCTTCAGTCGTTCATTGATGACGTTTTGATGTTTCGATGCTGCCTATCAAATATTTCCTTCTAGGACTTCCCACGTTCCATCTAATTTGAACAAAAATAACAATTTTTTGGATTGTAGTCAGGCAACACTTTCGATTCAATTGGGAACTACAACTGTGTTCGTACGTTGTATACGCCGTTCTCTTCCATGAAATCGTGACGATTTGTGAACCACAACGCTGTACTTTATTTTTTTTTTGGTTTCAGTATGTGATGACGATATAGAAAGGATTCGAGTGAACAGACAGAACTAACGTCACCTTTTTTTTGTGCGTCGATATGACAGAACAGGTGGTTAAACAATTCGATTTCCAGACTTTATCCTGATTCGAATTTGCTTCGAAATGGCTTTGACCTAGAGACAGGCACCTTAATCCTTTTACTAAGTGCTCCGGCGGATTGGTGTAATAATACGTGTCGGACAAGTGTTCTTCAGAACTCACCTAATATATTTACAAGGTACATCAGCTGACAAAGAATCACTTTGAATTCAGAACAGGGTAAACTGCTCTGCAACTTTTAACAATGTTATGTTAAGTTAACATGCACGTAGATTTATGCTTGTGTTGCTGTGCTTTTGGATGTGTTTGGGAGACTCGTTTTATTTCTGTTGAGCACTACTCTTAATACAATCACTTAGAATAGTAGATAAGACCCGATTGAGGGATACGAATGAGAGTAGTGCCACCGTGTTAACGATCTTGAATAAACAAAATGACTTACCCTATGGAACGATATGAGCTATCCTTTCTGAAAACGGATACTGCAATTGAAGGAGACGATCTTGGGCAAGCATCAGCAGCGTTGTGATCAGTCAGATCGCCAACGGGCAACGGATTTGGATCGCTTCATTTTCCACTTCGTTCTGTAGAGATGGGATCGCTGCTCTACCTGAACGTTGGAGGAAGGTCGTGAGTACAGATGGAGGCTTCTACGATTTGTGATCCTTCGTTTTTGTTTTTGTTATTACTTGTTGAACACAATTCAGTCAACACTTCGGCATACATCCGGTATTCGGAAGGAACCCAGATGTTTTATTCTTAGAATTTTGACAGATCCTCTATGCACTAGCAAGGACCCTCATAGTGTTCAGAGTGCGATAAGTACAAAACTCCACAAGAAAGGTCCCAATACATACCGGTTTAAAAAGGTGGTCTAATTTTCACGTAATAATTCGGCGTCTTGCATTCTTGCCGAGCGGTCGGTCCAGTCGTTTCTTTGGCTGCGTTTACCTGCTATTCCTGGTCGAGTAGGGATCACTTCGCCTTCCGTCTATTATTCTAGCTCTAAGTTCTGCTCCTAATGGCCATGTCTTCTTCCGCTGCTCCACTTCGAGTGAATGGAGCGGAGAAGCGATTCAGTCCCCACATCTCGCCTGTCTCAGCCCCACGGACCGTTCGCGTTTCAATTTCCGATGTTCTCAAGATCATTGGTTTCACTACTGTTCTCGTGTGCGGGAGACTGCCTTCTATACCATGATGGAAGAGCTAAACGTAGTTCGTGAAGAGCGTGATATGATGCTTAAGGAAAACCTCTTTCTCCGGAAGAACCTTGGTCTCCCACTGGATTTGCCCGTTGGCGATCTGACTGATCATAACGCTGCTGATGCTTGCCCACCAAGATCGTCTCCTTCAATTGTCCCCACGCAATCTGTGGCCGAACACGAGGTGGAAGGACGACGACCAATCGTCATTAGTGGAATTCCTGAACTCGGTGACGTTTCAGTTGAGAGACGTCTTCGTTATGATGTGCACTGTCCACAGTATCCTCTTCAATATTGGTGTAGATACTGTGACCCCGATCTTTGTTACTCTCGTATTTCAGAAAAGAATTCTACATCTTATAATTTTCTCTCTTGAGTGTTTATTCAATCTGTCTTTCGATTCAGGTGTGCTGCCCTCCAGGTGGTGGCACTCATTTGTCACTTCTGTTCCTATAAAGGGCTCATTTAACTGACCACAAAACTACGGGCCCGATAGCCTCACTTCGATTTTTTCTAGAATTTTGAGAAGATCTTCTATAATGAACGGCACCCCAAATAATCCTCTAGGCGAAGTTTGGGCGAATTTTTTTCTCGACCTCTTCAGTCCCGGAAGTACAGTACTGCCCTAAATTACAAGTCCCGATTTTCGCCAACGGCTTCTATTTTAGCTTTCCCAAAACTATGGGATGCTAAAGGAGCTCATTTACCCAGACAAAGTGCCTTAGTCTTAGTCTAGTCACCATTAAAAACTTAACAAGTGTGAATGGAATCAACCGCGGATTGGAACCGTGAGACGCTGTGTGAACTCTTAGTAGTCTCTCTCCTACTGGAGTTCTCTCTTCTATTTTGTTCTTGCTACACTGCTAAACTACCCTTCCGCGCTTCGTCTGATAATGAAAGTTGTCAAATGTATGTCGACGACCCAAAGATTTATGGCGCTTCCCACTCTCCGGGTCGAATTGCTGCAGCGGAGATGAAACGATCGACGGGATCTGGTGCTCGAAAGGAGGCGTCCACGAAGGAACCAGAAACCCACGCAGGGGATCTGGCTAAACTGGGTCTCACGAAGAAAGCTTGCTCTAAGAACTCCACTAAGGCAGTGCTGCGGGCACTGGACACGGGGTGTGGGGTTGAACAAGAGCAGACGACAATGAATCACGCTCTACCTGCACTACTTTATTTCGAAAAAAAACGGCGGAAACTTTTGGACCGACCTAACCGTGTTATTCTCCAAGCTCCTTATTTTCTCTCTATGCTTTTAAATTAAAAAATAGTGAAAGCCAAAAACATAAAAATTACAAAGTTTTTCTTACGTCAAAGTGGGTTTCTTTGCCAAATATCCCCAAACAAACCTTTTTTCTTGTAACACCTTCAAGGTGGCTCATCAGTGAGGAGGAAGGTGTTATAATGTCTTTGAATGTTCAAAATTCATATTTTAAATTCAGCTAATTTTATCATTTTTAACTGTATTTAGATGCTTTAGATATAAAGCGTTTAAAAGCTTTACTTTTATGTTTCATGTTTAATCTTTTATTTTAGGTTTTTAAATATATAGTATATATAGCTAATACTTATTTATATAAGGTTTAGCTAATTTTTATTTGTTAGGCTAAAATTATAAAGGTTCTGAAACTTACAGTTTGTCAATCAGCTGAGCTGCCTCTCGTCTTCGTTTAAAAAAATAACTCCACTGTAATGCAGTATCCGTTTTCAGAAAGGATAGCTCATATCGTTCCATAGGCTAAGTCATTTTGTTTATTCAAGACCAGCCGTACGTCGGCCTAGCTGCCGCCTACGACTGGTTGGGGGCTTCGCCCCCAAACCCCGAGAATAGGACGCCATGGCCGCTACGGGTTTCCTATTCTTCCCTAGGCCTTTTGACCCTTATGTTAATCGAGATGGATTGATTGATCCGACGTCAGATTCGTGTTCAGCGACCTCGATTACCCCAGGGCCGAAGTTTCGCGCCGCTTGAACGTCATCCACAAAAAAATCGATAATATCGATCGATATCGATTGGCCGACTTCAGATTCGTGTTCAGCGACCTTGATTACCCCCAGAGCCGAAGTTTCGCGCCACTTGAACGACATCCACAAAAAATCGATAATATCGATCGATATCGATTGATCCGACTTCATATTCGTGTTCAGCGACCTTGATTACCCCCAGAGCCGAAGTTTCGCGCCACTGAACGACATTCACAAAAATCGATAATATCGATAGAGATCGATTGGCCGACTTCAGATTCGTGTTCAGCGACCTCGATTACCCCCAGGGCCGAAGTTTTGTGTCGCCGACGTGTTCGGCACGTCTACGGCTCGCATGCACGGTTGCCGAGGTGTTCGGCTGCCGCGCCCCAACTCAGGTGTGACGGACGGACAGTGTGACACACGCACACACGCACACACGCACACACGCACGCACACACGCACGCACACACACACGCTTGCTGCTTTATATATAGTAGGATTGTTAACACGGTGGCACTACTCTCATTCATATCCCTCAATCGGCTCCAGGACTTAACTCCAACGCGACGTCGCGCGCTAGCCGCGTGCGACGTCTCGGCGCTGAAACGCGGACGTGCGCTCGGTGACGCATGGTTAGCCGCGGAGCACGAAATGTTCTCAGCATTTAAGCTCGCAGAGTGTCCCTCGGTTGATGATGCTGTCTTGTGTCGTTTCGTGCGGGTATTCCTCGTTCCATTCTAGTTGATATCCGTCTGTACTCCCGGTATTAGCCTATGTTCATTCTGTCGCCTCGCCTCTATCGCATTCGACGGCGCATTGATGTAATAAGGCACCACCCACCAAACATCGGTAACCTCCCATACCTCATCCCAACGAGGTAAGAGGTTCTGCTTGGTCAGGCTGCTTGATCTGTGAACATAGTTGTTGATCTCTGCACCCACTGTGCACACGATCTATTTGTTTCGCACCTTGATTTCTACAGCTTATTTCTTGACAATTTATTCTTGCTCTAGCCTAATAAGGCGGGTAGAATTAAGCACCTCTTTTCGGTTCTAACAGTTATCCGAGTGCTGTGACTGGCCAATCCTCACACAGCTGCTGCACTTCTTCCCGTTCCCTGTGTTTCCTACATGTGATGTAAAATACGATTGTCGAGGAATTCTTGTTAACCGGTCGCTCCACGCTGTTGCTTGTTGGACGGTTACGGACTGCTGCTACCTAGTAGCGTTTCACTTCCCTAACCATAGGAGAACGTTTGTATCACAAGTTATGTTGTTCACTTTTAGCTCCGATAAGACTTATGAATTGTAGGTGAATGGATAAAAGCTCGGATTGTTAAAAAAAAATCGGCGCCAGCTGCCGCTTGCATCGTCAACTATGGCGCAAATAGGGTGGGGGGGGGGGATCACTCCCTCCCCCCCCCCTACACAACGGTTTGCGCTTTTTAAAACCGAATTTTTTTGCTGCATGGATGTGTTCTATCCCTACAGTGAATTGAGGTAGGTCATTCCTTAGGTAATTTCACACATGCGTGCCTTCTTACCAAGGCGGACAACTACTGAGGAACGGTGAGCCCCTTCCCCCCGACCCTATTTGCGCCTCATCTACCACTGTTTAAGCTTTTTGCTTATTTTTTTTGCATGTTTTGCTGTATTCTTGTGCTAGAACTAGGGACGATACATGATGTTTATCTAAATGATATCTAAATCTGTCCATAAATCTATTTGAATGTCTAAATGGTAGATAGACATCATGTGTCGTTCTTAGTTCTTCTGTAGTTGCACTGCCGTTGACGCCTCTCGATGCGCTCCACACGCTGTCGTGCATGCTGTAATTGCAGGCATATTTCAGATAGTGATGGAGCGACTTTACGAGGAAACGGTGGATCTGCTCCTGGATGCGCGCATGAGGACTGCGGAGCTGGAGAACACTACTCATGAAACAGCGGCGCGGCAGTTGTACCGCACTATCACTGATCAGCTGCGGTAATCAATAAAACGTTTGAAGAATTACTTTGCAAATAGTATTGTATAACTGTTGTAGGATCGTCGACCAAAACTGCACGGAGATGGTAATACTGCTTTACCAGGAGGCTACCGCGCGAAGTCAATCAGTGAGTTTTCTATGTTTTGCATATAGCAGTTGTGGTACTGCGCGGACAAATCCAGATGTCTATCTCATCGGCGCTAGCAGAAGCACAAGTCCGCTTGGTACCACAGCAAAGTGTATATATGTACTGCTTATGCACCGCTTACTTGTGCTTGTTATAGCCTTTCTGTAGTGATTAGTGGCGCTTATATAGCACTTAGTAGTTCTAGCAGTTAGTTAGAGAGCTTATATAGGGCTAGTTATAGACGCTGCAGTAGTCTGCTGTTGTAGCTTTAGCAGCTAGTCTTAACAGGATAGAAGTAGTCCCATTTCAACGTAGTTGTTGGAGTGCTGAACGTTATTTAATTCATTCACTTTCGAGGTACTTCATTCTTACTGCTATTTTATTCATATAGCAAAGCCGGAAATCCGAATGCGAATGATTGTCGCATTGTCATACTTTTGAGGGTGATCGTCGTTGGTTTTTTGATGTGAGTTGTTATGTTTCTTATTATGCTCATGGTATTGAGTAACTACCTTTTCCCATCAGTGTAGGCGAACACCCCCCATTCTCTTACAAGACTCTTAGTAATTTAACTCAAAAACTGATAAAATGAAAAGGATAATCACGATTACACTTTCAATGTAAAGGTCGAATGATATCAGCCTTAGCTCCAGTTCCTGAAGTTGGCAGAAAGTAAAAGAGATGCAGGGTTACCCGCTCCTTCAGATGTTAGTTTCACAGATTGTTCAATTCAAATGCATTTTTAGGTTCGAATGAAGGTTGACCAGTTGAAGGCAGATAGCCAAAATGTCCTTCACACTGTTTCGATGATGTTTGCAAGGCTTCGTGCGAATTGGCAAGCGGCGAGAAATCGCGAAGAATTGCTTCAGCAAAGGTAGTTCAGCTGCAGCATTGTCTTCTCATTATTTAGACGGGGATCACAAATTTCCATAGATTTCTGCCGCGTGAGAGTAACAGATTGGCCACCGGAGTGCTGCATGAGTTACAAGTGAACCGCCTCGCTTCGCCCAGTTGGGAAGTATGTTTATGGACCTTGGATTTTTCAAACTTTTCTTAAGATTTGAAAAATGAGGTGTAAAGATGAAACCTGGAGCAAAAAGTAAACATGGCGGTAACTGAGTCTCAGGGAATGGGAGAAGCATTAAATTGTTTTCGACATGGATATCCACTCCGGTTCGAAACATACGGTGACCATGTTTTAAACAGCATCAATCTTCATAGAGATTGCGATGGCTGTGATAGCTTTAAGAGAAATGGAAACGACCCATAACCATGAGTGGGGTACAAAGTAAGTGCTTGCTTCCTTCTTCGTCTGATTTTCTGCCCCGAATGCTCTAAATCAGCTTGTTATTGAAGGTTATATCATCCGCTTCAGCAAGTCGCTTCCAGGGAATCCGTGTTGGAAGCCTCAAAAACAAGCACGATGTGGTTCGTTATAATCTGCCGGGGTCTCGCCAGTGCTACATTTACATATAAGCAAATAAATGTGGCAAATACGAGACTTTCATGTGCAGAGAGTGTTGGCGGATGGGGCTCAGAAACACCATCAAGGTTAGTTATTGGATTGATGCAATTATGTGAGGCAATCTCACAAAGGGTGGTTTAAGGTGGACGGCAACAAGTTCCTCTCGAATCCTTCGGGAGGACACATTTGCACGACAATTAATGTGCATGAGGACAGAGTTGCGAGAAGCACGCACAAGGTAGGGGCTCGTATTGCTCAACTTCGTGGTTTGGGAGACGGTTTTCTAAAATTGGTGCTCTAGAGGTGCGTGCTGATCAGAGAAGATAAGAACTATTCCAAGCTGTCAAACTCGGAAATTCTGGAGGACATGCTGGAATCTGTTCAGGTCTGCATGAACTGTATATACATGGTAATCATATTGCAAAGCATTTTCTATTCAGAGGGAAGCAGCTACAGTCGAGGAACGAGAAGAAATGACGGCTCGATTCCATGGCAGGAGCCTCAATTCAAAAATAAGAAACATTTTAAGGTGAATCGTGAATACGTTGGGTAGATGAGCTGACAAAAAATGGTTTACATCTGGTTGTTCAGGAACAAAAACTTTCACAGATAGCGGGACGTCACATGGGAATCAGTCCCCGAGAGATTCGCGAATCTCGAGGATGGCACGCCTTTCCTACAATTGAAGGCGCCTAATGTGCAGCTGTATTTTTCGAGGACCACAATAGAGGTGCTCACTTGGGATGTCGCGCTGGGTGTACACTGCTAACTTGCAATATTCAGAAGGTTCACCGAGCCGGATTGCACACTTTGATTGCGGACGGCGTGCACAACGTACTACCTATGCACCTAGGAGATCAAGCCCAGTTGTATACAATACATGGTGTCACAGGAACAGGGCATGAAGTACGTGGACATTAAGATTAGATTACATTAAGTTAATATGAGAAGATGGGCGCGTGTAGCGCAGTCGGAGGAGGCGCGACTGTCGCGTGCACCCGATACCAGGTTCCTGGTTCGGATTTCCCGCCCAGGCCAACCAAGCCTTCCATCCCTCCGGGGTCGGTGAATTGGTACCAGACTTGTCTGGGAAGGATAGAGCGCTGAATTGTTCATCGGCTGGCCACCGCAAGTCATTGTATGGCCAAATACGCATTCATGTCGCCTCCACGACATCCCGTAGAAGTAGAATGCGCTGGCGCATCCCAGAAGGGATTGAGTAACGCCGACCTTTATCCTTATCCTTATCCTAATATGAAAAGATATAGCCTAGCGTGAGCATTTAGGTACCCATTGTGCACGCCCTCACAACAAGGAATACTGAGAGCACCTATGAATTAATTTTCCGGCGGCTGTGGCAGGAGCTGACGGCATTAGGGAGCAACTACGATGGCAATCTCCGTCTCGTCATTGACTTCGAAAAGGCCGCAATAAACGCCGCCAGGAGAGCCATGCCTGGGATCGACATAGAAGGATGCGCTTTCCACCTCGCCCAGGCCTGGAATAGGAAACGAGACAAGGTTGCCTTAATAAGATTTTAGATGTTTTCAAAACGACATGAAAAATATTACTTTAGCTGGGTCTACGGCGCTACCTCGTTGGCCGTCATAAGGATAACGCTGTCGTGAATTGGTGGAGGACCATCAAAGGTCTGCCGTTCCTTCCCGTCCATCTTCGAAGGAGGGTTCCCGGAATTCACCGCTCCACCCTGCCCACTTCACACGAAGCCTACGCTAAGTGTGAAGAGCTCCTCACCTACCTTCAGACGAGGTGGTTGACTGGTCCATTTGAGCATCTGTGGTGCAAATGGGGCATGAGGGAATTCCGCACTACAAATGCGGCGGAGGCTTACCACAGGTAATCGATTCCTTGTAATATAAAAGTGTATGTAACGCATTAAAGCTTGATTTACAGCAAGTTGCGGCGTGTCCTGAAGGCCCGAAACGTAGGCCTCGACGTCCTTATCGGGCGGGTGCGAGCAGCGGATACTCGAGCACAGGCCCATTTGTGTATGTTAGAAAAGGTGCGCAATTTTGCATAACAACAAAACCGGATAAGCGATATTCCATTTCGTTTAGGTACCCGACACAGAGCGCAATCTAAGAAGGCGTGACAGGGAGCGCCGCAGAAGAATTTACGAAGAAATGCAGCGGTTCGCTGACGTCCTTCTTAGCCCTTGTCCAAGAACAGTACATATAATCATGTACTGCAAAAAGATGTCCCGTTTCGTCTCGGAGAAGACAATTTGAAGAGGTATGCCCATCTTTGAACTTACGAGACATTCATGTCCCTCTGTCTAATTTGTCCAGACGCGTCTATTTTGTCATTTTGTTCAGGGCTTGTTCATCGGGTAATAATTGCATAACATAAACTTCCCCTTCATCGTTCACTGGCGCAAAGTGGGTTTATGTTTTTTCCATGGCCTAGCTGCTTGGTTTGGTTTCTATTAATCCATTTTCACTTTCTCTTTGCAGTGTATAGACCCAGTCGTTGCCAGAATCGATAGCAATCTTCCAAGCGGTTAGCACCTGTTGCCCGCATAGACGATACCACCTCATTTGTGTATGCCATTTCAAGAACGAACAAATGGTACGTTACTGTGCTTGTCGACTTTTTGGTACGTGGTTATTGTTCTTTGTTTTCTGGGATTTCCATTTTTGTTTCGGTTACAACACTCACATTAAACAAATAAATATCGCTGACCTTTAAGCTTTATGTTCTAAGTGCGTTTCGTGTAGTGTCTCACTGTTGCTTCTCGTCATCTGCATTCATCTTCCTTGCAGATTTTGAACTCATTCTTCTTCTTCCAACAGAATCCGATATCGAAGAGGGAGGGGGGGGGGCTAATTCTAGTCAAGGATAAGAAAGCAGAAAGTTGTTAGCCTAACAGGTGGATTTCCAAGGGTTTACGCATTTCTGCGGTCCAGCAACTTGATACGTTCAGGCTACATCAGAGTGTTGAAGGAGAGTTTGGCCTCATTGAAGCAATATGTAGTGGCGACTACTCGCTTCAGAATGCTCTGCAGCTTATTCTTACGGATCTGAAGTAAGTTGCAGCTTCTGTGTATAAGTTCATAAGAGTAGAAATAATTTACACATTACTTTGCGGCTGATCTTAATCATTAAAGCAGAAATGGTCTTGAATGTGACACGATTTCCGCACAATTTGTGTCGTGAACAGAATTTCTTTTCTCATGTGTTTTTTTCGCATTCTGCATTTCGTACTTACTAACCTTCATCGAACTAAAGCAACAGCTAAACTTATGCCGCCTTAGAAACTTATGTTTTCATTCAGAAGCCTTTCTGGCCACGTTTCACGGGAAGTGATTGCGATCATGTCCAGCCAATCGACCGTAGATCCTCGAAATATTTTTGCAACTTTTGGGGTGAGTTTACTCGAGTGTGTAGTAAACATAGGTAAAAGGAGTGACTAGAATCTCGTTTCAGTTATTGCGAGTAAATTATATTCATTGTTCTTTAATAGGAGTGAGTGTTGAGCAGTTTGTATGCAAGCAGTTGGCCAAAATCACGAATGGTTAGTTATCTAGCTCACCGGCGATAAGTTGCGGAAGGAATCGGAGATATATCTCTCACGTGTTTAAGGTAGCTACCACGTGGTTTTGGATGCGGATCTTTTTGAGTTATTGCTGTCGCAGCATATTGCACCATCTTCGTCAACGAAAACATCCAAATGTAACGCGATTCGCATGGCATGTCCTCCACATGCTAGTATAAAAGAGCGGTCATTCTGCGTCTGGTAAGGAACGTCATGTTTATTTAGTTTCCGTTGGTTTTTAGACCTTAGCGGCGGCTATGATTGAGTGCTTATACACCTCAACAGAATTTAGGTTGTATGGGCCTGAAGGGGGGGGGGGGAATTCGTGTCTTTTGCATCCTGGCCTCACCTGCACACCATTGCTGTTTCATTAGCTGGAGACCTTTAGTTTAACGGACTACATACGGATGCAACCATCTGACATAGGATAGCCAAGAAATACTGATATATTTAAACAGAAGCTGCAAGGAACATATTTGAAACAGTGTTCATGTAATTAACTTATACCATCCTAACTGGTGATGTAATGTGATTGTCTAGGCCAAGTGCACCTTCATATTGTGCACTCGATACCTTGCAAAAGTAGGATGTGTGGGTCATCCCAAATACCGCCGTCCTCTGTCCTTTATTCTTTTTTGCATCCAATGTTGAATTAGATGACATCTTTTTCATGCTATTCTGGGAAGAATAACAGACTCGAGTTCTTTTTCGTAATCTTCACTTTAATGTGCTCAAGAATCTAGTGGCGATTTCATTAATATTGTTCAGGATTTGCTGATGTCAGCACCGCTGTCCTTCAGCTGGCATGAGCTTTTCGCCACCTGGTCCCTCTTCCAGCGTTCACATCCAATCACAGAGGGGTAAGTCGACGACATCCGCTGTTGGGCAAGTTATCGCACAGGTCGATGAAACGTCTCTTTCAGAGAGTGCATGGCGTGTGAGCACCCACCCGCTGTCTGTCTGGAGAAGGCTTCGCATGCAAGTCGTGCTGTGCGATCTTCTGCTTCGAGTGCAGCATTCTCCTACACGAGAGTCTCTATGTCTGTCCAAATAATAGCTGATAGCCAATGTTGGAACGATAGCAGTGAAGAGCAGAGCATGGGTAGAGTTCTAAACGGATGTCTGGGGAAGAGCGGTAAATCTCACTATGAGTTTGGCGCTGAGGTCGGGCAGTTCAGGAGAGCTTGTGGCTGCTTCGAGACGGCAAAGAAGTTCCACAGGGCAAGCGAGCGGTTTTCGAGGCCTAGGTTAGTTCGGGTTGTCTGGCAGGATGCGTTCGAGATATGAGTGGCATGTATCTTTGTGACGAGCCTAAGTATTCCTATGTACACGATCCTCTTCTGTCAGAATTGCATGTTGTTTGTAGAGCATGAGTATAGTGTCAGATAGAGGTCTAAACGGCTCAACGATC
Organism: Heligmosomoides polygyrus polygyrus; assembly: GCA_947396885.1. NCBI lineage: Eukaryota > Metazoa > Nematoda > Chromadorea > Rhabditida > Heligmosomidae > Heligmosomoides > Heligmosomoides polygyrus. The sequence continues at coordinate 89,021,041 of OX377203.1, read as the reverse complement.
CGTTCTATGAGCGCCCGCGATCTATACCCTTCCTGGTTTGTTTCACATTACGGTTAGGATTCGACACGTTTCAATAACGTCACCTTCCATTGTTTGTCTCGCAGTTAAATGAATAAATGCTTGTATAAACAATTTTGTTCCAACTCCAACCTCCTCGATCACATTTCCTTGTACGACATCTGCCTTTCAAAACGCAACGATGTTGCTCCATTTCTAGTGTTCTACCACCTCTTCTTGTCGTCTTGAACAGAAACTCCACCGGAACCGTACGCAATGACTAGCAGCAAATCCCCAATAATAGATATTATTTGGATGAAGTCGTACTTCATGAAATCGCGGTAGAATCGGTCAGCCGGAACATTCCACCCGGCATTTAGCCACAGATTAAGGCCAAAGAACCAAACGAATAGAAGCATGGCAGACAGTTAAGTCTTGTATCCAACGCATACTAGCATAATTAGGACGAATCCTATGACGATCTCAATTACCTGCAAGAAACTCATCTCGAAATGGAGAAGAGAAGCAAACATGAATATTAGTAAAACTCGTCCAGTCCACCGCCGACAGCAACATTTCTAGCAAGGAACTTAAGATCTCTCAGAATGTGGTAGGCAACAGTTTGCAGTAAAACAATTGGTCTGAGAATAGCGTAGGCGATGGTTACCTTTTCCCGTAGCATGACCATAATCAAAAAAAAAAAAAAATTGGCCGAAGAAGTTGTACATGGCAAATACTGACTCTAGAAACCATCCACATTATCAGGATTCCTGCTTAAACTGCCGCTGATCGCCCCACTGAAACCATATTCGTATACCATCTTCAAGAAACGTTGAAGTGAGGCAAAGGCATGCCCCATGTCCCTGTCAGAAGCGCTACCAGCCGTACCTGTCGGAAACGTTACTAGCCGTGCCTGTCGGAAGCATCCAACGCGAAACTCGTCCAATTTCGTCGCGCACCGCGCGCGACACGAGAGGGGGTTCGTGCGGCGTCGGAGTTATGTCTGCACCCGCCCTCAATCGGGTCTTATCTACTATTCTAAGTGATTGTATTAAGAGTAGTTCTCAACAGAAATAAAACGAGTCTCCCAAACACATCCAAAAGCACAGCAACACAAGCATAAATCTACGTGCATGTTAACTTAACATAACATTGTTAAAAGTTGCAGAGCAGTTTACCCTGTTCTGAATTCAAAGTGATTCTTTGTCAGCTGATGTACCTTGTAAATATATTAGGTGAGTTCTGAAGAACACTTGTCCGACACGTATTATTACACCAATCCGCCGGAGCACTTAGTAAAAGGATTAAGGTGCCTGTCTCTAGGTCAAAGCCATTTCGAAGCAAATTCGAATCAGGATAAAGTCTGGAAATCGAATTGTTTAACCACCTGTTCTGTCATATCGACGCACAAAAAAAAGGTGACGTTAGTTCTGTCTGTTCACTCGAATCCTTTCTATATCGTCATCACATACTGAAACCAAAAAAAAATAAAGTACAGCGTTGTGGTTCACAAATCGTCACGATTTCATGGAAGAGAACGGCGTATACAACGTACGAACACAGTTGTAGTTCCCAATTGAATCGAAAGTGTTGCCTGACTACAATCCAAAAAATTGTTATTTTTGTTCAAATTAGATGGAACGTGGGAAGTCCTAGAAGGAAATATTTGATAGGCAGCATCGAAACATCAAAACGTCATCAATGAACGACTGAAGCTTCTATTGAAGAGAATGACGACAATACATCTTTAGGAATAAACATCGCGCATGTAACAATAATATTTTTTTGCCGCGCAACCCTTTTAGTCTACGGATTCTCTTTTTCAAGTAGCTTCAGGCCCTCTTCCTAGAAGGATATCAGGCTGCTTGTCGCTGGATTTTGTGGAACGTCTCAGAGTGATGGATGCATCGCGAATCGGTCATGGGTTGCCCAAAACGTAAGATGGTTCATCAGAATTCAACGCAACTTTCAACGCAAGATATTTCATCAAAATCTTGCACTCAGTAGATTGAAAGCACATTTTTAGGCAACTCGAGATCGCATAAGGGTCTGCCTTGTCCTTTCAGGCAGTATGGCTGGCTACCCAGAGTTTGTCGTCCTCACGTCAGAGTCTGCATAGAGCTACCCGTGTGTACTCCAGCCAAACAGTAGCGCTCTAGAGCTTCTCTGACCCCGAAAAGGCCCCATTTCTGCAGCGATGGTTAGGACGAGAACAGGGGCGCTTTAGGAATCTCCGGGCCTAACCAGGCTGCGCGAACTGAGAAGTTTTAAGTTGACGATCTTTACTTACAACGTCCGCACGCACGTATGGGGAGCATCCGCCAAGGACCTGAAAACGTAGGCCAGAAAGATCACACACGACGTCACCGGACTGAACGAGACAAGAAGACACCACATCCCATATGCTGGCAAAGATCTTGACGACGAAGAGCTTGGATCCTTTTATGTGGTGCTGGACAAGTTCTATAAGGAAGATCACACTTTTTACTAGGTGTTTGCTGACGACATCAACGCCAAGGTCGGGCAGCAAAGATCGACTGAAGAAGGTAAATAGGGTTCTAGGGTTTGAAGTAGAACCGACAAGGTGAACAACCGTCTGAGTTCAAAATGTCGGTCAAAGGTATCAACAGAAACTTCGAGTGCCAGTAGTCTACCGCCCAACGATGTACTCAGAAATCCGTCGTGGGCAGTTCCACAATGAGATCGACTACATTATCCTCAAGCGCAAACATTGACTGACCGACGTCGTCGTTGTCCCCAAGTTCTACGCAGGATCGGACCACCTCCTCCTTCGTGCAAGGTTCCGCTTTTTTACGTCAACGAGAGGAGGCCGCGAAATTCACGCGTATGAGTCACTTTTGCACCACCTCGCGTGCTGGCCTTATTGTTAGAGAAGCTTCCTTCGTGAACAACATCGACCAGAAGTAAGACTTTCTTGCACCACCTCCACGACAGTTTTAAGGTAGTCGAGAACTTAAGACCACCAAGAACCGTCTATCTTGGGGAACTCTCAAGCTGATACACCAACAGTAGTATTATGGTGTGCAGAAAGTTTTGCAAGAATTAAGTGATTGTGTTCAACAAGTAATAACAAAAACAAAAACGATGGATCACAAATCGTAGTAGTCTCCATCTGTAGTCACGACCTTCCTCCAACGTTCAGGTAGAGCAGCGATCCCGTCTCTACAGATCGAAGTGGAACATGAAGCGATCCAAATCTGCACCGCGTTTGACGTCGTTACGACGTTTGACGTCGTTGAAGACGAGTGAAGGTGTGTCGGGGTGTATAGCATAATAGCATGAAAGGAGTTTGGAAAGGAAATTCCAAATTCTTAAAGCTATTCGATTTCACGTTTGATAACTCTTCTTTTATAGTTTCGAATGAGCGACTTTCATAGCTTTGGCTGTCATACGAAGGATTTCGGCTCTGTAGCTGCGGCAGCTTTGCTTGTCGAACGACCGGTAGTAGAGTAATCTTTATAGGCATGGAAAGTCATGTATACCTGTGTAAAATCCGAAAGGGCTACAGTGTGATGCAAGCTGCAGGAGTGCTTGCATGGTATCGTCGTTCGGTCGAAAGCTGCAGACTTCGTCCTGCCAATTGCAATTTTGATTGATAGAATAGACCCACTACTATGGCCACATGATCAGGACCTGCATTTTTTCGTCCTTGAGTTTTACTAGGGCCACATTACTGCTCCTGCATGTATACCATATTGTATTTGTTCGAGATTGTGAACGATACGTTTCTAGCCCAGAAGAAGGGTTTAGATGGCGAAAGCTTGCTAACAAAGCTTTAAACAACAGCTTAAATCTCTGATCGAATAATATCCAAATGACGCTGAGGGGTTGAATATTAGGAAAAACAGTGCTGAGAACGAGTCCCTGCTCAAATCTGTCGTATTCAGTAGTCCTCCGTGCTATTTGCTGAGGCCCAGTGGGATAGTTACCAACGCTGGATGATATTCTTATGGACCTGCTAAAATGTGACACTTTCTCGGAAATGGGGTGAACATCCGTGAAACGCCTTGAACGACGTGTTTATATTGATGCATCTCCTACATGGATTTCTCTCTTCAGCGATCCTGTAAACGTACTTGGAAGAACAGTGGAACCTTGTCAGATAGAAGACTAAAAAATAGTGTGAGAGTATGCACTATATTTAAGCAATTTTATAAATTTGATCGAAAATAAAATATTCTGAAATTTTTTGTTGAAAACAGCAGCACGTAAAATTATATTCGCTCTTGGAACAGAATGACGTAGGTTTCCAAATACAGGGGACAGTGCAAGTATTATTATAGACACCATGATATGGAGAGCAAGATTAACTACATTCTTGTTAGAAGTGTTTCTGTACCAGATAGAACGCTGTAGATATTTAGTTCAAACCGTTCAAGTCTCGATCGTGGTTGATATCACTGAAGAGTTGAGTAGATACAAACTAGCATGTTTCATTTTACGCCGTAGTTGGCGTTTTGCCAACATATCAGCAGAATTTTCAAGTGTTATTCTCCCAGTAGTTAGTGCTTCTGAAAGTGGTCAATTATGTGAATGCCGCAGAGACGTCACTGTCAGGAAAATCGAAGCCATTGGATTTGTTTAGACAGTGCTGTTGATCGTGGATCCAGTTGTATTGCTGCCGATCTAACTCGAGACCGCTACTGCTTGAAACCATATAAAAGCATGCCAAAAATCCAAAAATTCACACCTGCCCTCGCACTATTAATAAGGCGTCCTATCATGTGGGCCATCCTGGTGAGTTCTTAGCCGCTCTTCTCTGCCAAACTCTATATTTACTCTCATTAAGACACAACTCTTCAGATTCTGCTAGGAGCAAGCACGCCCGCTGTAAGTGTGAAATATGAATGCAAGCAGAGCCTTCGCACGGATGATGAGAGCCGTGACCTCGTCCTGCTCTTTCACAACGTGTTTCGCCAAAACATTGCTGGAAGCCTGCAGGGATACAATTACGGCAAGAGCAAACTAGGAACAGCGTCGAATATGTACAAACTTGTAAGTAGATAGCTTAAGTAATTAGCTTAAAGTCCAAATGAGATTTATTCTCTTACAAGCGCTCCAACACGCCCAACGACGTGTCCCTCGCTTACACGCTTCGCGCGACCTCGAAACGTAGCTAACCTAAGGAAAGGGTTTTGTAAAACGTACAATCCCTAACATATTGTTTTTGCTAAGTACTTTAAGGTATGGAGGCACACACCACTTTCGTAGGTTCAGTGTAGACATTCTCTCCGGCCCGCTCAGTAAAGTCATTGGTTTGCCCAACAGCACTCGATACGAGACATCGTTGACGCGTCCTTCTAATTCAAGCGCTCGCTAAGCAACGTGGATGACACGTATACCGAGTCCAGACGCTTATAGCACAACGTCGAAGACACGTCTCCTGAATCGAGACGTTCGCTGCACAAGATCGGTGACGTAACGTTAGAATCCGGACAAAAGATTCCTTTCACTGGTGGTTTTTTGCTGGATCTCCTTGCTGGTACCCCTTACTGGTTAACCTTATAGGTATTCCAAATGGGCTCCTTTTATTGCTGCCTTCCGGCTCCCACCTCCTGCCCCTGACTTGTTTCCCTCTATTGACCCCTCTCACTTGCTCCTCTTGCTGGTCCCACCGTCAGACTGCGCTTCCCCTTAGTGGTCCTTCAGCGCTCATATCACGACTTATGTGGTATCACTTCTGAAACCGGTGGACTGACCCCCCCTTTTATTGGCGCCTTCTAACTGGTTCTAAGGACGATGGCTTTCGGATCGTTGCTAGGAGGAACATCGTGGACCGTGAGATTAAACAGCCCTGGTGGTGTAAGGCATAGCATCGCTTATCAGAAAGCAGAAGTTGAGGGTTCGAGTCCGGTCTCGCGCAAGAGCGTCGCGTATCGCAACTAAACTTTCTTCTAAATTCTTTTATCAGTCAGTTTTGCTGCAGTCGAAGCTTTTACCGCAAAGTGAAGTTATGTTCAATTGACACATTTGAGCAGGTGTTCAAATGATTTTCATTAGAATTTGATATCCGAAAGTTGCGTTTTTTATGCATTTGAATTTTTGCACTCGAAAAATTTGTTAGAGAACAACTATGCTGTGGAGTGCAATAAAACCCAAACATACAACTTGTTTGGTGCCAACCACATTTTTGGCAAGCAGCTTTAATAAAAGCGAAAATAGGTGTGATCCGCGTAAAGCATAAAAACTATACGGGACGGCGTCCCGTATAGTTTTTATGCTGAGCGGGATGCGCCCGAATTTTTCCTCTAGGAATGCCGGAGAGGCAATTCGAATGCGTATTTGGTCTAGGCAATGACGGTTGCAAGTCGATGCCCAATTCAGTGCTTTATTTTTCGCAGACCTGGCAAGGGTATACTGATGGGGAATACAATATGAAGTCTGATGAGGGTATACTGATAGGAAATACAATATTTGGGTCACCTACGCGAAAGGTTTAATGCAAGTGCTTGGATTCGGAAACACACGACATTTGGTGTTTCGTCCGACTGTGCTGCCACGCTCTTAAAAAGCTGTAAGAGCTACGCTAAGCCAACCACACCAAAACTGAAAGTTGTACCAAAATTTCTAGAAGAAAAAGATTTTTTAAGGAATGGGATTGCAAGCTGGAGGAAGCAGCTGAAAAAATTGCGGACACATGCCACGAGAATGCGACAGATGTATACGCTCAGAACGGCGTAAAGTGTGTTTAAAACTGATTTGCTGAAAGCACAGACTCCGAATGCACGTATTTAAGAATCCGAGGAGATCCGAGATACAACGCGATGTCGAACTTCATGGATGCTATGACCATGTTCACACGAGACTTGTGGTTTTACACAGGAACGATTACCAATGTGTTCAAGGACGCGAATCTTTCCACATTTGCGAACGTAAGTAGTCATTTATTAAATTTAGGACGATAAATTAAATAGAAGATCGAAGCTCAGTATCTTTGTTATGCGAGATAAGTTCCATTTCGAGACTGTAAAAGTGGGAGTTTTGAGTGTATGTTGCCTTTCACACGGGACAGACACGCGAAAATCGCTCTCGTCGTCAACGTCTCAATTGAATTTTTGAGGAAATATGTGATTTCCTCTTTAAAAAATAAGTGGAGAATGGTTGCGCTTCATCTGAACAAGGATTAGCTGTGGGCGATCATATCTCTAATTAGTGTTCCATTTTCCCAGAAATCCTCCATGGCTTTAAAATTTCGCTTTATCTTTGATTAACATTTTAGCCGGTTTTAAGAAAAAATGAAGTGAAGATAATTTTCTGACAAGGCTTAAATCATTTGAAAAACTGCTACTGTTAGCGGTTTCCTGCTACGCGCTTGTTACTCTTGAAACAAAAAGATTAAAGCTAGTTGTTTTCGATAATCATTATACTAAAGAGCTTGGTCTTAAAACGACATTAATGAAACAGCTGAATTTTAGAAAACGTACTAAACCTACTGTTTAGATGGCCTATTCAAAGACGACGAAGATGGGCTGCTCCTACAAATGGTGTGATGCCGACAAATTCTTTGCCGTTTGTCTATATAACAGGCTGTAAGTATGTTCAAATTTAGTTTTTCGCATTGATACAAGAGGGCAAGCGCTAAAAAGCTAAAATGTTGGCAATTGTAGGACAAGTTCTGAGGCTTCCTTTCCATGCAATTTAGAGACTGTTGATAGATTTAGTTAGCATATTGCGTCGGGAACTTCTGAGAGTTTCCAAAACAACCGCGCTTTGAAACACTTTGAGATATGCAGAAAGTTTCCAAAACCTTTTGGCACAGCTTTTCTCTTTTCTAATTTAATACAAGCCTTAGTGACGTTTTTTGTCAAAAAGAAGAATTGCATAAATAGCCCAGTTCATGGATTAGCAGAACGCCCTCTTTACAATTACATTACGGGTGCTATGGTATACGAGTTCATAACTGAAATTGTTAGGAGCATTTAATATTTCTGAGATTCTTTTTGCCGTACGTAGGCAAGAACAAATCCCTCAGCCTCTTCAGTTAACAATGTCATTTTTGAATTTTTAATCTGAGGTGTTTAAGCGGCAACCGGCTGGACAACGTTCTATGGGAAGAGGGCAAGCACTGTCTGAAGAACGAGGAGTGCACCACATACCCTGGCTCGACGTGCAATTCCCAAGGACTCTGCGTTGATGCTGCACATGCAGATGACGTTTACGAAGGAGAGAAAAAAGAGGAGATCCAACCGCCAGCCGAAATAATCGTCCCAAATCCAGGTAAACGCCTTCAGTAGCAGGCAGCACTGGATGAAGACGTGATGAGGTTTTCGCTTTCAGAGGGAATTATCGGAGACTGTCCCACTGACAACGGCATGACCAACGAGATCAGAATGCGTCTTCTGGACAAGCACAATGGTTACAGGTACATGCAACAGAATTTGATGAGATTTTTATTACGTGCGTTTTCGGAAAGGAACGATCGTCTGCTTTAGAGCACTTGTAGCCAAGGGTGAGGCTGAGAATCCTCTAGGAAGCAGTACTGGCTACGCTCCAAAGGCGGCACGGATGCGTAAAATGGTTGAATGTTCTCGCCTTTTGCGCAATTTTCAATGAGTAATCAACGAATTTAAGGTATATGACTGTAATATCGAGGTGAACGCGATGAAAAACGCAGCCGGTTGCAAATACGGACATTCTAGTGGCGCAAGTAGACCCGGTCTCGGAGAAAACATTTGGGCCATGTGGGGACCTGCGAATTACTCGCTTCTAAAAGCAGCCGAAGGAGTGAGTATAGACTCACCATATACATATGCGTCAATGATAAGCTAAGGCCTTTGCAGGCTACCGGCAGTTGGTTCTCTGAGCTGAAGAACCCAGGAATGCCTGAGGACAACGTTCTAAGTCGTGCTGTCGTAAACAGACCCAAGGCAATTGGTCACTACACTCAGGTAATGTCGGAGTTCATGTTAGCCTAATGCATGAATTGCACAAATTGTTGTTTAAGATAGTTTGGCAAAGCACGTACCACCTCGGATGTGGCCTGAAGAACTGCCCCGACAATATGTGCTACGCAGTTTGTCAGTATGGGCCAGCGTGAGTTTGATTTTTCATCTATCCACGCTGTACCTTACGCGCACTCATTTGAAAAGTGTTTTTTATTCGCATACAGCCTATCTGTGAATGAATATGCCATAGGTGATATGTAGTTCTTTATTGAATTTTGATTAAGATTTGCGCAAGTTTAAAATGATCGGTTTCTGATTCGGTGTTGCCCTATTCGTTTGACACTGCGAAAGTGGAAAGGGTTTATAACTCTGTACTTCAAGCACATTTTATTTCTTAAAAATGGACTACCAAGGATAGAACTAGTTACAACCAGACGCAAACCATGACGTTGAGGTCGACTTGGTTGTCTAGTATTCACTTCAAGCTACAAACGTGCCAGGCCGGATGAACGGAAGGGTTTGTAACCATACGCGTATTGCTCCACATACCTTGAACTTGACCACGCTATATACCCACAGAAATCGAAGAGCTGCAAAACTAATGACAAATTTCTGTCGGTGGGTTTGGAAAGCCTCGAGCAGTTTGAGTGCGAACAGATTTTCACGTGCTGAGATCCTAGAGCCCACACTTCGACCGATGTGCCACGGTGGTTCCAGACCTTTGGTCCAAAACGATGTCGTGTTTAGAACTATGAAGGGAGAAACTGAAACTTTTTATACATTAACTCTATCCTCCTTAGTATTATCTAGGTGTCGTGTTTAATTCCGTGCAGACGTGGTGGCAAGCTAGACCAATACTCAATCTCAGGCTTGTTTCGACCTTTCGACCCGTTCGCGGCCTTCAAAAGCCTGAATTGGCTCAAGGATCCGGATGTTGCTATCTAATCGACCATACCCCTCATCGTCTTCACCCTTCCCATGCCAAAATAAGACGTGCCATAAACACCATTACCTTACCATTCATAAATGGTTAAGAGGTTATTCATTGAATATATTCATTGGGTGGAGAGCAGTCGGAGGAGGTGCCGATTGTCGCGCGCAACCGATACCAGGTTCTTGGTTCGGAAATGCCGCCAAGGCCAACAAACCCTTCCATCCCTTTGGGGTCATTGAGTTGACACCACACTTGCCTGAGAAAGATAAGGTGCTGGCTTGTTCATCGGCTGGCCACTGACGTCATTGTCTAGGCAAATACGCATGCAAATTACCTCCACATCATCCTGTAAAAGTAGAATGTCCCAAAAAGGATCGAGTAAAGCTGTTCTTAGTAACAATTTGTCCTGAGGGGTTATTTGTGACGAAGCATTGAAACTGCGAAGCGGTTGGTTGTGATTGTTCAGAGCGCTCTTTCTCCTGTTCATCTTTCTTTTTCTCCCATCATAATCCTTGATCCGTTCTGGACAGCATTCGGTCTTCCAATCGCGCGAGAACCTTTGCCACAGCAATACTGGGTTCTGCAAGATCACTCGTGTTCGTGCCCTTGCAGACTTCTTTCGAATTCCTCTCGGTCGGCTTTGACCGGAATCAAATTTTTGAGCTGGTCTCTAGTTCCTCAAAATTATCTCATATTTACTAGAAGCTTGGTGTTTTAGTTTGCACGTACATCACTGTTAAAACTCGACAAATTTATTTAATTCCGTGGCGGGTTAGGATTTTTGTCATTAACTCTTTTAAAGCATTTCTTTCAATTGAATCGAGTTGATTCTCATCCGATCTTTATCAACTCCAGCACCTACAATCGAAAATAGGCAGTGTACAGCATTCATAGTATAGTATTACTTATAAACCTATCGCATAGAAGACTTGCACCACGCCTGCCATAGCGAATTCCATCATGCTTGATCATCGATGCGGCGGGACTAAATTTTGCTCAGTTGAAAGATCTTTTTGATTTTCCTGGTTTTCATGTCGCCTAAGTACGACAAAAGAGCGGGCAGGCTGTAGTACTACCCTGTACAACTTTCACTTAGAAGGTTTAGGGCATACTTGACACAGATGATCTCATCAAGAATGAATAGAGTGTAGTGGAGAGCTAGAAGTGTCCTTGGTTAAATGGATGGATTTGATGATTTGCAAGTTGTCTAGATAGAGTCAAGATTCTTCAAGCAGGAGTTAAACTCAACCAGTCATAATTTCAAAAACGTATTAAAAACGCTGAGAACGAAACTGGATCAAGCACAGTTTAAGAAAGCCAGCGATGTCATTAAAGGCTTTATGGGAAAAGCATCAGAGTTATGCAACGTCCGCAAAAGTGTTGTATGAACAGAGAGCTCATATTATGTAGTCTTAAATTATCTACGGTATAGGAACGTTACACACAAACAATAATACATTTTGATCGATGTTTTTAGGATAGCAGTGTGCTTTCATTTGCTTACTGATACTCTGCATTTTTAGAGGCAACTATCTTAACAGTCTGCTGTACGAGGTTGGCGATCCATGCCAAGTTGACAGCGACTGCAAATGCATTGGATGCAAATGCAGTAAGGAGGAAGCAATGTGCATCATGCCGCCATCTCTTCCGTGGACCGCCACCGATGGAATTCTCGCCGCTTAAAAGATTTTTCGGCTACAACAATAGACTGCTCTAATAAACATCATGCACAGTTACATGTTTGAAGAACATTTAACGCTTTGCCTACTTCCTTCAATTTTTTAGGTGAGAAATCATACGCTTCAAAATATAATCACCCATCCTCATCGTGTTTAGGACACCTCACATCGTCATCATCCACTTAATCTACTGTACACCTCTCATAGTTTGCCGTTTTATCTCACTTGTAGTAGATTTGTTTTCACTAGTGCGTGTGTTTTTGACGAAGAAAAGGGTCTCAACTCGGGCTACTTAAACCAATAGTCTCATCCGATATTTTGCTGAGACAACACGCAACCGCTCCAGTATCTGCTTGGTGGTCAGTTCGTGGATCCACTCATCCAATTTCTTTACTCTTCCAATCGCTTTTAAGTGGCAACAGATAGTGCTGTCGTCAACGTCTTAATACTGTGCCAGTGCTCTCACAGTTTGGCGCGGATCCGCTACCACCATAGCTTTGAGTTGGTCGTCGTTAAACAGTGATGGCGGTCTCCCTCCGTCCTCATTTTTTAGACTTTAAACTCCATAGAAACCTTTCGAACCTGTGGCGAATTCTGTACTCCTTAGCAAAATTCTCCTCAATGCAGCGTTGATGTTACGAGCTGCGGTCGAGACGTTGTGTCCATATTTCCATTCACAGAAGTAGAGCAGAAATATCACTTCGATTCATACTGTAAAAACGACGTCAAAAACTCAGCAAAAACAATAATGCCGCAAAGTGTGTTAATGATAAGAAAGCGGAGTTTTAGTGCTTTCAGAAACTATCTACAGTGCCTGAGACGGGAACATTCGTTACCACGAAAAATCGCGCATGAATTGAGGTAGTGTAATCGGTCATTTCATATGCAACGACCTAATATATTCTAACGGTTCGCAAGTTATAACTCTCCAACTGTACGCAACCGGACAATGCTTTCTTCTTAAGACAAAAATGTACCAAGTGTAACTGTTCTTACAATGAGAAAGAGGTTAATTCTAAATTTATATGTTATGGTATTTCTATGTTCACTTGAAATCAGAACTGGAATATAACGGAAACTTTCGCTCCGACCTTATAGAAGTATTTATTTATTTATGTGCTATAGGTGCGCTCCTAAAACAGTAACAAAAGGAACTGATATAACTCGGAGGAACAATATAACTGAAAACTGAATTCAAAACTCGGTGAGTCCTACATGATGAGCTGCTTTTCCAGAAAAATTTGAAGCGGAATGATCAGGCTGTAGCTGGGAAAGAATGAAAAATCACAATTATTACTGGAGAGATGGATGACGCAGCGGAGACGTCGCTCTCCACGAGCACTGCGGGTTGCATAGAGGGCCTTGACATGAATTCCTGGGAAGAGAACTTGAACAAGATAGCCAATCTGTACAAATAATAAATATTGAGATAAGGGCAGAAACAACTAGTGGACAAGAGCTCGAGATATCTGAAAAATGTGCCGATAGTGGGAACAGAAATAGGACAGAACAGCGTTAAAAAGTAAACAACTGGTTAAGCAATAACTTCCATTCGCCAGAGTGTCAACGATGTGAAATGCTTGGGTGAAGGAACGAGAGTTCTGAATGTCTTTTAACAATTGTATACCATCTGAAGTCGCAATTTCTAGGCATTGAAATAAGTCGATCTCTTCCAACTTTCCCTTGAAAACGCGGCTGTTTCGAGACGCTAGCATCTCACTATGTATCTAAGAGATGGAGGCACCCAGGTAGGAAATCGAGATGATAGCATGCTCTCAAGCATTTTTTATTCCGCAATTTAGCGTAGTCAAGTTTATACCTGCCTAATCGTCCGCTGGAAAGACTAAAGACTCAATACTTGCTGTGAACCAGTTTTACTCTACCTCGTAGAATGGTAAAGCAGAAAATAACATTTGAACCAACCTTACAGGAACGTTTTTAGGGCTAGAAATTTAAACGTTCGCTGTATTTCAGTAAATGCTGCCAACATAAATCCGGATGTAATCTGCAGTACACGAACCGAAAGAAATTTTAAGCGTTTGCTTCTTAGTGTACAGTGTCTTAGTGTCAATCTTAAAGCTATACTCGAGGTGGTGCAAGATGTAGGACCTATATAAGTGGACTAGAACGGTTGGATTACTACTGTGTACGTCGCAAGTATTAAAAAAAGGTCATGTACCCTTTTCTTAACGATCAGTGTGAGAGGCAAAATTCAAAGAGGAATCAAATAGAATTTATAGGTCTACTTCTAGAACGTGACCCGCAATGACGCAAAAGTAATGCAATATATAGTAAAGTGGGCGCGCGTAGCGCAGACAGAGGAGGCACGACTGTCGCGTGCACCCGGTACCACATTCCTGGTTCGGATTTCCCGCCCAGGCCAACCAAGCCTTCCATCTCTTCGGGGTCGTTGAGTTGGTACCAGACTTGTCTGTGAAGGATAAAGCGCTGACCTGTTCATCGGCTGGCCACCGCAAGTCATTGTATGGTCAAATACGCATTCATGTCGCCTCCACGACATCCCGTAGAAGTAGAATGCGCTGGCGCATCCCAGAAGGGATTGAGTAACGCCGTCCTTTACCCTTTTTATCCTTTATAGTGAAGTACAGAGTACATTGTTATGTTTCTCCACCTAGAACACAAAACGTTTCTCTGAATGTGTTGCGCAAACACTCAGAATGCGCCTATAGTGGGACAGGCAATTGATCTTGTTGTTTCACTTGTTGAATTGAATCTATTATTTGGGTTTCTATGCCTAGCCAATGGATAAGGTATTACATATGCCCTGGGCAATTGACCCTCGACATTACCATCTTGAAGAAACGGTTTGGCTTCGACGAGTAAAGCCGCAAACTGTCGATAGTACATGATAGTGATGTTTGCTCTACGAGTTTAAATACTTAGTACTTAATGGTGACTGGTATCTTCGAGCTGTAAAGCGAAAACTAGAAACCACATTTTATTTTGAAGTTTCAGCTGTCGACCTTCTTCATATACTATATGCGGAGAAGGTATGTGAGGCTCCAGGCTCTGATGAAGTGTTTAAGCCGAAACATCAGCCGAGTGAAGCGCGTTTACCAATTTTGGCTTCACAGGGCGACGATCCCAGTTACCATTACGGACATGCCAAGATTTATCGGTAGCCGATCATGGAGTAAAATAAGTGCGCTGCGTCGTCTAATAAACACTTTAGAGTCGAGACAGTAGCGTTTCAGTACTTATTATCATATAGTGGTATGTTACGTTAAGCTGTTTTTAAATAATGACATGGTGCAATCTGTTTGTTATGGTTTTTATTCTAACTTTTGGTGTGGTTCTATCAAGACTGAATTTCTGAAGTGTGCTTCATTTTATTCTGTTAGGACGGCTGTTATAGGTGGTCTACTTAATTTGGAAAAGGTATGTTTATTAAATAACTTCAATTGTTTCAATAGTCCCATTGTACTTTGTCGCATGCAGAAGACGAATTCGTTGATACAAATATAATTTTTAAAAATCCTGAGGAAATACCAGCGTATACTTTGAAGGGGTGTAAAACAAATAACGACCGCTCCAAGGAAAGCTGTCTACAACTAGGTGACCTTTTAACAAAATTAATTTTCCACATTCCAAAGGATTTGCGCTGAAGCGAGGAATCATAAGGTGTAAGCTTTTTTTCAAGAGGATCGCTATAAACAAAGTTGTGCGAGTGCGACGGTTTACGACGGAAAAATCTGTCACAAAGCGTCAATTGTTCACGAATTAGGAGCGGTATTGTAGGGTTTAGGCGCACTTGGAATTTTAGCTGAAATCCTTTTTAAATTAACATGCCTCCATTTTTGTTGGTCTCTAGGGTGCGCTATGTGGGAAATCAGGTAAAGTAAAGGTTTTGTGTGAAAATCAGTCCTAAAGGTGTTTTCCCAATTTCAGATTCGGATACATACTCTTAGTGCATGTACGATAGGGTCTCAGCCATCAAACTGACTGATCAAAAATGAATAACAATACAGTAGTGACCACATGAAGCTTGTCGTACTCTAGAAAACCCAGCTCTCGCTCTCAAGCTTGAAGGATGCAGTGATTCCTTGGTCCAACGAAATGCTCATGGCATTGACTCGTCTATCCACCACGATTAGGCATTGGCCTATAGCGCGAAGAAGTCACTGTAATGGTGTGGAGCATAGTGCCGAGTTTTCGGAGTAAGGATATTTGGCCGACAAAATCTCCCGATTTAACGCCATCAATTTTGTTGTTTATTGACTTACTTGTTTATTGAGACATAGACGAAAGTCTAGCGCAAAGAGCTTTAAAAACAACAACAATCAGTATGTGATGCGAATATACAACTATCCTACAAATCAAGCAGTGCAACATCAATATTATCCTGTCATCGAGATATTCCCACATTACCTGTGACAACCCTTCTACACGCTTACGCAGACAGCATCATCAAATCGTCGTACTTGCCAAGCAACAAGTTGAAATCCTTAAGAATCCTGTCATACTGTATCACCTGTATCACCTGTCGTCCCGCTGATCATCGACTTGCTCGAGGGGCTCCATTTGTCTCTATCGCGTGCCAGAGTGGATCCTCCTCGCTCGAGAGACACGAAGAGCGTCATATCTAATATAGTGTAGAACGCACGACCACCGAATGAAGTTTATTATAACGATTTCCACAATCAACCAGAATAGGTATAGATGGCAGAACCGGTAATGGCGTCAAGGTTGGAGTCAAGTCGCAGGGCACGAGCCGGGAAGAGCACTGGAGCCCGAGGTCGTAGTGCGAGCCGTGTCGTTGATCGGTATGGTGACGCGGACCTCTCCCTCCTTCCTTGCCGCACATGCGTGGTGGTGGACCTACACTGGTAGCAGTGTTCTACACTGGTAGCAGCGAGTGGTTTCGATCCACCGACCTCTGGGTTATGGGCTCAGCACGCTTCCACTGCGCTTCCACTTCCGATGGGATCTAGGAATGCTACAGTAAAACTACATTACAATGTTCATGAGAACGAAAGTGTGTGTTCTGACTAAGCGTGACTACCAGATTCAGCGCTACCTCTCACACCTCTCCTTAACCTCGAATTCGTCCGTCCTCGGACGAGTAAGAAAAAATGAGGAGATCATAAACTAAGTGGCTACGTGCTTACCTTAAATGGGACTCTGCGAAGACGTCGGGAAGTGCAGCGGTACTGACGACGATACCTGTTTCTTCGGCCCACTGTTCCCAGGTTGAGGAGAGTACGCAGCGCCGGGACGAACTCCCGAACTGTCGAACATGGCGGCACCGAGTGATCGCGGTGTTCTTCCTCTTGAGGTCATCCGGGAATTCGCCTGTGGTCCGGGTGACGTCAGAGAGTGAAGTAAAGACGATAACGATGTCAATTTCCCGTTCCTGGACCAAGTCGACCGTGGAGAGCGTATTCCCTCGTCGAGCCGCAAAGTGGGAGATCAGCCACTGTTGTTCCTTGTAGGAGGTAGTGATCGCGATGCGGGACGGGAGAGCGTGAGCAAGATTTCTAGATGATCTATGTATGCCGATCTATGTAAATCCCGTGCCGATCTATGTATACGAGTCGAGACATTGGGCACAAGCCGGGAACAGTTGTAGTCCTCTGGGACGAAGAAAATGTTAGCTGCCGTTGCCTTAGTACAGAGCCACGAAGAAATCGTCGATCATAGAGAACTCATGCTCAAAGCCATCGCCACTGAGAAATAAAAGCCTCACGTCTGCAGGAGTTGGTGGGGGTGTAGCACGAGCAGGCGGCGAGGAACGGAGAGGTTGCGGAGAGGTCGTCGTTGCGGCGCAGCAGGACAGTGCTGCTGCGAGATCAGCGCATGCAGAAATCGAAGAGACGTCAACTAAGATGGTAGCTAAGACAAGTTGAGAAGCGCAAAAATGCTGTGAGGCGGCCTGGCAATAGCGCTTCCTCGCGCGCGCCGAAGATGTCGCTGAAATAGGCGCGAGTGCGTTCCAACGTCACTGCATGCCGGAGACGTGTCAGCAGAAACCGCGTATCCACTGGTTAAGGTAGCAAGGAGTAATAAGGTCTATTCAAGAAAATTGAGCCTGGGAGGAGTATTTGCGGCTAAGCATCAGGGGAGAGGCTCCATCGTCCGGTTCAGCTAAAGAGAAATGTGTTGTACGGTCAACAAGGAGGAGGTACTAGAGATGGAGGCAGGGCAATGCTCACGACCTCAATGGCGCCATAACACCCCACAGTACTTTTTTTTGGAAGGCGCTATGGGTGCACATAAAAGAAAACAACTGAAAAATAACCTAACAAAAAATCTGATCAGCGGCGGTTGGCTTGCCGGAACCAGTACTCTGATCCTAACCACGTTAAAAATCCAATTGCTTGAAACTATTGAGCCTTCATTGGCTCCCATGTCGACATGAACCACATCATCCGAAATCCTGCGATCGCGTCCACAACCAAGGCGTCATACGCCATTCCATCCACGTGGGTATCCGTCGTCACATTAGTCTTGAGTCAAACAAACGACCACAAGGTTCCCGGGACAAAATTATGCTCGCGAGAAAAAAGAGCTCGATTCGATCGCAAGAAGGCAAATGATAAAAGAGAAGGAATCGAAAGAGGAGCAAGAAGAACATCTGGAGGATTTATTCCCTCCTAGAAGGTGTGGCCATCACCAAATAAGGAGAAGTTGAAGTAGCATAAGGGATAGGAAGAACGAGGAAACTGAAGAAGACAGCAAAGAAGATGAGACAAGTGAGGAGAAAAGGAAGAAGAGGGACCGTACCTGGCTCGCTAGGTGGACCCAACTCGCTGCTACCAGTGTATAACGCACGACCACCGAATGAAGTTTATTATAACGATTTCCACAATCAACCTGAATAGGTATAGATGGCAGACCCGGTATGGCGTCAAGGTTGGAGTCAAGTCGCAGGGCACGAGCCGGGAAGAGCACTGGAGCCCGAGGTCGTAGTGCGAGCCGTGTCGTTGATCGGTATGGTGACGCGGACCTCTCCCTCCTTGCCGCACATGCGTGGTGGTGGACCTTAAATAGAGGCGGATTAGCAAATGGAGTGTTCCGATGGGATCTAGGAATGCTGCAGTAAAACTACATTACAATGTTCACGAGAACGAAAGTGTGTGTTCTGACTAAGCGTGACTACCAGATTCACCGCTACCTCTCACAATATAAGAATCCCATAGGCTAAAAAAATCTGATCTTACTTGTGGCTTAGCGACAGAGACCCGAAGTTAGAGCTTTCCGCTTACAGATTTCGTCAGCCTCCCGTCAAAAAAAATCCGCTGGATTATCCGATAGCTTTTTGGCGACAATTTTGTTCATCATGATAACATCAGTTGTTCAGTTTTAGAGCAAAACTCTGCTCTTTTAAAAGCAAGTCGCTGGATTTAATGAAAAAAACGTGATGAATCATTGAGTGGCGAGGTGGTCGCGAGCTTGCTCAAGAATTTCCAGAAGACGCTGTATGGTACTATAGTATTGAAGCTATGTAAATGTGAACATTTCGAAGTTGAGATGCAAGATCTTATGTAGCATTTGTCGAATTAAAGTAAATATTTCGCATTTGTTTTGATCCCCGCAAAGCTGTGGTTAGTTTTTGCGTCACACTTTTTGTGTTGTTTCCACAATCGTACATCTACGAATTCCCAATTTGTCTCACAAATTTGGAGAAGGCATGTAAAATGTATACCAACAAGATGAATATATATTCGAGAGGATTAATAGCGATTCAATGCCTTTCCTGTCAACTTCACCAGTCGCTGGACAAAAACCTAGGAATTGTCCCTCACTACAAAGACAGCACATTTTCTGATGGTCAAACCCAGCAACCGTGCTCGAACTACTGAATACTCGGTTAATGTTCAGGTTGAAGAACCTCGAGATTTTGGTTGTATAATAAGGTATGCACTGTCTTTTTCCAATCATTGCTGTCTTTTAGTAAAGAAAGCAAATTACCGCATATGTAACCTTTTTAAGACTTTGATGTCCGATCTTCTCGGGGTTTAGGTACGTAGCTTCGAAACCTCTGTATGACTTATAGTGGAAAGTGGAACTACAGTGTTCAACCAAGCAAAAAGTAAAACACGGACCTTTTAGAAAGCATTCAAAAAGGATTCACTAGAAAGTTCATGATGAAGTGCTTCGTAATGGGTTTTAGCTCTATTCCATTCGGTATTTAATCAAAGTAGTGCACTACTTGTTCTTTCTTCACTGAAGAATAGATGAAAAATCGCTGATTTCGTCGTGATGTTCAAAAATATTTACCAGAGTTTTCTTACTGGTTGCTAACAAGATCCACGATCGGGAAATTGAGACGCCGATCCTCACTCGCTCCATCGCCAACCAAGTCTGACTTCTTCTGTCTAAGTCTCATTGAACCTTCAGCCTGCTGCTGGGCAAGAATAAAAACCAAAAGGGATACCTACTTACAACTATGAAAAATCGAAGCAGCTAGATTTCGTTTCGTTGTGCTAGGATTGGTTGCGATCAAATCTCTTGAGCCAGGCGGGACACGAACTCTCACCTGCTTTGATCGAACAAAACGTCCAGGATATCTTACTAGAAACTACATACTTACCAGCACCAACCCGTGATATCGGCATGAAACCGGTTAACCAGAAGACAATAGTACAAGCGACGCTTTTTTCATTGGAAGGTTTATTAAATGTAACACAAGAATCAAGAATCGAAAACACCACACAAAATCATGAATTGCTGTAAAAGGTGTTGCTTAAAGTTACATTGCTTCACCTCACTTCACTTTATTTCCGTTTAAGTTCTATTACAGCCTATTCTGCGCAATTGTTTATGCGTTGTAAAAAAAAACATGCTGGCCACCCTTTAGTTTTGAGTAGTGGAACCAAACCGAGCTTGAAGGATACCTTTTTTATCCTTTCGTTACGCCGACCATGATACCATTTTCAGCTGCTGTTTGGTTTAAAGACGTCGCAAGTGCGTGCAGGAGGGATTCGCCCGAGAGCGATCCGAGAGCTCTAATTGAGATTGGGTTCTCGAACACAGCTGGAACTATGTAGTTCACCTCAGACAAGCTATCTCAAGTCTGTCGCTAGCTGGATGAGCTAGTGCCTCGTTCACTCCGGCTTCCGATGAAGCGAGATCAATGGAATTTACGCGCGGGGGCGCGTTCGGTCGAAATGTTTATTGGCTCATGAAAAGGCAACAACTCGCTGGGTCCGGGCCATAACTACACACCACCACCACACTCAGGCACACACACACTCACCGCATCATCTCCCATACGCATACCCTAACCGGCCCGCCGTTGCCCGATCGTTCAGCTTCTTTCTCTGTTTCCTTCCCCGTGAGGTGCTCGTCGATTCCATCGTTAATCATTGGTGGAGCCAGAAAACTTGTGAGCGAAAATTCGAATTGGTATCCGATACTATGACGGGAAGAAGGGTGTCACGATAGTGATCGGAGACCGAAAGTACTTTACAATCGTTCTTTACCTTCTAGTGCATCAGTATTACATGCAGCACTAATAAAATTTTATCAAGGCTATAAAAAGGTATAAGAATTTTTCTACGTTTTCTGAAGAATTTTTAGTGTTTGAATGACCATCAGTTTTTTACCGTGGTACCTGCATTATCGTTGAACGAATTACTACAATAAAGCGGGAAAATAGTAAAATTGTAAGATAACGCTGTCCACTTATCGAACCTAGAGCGAGGTTTAATTGATCTATGAGCACTTTCTTATTATAACGTTATACTGATCGAAGTAAGACCTCCAAAATCGTCCCAAAGTTCACTCGTCTGTCTGGGATAAATGAACAGGTATCGGACTTGTCTTGGTAGGTTAAAACACTGGCTTGCTCATCGACTCACTTCCACAACTTGTTGTTAACTCTACGTAAGCATAAAAAGGTAAAGCGCTGCGTTATTCAATCTTTTTTGGGATTCGCAACGCATTCTCCTTCTATGGGATGTTGTGGAGGCGCTGATTTCGCATGATGTTCAAAGCTATTGCAAAAATAATTTAAAATTTTCGGTTTTCCTCGATCTAAGAGAGTTTTCCGCTGAGATAAGATCAACTATCCAGAAATTGGAACCCTGATCCTCAGTTGCTCCGTCGCCATTCAACCCGCGATCAGATCTCTTGCGCCAGGCGGGGCACGAACTCTCCTCACCTATTGAATGCCTATTTGGCCTTACAATGACTTGCGGTGGCTAGCTGATGAAGAAGTCAACGCGTTATCCCTCCCAGACAGGTCCGCTACCGATTCACCCACTCGGGAGGAATGGAGGGCTTGGTTGGTCTAGGCGAGAATCCGAACCAAAAACGGTATAGGGTGCACGCGACGGCTGGCACCTTCTCCGACTGCGCTACACGCGGCCGTGTGTACTGTGCCTAAATATTACCTAACATATTTTGAAGAAATCCTTTTCGCAGTGGGATATTTGGCGAGAGCAGAAATGCATTAAAATTCGGCAAATCGACGTGGATGCTCTAGATCGTTCCTAGAGTGAACTACTCCCATTGTTAGGTCGCGTATTCTGGTCGCCTAACAATAAGAGCTAGGTTGGCTGGGCACGGGATCAATGGAGGATCGATTGACGATAGCGGGATCGATTGGCGCCCTCCTGCAGCTTCCAAATAGCCTTTTCATGCACAGAAGATTGCGGAAATTATTTTCGCAACATCGAACTCAATATACACTACCACTTCCTCGCTTCACTTCTGAATAATTCACCATAACCTACTAGGAGGAATTAGATGACGGCGCTTAGGTCCATAACGCTCAGGTGCGATTCTAGCGTATCGTATCGGGTAACGGCCTCGCACCTTCACTAATCCGTTTTTATTTCCTCGTCGTCATCTTGTTGCGCTTCATCACCCATAAAATCGAGCGACATCATCAACAGCAAACATTCCGGTCACTCTCGTTTATGGTACGATCGCACAGGAATTGGGTAGGAGTGGTATGTCTTCTAGGAGTGCTATGAATTACCACTCATTTACACCTTAAGGGTATTGCGTTAGGGTACCGCTTCTTGCATGAATACTGATCCCACTTGCAAAAAACTTTCATCATCTGACCTGAACGAATCAGCATGGGCTGCTGTTAAAGGCCTTCAATGAACTCATAGGGAAACGTATCGCAAAGGTTCCAGTATGAAGGTAGTGAGCATCTTCAGTAGAATCTCGTCTTCTGCTTTATTTGATTTTAAAAACGCTAACGATTCGCTCGCTCTTCAAATTATACATTAAAACTTTTACATAAAATTAGACTATGTCGGTCCATGTAGCGACGATCTGCTATAAACTATTTATTATTTATTTATTTGTTTATTTATTTACTTATTTTGGCTCAACTTCCAAGCGACAAAGCAGGAAAGGAAAGCGTTACTGAATAAATTCTTGGATGCGCCACGCATTCGACTTCTTTTATGGGGTGTCGAGAAGATAGTTTGAGTGCTAAAATAAAATATATGAAGTACACATTAGGTTATTGCAAAAGAAATGCAGGTTTTTTTGTTTTATTGGTTTCAACACTATTTTTTCAAATAAACTAAGACTTTGTCGCGGGGAATCATACACTGTTAGGAAGCTTATTATATGTGTTCTCTAAAATTGTATACAACATTTAATTCATGTCGCTTATTAAAAAATAATTTGACTTTTATTTTCAGATGTCTATTATATGATTGTCATCATCATTTTCATTGGCGTCTGTCCCGCACAGGTGGCGGGTCCGTTTTCAGATGTCTATTATAATAAATGAATATTTGGCCTATACATACAATGACTTGGCCAGCCGATGAACAAGTCACTGTTTTATCCTTTATCCCAAACAGGTCTGTTACCAATTCACCGACTCCAGAAGGATTGAACTTTTGGATGGGTCTGGACAGGAACCTGGAATTGGCTGCACGGGACAGGCCGCGCCTCATCCGACTGCTCTGCCACGTGACTCACTCAACTATTAACCAACATCAACGTTTTTGGAAACTTCACTTTCGGAGTGTAAGTACGAAGTCCTGCGCAACGTACTGTGTATACTGGGCGTGTGGAGCGCAGTCGGACGAATTGCCAGCTGTCGCGTGCACTCGACACTAGGTGTCTGGTTCGGATTTACCGCTCAGGCCAAGCAAACTGTCTGTGAAGGATAAAGCCAAGACGTCTATCCCTTTGTGGTCGGTGAATTAGTACCAAACGTGTCTGGGAAGGACAAGGCGCTAACATGATCATTGTCTAGTCAGTGCAAGCCGTTGTATGGCCAAATACGCATTCAAATTGTCCCCACGGCATCCCTCAGAAGTAGAATGTGTGTTGCACACCAAAGACAGGAACAAGTCAACGCTATCCTTTATCCTTTGTTCTTTATTTACTTCTTTAGTTGCTCTTAATTGTGCAATAAGAACATCCGAAGCAACATCAATGCAACACTAAATTTAAGACCAAGTTGGAATTAAGCGAATTCATCGCACGAGTAAAAATCGGAGCAATGTGCCATCCACAAGAAACCGCATTACATACGAATAAGTTGTTATTATGGAGTCTCGTTTATGTGCTCGCCCATCGCGCCACCTTCACTCGATTCGTTCGCACTCTTCATCCGAAATCCACTCCCATTCTCGTCTGTCCGTCCGTTCGCTCGATTCTGCCCCGTCCCGTCATCGTCCGGGCTACCGTAACTTTACGAGCGCGAAACCGGCTGCAATTTGAATAACAAATTGAGCCGACGACGAGACAATGTTTATTGCCGGCAAAAAATATAGCATTCAGCAAGAACAGACTGTTTCGCACGATAAGGAGTACGGTATCACATTGGCATCGACGTCGCCTCGGCGGAAAATTGACTCTGAAATTTGCCTAGAGCTTATCTATATAGCATTGTGAAGGCATTGGTTGTACTCCTTGATTAAGAATTAAGCCTTGAAAACTTCCTCAAATGAACACAGAAACATAGGCGTAGCGCAATTCTCGTGGGCTGAAAAACCTTAGCCTTATTGTTTGTCAATGTCAGTGCATTGTTCTTTATTAGTTGATTTAGTTACAAACATTCCAGTTTAGCTAACCCCCAACTCTAGCAGCAATGCAAAAAAAGAGAATTATAACAGATCGATCCATTCCGAACGCACATCGCCCTCCTTTTCTATGCATCTGAAGTTGCGTCGTATTAATCCATACCCTGCGAAAGTGGAATTCGTGGCGCAATCCTCTGATGGAATGAACAACACTTCACCTTTTTATTGCTGTACTAGTAGGCTTACACTCACTATACTCAGATGTCTTACATGGACAATATTCTTAGTCAATTATATGGATACGCTACGCATCTCACTTCATCAGGTTTTTGCTAAGGACATTATAAAGACATGGGCAGCCTTGAAAACGGCTATCTGTGCTAGTTATATGGGGATATACTGCATTTCCTAATGTACATATGTTACATCGTAGTTCAGCTGCAGGGGTGTCTGCTCTCGTGCGCACTTAAGATCAATTCAAGGATTATGTAGTTAGCGCATAGCCCATCCCAAACCTCAAACGCTCTGGGAGACGGCGAATTGTCTGCAACTGACATTGAATTTGTGCTAACTGGGACGTGTTCGCGATGGACAAAACACTGAATTGTTCATCGGCCAACCAAGTCATTATATGGGCCGAATACGCATTCAATTCACCTTCATGATGATCCACAGATGTTGCGCTTCTCGTAAACCGATTGACTTTGGTCCTCCTTTGTTTATTTATATTTTCGCGATATCACGGATGTTGCGGGCGATAAACAGGGACGATAGACTAAAGCGTGGCATCCTGCCCTGAGAGCAGAGATCGCTGGTTCGAATCCCATCTAAGAGAGTCTAAGAGAGTATAGTAAGAGTATTGATCGCAACCGAACATTCGGAAACTGCATACAGCCTCTGCACTAGCCGCCTTAGGCTTAAACAAATATGATAAAACATCGTTTGTATTTTGCTTTCGTGTATCAATATTGTTGTGAATATGGTATAGCAAGCCTGTGTAGGACACCGACCCTATGTCGATTCATTGCTCAGTCCATGGTGTTTCCCAATCGCCCATGAGCCTTTGAATCAAATCTATGCTAACATTTGGTTGAGTATACAGCACCCCGAGCCAGGGTCAACCTTGTTAGCTCAAAGCCTTGTCATGCATTCTGGATCTCTTTACAATCTCAAGGGGAACAAGACATCCGTTGTCATCAACGGTTAGGATAGAGTTCTGTGATAATAAGATCTGAGAAGGTTAGCAAGCTCCAGAAAAAAGACTGGCATCAATATCAGAGTTCTTCGAAAGAGGAATCGTTTTCAAGCAATATTAAAGATTCCGTATAGCGCAGTTGGAGGAGGTGCCGGCCGTCGCGTGCACCCGATACCAGGTTCCTAGTTCGGACTTCCAGCCCAAGGCCAACCAAGCCTTCCATCCCTCCGGGGTCGGTAAATTGGTACCAGACTTGTATGGGAAGAATAAAGCACTGATCTATTCATTGACTGGTCACCCCAAATGATTGCATGACCAAAAACACACAACTCGCTTGCATGACATACCGTAGAAGTAAAATGCGTGGCGCATTCAAAAATGGGGTTGAGTAACACCGTCCTTTATCCTTTATCTCATAGTACATAGACCCCCAATTGCAGATATATGTCCCTGTAAGAAAATACTAGTCCCTTTTCTTACCTCCAGTCTTCAGCCTTGCCCAAGCAGCCGCTAACATGGTCCGCAACTGCGAGCTCGTTCTCATTAGCTCGATCTCATCAATCAATACACCGTCATGAGTATGAGGACTTAATTCGCAGTGGAAGTTTACGGCTTGGCCACGGCGGCGGCGGCACTCCTTTCGACGAGCTGCACCCTCCGCCGCCGATCTCTGCCCTCTCTGAGCCGATCGTGCTGCTCTCGCACACTGTCACACCTGGGCGTTTTGTACACGACCTTGCGGTTTTACGACGACGACGAGGAGCGGCAGGAATCCGCGCCGCCGCCGACCCACAGCGGCGACTACGGTAGGTTTATGTAGTGGGACAGATGCAGGCACACATACACACACGCTCCTCCGGCTGGGAGCGAGCGATCGAGAGACATCTGTCAGTGTTCGAGTGTCGCTGTAACAACCTGCGCAGCCGGTGACGACAGCGATACGGTAGTCAAAGCAGACTGACTGATCGGAAATCTAGGCCAGCCTGTTCGGGCCGGCCGGTGAACTGATTAGTTGGATACGGTAGAAGAACGCTACCCCACGTGCGGTTTATGGAGTGACATGTCTTCAGCTAAATCACCACATCGTAAATGACGTTAGCGTACCAGTTCTCCGGGCGCTTTGTAGTTATCGACGACGATCTGGAGATGACGCTAGGCTTTGGCGCCATTGGCAGAATGTCACCTTAAATTTTCTGATATGAATGTGCCAGAACCACCATCAGAGAGTTTCCAACGCTCGGCGCCTTTGCCCTCCATCAAACCTTTTTGACATCAAAAAGGTTCGCCACATGCAGGGCTGCGACGGGATACTCGTAAAGAAGAACTTCGCTGGCCTTCATTGAGGTCTGACATGGTTTACTATTCATGAATAAGGGGTTAGAACTTCAAAGGATGGAAGGCAAAATTGCACAGCATTCGCCATGCGTCCCCATGTTGCCTATTTCACTTAAGGGACCTATAATTTGTATTTCCCACCAGAACGATTGTAAAACCACTTGATAAGTTACCCAGTGCTCAGTCGTTGCCAGAGTTTCGAAACCTCTATGTAAATTAGAAAATCACCAAGCTGAGAAACCCAGGTAGTTACAAACACATTGGTTTCTAACTAACAGAGAGAAAGTACCCCTCTATGGCTGGTGAACGTAAAAAGGTTTGAAAATTAATATGTATTAGCTTGCGGTATCCTTACAAGTTGTGCTGGGCGCAGTGGTAGCGCAGTCGGAGAGGACGCCGGCTATCGTGTGCACCCGACTCCAGGTTCCTGGTTCGGATTTCCGGCCCAGTTCAACCAGGCCTTCCAACCCTCCGTGGTCGCTGAATTGGTACCAGACTCGTCTGGGAAGAACAAAACCCTAAATTTCGTTGATTGGCCGCCACAAGTCATTGTATGGCCATATACACATTCGTTTCTCCTACTGAAACCTTTTATCCATCACTATTGGGTTTTTGTGTTCGGTTCCTTGGAGTGCTTCCTTTATGGCTGACTGTCTGGTGGTGCACGCCGTCTTGCGGCGTATTAAATAAATAAATAAATAAATAAATAAATAAATACTGCCTCCAGGATACCCCGTAGAAGACGTAGAATGCGTGGCGCATCCCAAAAGAGATTGTTGAACCCTGTCCCTTGCTCTTTGTCTCATGTGATCGACTTTTAAAGTCGTCATTTGTGGCGGTCTCATCACTGTGAAAATTTGGAATTTCAAGAGTTTTTGTTATTGTTTAGTACCCTTCAAATTACAGTAACGGTTGTTTCCTATGTTTTTCCTTTTCGGTCTAGTATACATTATTGCATGTATCTACTTCGTCACCTCAAAGTTCGCCTGAACACTATAGAATATGTCAGGTAAACTAATAGTGGATCCCAAGGGGATATTACACGATTTGGAATGCTTGTTCAAGGTTCAAGACGTTCTGAGAGGGCAATGATGGGCTTAAAAACATTCCTAAAAGACCGCTGCCAACGTGATCTGATCTAGGAGGATGCTCACGTTGAAATGTACGAGAGTAAACTGTGGGCTCTGTGCTGAAATGTCGTAGCACATAAAGTGTAAAGAATAATGCCGCCAACAAAGTGGCGCGCTTCTAGGTTTGTTAATTTATAATAAATTTGGAAATTTTTGCCAAATTATGCACGCTAGGAATTTCTCCCTTTTCCAGCATTTAGATCAGACTATTAGCTATCTTTCTCGTCGTAACCAACTTTTGGAAAATTATTGGTGAGTCACCGGTGAAAATATCGCTTAATTCTTTGGCTAGAGAGTACACAAATTTTGACCATGGCGTTAAAAAGATCAGCGCGGTCCAAGTCGTGGTGTGCAGTCCAGTACGAGGAATCACTGTTTCTGCATCCCTACATTTTTCACCAGATGATGTCCACAATGAAGGTGTGGTAATGAATGAAGCGCCAGCTGCCGCATTTAGCAGATAACACGTTCTCGGTTCGGATTTCCCGCTCAGATCATCGAAGACGTCCGCCTCTCCAAGATCTTCGAAATGGTCGCAGACGGTCTTGAAAGGATAAAACGCCGATTTGTCCATTGGCAAACCCAGCAAGTCATTGTGCCCGTCAAACAAGTCATATGTAGCTATCTTGACGATATCACGTACAAGCAGAATGCGTGTCTCACCCCACTGACTGGAATTGACAAACACCGTCCTTTATCCTTATCCTTTTGGCCTCCACAATAAGGTAGGTATTTGGAGGATTTCATCGCCTAGCCCTGCGATGACGGCACCAACGTTGCCTGAGTCGTCTGAATGGTTTCACTTCAAGGTGGGCGAGTTGTCTAGTCATCAACCCATTCAGGTGCAAATCACGTTTTTGCCCGAAGTGTGGAAAGTGTAGGGGCCGCCGATTAAGAACCATCCTTCAGCGAATATGAATCGCAACGCGAAGTTCCTTTGCTTGCTCAATTTTGCGAGCACAGAACACCACCAGAAGGACAAAGGATAAATACGCCCTTACTCAGTCCCACTGTGAATGCGCCACACATTCTCCTTTGAATCATTATGTTTTACATTTACACCTATCACATGAGATATCTCATAAGGTAGCAAATAACACATCAAGCGCTAAAAATGAACAAAGTGGTTACTTGGTCATCACCATTTATGAATGAGTACAACACAGAAATAAAACAACCCAGAAACAACTACTGAACTAAATATTGTTCTATCGTGTTTTAAAAGACATAATTTCTCTCGGAATTCTTCTTTATCGTTGAGTCGCATGTAATGAGATCCAGCTCTAATTGTAAAGATACGCTGCCGAAGTTTACGTCTAGCACGTAGAAGCGCTAACGATACCCTTGGGTTAATTTTAATTAATATTTGGCCCACTCACTGAGTTAAGTTGGTGGACAAGATGGTGTCATGTCGTTCCTAAACAAGTCTTGCGTCAACTTATCGTCAATGGAAGGCTTTTTTCTCCTGGGAACAAAATCCGGACAAGCAGTCTGAGGTCGGGTACATTCCAAAGCTGTAGGACTTCTAATTTTACGTTGTACCGAAGGATGGTGAATTTCTGTTGAGAAGCTCTACCTGTAAGGAATCGCGAGTCGGTACTGATTCCTCTAAATCGCATAGAGTACCCGTTGAAAACACAATGCAGAAGAGTTTCAAACTAATGAAGGTATAGAAAATCCTCGAGATTAAGATCCTTTAATTCAATTCCCAGAAACGTTGTCTCCTCCGGAATGTTGACAAAGTTGAAGAAGCTCAAGTTTCAAGAGGCGGAAAAGCCAAGTCCGCATGTGCTAACAGCATGTTCTAAGAATAACCCCCTAGTAGAGTGTCTAGGACCGCCCGATCCCTCACCCTGCCAGAAGCCACCAGGCAGCTGAAGAGCCCGCCGGTTGGCGTCGACGGCCATGTGTGCTCCTTCAGTGTGCGAGTGTGAGAGAGAGATCGGTGTGGACGCGGCGAGCTGTGGCTGTAGCCGACCGGGGCTGTATGTGAGCAGCAACTTTTAAGTGCCTCGGCCAATTAAAACGGTCCCTCTGATGTGAGCCGCAACGACACGACTTTATGACACCCTGAACATATGCCACGAAGACAAATGCGCTGCCGACACAGCCGCCGCCGTCGCCGCCGCTGGCCGCTGTCTTTCTTCGAACTTCGTCATCGCCGACCGCTCTCCGGAAATTCGGTTTTACTACCACGACTCGAGTGGCGGGGAGGTCTAAGAGAGGAGAGCAAAATAGGCAGAAGGTCGATGGTGATAGACTCGGAAAAGTCTAACCGAGGACGCAACTTCGAGGGGATGACTCACATACCCATTCCTCAAAGTGCAGTGCGCCATAGGTTGACCCATGTCAACAGCATGACTCACTCCGCACCTCACCAGCCATCAAGGAGTGTTCTGCTCACCCTCTAAAGTTTCTCCGACACAATCCTTGCTGTTTTCCGACATCGGTCCACATGTTGTCGAGCGCGACAGATTTTTGAATAGCTGTCCTCCCAGCCCCGTACTGTAGCTCGACGACGTTATCTGGCCAATCGATCGGCTTTTAAACAGACCGCCGGTCGATTCACTTGCTTTACTACCATTCCATGACGAGATCTTCATCTTTATGACACTTCTTTGTCAGCCGTCATGCACCGCCACCACCGCCGCCGCCGCGGTGACGGCCGCCGTCGCCGTCCGACCACTGCCAGTTCTCGCGACTGATTGATCTATTCACTTCGGACAAGACGGACTGCCAGCGAGGATTACTGTAGCGAATACTGTAGCGTTTATTGGGCGGGTTTTTGAAAAGAAACTGGCTAGTTATATGACATTTTCACCTCAAACTTGGCACTTTTCAAATCGAGTTGAACACCATTTTAAGCAAGTTTGACGCATTTGAAATTAAATGGATCATCTTCCAAATCAAGACGAGCGTCCTCCAGAATAAGCTAGGGAGTCTCCAACGCGGTTAGAATGATGTTTTAGTTGGGAGCAAATTTAATGTGACATTCTTTGAATTTCTTTCAATCCACTTGCCCCTGTAAGTGGACACATCTGTGTTCTTGGCCAGAGCTTCTAACCCACTGCAACAAGTCTTCCGGAAATTGGAGCCAGACTTGTCGGGCGGGATAAAGGCTTATTTGTTCATTGGCTGGCCACCGCAAGCTTTTGTATAGGGCAAATACGCATTCAAATCGCCTCCACGACATCCGGTAGAAGTGGAATGCATGGCGCATCCCGAAAGCGATTGAGTAACGCCATCCATCGCCATTCCTATAAGAAAACAATAAACTGAATTTTGTTCTAAAGCGTAGCAATGGTTAATTGTATAATGTATTTGAAGGCGAGACCGCGCCATGCACTTGACTATGTAGATCTTCGCGATTTTTATTAGAATGGTTACAAAAGCGCTGTTGGCGTGGATTAAATATGTACCTTCTGCGCTTTGAAAGGAGTTTTAAGCATTAGTTTTCACTAAAAAATAAAGTTTTTATCATAAAAAGTTCAAGCAAGTGTTTCACTTACCGGATCAGGTGCCTCAAAAATTTGAAAAAATGTCATGCTAAATTTTTCTTCAACAAAGGCTATTGTAACCATTTGCAGGGTCTTCCGCTTAATCTGGAAGACGCTGGTTCAGATTTGGGAAACGTTCAGCTTTATTTCAAACGCTAGCTTAGAAGAGTGTCTAGTCTAACCTGGGTTGAATAGTGAACATTGTGATTCGAAAAAGTATCCAATTTGACGTGGACGTGATGCATATTTTCTCTGTATTCTTCTGCTAACAAGTTCTTTTTGGGGAAGTTTGTTATCTGACCCAGATTTTGACCTTACATCTTCAGATGCATAATTTTCACAGTTGGTGTATAGCGCTATCACCCTGGACGGAACGACTAGTGGTGATATTAAAATTTCCTCCTGATAACTTCGCCGGAAGAAGAATACAGGAAAATAGCAATGTTATGGAGAATGCTGAGGTTCCGAGTTGAACGGTCTTTGAGTTTATTCAATAAGCTAGTGCTCTTCTATGCGCATAAGTGATTTCTACAGAAAGCGTTCTACGGGTCTTCCTAGTGGAGAAAGACAGCGATTGTTTTGCCTTACTATCCATATCCTAAATTTGTCCGAAGGGTTCTTTCACCGGTCTGTGATGTGAACCCTTTCGTGGGAGGCAATAATGAACTCACAGGAGGACGCAACTCACAGTTTGGCATCTCCCTTTCTGTCTGGAAAAGATCCTGCCTCACTATGTAGTCATTTGTCGAAACTTCTGGCCATTTGTGACTAGATTAACTGGTAGCTTTGGATGCTCTAAATCATGTAAACGTAAGCATTTATGTTTCTCGCTGTAACTCACATGATGTCTATTCGACTGAATGCTTGCCGGAATTTTTCCGTTGGTGATATATTTAGCTTCCTCTAATTCTTGAGGAGCTCTGACAGTTGTGAATGCCATCTATTATCTTCTTAAACTTTGTATTATATTTGTTCATTTAAGGTCGTTACTCGTCATCTTCAACAAAGTGTTGATATGGTTTCTTATAGCAATGTTTGGGCGCGTGTAGCGCAGTCCGAGATAGTACCGGTTGTCGCGTGGACCCGATACCAGGTTACTGGTTCGGATTTGCCCTCCCAGGCCAACCAAACCTTCCATCCCTCCGGGATCGGTTAATTGGTATCAGACTTGTCTGGGAAGGATAAAGCGCTGACTTGTTCATCGGCTGCCACCGCAAGTCATTGCATGGCCAAATACGCATTCAACTCGCCTCCACGACATCCCGCAGGAGTAGGATGCGTGGCGCATCCCAAAAGGGTTTGAGTAACGCCGTCCTTTATTCTTCATCCTTATCTTTATAGCTAGGTTTAGTACAGGGTGTACCAAAAAATGGCATCACTGTTTGAAGGAAGATAACTTTGCCGCCAGCAAAGGTACTGGAGAAGCTTAGAATTTACATGAGTGCATCATGCTCTGTCTGAATTCTGAAACAAGTCTAGACTAGACTGGGGATAATACTCGACTCCGCCTCTTGAAAAATAGGGCTAACGGTTAACAAGAATACACATGCAATTAACATTAACAAAGCAACATTAAGATTTTAGCAAGCATCAGCGCGCGCTCACTTGGGTTCTTCAAAAATTTCAGTAGCAGCAATATTAGAACAGTTGCAACAGTACATGCATTTTGCCGCAGACTGTAGAGTGTTTTTGAATCTAAACTTTAAAAAGGCACAAATCAATCGATACGGTCACTAGTGGAGAAATGAAATATTAAATATTCAAGCGCAACGCAATGAATCATGAGTAAAATGCAAGAATTCAGATGAGTGCGTGGCGCAGTCCTTCCCGCTTATGTCAGAAAGCTTCTACTCTTTAGCGCTTTCATATATGTTCTTAACTTTTTTCATCTCCTTTGCTTTCAGCAAAGTGGTCACCTTTCAAACAGTGCTTAGATTTTTGAGATACCCTGTAGATTCGTAGCATAAATTGTGCTTTCGGGCGGGAAGTTGAACTTTATGTAGGTGCTATTCAATGAGTGGATTAGCCAAAGTCATTAAGGCCGGATTGAAACCCGGCAGATGGAGATGGAAAGTCTGGGTTTAGCAGGTGTCGTACGTTAAAGAATTCGTCTGATGTCGCATCACTATGAGGCGGTGGATAATAAGTGGAGCAATCGATAGCTGTTGGAAATGTGAAGGATATAAAATTGTTTAGGTTTAGAGGGGTTTTTTCTCACTAGCAATGAGCATGTCGATGTGCGCTAGGCCCAGAAAGCAGAGGGTATAGAATCGCATCTCTTCTGCCGATTGAGGAGCAATAGT
The DNA here is from genome assembly GCA_947396885.1 of Heligmosomoides polygyrus polygyrus. NCBI lineage: Eukaryota > Metazoa > Nematoda > Chromadorea > Rhabditida > Heligmosomidae > Heligmosomoides > Heligmosomoides polygyrus. Next base: position 88,987,097 of record OX377203.1, on the reverse strand, counting down.
AACAATACATAAGTTTTGCCGCAGTCGCTCTCGGCTTAAGGAGCATTTTCACGTCGAGTCGGACACTTTTCACGTCAAATTTGAAACTTTTCAAAGCTAACTTCAAGACTTCTCAGATCAAAACGAGCTCTTCCAAATTGAAATGAGCTTCTTTTTCATTAAACTAGAAACTCTCCAAAAATGTTAGAATAATTTTTTGTTCAAGGAAAATTTTAATAATTTTTCTTTGAAGTTATAATACTTCCCAATAAGAGAACACATTGTTTGAATTTCAGCAAAAATTTGACTTTTTGAGGAAGAACAATGATTTAAAGCTTGTTTTAAAGAGCAGGAGGGCGACCATTTTATATTGCCAAAACAGAGATTGTCCCCGTCGGGAACTTCATGATTTTTATTCGATTGATAGCAAATGTCTGTTTTCAGTTTAGTGTTACAGCTGTAACGGTGCAACATAAACAATTGTAAAAATACATATCCTTACTTAGATGCTTAATATAAGCAGCATTTGTATCATCAATCAGATAAAAATCGCGGCAAGCTTTTCGAGTCCATGGCCCAAACTTGTTTTTAGTGCACTACATGGTTGCTGCTTTGTTGCGCTTTGAAACAAAATTTAACTCTTTTTTCAAAAAAAATTACAAAATTATTGCACTCATTCGGGCAGTTGAAGTAAAAAAAGTTCAAAAAAATTATTCTAAATTTTCCTTGAACAAGAAATTATTCTTCATTTTGAAGGGTCTGTAGTTTAACGTATAGCAACCTCGTTTCGATTTGGAAGACGTTCAGTTTGATTTCAAAGTTCATAGGCCAGCTTAGAAGAGTGCCCAATTTGCTGCGAAAAGTGTCCAATTTTTTTGTGGAAGAAGCGTCTATTCGACAAGTACACTCAAAAAAATCCTTGCACCGTCGACAAACAATGTCTCGTTCGCAAGGTAGCTTAATCCTTCTTCTCCTCCTTTTTCTCACCCTTCTTTGCATCCTTCTTTTCGCCTTTCTTTTCGCCTTTCTTCTCCTCCTTCTTCTCTTCCTCCCTCTTGACTCCTGACTTCTCTTCCTTCTTGATTGATTTATATTGATCATGAAATTTGAAACGAAAAGTGTTGAAAAGTCTCCAATTCAACGTGAAAATGGTACAAAATACAGTCGTGAATGTTTTTCTTTAAAAGATTGGTATTGGTTTATTGTTTCATGTGAATATCTTCCGTACAAATTCTCTGGATTTTCCAAAGGTATAAGCTGTTCGACCCTTACCGACTTGACTTGCGTCAAAGATTCTTGAGCGGATATGGTCTGAAAAGGTGTGGAAATCTGAAAAGGATGTCCAGAACACCCCTCCATTGTTGTCGCATGTATCTACCGTAACGAGTGCTATTTTGTCATTGTGTCAGGCCATGCGGAGACGTGTGATTAATGTGAAATGCGGGCGCAGGTGCGAATTGGTCTCGACGCGACGTCTAATCCGTGTGAGGTGTCGGTCGACAGTTGTTGGGATATCGTCGAACTTCTATTAAGGCTGAAGCCTGTCGTAGCAGAAATGATGGGCAATAAAACCGTAGGTGATTCAGATTCTACAACCAGCAGTTGTAAATCGGTATTCTTAATAACAGAGAGGGCAATTTAATGGTGACTTAATAAATACTGACTTAAAGCTTAACTCTAACTCGTTTTTGTAGAAGAGGAAGGGAGCGAAAAAGTTACTGAAAAGGGATACGTATTACACCAAGTGATTCCTCGGCAATACCCTAAGCTAATGAGATTGAGGCCAGGGCTGAAATGCTATGAGAATAAAGTTAACAACTAAAAGTGGGTACCAATCAATAGCTTTGTAGGGTGCGCCACGCACGCTGTGATGTAGAATAGGTTGGCGCGTTGTTGAGCACTCGGAGGAGACGCGTACACAACGAATGGAGGTTCTTGTTTCGGCTTTCACGCCTAGGCAGCCACATCTTCATCTCCTCCTGGGGCCGGATTCATCAACGACTTACAGCTAGGAGAAAATTACAGGCGAAATCCCTGACAGCGCGGCCTATCAAGCGACATGGTGAGCGATAAGCCGCGGCTGTGAATTCTCTGTTAAAATTATGTAAGTCGTTGCCTTGGTCGGACCAATCTCATTTGAAATAGTATCAGACTTGTCTGGGAGGGATTAAACGCTGATTTCTTTTATCCGCTGGCTTCCAAAAGTTATTATTTAGTCCAAATACTTTTTCAAATTGCCTCCTCGGCATTCCATAGAGGAGACATGCTTGGCGCTTCCCAAAAAGGATTCACCTTGCATGTTAAATATCCTTTATAAAGGTTTATTTTACCCGTCATATCCCTTGACCTTATACTCTACCCATTATAGTGTCTGCGATATAACAATGGATTACAGAAGGCTAGGTATTGGTCAACTCGGCGTTCCTTCCCTACCTGATAAGCAGATCAATTCATCAATTTTTCGAGGGATGGACAGTTTGTTGGTATGGATTGGACCCTAGCCTTAGACCAACTCGGGATACCTACGTACATATGCTCGCACCTCCTCCTACGTCGACCTCGACTCAAGCGTGGCATCCTTTCCTCTATATAAGCATTTATCAGGATGAATTATGTTTTTCGTTGTGCAACATTTTAGAAAGTATTTTTTTTGCAATTTTCTAAAACATTTTTTTCAAGATTAGTATCCATCATTTAGAAGTAACTTTGGATCCCCAGAATGCGTTTAGAGAGCTTGTGATGGAAAATATGTGAAGATGAGCATACATGTGTGCTGTTGGGACTCTATGGTAAGGTGGGAACCGAACTCGGTTCCTTGCTATCCTGCTATTGTACCTGCTGCACCGATGCTTTTAGATTTTAGTATCGGCGACATCCTGAACGGCCTATCTCACCCGTGTTACTAGGTGCCTAAGTAGCAGCCGTTTTTGGTCTGAATAAAACTGGTTGAATTCATGAAGCTGTCCTTCTAGAACCTCAAACAGATATCATTTTACCTAATGGAAGGGCGGACAATCTCAGCCGCCCTCTACCCCAACGTTCCGGCGCGTTTAGTTACAGGAAAACCATTGCTCTTCCCATCTGCTTGATCGTCTCAACGTATTTTAAGAACCGTTTAAAAAATAGGGTGTTGAAAATTTTTACGATAAGAATTAGCATTCATCATTTGGTGAGTAATGGAAAAATTGAGCAGATACGAAATCCATAAGATACCCATGTCCTCTGCCGACTGCGCGTGCAGCAACAAAAAGAAAATGTGCCATGCGGCAGATTACGGAGCCGTCTATGACTTCATTTCCCGTCGAAATCGCTAACGATGTCATTACTTTTATACAAATATTTTTTTATAAAAGGCTAAAGGATGGCGTAAACGATTCAATTCCGGGATGCGCCAGACATTTTGCTTCTAGGGGTATATCGTGAAAGCAATCTGAATGCGCATTTGGCCCATTCAAGTATTACTTGAGGTGGCAGGCAATGGACAAGTCAATGTATTGTCCTTCTCAAATAATTTTTTTACCAGTTCACGAACCAGGAGAAGCTGGTCAGGTTTTCCTGGACTTGACGCGGACCAAGAAAATTGAATGGATGTCCCGCGACATCCTTCGATTGCGCTATAACGCTCCTTGATACGTTAGTGAAAATAAAGTGCTGAAAACATCCGTGAAAAGATGGTTCATGACAACACGTAAAAAGAGAATGGCATTTATCGCTGCGAACTGACTGACACTGAGTTTAATTTTGCTTTCGTTTAGTTAAAAAGCTAAAGTTTCCTGTTATGAGTGCCGGCACTGACTCAGATGGAACAATTCGGAAGCATAGGAAAGGACGACAGAGCTTTTTGGTAGCCTGCAGCAGCTTCACAATCCCTCTTAAGTAATTTCGCACTTTTGCAGAAAACACAGACAGAGTGCAATTTAAAAGCTATGGAAAAGGACTAACATTACCTATCAAGCTTCACTACCTATACAAGTATGTAATTTTACTAGGGCTTTTTCTGTTGAGGCATTCCGCCTAAAAAATCCATGTTTTGGAGTATGGGCTGCTAAGATAAGGAAAATGAAGAATGGTCCTAATCAATGTCTACATATCGGGATCTGCAACACATTCTTCTTAAACGGACGTCGTGGAGGTAATGTGAATGGGCGTTTCACCCATGCAATGACGTGCATTGGCCAACCGGTGAACATGTCTTTCTATATATCTCAGATCTTTATCCTCTAAGGTCTACTATCAACTCACCGACTGACCTGGGGGAGGGGGGATGGAGCGGTTCGCTGGTCTCGGCTGGAAATCCGAACCAAATACCTTAAATCGGAGTGCACGCCACAGCCCCAGCGGCTCTACAGACTGCGCTACCACGCGTCCGTCGGTCGGTACACGATATCCCGCACAATTAGAATAAGTGCACACCGCACCCCAAGCAATGACTGATTAACGCTGTCCTTTAGCGTTCCCCGTTATACGGCGCGAATAATATTCGCGACTGATCCCCCCAGAAATTTCGTAAACGCTAGTCTTCTCTCTCCTCGCTAATTATGAAAGAATTTATCGCGAATATTCCCACAATAATTCTTTTTAATTTTCGGTTCCTGATCAGCTGACCCGTTCACAAACTGCTTTCACCGTCATTTTAAGGCGTTTACCAATTTTAAACACAACGCAAAGTTACATATACAATAAGCTGAAATGTATTGCAATAGCGATTCCCGGGTATTCATTCAATTCTACTGGCTGGGTGGTTGCGGGAAGCGGTTGTCTTCCGGGCACGGGAATAACGATAAAACGCTTTCATCTTGCCGAAATGTGTGCTTCAGTCGGCTAGGAGGCCAGTGCAATTGCTGAGTGTTTTTCTTTCGTCCAGGGGGACCCGGTGGACGCAGTAAAAACGATAATGAACCGCAGTGCCGTTGAGTCACCTTTGTACATGAGAGCGAAGTGTGAGGTATTTAATGTACTGGTTGCCCACGTTGGATTCCTTGTAGATGTGTCTTTAACGAATCTCGTTCTTTGATCCTGGGGCATCTTTGTGACTCTCAGAAACAGGGGTAGAGAGTTTGCCATTCATCTCCGTTGAAGTTAACTCTTACAGAAAGAGCATTTTTAAGAACAAACGACAAAGATCGGTGTTAATCAGTTAATCATTGGGATGCGCTACGGATTCTACTTTTTCAGGAAATCAATTTAAATGCGTAACTGACCTATGCAATGACCTGTGGTTTCCACCTTAGTAAGTAATAAGTTGGCAGTTTTTTTTTCTCTTATGGAAGAGTCTAGTGCAAACTATCGAAGAGATGGAAATCTTCGTCGTACTGGGTAGAAACGGAACGAAGGACTCCTATTGAGTATGTACGTGATAACCGCGCATCCACTGCGCCGCCATGCGTTCTTCTGAATGTTATGCTTCGAGGAGTATCGGTCATGTGTCGGAATCTCGTGCTTCTTTATCTTTCTTTCCAGAAGGAATTTTCCTTGCTGTTACTCGAGCTCGAATAGACTGTAGAACAAATTCGAGAGGTAATGTAGGATGGGCGCGTGGAGCGCAGTCGGAAGAGGCGCCGGCTGTCACCTGCACCCGATACCAGGTTTCTGGTTCGGATTTCCCGTCCAGGCCAACAAAGCCTTACATCTCTCCGATATCGGTGAATTGGTACCAGACTTGTCTGGGAAGGATAAAGCACTGACTTGTACATCTGCTGGCCACCGCAAGTCATTGTATGGCCAAATACGCATTCAGCACGCCTCCACGACATCCCGTAGAAGTAGAATGCGGGACGTATTGAATAACGCTGTCCTTTATCCTTTATCTTAATGTAGAATGATGCTGGGATGGGAGCACTCTAAACCTCTAGTTGTCAAGTGCGGGTGTAATTCCGTTGAAGTAAAAGAGCTCGTGAAAGAGCTACCTGTTGCAGGATATTAAAGAGAAGTGACAGAATCTTTGCCCAAGCTGCCTCCTGTAGTTCTACATCATCTGAAACAACAGCTCTCCAAATATTACGCAATTACATAAATTACACGTCAAATTACGCCTCAACTCATCATCTACATTCACCCGCAGATCCGTTCATGTAACAGCTATGCACGGTTGTCCTACACAAGAGCAAAAAATAGTTTAAGAAGTGTTCGTAATTGCCCAGCGGTCAGCCTTTAATACCAGCCCTAATTCATGAGTCAAGTTTTTACTTGTAATTATTTTTATTTATTTATTTCTATGTTTTTTATTTATTTAATCCATAGAAACTCTTAGAATCTTTTACAACAGCCACTTCAGGCTTAAACAAAAATGTAAATAATATTTATTTTATATTTTTTGTGACAGATTTTATATTTGGAAAGCTCTTTTATTGCATAACAGATCCAGTTTTTGCTTTGGTAGTTATTGCTATTGAAGCCTATACAGCATGTCGTAGACACTACTATTATAGAAACATAACTTTTTAAATTTCAAAATTGTCCTAGAATTTGCTGATTTGTAGCTCGATGTTGATGTTCACTTTATCATTATTTTCAATATTTTCATGCTTGGAATATCCTGGGGAAACGTCGAATTATCTATAGGGATCATACAAATAAGACAAATAAGGTGAGGTATATGTCGGAAATGTTCACCGCAGAAGGATGAAGAAACACACCAGCCAATCACATAAAGGCGAGTACCGACCAAGTTCGCGCTATACAATCAAGGTGCCCGCTATACACATCCTCTCTCAATGGCACGCCCATTCGATACGACGTGATTGGTTGGCGCCTTCTTACCTCCGACTGCCGTGCACATTTCCGACATGTATGTACTTAAAATAATCAACTACCGCTCTGAGGAAGACGGATAATTTCTAGCCAGTTTAAAAAAATTAGCTTTTACTTTTTTACTTTTTTTAATAGGTTTCGCTGAAGCGAGAAATAGTTTGGTGTGACTCAAAATCTAGGAACATCACTATGAATGAAGCTATGTGACTTTTTAAGCATCGACTATAAACGAATAAAAGGGATGAAATCCTGCGCTCATTTCTTGCATTTTCTTCCTTGTTATTTTTTTTTCTTTTATTTCATGTTATCTTTCAGTAGAAATTTTAATTTCTTCTTTCTCCGTATAGTGTTTGGTGTGAGTTGGCAAAAATAAATAAATAAATAAATGAGGGGTATTGTATGACATTAGGATAAGGATAAAGGACGGCGTTACTAAATTCATTTTCGGATGCACCACGCATTCTACTTCGACGGGATGTCGTGGATGCGACTTGAATGCCTTTGGCCTATACAATGACTTGCGGTGGCCAGCCGATCAACAATTCAGCGCTTTATCCTTCCCAGACACGTCTGGTACCAATTTCGCCGACCCCGGAGGGATGGAAGGCTTGTTGGCGGGGCGGAAAATCCAAACCAGGAACCTGGCATCTGGTGCGCGACAGTCGGCGCCTCCTCCGACTGCGCTCCACGCGCCCCATGACATGTATGACTGACATTAGCAACTCCTTTACTGTCCGTGAATAGAGATTGAGGCTGAGGCAAGCAGAGCTTTCCACCTTAGCGTCACAATCCTTCTCATTCCTTTCAGTGAGGGCTGCTGGCGTGCTTTCATAGACGTTCCCGAAATCATCGCAAACGCCCTCTGAAGCCCTCTATCACCCGAGCACAGTAGTCGCTGTAAGAACGCGTGATAATCCCCGGTGTTAAGGCGCTTAGCGACGGTGGCGACAGCGGCCACGGTCGCCGCAGTCAGTGTTGGTCTAGCGGCGGAGGCTCGAGCTGATAGTGCGACTCGACACCACCGTCACTGATACTGCGATCCTTTTCATGTTGCCGACCGATGTCGAGTCGGCGCGACGGCCCCCACGATAGCAGCAGCGGCAGCGCAGCGAATATTTCAAGCAAAAACTGACGCAGCGACACGGACGAGACGCGAACACGACCGACCGAACTGCGCACCGAGGCCGGCGGTGATATATGCAGCTGTTCCCGCTTTTATTGCGGCTGAAAAGGTTGTCAATAAAATGCCACGAACCACTTAACGGTTGCCTAGTTCCAAAGGAAATTTAAGAAACGGCGCTAGACCTTAAAAAGAAGCATTTAATGGACTATCAAAGCTCCCGTATCTGTTCACGTAACTTCAAGGCCTAGAACAAAATTTCTTTTCTTTTCATGGAAGTTTTTGCATCGCTTCAAAATTTTTAATGGATCACAATATTTATGAGGGCAAACAATACCCTAGCTAACAATAGCTGTATTCGTACAATTAGGTTACAATGTTTAAAAAAGGTTCAGCCAAGACCGAGGTTGGTAAGCTCGAAAAAATTTGGAGACGGATTTAGGATAGAAACTCGATTTGAATTACAAAGGCTTAAATCCAGAATCAGTCGGGCCAATATGAGCTGCACATTTAGCATCTACATGAAACTGCGAGGCGCGTAATAGCACTGGCGAAGGAGGCGCCCGCTGTCGTATGCTCGATACCAGGTTTCTGGTTAAGATTTCCCACCTAGACCCACCTAACTAGTAGAGCTGACTCGACATGTTCCACAGGGTAATGCGAAAATCTACCACTTCTCGTCTTCTTCGTATAACCTGGCTATGCACTGTTAACTTTCAACGGGATTACTTTCATAGCCTAACATGAAGAACACTGCTGCACTTTTAGGGCACACTGGTACTATGGTACTCTGAAGCGTGGAATGAGGCTAAAATATATGGAAAAAATGATAAATAACGGCGTCGGTCATGTTTTTTAGGACACGCTATGCATTCTACTTCTATACTAACTGGGGTGTCTTACAGGGAGTATCGCTTCAGACCGAAAAGTTAAATTCATACAAAGGAATCAAAACCAAACTTAATTCAGTAATATATTCTCCGCAATTATCAACAACCTTTGTCTAAAGTACACGCAAAGAATGGATCCCGTCCTTAAAGAAATGAGCTGGCTGCGAATCGAGGAATTTGGTCACCCAAACCCGGATTTCGTCGTAGTCGGCGAGCTTCTTCCCAGCCAAGGCGTGCTGCATCGAGCAGAGGTATGTGGTAGTCGGATGGGGCAATGTCAGCGCTGTACAGCGGATGAGGCAAAACGGTCCAACCAAGTTCCCCAATTCTCTGCTGAACGACTTTTGCGATATGAGGCCTCGCATGAGCACGCAGCAAGTTGGTAGAGGTCGTGTCAAATCGATTTGGATTTAAAGTTGGAGCAGGATTCGGAGTAGGATTTGGAGCAGACAAGCTCTACTGCAAGCTCCCAAGTCGATCTTGTTGGATCAGCTTCAACAGCAATCCGTGAAAGCTCGTTATTCAGGATAGGCGCTTGTCTTTGTGCTCTTCGTCTTCAAGACTTTTGCTGACGGTAAAATGTTTAAATCACGGCTCGCATTGTATTTTGAAAACGACATCGTCACCAAATGCAACTACTAACGGACGATGCGATTCCGCAGCTGATTTCTTCAATTCTCCCCAACTCTTTCCCTTGTTTTCCTACCTTCTTCCTTTTTTGAATCAATATCAATCTTGCTGCCGTTGTAAGCTTCTCATTTTGACCCTTTTCCACTGCTTCCCCTGGCAGCCGTCGTGTGGGCTTCAATGGGAGCGGCGGACCTACTAAGATGGTATCCGGAGCCGTTATCTCTCGCAGCTTGCAGTGTTGGCGGGCCACTGCTCGTTTCCCATTGAACTACCCACTCCACGAACCCCTACCTCTGCATTTTTATCGTAATTTATTTGTGTTGGCTCTCCTTGTTAGTTAAATTTACAGCTATCATCATATAACTAGGTTGTGTTGTTGAGGGATTTAGTTTTTGTTTTTTCAACAGAACTGTTTTGTTTACGCCGTGTCCATGTTGTTCATTTCCTGATTATTGCGCACTATACAGTGCAAATAAATAAATAAATTTGAAGTCGTAGGTCAGGTACGCGCGCACAATCATTTTCTGCTCCATTGTAGTCTGAAGGCTATAATTTTAGGGACCGATGAAAGAGCGAAGAAAGTAGGAAAAATAGGAAATGTAGAAGATGAAACACCACGAAAAACTAACCCTATGTGAGCTCACAACCGATGCGAATAACCGTGAAAAGAAGGCCACAATGTACGCGACATTCTGTATGGGACAACCTATGTAATATATGTTGGTGGAAATTTTAAAGAGCATCTGAATAAAATTGATTTGAGGTGACCAGGGGATAGCAACAAGTGATTTATCCTTCACAGACATCACCGACCCCGAAGGGATTTAAGACTTTAGAACTTTGAACCGGATGCACGTGATAGACGGCATCTGTTCCAACTGCACTTCCACACTCCACTCCCAAAAAAATATAATTAAAAACAAATACGAAGCTAGAATTTCAAGCGTATCTTTAATTCCAAGCGATTCTTTTTGTATTATAGTACATCCATCATAAATTTGGTTTCGCTAATTTGATGTTTGTTGTCTAAAGAGAATAGAATCCTAAAAACAACAATAAATGCTTACCTTGTGCTAGGAATGTAATTTTTCAACAGTTCGCCTCGTCCTGATACGTTATCAATCAGAGACGCTCCTGGAACATCTGAAACATTGAAAAACTGTGCGCTCTCCGGTATATTGTTCCAGAAGCCTTTGTTTGTCTATTACCCATTGTCCTGCACTTATTTCACTCTTCTTTGTTACGTTGTTTAATAGTGTTTGCTTTTTTGAAATGTGGTGACTGTCAATATCCTCGGCATAAAGATCACGGCAAGCTAAAGGTTGCGTAGGAAAATTTTACGCCAATACTTGTGAGGAGTGGGCCACGCTTTCTTGCTTATCAATTTATGACGCGTATTTAATCGCAAGGGCGCATAGCGCAGAGAAAGGAGACGCTGGCTGTCGAATGCACTCCGCCTCACTGTCCTTCATTCAGATGTCGCTCACACTAGCCAAATCCTTGCAGCCGCAGAGTTAGTACCAGAAGGGATACGCCAATGACTCGTCCATCGCTGGCCACTGCAAACCATTTTGTAGGCCAAATGCACACTAAAATCGCTTTCACGTCATCCAAGGTGGAATTGATTAAAACCGTCCTTTATCCATTGTCTTCTAAATAAAGGAATAGGTACTCTCTCATATGAATCCGTAACTGTAAGTGCTTCCTTTGGCTACTCCAAGGAGGGACGAATAGACACATAGCCAGACATAAAGGACGGCGTTACTCTTTTTGGGATGCGCCACGCATTCTAGTTTTACGTGATGTCGTGGAGGCGATTTGAACGCGTATTTGGCCATGCAATGACTTGCGGTGGCCAGCCAATGAACAAGTCAGCGCATTGTCCTTCCCAGACAAGTCTGGTACCAATTCACCGACGCCGGAGGAATGGATGCTCGGTTGGCCTGGAAGGGAAAAACCAGGAACCTGGTATCGGATACAGGCGACAGTTGGCGCCTCCTCCGACTGCGCTACACGCGCCCGCCAGACATAAAGAAGGACAAATACATCAGTTTTTATAAGATTTGATGTGATATTTATATTTAATATGCGTATTTCTATTAATTTAGGTTTATTTATTTATATGAAGAAGTTATATTTGTCTATTTATATTTATTTATTTATTATATTAATTTAAAATTATCGGAGAGCCGGACACCTTGCAGTTCTTAAAAAGTGCAATACAGCTAAATCTGCATACATTTGAAAAAGCGAAACCTAGTAAACCGGTGATTTCAAACTTTTAAATAAGGAAATAACTCAGAGAGAAACACCTTTTTCCGATTCTCAGTCTGATCGAGGTTCTTTATCTAACGGTGGACAATTTACTCGACCTTACATAGTTGTATTAGTTAGCAACTAATGTGTAGCTGGATATTCTACTGATATCTTCAAGATTACAAATTTGTGTTCATTTTGGGACTTGTCTATGGGCTAGGCCAAATACGTGTTTAAGCTACATACCACCACGATATGCCGTGGAAGCAAAATTCGTGGCGCATTCTGAGCGTAGATGGGTTACCGCATTCTTCGTCATTCATCCAAAGCTGTGGTCGAACTTCCTTATCACTTCGCAGTGTCCTTTTTGCTGATTTATTTCTCACCAGACGTTCAGCTGCTTAGCAGCCGCCAAACGTCTGGTTGGGGGCTTCGCCCACAAACCCCGATAATAGAACGCATATAAGTGGCCTAAGGTTTCATGATCTTTGAAAGCCTAAGAATGTTCTTAGGACTCAGGCATTGCAGTCTAGAAATGTCGAGTGTTTCCGATGCGTTGTACATAGTTCCATCTTTTGACTGTATTTAAAAGTAGGCAGTGGCAAGCAGATGTTCGACAGTGACTTCCCATCGGGATAACCTTGGGTACATACAGTTTAAAGAGGCCGTTGAGAGGCAAGACCGTTCCGAGATTGTTAATGAAATTAGCGACCCTATAGTGGCGGCATCATAGCTACCAGCTCAGCATTGGACAAATCCAATTCAAGTTTCCTAATGTTGATTGAACACTAACTCTCGATGAAGAGAGGAGTAACATTGAGCTTTTCGCTGATTGAAAAGAAGTTATGCATGATACTACTGTACCCTTTGCCTTTTTGTTACATTACTGCCTCCGTCTCTCTTACTCCTTTGGTGTTTGTTCTTTTTCGCCATTCACTTTTTTTGTGAAGGCGGTTAAATTCCTTTCTTTGCTAGTCATTTGCTGTTTACGATTACACTGGCATGTATTTATTAATTTACTATTTATCTCTTTTATTGCAACGGCACAAACAAGTATCTAGGTGCTTCTTTTGCCAGGAGTTCAGCGTTCTTCTTCGGATTCCACTAATCAAAGCTGTCTAATTTCTCATGATTTCCTCTTTTCTTGTCTCTTGTATCCTGCGATGTCGTCCAGCCACCTTGTTCTTGGTATTCCTTTACTTAGTTTTTTATCAGTATCCAATCGCCTGCTATACGTGCTCATGAAGTTTGTTCTGGTGAGCTTATTTGCGATCAGCCGCTTCCTTTTAAGCGCATGCTGAATCCAATTCTTGAGTCATGGTCTTGCACGTATGAATAAAAAATAAATTCTACCAAAAGCCTCACCTACTCTACATAGCCTTTGGATAAAATGCTTTCATCATTTTCTTCTAGGAATGACGGATCTATCCTAGTCGTGAGGGTCACAGTGTGTTTTACCGGACCATTGCCTTCCTTTATTTTGCTTGAAGACTTCATTACATAGCTGTGCCATGATATGAATGCAGGGACTGGGGCGGTGTGCCATAGTTGGGCGCGGTACGATTGCCCCTTCCGACTAGGAGGAATCCGGAATGTCTCTTCGTTGAACACTGCGGGTATTCTAATATTGCTTTATATGTTCATTTAGGGCGCGTGTAGCGCAGTCGGAGGAGGCGCGACTGTCGCGTGCACCCGATACCAGGTTCCTGGTTCGGATTTCCCGCCCAGGCCAACCAAGTCTTCCATCCCTCCGGGGTCGGTGAATTGGTACCAGACTTGTCTAGGAAGGATAAAGCGCTGACTTGTTCATCGGCTGGCCACCGCAAGTCATTGTATGGCCAAATACGCATTCATGTCGTCTCCACGACATCCCGTAGAAGTAGAATGCGCTGGCGCATCCCACAAGGGATTGAGTAACGCCGTCCTTTATCCTTTATCTTTATGTTCATTTAAATTTTCACTCTTCCTGCCTAGTTTTACCAATTTCCTTCACATGAACCTCTCCCTGATCGCTCCCTTGCAGTCTTTTATGAACGCTCCCTGCCCTTCTTCCGTGAAGCACCCTATTCATGGTCGCAAATTCGAATCCACGTCCACTTCCACCACCGTCGTCGGCGGCTACCGTAATCGCCGCAGCGGCGGCACCGCGCGACCGCGGTTGGCCGCAGAGCGGTTCCTCTTATCTGCTCGTTACACTGATCCCTTGAGCAAAGTTCGTGTCGAGGTGGTGGTGGTGGTGGATCGCTCGCCGAAAGGCGCCTAATCCCGTTGTCGTTGCTCAATCAGCTCTCGGCAAACACTCATGATGCATCATTCCTTTGCAGAAGCGCGTCGCGATTCGGATCTGGCATGCGAGCTTGTCGCCGGCTGGATGGCTTCAGAAGTTCGGCGCGCCATGTCCTGGGACAACGAATAAATTTGTAGACCGTTGAACATAAAGCTTTATTGAAACGTTCTGTGCTTTGCTCAACAGGAGCATCCTGATAGTTACATGCTGCTATGTGTGTTTCTCCTGTGAATGAACAGAAACATCCTCTCAATCCTCTTCTCTGGTCCTTCATAACAAGGCAACCTTCGCAAGACTGAAGAAGTTCTATATTGTGTGTGGAAAACTATACAAATAGGTTCAGAACAATTGGTACTATCTCAAAAATTGCCCTAAAAAATTGAGATTGAAAAAATACGTAACATGCATTCAGAAAGGGCTACATATGTACATTTTCGGTGAGTGAAGCGTACACTCCATTATTAGCATTACCCTGATTATCAGGATGCTAAGACAGGACGTTAAAACGATAATAAGGGTATATCCTATACAGTTGCAACGTGTTATATCCACAGTAGATCTGCAGCTGTGAAACAACGGCAGTCTCCATGGTTCCCTGTACTGTGTCAAAATGATCCACAAGGATTTCTCCTGGCTAAATAATTATATGGCCTGAGAATATTTAGGTTAGCTACGATTCCGCCACGGAAGATCAGGTAGTGCCAAGAAACGCTCTAGACATTACCGCCTTTTACTCCTAAAATATACGAAAACAAGAACAAAGGGCTACCATCATTTCGAGCAATCCTAAAAAAATAAACCCGATCAGACTTAGCTGCAGGTTTTATGATGTGCTGAGTCGGGGTAGTTCATATTTATGCATTCCATTCATTTGTTTATTTGTCCACAAAATCACATCTCTCACAATAAAACAAGGGGCGGATGGATCGGATGTGCATGACTAACATCAGCATCTGAATAATGCGATCGATGTCCTAGAACCTGTTTCGAAGGAACTGACGAGAATAAAAAAATTCAACAGTGCGCTTTGTATATAGTGTAGAAGAACTGCCCACAGGAAAGTAGTGCATCTGTATCGTTTCATGAACGAAGCGTTTCTCCATCAAACTTTTATCTCCAGAACATTCCTCCATCAATTGTGAAATGCAGAGACAAGAATGTGAGGCATACATAATTACAAGACGAGATTTAACAATCGGACCAACAACAGTGGCCGATGATTGCAAATGAATAGGAAAACGCAGCATATTCTCCATTGGCCCCGTTCGCGTGCCAAAATGGCTCAATTATTTATTTATTTATTTATTTATTTATTTACTGACGTGTAATATAAACACACGTAAAAAAATCTAAAAAGATACGTGTCAAAAACAAACATCAGACAAACAGTAACACTTAAAAAACCAACAGGAGACGGAGAGAATAAAAGAGAATTTAGTTAGCCTTGTTGGGATAGTATAAGCTATTGACAAACAGAACTGAACAGAGCAGCAACCATCAAATTTAACTAAACATTTTGCGAGTAATAAGATTTTGAAAAGCTTGAACAGATAGTCCTAGGATATCTTCCTCTTCACTAAGTAATTTGTTGAACTCCCGTAGGTTTCTATACGTAAAGAAATTTGACCTAATCTGGGATTTTGCCACAGGAATATAAAGTCTGAGCCTTTCCCTTCTTGACGTCGTCAGTGGTGCACCAAAAAAAGTTACTGGATCAATTGAAACGCTTTTTGTCAGGATCTTAAACATCATAATCAGATCTACTTTCCTACATCTGTTCTTAAGAGTTTGAAGGCCAAGGTGCCTGGCCCTCCTTATGCCGTTAGGAACGGCGTTATAATCTCTTTCAAAACATCTCATACATAGCTTCCGAATGAAACTATTTTGGACACTTTCGAACAGCTCTATGTCTTGTTAGTCCTGCTCGTAATTGAAAAGGCAAGATCCCGTTGGGTTAGGTAGCGGCAGGCGGTACTATCATTACTCCATAGGTGCCAAACCTCTAAGAAGCGAATGGAATGACGTACTCTGATTCCTCATTGGGACCCACGTTATACGAGCTCCTCAAACTGGTATCATCAGGGTTATAGCAATAGAAACACCTGAGGAACAACGGATGTGTAATAATACGTAAAGAAATCGAGCCCGTGATAGCGAAGTGGGAGTAGGCACCGGCTGTCGCACGCAGACCGAATCAAGGCTTTTGTATCGGGTCAAACCTAAGTTAATCAAGCCTTCCAATCCTCCGCCGCCAGTGAATCGTTACAAAAAACTTGCCTGGGAAGAGTAAAACAGCTATATTTCAACGGCTGACCACAGCAAGTTAATGTATGGGCCAGAAACGCATTCAAATCGCCGTCACTGTAAGCAATCAAAGTAGAATGCAGACCGCATTCTACACATAGACTAAATAATGGCAGTCCTTTGTGATTTTTACTTCATGTTCATGCATCACCTGCTGGACGCGTGTGGCGCAGTCGGAGGAGGTGTCGTCTGTCGCCTGCTTCCAATACCAGGTTCCTGTTTCGGATTCCAGCCCAAGCCAACCAAGTCTTCCTTCCCTCCGGGGTCGGTGAATTGGTAGCGGACTCGTTCGGGAAGAATAAAGCGCTGACTTGTTCATCGGCTGCTACCCCAACACATGTTGGGGTCGTACACGCATTCAAATCGCCTCCACGATATTTCGTAGAAGTAGAATGCGTGGGTCAACCCAAAAGGGATTGAGCATCTTTATCGTATCGCCTGCCATCTCGTTGACCATCTTGTCTAAACGGGATTCTGCATTGTTCATATTGGTCCTTGTCGCATGTCTTCCAGAGTTTTGCAGAGTAGCGCAGCGGTCCATTTTCGCTAATGAATAGGAAAAATGCAACATCTCCATTGGTCATGTTCGGGTGCCAAAATGATTCAGTTAATCTTGCTCGTAATTGAACAAGCAAACAACGTCGTACCTTTCTTATAAAGATTTGGAAAAACTCTAAGCTGTTTGTGGCAGTTTTTATTTGGATCTTTGATTTTTTAAAACTTGTTCACCACAAAAAATCTTTTTCGAGATTAGAAATTGTTATGTATGTACCCACGTACATCTTGATGCACTGCAGGCGTATGAGTCCTTGTTAAGTGAGCGAAAGTATTCGATAGCATTAACGGCAACATGTAGTAGTAAAGGATAATAACATACATACAGTGAAGGCAGAGATCTGTGCTCATTCCGATAATGAGCTGGGCATCTGTAGGTTTTAACCAGATTTTCTTATCGAAGTGTTTATTCTACCGTTTCACCTACATGTATCAGCCGGTATCATAAGAGCTTATGGAGCCAATATGGTACCTTAATTGTGTGCAGGCTGCACAGTGCGGAACTTCTGAATGACTTCTAAATTTGGACAGAGCTAACTGCATTGAACATATTTTGAAGAGCAATTGAGGATCTGATGGCGCCATTTCGAAACAGAAAGGCACGAAGAGCTAACTTCCAAGAAAAGCATCGCATTCAGAGAAAACATAGGGAGAAAGCCCATGAGAATCAATTGAGCATAATAATTATTCAAATAACAAATTTTGTTAAGATGATATCTATCAAAACACAAACAATGAAACGAACACCGAATCCAGGAACAGGTTAGGCACGTCAGCCAAGAGGCGCTTCTAAAGTTCTCAGGCTGAACTTCATGTCATAATGCCCGACGTCCTTGATGCACTGCTTCCTGTCGTCTGCTGATCGATATCGACGAATTGAGTCTGAAGACCGTAAAAATGCGTGTTTGTATGTGCGGCTGCATAATTTACAACCATTTGTGCAGTGCGAGTGTGTCATTGGAGCGGCGGCACGATCAAAGGGCCGGAGTGGAGAAAATTCCTATCAGTGTGGGGGCCAGCGAGGAGGGCAGATAACACACGCGGACGGACGCACGGACTCACTCACAGCCCCTAAACATCATCCACGCAGCAGCAGCGCTTTTTCGAATTCGTTCCCCCCCCCCCCCGACCACCAGGCTGCCGTCGTCGTGCTCCTCCGGAGCCTGTCAGGCTCCCATGGCGGGGACCCCGCTCTGGAACAACCCCCGTATCTCTCGCGGAACTTATCATCGCGACGACGGCCGACTCTTGTCGGCTGCCTTGTGCGCATTGAGACGTGTGCAGCCGCGGCTACGCAGTGCCGTGCGTCTACCGTATCCGCCTGATATCGATCCGTTTCGTGATAAGCTATCAGTTGTCAGTATAGGCGCTCGTGCCTGCTGCGTGTGTGCACATGTGATGCCGACGTCGCCGGTATGTGCGATCGGCACGCACGGCGCCTTCCTAATGTTATTGCAAGAGACGGTAATAAATTTGCACCGCGGAATCGTGGCACTGCCGAAGAGCAAGCGGTGGCCAGAATCAAGGAGGCTCCACCTGGTCCCTTAGAGCAGGGCGATTCGGGTTCGACCATCTCCAGACGGTCGAATGGACCGACGACACGGCTGCGGCGGGCGCTAATTTGAAAGCGAGTATTTGTCTAAGGCGAAGCGTTTTTGTTTGTAAACAAACAGCTTTGATGTCGCCGGCATCTATGTGGTAGGGTTTTCACGGCGGTGCAGCTGATGTTGAAAAGCTGTCGTTCATAGGCTACATGGCCAGGTTCTTTCATTTTATCGTAGACTTGCCCAAGCTTTACACCATATGTCTGTATAATTTCTATCCGATAACACCTGTTCTACGAGTATGTTGGTGCACCGTGTGCTAAAGTTTGAACCCTGACCAATGATTTTCTTATGGAAAGAATGCGTAATGCTCGGCTAATGTGGATGTACCTAGTTTCTGGCTGCTTGTTCCCACGCTTTTAGGGAGACCATAGCACCGCTTAATTTTTCCATCTTTCCTCGACAAGAAATCTGTCCTTTTTTCATGTTTCACAGTTTTTGAGTGCGCAAATGAATGAATCAAAGAATGTGAAAAGGGCTGTACTCGCCGGATAGCTCGATATGTAACTGTTGATAAATCGATCATTTATCGGTTACCTTATACGATTGTGAATGTTAGGCACATTGCTCACATTGTGGTCATAATCGACATTAATGTTTGAAGTCTGTTAACGTCTTTCTTAGGTTAGAAGCTATTTATTCTAATTCAATTTGAATCAGCTCCTAACATTCAAAGGCTTCTGAAGCATATCTCTTTCTGCCCGTAGTGGCGCAGCCGAATGATGCGCCGGCTGTCGCGTGTACTCCGGATCAGCGTGCTTAATTCGGGTCTCGTATAAGCTATCCAAACTTCCCATCCCTTCGGATCGGTGAATGGGTACCAGATTTGTTTGAGTTTCCTACTGGCCGACCAGCTTAGTTCATTGTAAAGGTCAAACACGCATTCATACATTCTCCAGGATGTGTCTTAGATGCAGAACGCGTGGCGCATTCCTCAAAGAGATTGATTAACGCCGTCCAGATTCATATTTTTACGCTTTTACATTTTCTACCAAGAGTAACACTCTCAGAGCTATGTAAACGTTTTGCTTTTACTATGCAAACTTCTGAAAACCTATGTGTACTTGTGTAATATCTTTTTTCTTCTTTTTTGAGTAGCAAAACCACCGACTTGCTAGAAGGAGCTCCCCTTCACCTTGTGCTGCCCGCTGGACGGCTTCTATGAAGGCGGCTGCTTAGATTTGCCAACTTCTTACCAGTTCACCCAATTTCATTCAACTATTTCTGATCTACCGCCGTTAGAAATAAATAAACAATTTTATGTCATTGGAACCTTAAAGGATAGAATCGGCTCGGTAATTTAGGTCACCAATCTTTTGAAATTCTTTCCTGCGTGTTAGATCGAGGTTCAAAACATTTCTGAGGTTCTCTCTTACCACCCTGAGAGACAACACCAGAATTGCTTTCTAAACCTCTGCTAAGCTGACTTCTAAACCGCCTGTGCAAAAATAAACGGATTGGAGCAGCTTGCTTAGAGGTCAGCTAATGTAGAGACATTCATGTTGCCTCCCCTTAATAAAGCACTCTGAAAACGAGCCTTGCCATTTACTTGTGGTTTAGTTATCTCGTACTCGTAGCTTTCATCGTCCGGAAAATAATCATTTTTTGAAGTCTTAAGAATTTATAGCTCTTATATCTGCTATCTGAACTGCTTCTTTAGCCAGCGTTGTTAGGTGTCTGAATTTGTTTCAGTTGCCGGAAAAGAAAAGCCGAAAACTGCAGCAGTAGCACCAAGGAGCAAAGAGGTTTATCAAATAGTTAGCCATATATCTTGCCGAACCCCATATATTTTCTAAGATTAAATAACTTTTTTAATGGAGTTAAGCTTGAACTCAGCCAGACAAATCGATGATTTATGGACTCATCTACCTTTCTGTCATTGAAGCGAAGGAAATCTGGTTTTTAGAGCAGAATTTGGTGATGAGATCTAAATTCCGTCTGCAAAGGGCTCCCGGAATTATAAAAGCAAACATGATTTAACAGGTGGTACCACACATGTATTTTACACCGAGATCGATAAAGCTTTTATTCAGCTGATGTTTTGGTGACCAGAAGTGTGCAGAGCTGGTTGTGTACTGAGCAAGCATCCTGTCTGGAAGCAGAGGGACTGGTTCGAGTCCCGCGTTGCGCATCAGTTTTGGTCGCGGCTGAACATCAGCCTAACGGCTTGTAACCTCTGTTGCTTCAACAAATATGTGCAATAAAATCTATTTTATTGCAATGAGTGGAGCGCTTCGGGCGGCCACTTATTTTGCGTGGATGACCGGCGGATCAGTTGGACGGCCGGACTAGGTTTTTATCTGTAATGTGTAAAATAATAGTTTCACAATGGTGCTTAAATTTGCCAGAGTGCCCATGCCGCATGCGTAGCCGTCTTTCTTTGTTGAAACTGTAGTCTGCAAATTCATTCTATTCAAAATTTAGACCACTTGGAGTCTTGTTGAAGTCATGAATTCTTTTAAAAATTTTATACAAAGCTAGAAACTATACAAATTTTATTGACTCGGGTCATGAGCATAGAATTTTTTGCAAGAGCAAAACTCAACGGAACAAAAGAGCACTAGGAATAGTATTTGGAGTTTAGTACATACATTTGACCGCTCTATTCAAAGGTTGTTACCCTTCCTGTTCATCTGAGCAGAACACTCGCCCGTTCTGCAGTTCCCATCGCCAGCGTCGTTAATCGGAGTAGACGAGCGGTTAGTGCTTTCACCCTGAAACAATGAGCTGATTGCCGGTGAGGCGTTTTTTCGGCTCACTTCGAGCGTCGGCGAACCTTTTCGCATCCGCTCGGCCGCCACCTCCTCGTCGCCGGTCTCGCGGCCTCGTACGGTGGTGGTGGCACAGACCACACACACTCACGCATCCACACGGTCCTCGTCTTGTCTTCTGCTCCCTTGGGAGCATCGGCACGCCGTAGCTCACAGACGACGTAGCTGTCACGTTATGTCGTTTGCGGCTCCATTAACACCATAACGACATTTGATTGCTCCGAAACGGCCCAGCTAGGTGTCCAGTGTTTGCGCCAGTTAATAATCGAGACAGATTAACTGTTGCCGAAATGTCCGTTTGCCAAGCTGCTCTACTGTTACTGTTTGAGCATGTTTTCTGACCCGTTCTCCAACTAGGCAAACCTCAATTCGGCAGTGAATTTCTGAACACGTAGTTGGCGACAATCCTTTTATTCACAGCGAAAATACTACCATACAAAAGCACGACATTGAACGACAAATATGGAATATGAATCAAAGTACTTTGTGGATATCTACTAGTTCGGCAGTTAAAAATCTACTCAAAGCGCTAGGTTGTTCATTAAATTCTTTGACCACCTCTACAGGGTCCAAGTTTTGGAATTTATTTTGTACGTGGAGGACCACACAGATAAACAATTCAAGTACGGTTAACAAACAGTAATTAAAACAACGAACAAAAGCCATAAAAACTGGATAAACGGCACTATTCTACTTTACGGAATCCAGAGGATGAGGAGGGGTCGAAAAAATATTTCGCCCAAACTTCGCCTAGAGGAAGGTTATTTGGGTGCTGATCACGAGTCTGACACCCGTTTTTAAAATTTCGGCCAATTACGGTAGGTTGTGGTAGGTACCGGTGACTAAGGCCAGGGTCAAGCGTGGGGTTCGATTTTTGCCGAAAATTTACGACCCCCGCCCCTCCCAGAGCGGATCTGGTACGACCCTCCCCCTTGTGTAGACCACCGTTTTATTTCCTATCCGCGTTGATTTTTTAAAAATTTTCTATGCAATTTTTGTACCCTTTAATAGGTCCTTCTTTCCACGTGCAGCGTCGACTGTATCAGATTAACTCAAGAAAGAGGACAACTGTTTGATTTAGTAATTTGTTAGAAAAAACGCTGATAAAGGTTTTGTTTATGTAATCTTCTGATAATAATATTTTGTTTGTTTACAGTTGAAAATAAAGCACTTTTGAGAGCAGTTGTCGAATTAATCACAACGAGTTCAACTTTTCAGGCTTTCTGAGCATCTCGTGAACACGGAACATTTTTGTACGTGAAGGAGCAACATCTGCATTCGAATTTGTACTCTATACAATGCAGAGTGTTAATTGCTAAAGCTGACTTAAGTGCTTTATCCACAACATTTTTTAGACACTCTCGGAAGCGATGACGGAATGGCAGCCGGAGGATGGACTTGTCACGGAACTAATTTTCTCTCTTCTGCTGGAAACAGCATCAGAAAGTGAACTTGTACCCAATGAAATTTTAAGCCCCCGTTTGACACATGGCAATAAAACCTGTTTTCTGAAACGATCCTTTGTGAACAGACGCTCCGATTTGTGTCATTTGCCGAAAATCTTCGATACCGTTAATCACATGGAAGCATGGATCCTGCTTTTTAAAGCGTAGAATCCACACTTCTTATTGTTTTAAAAACTCTGTAAAATTTTCAGAGACGTTGAACAAACTCCGAAATATGGTAGGTTACGTGGAGCCATTGCGTTCGCCGATATCATCGATGGAGACTGAGGGTGGCCTTCTCGCGGAAAATTTTTCAATCTTCTCAAGGAAAGAACACGCAAGAGTGAAATTGTGCTTCATGAATTTTTCAGTCATGAGTATTACACAGTAAAATTCTGAGCTTCTTCGCAGCGATCTCCGATATGATTAGGGCTGATCGTATTTAAATTTTTCGCTTTTCAAGAAAAATTAATTAATTTTTACCTGAAGCAGATCACCCACACAGTTGAAATCTTGCCACAAAAAGTTTCAAGTCTTGTTTAATGCACAGTGTAAAAATTATGGTTTTCTGAAACGAATAGACTGGATCGACCACTGGTCGATATGGCACCGACGTCATGGGAGCGACAAAATTCGACGTTCACAAAAATGACTATAACTCGGTAAGTTTTCCACAATTTTAAAAAGCCAATGGCTTTTTAAAAACTA